>JAQSUU010000274.1:3600000-4200000 GCA_038087645.1 Saccharum hybrid cultivar R570 | reverse complement strand
GTGGCCGTCAAGGGCACGCTCATTATAACAGTATTGAGGAAATCTCATCTAGTGAGGTTGTCACTGCTGGTAAGTTCCTAGTTGACCAACACCCTGCAGTGGTACTTTTTGATTCAGGTGCTTCGCATTCCTTTATCAGTCCTAAGTTTGCATCAGAGTTTGCACACAAATTGCATACTGTTGAAGGTGGGGGTTATTGCATTAGTGCAGCAAGTGGGAATATTTCCACAAATAATGTAGTGGAGAATCTTGAGCTTGAGATTGAAGGGCGAAAGTACTCGCTTGCCTTAGTGGTTTTGCCGGGTTTAGGCATAGATGTTATTCTGGGCATGAATTGGATGAGTCAGAATGGGGTACTCATTGATACATCCACGCGGGTAGTTATGCTCAGAGATCCTACCGATCAAAAGGGTTTTCTATTACAACTTCCCAGAAAAGTTGATTTGTCTGGGGAAGTTCATGCTGTGCAAGCAAAGGCGTTGGCCGAAATTCCCGTAGTGAATGAGTTTCCGGACGTTTTTCCCGATGATTTACCGGGACTCCCTCCGGATCGGGATGTGGAATTTAAAATTGAGTTGTTGCCTGGCACGGCTCCAATCTCTAGGAGACCTTATAGGATGCCTCCGAATGAGTTAGCTGAACTTAAGGTGCAATTGAACGAACTTTTGAAGAAGGGGTTGATTCGTCCTAGTTCGTCACCGTGGGGATGTCCTGCTATATTTGTAAAGAAGAAGGATCAGTCATTGCGAATGTGCGTAGATTATAGACCTCTCAATGCAGTCACTGTCAAAAATAAGTACCCTCTACCGCGCATCGATATCTTGTTCGATCAGTTGTCTAAAACTAAAGTCTTCTCCAAGATTGATCTAAGATCTGGCTATCATTAAATTAAAATCCGTCCGGAAGATGTTCCAAAAACCGCCTTCTCTACCAGATACGGTCTTTATGAGTATCTTGTTATGTCTTTCGGCTTGACCAACGCCCCCGCACACTTTATGTACTTGATGAATTCGGTGTTTATGCCCGAATTGGACAAGTTTGTGGTGGTATTTATTGATGACATCCTGATATATTCTGTAAATGAGGAAGATCATGCTGAACATCTGCGTATAGTCCTCACAAGACTGCGTGAACATCAACTATATGCAAAGTTCAGTAAGTGCGAATTCTGGCTTCGAGAAGTAACTTTCCTTGGGCATGTGTTGTCCGAAGGAGGAATTATGGTGGACCCCGCTAAGGTACAAGAAGTACTGAACTGGAAGGCTCCTATCTCGGTTCACGAGGTCCGGAGTTTTCTTGGTTTGGCTGGCTATTATCGTCGATTCATCCCGGATTTCTCCAAAATAGCCAAGCCAATGACTCGGTTGCTGCAAAAAGACACCAGGTTTGTCTGGACTCCTGAGTGTGATGCGGCTTTTCACCAACTGCGAACCCTCCTAACCTCAGCTCCGGTTTTGGCACAACCAGATATCGAGAAACCATTTGATGTTTATTGTGATGCCTCAGGCATAGGTTTGGGAGGTGTTCTGATGCAGGAAGGCCGAGTAATTGCATATACCTCTCGACAACTTCGGAAGCATGAGGCGAATTATCCAACGCATGACTTAGAACTCGCCGCAGTCATTCATGCTTTGAAAGTGTGGCGGCATTATCTGCTAGGCAATGTCTGCAATATCTACACAGACCACAAAAGCCTCAAATACATCTTCACCCAACCCGAGTTAAATATGCGTCAAAGAAGATGGCTCGAGTTGATTAAGGATTATAACCTTCAAGTGCACTATCATCCTGGCAAGGCAAATGTGGTTGCGGATGCTTTAAGCCGTAAGTCTCATTGCCATTCCCTAGTTGAAACTGATTTTCATCGATCTCGCCTTCTACATCCAGCAGTCTTGTACAACATCACTGTCAGTTGTACTCTCAAAAGCAGAATTATTGAGCTCCAAAAGACTGACACTGGTATATTCCACATCAAGCGTAAGATGAAAGAGCAAGAAACTACACAGTTCAGAGTAGATGAAGAGGGTGTACTATGGTTCAAGGATAGGTTAGTTGTGCCTAAGGACCGAGAGCTTAGAAATGATATTATGTCTGAAGCACACTCCTCTAAGTTGTCCATCCATCTTGGTAGCAATAAGATGTATTATGATTTGAAGCCATACTATTGGTGGACCAAGATGCAGAAAGAGATAGCTGCATATGTGGCTAGGTGTGACACCTACTGTAGAGTTAAAGCTGTGCATATGAAAGCTGGGTTACTTCAACCACTTTCTATCTCAGGTTGGAAATGGGAAGAGATAAGTATGGATTTCATTGTCGGACTTCCTCCTACTGTCAAAAATCATAACTCCATTTGGGTAATTGTAGACCGCCTAACCAAGTCGGCTCACTTCATTCCTGTTCGAGTAGACTATCGTCCTACTGACTATGCTGAGTTGTATTTCAATCAGATAGTCCGCCTCCCTGGGATACCTCATACTATCATATTTGACCGTGGTCCCCAGTTCACTGCTCGCTTTTGGGAGCACTTGCATCACCTTCTGGGAACCAAGTTAGTGAGAAGCTCTGCTTATCACCCCTAGACATCAGGACAGACGGAACGGGTTAACCAAATCTTGGAAGATCTGTTGTGGGCATGTGTAATATCATCCAAGGGTTCTTGGGAAAAATGGTTACCTCTAGCCGAATTCTCGTACAATAATAGTTACCAAGAGAGTATTAATATGGCCCCATTCAAAGCTTTGTACGGTCGTAAGTGTAGAACTCCACTAAACTGGGTAGAAGCTGGTGAAAGGAGGTATTATGGTATTGATTTTGTTCATGAAGCTATGGAACAAGTCCGTACCATCCAAAAACATATGGCTGCAGCCCAAGCTAGACAGAAAAGTTATGCTGATCATCGTAGAAAACCGCTCAAGTTTGAAGTTGGAGACTTCGTTTATCTAAAAGTTTCTCCAATGAAGAGTGTCCAACGTTTTGGTGTTAAGCGGAAACTTGCGCCAAGATACGTGGGTCCTTTCCAGATCATAGGCAAGAGTGGAGCTGTTGCGTACAAAATCCAGTTACCTCCTGAAATGAGTGCCATATTCAACGCCTTCCATGTATCTCAGCTCAAAAAGTGTCTTCGAGTTCCTGAGGAAAGAGTCTCTTTAGGAGATATCAGGTTGGAATCCGATCTAACGTATGAAGAAAAGCCAGTCCGAGTGATCGATACTCAGGAACGAGTGACTAGAAGCAAAGTGGTTAAGTGGTATAAAGTAATGTGGAGTAATCAGGGTAGTAAAAGTGACGCTACATGGGAACGGGAAGAGTATTTGCGGGATGGCTATAAGGAATTCTATGAAAAATGGTACGCTTTCCAAATCTCGGGACGAGATTTTTATAAGGGGGAGGGCTATAACACCTCAGGTGTTTAGCTCCATAATTGCATTGCATTTGCATAAGCATAAGCATGCATCATTCATGTTATTTTATGTGGTTGCAACAAATGTGATTGTTTTTAGAACTTTGTTTGGCTCACATCATGTGACACTAGAGAGTTGGTGTAACTAAAGGGTAGAGTAGCCAATTATATCTCACAACACCTTAGTTATACTTAGGGTCACTAATGGAGCAAGGTTCATATTGACCAAAATCACCAAAATGTCCTCCAAGGTGTAGTTGACCAGCATTTAGCCCTAGGATGCTCTAGTTTGACCATTTAAAAAGTCTAGCTTAGAGACCTTGCATGGAGGAGCACCCTTAAGCAAAGTTGTAGGGAATTTTATGGGGAACAAAAGTCTCAATATGACCATCTCATGAAACTGGCTAGAACATGCTCAAAAATGGCCCACAAGTCAGCTAGAGGGGCTGTCTCAACACTTAGGATTTTTCTAAGTCTCAAAAGTGTCCCTCCAGTTTTACTGTGGCCTACTTTGGAAGCTCGTAGTTTGCAAACCAGACCAAACCAGCCCCAACTCATATTGACAAACTTGTAGTCCTTATGTAGCTCTACAACATTGTCAACATCACCATCACCTAGTTCTAAATGGTTTAGGAGATATGATGCCTGGAAAAATGGGTTTCAGTCGGTGACTCACTGAAACTCAGTTTCAGTTTTCGGGTGCCTCACTTTAGGATGCTGTATCTCAATAACTAAGCCGAACCAGCCCTGGAGCCAATTGACAATTTTGTCGCCCTCACATAGCTCTACAAAGTTGCTGTTAACACTTATCACTAACTCTGGCTAGATTGGGAACGGTGATCGGTTGAACTTTGGCCGTCAGTCGGTTGATGGACATCGAAGCCATTGAGTTCAGAGTCTAGACGGAGGCGGTGTCGTGGCGACCGGGCAGAACGGTGCTGCCGCGTGGCGCCCGCGCTTTGCCAGCGTCTCCACATCGCGAGTCCAGGCGCAGAGGTGAAGACCGAGCCGACACCATGCCTCACACTCACTCGCGCTCGCCATCCCCATTCACCTCTCGCTCTTGCCATGCTCACCGAGGCGCAAAACGGAGGCGCCATTGCCGCCGCACCCTTCCCCGTGGTCGCGCGAGCTCGCCGTCACGCCACAGCCACCCAAACCCCATCCACCGCTCCGCCAGAGTCCCCTCTACCTCCTCCATCCTTTACCTGAACCAATCGTGCGGAGGTGAGAGTGAATTTCCATTTCCGCCACCGTGAGACCTCGCTGGCGTTTTCGTCTGCGCGGCGGCTCACCGTGGCCAGCTCACTACCATCACTCTCCATCCTTGCTAACTCTTGTTTCGGGTTCCGGGTTGCGTAGAGAAGCTTAGGGTATGGTGTTACCGGTAGTGGTGGACGGTCCACGCCGGAACACGATCGTGCGCTGCCGTGCCATGGCCGCCAATTCGGTGCTCACGCGGCCAGCCGCATTCGCCCCACCTCTATCCGTGTCCTTAGCATGAATAGATCCGCCATCTCCTCTGGAAGCCGTAGCACGCCCAACCTAGGTCCCTAGTTCCCGGAGCTCGTCGGAGCGCCACCGTGTGCCACCTCCAAGCCGCGGTCGCCATGGTCGTTGTAGCTAGGGTTGGGTAGAATCCATGATTTGAGGGTTAGGTGATGCGGGAGGTCACGGGGAACCCGTCGGTGATCTTCCCGTCACCGGAGACGCTGTCGTCGGCGAGCTAGAGCTCGCCGGAGTCGCGGCCGTCTCCTCCCCTCCGCTCTTCTCTCTATGGCCTGCGGGCCCACGCTGTCAGCACCCGCGCGTGCGCGGGCAGGACGGCCTGAGCAGGCCGCGCGTGAAGTTGGGCCGCGTCCGCGAAGAGGCCGGCCCAGTAGCGAGTTGGGTTCGGTTTTTGTTTTTCTTTGCATTTTGTCACAGATTTTAGTGATGTTTGGAAAATGTAGATCTAGGGTTTTACTTGCTCAAAAATTATGAGATAAATTTTGTTAGGATCTACAGGGTGTATAGTATTTTAGAAAAATATGAATTGGTTATGTGATGTTTAGTTTCTGGGAGATTTAAATAGGTTTTTGAAATGTGTTTTAGATTGCATGCAAACTTGTTTAAATCATATCTTGAGTTTCAGTGTTCCAAAAATTATGAAATTTGGTGGGTAGGCTAATTACTTGCTCTAGCTTTGGTAAAAATTTTGGCAGTAGTGCTTAAGTACTTTTCAAGTTATAATGCTATCTTGTTATTTTAGGAAATACTTAAATGAATTTTTGTAATTTTTCTACATGTGCAATGTTCTTATAACTTTTTGGAGAATGTCTTGGTACCCTAGAGTGTCTAAGAAAATTAGGAAATCTGTTGTTTGACACTTTTTACTATGCTTTGTTATTTGTACAAAAATCAGCCTTTTTGGCTTGTGAATTTTGTTTGGGGAGTTTCTATAAATAATTTTAGTTCAAATTTTTACAGTGGTCTCTTTTTGGTTCATAGAGTCTCCTGTAATTTTTGTAGAATTTTAGGAGCAGTTTACTTATATGTTTAAAATTCCACTTAATTACTTAAGTAAATTAAGAAATGAGTATAAATAAATATTTTAGGTAGGCAAACCTTACTTTCTGGTGTTTTTGTGACCTATGTGAACTTGTGGTAACATTAGTTTGGTCTTATGGGATGTTTGACACATAAATAAATATTTAATCTTTGCAATTCTAGGTTTTCTGGACAGCTGGTAGTATTTCTAGGTTTGACCTTTGATAAAGGTGGTTGCTGAAAAACTTGTAAATACCAAAGTTGTAGTAAACTTGATAAACTAGCTTGTTTCAAAATTTGGGAGCATTTGGCTTGATAGTTTGGGAGTTATTGCTGTTTAAAGTGACAGTCCAGAATTGGCTACTCTCTGTTTAGAGAGGACAGATTCTGGAACTTGGGAAATTCGACATGGAAAACTTAGGAATTTAAGGTTGAGGTCTGAAAATGATTTGTAGTGCATTTCTTAAGCTTTCCAGATTGTCTTAGATCATATCTTTTGGAGCTAGGAATCTTCTATTATGTTAGAATCTTTGAGCTGCTGTCCAGAATGTCTGACTATGCTATTTTAGTGTTGGATGTGGTAACCTAAGTAATGCTACTCTTGTAATTGTTAGGTGCTAGGGCCTTAACCGAAGAAGAACAACTGTACCTTAGGTTGGGTAGATTAGGTAAGTACTTCTCCTCCGGAGAAGAGATTTGCACGTATTGATGAAGTGACTTGAATAGAGTATTTTATTTCTGAAATGCATTTCATTCCGAGCATGTTGCACCCATTATGCATCCATGATATTTTTTGTGCATTCATGCAATAGGTGTACCGGAGGGGGTAACTCTCCTCGAATTCGAGCCAGTGATTCCAGAGGAAGTCCAGGACCAGCCAGAGGAGCCAGCGGAACCAGTCGGCGGAGGAGACGCCGCTGAAGACTTGCCCGAGTGCCCTGACCACCGACCCTCGACCTTTCTAAAAGGCAAGCCCCGGTGCATGCTGAACCTACTGTTTTATAAAGAAATCTTGAGTACTTTTAATTGTTTACTGCATTAAGTTGTAGGAGTTATATGAAAACACTTGTTGCATTATACCTGTCCTTGTCCAGATATCGTACTTAATCCTATATTAGGTTTAGGCACGTGTCAATGCTTAGCCCTGCTTAGTACGGTAGAAGTCGGATGATTTCCGGTCATCCGCGAGATGTAGGAAGGAGTCACGAGTGGCTTTATGGCTATCGTAGATGGAAACATGCTTTAAAATGAAATTGAGACCGGGCGGGAATTCGATAGTACAGCCGCAAGACACTTCACGTCTTGGGTGTGGAGCTTTGCCCGTCTGAGTCGTTTAAGGACCGATTCGCTGTACGTCCTTGAGTCATGTTGAACGCAGTCTAACACTTAGTTGGCCGGATAAGTCGTTCCGACCGCGAAGTCGAGTAGTATGGTTCAGGCCGGGAATCGAATGGTAGGTTGCATCTTGGAGGAGAGAAAGGATGTGCTTGGGGACATTGGCGTGAGACCAAGGGGGGTTAGAGTCCCTATCACCTGGCAGAGTGTCGCCCTTGGGGACGCGACATTATTCGGACCCGCGATTCCTGAACTGTACAAAAGATTACCTGAGCAGCCCTCGCCAGGTGTGACTCGGTGAGTGTTAGAAATACCCCTCCAGCTAGATAGGAATTCGATTCGAATCGCCGTCGCTCCCGGTTAGTGAGCACTTGACTTGAGCAGCGGCAACGTAGATCTCATTAAATGAACAGGTGGTTAAGGGAATGATACAATATTGCCACAATGATATACCTGCTATGGATATAATAATAATGTTGTTTGATTACACTCAAGTGAATGTTTAGTACAGGTGCTAAGATAGATGATAGGTAAATGCTAAAAAGAACTGCTAGTACAAGTTATAAGAGTTTCAATTACTTATGCCTTTATGCAAAATGTGATGTCAGCTAGCCTCTTGTGTAAGCCTTGCATAATCCTTGGTGTCATCTTATTTCTGGTTTTCGACGGGTAAGTCTAGCTGAGTACATTCCAGTACTCAGGGTTTATTCCCTCCTGTTGCAGATGATATGCTCTACCAAGGCTTCTGCAAAAATTGTCTCTACCCTGCGCATGACGAAGACTAGATCACTAGGGAGTGATCATCTTTTATGTACTTTCCTGATGCTTTTGCGGGTTGTTGATCAACAATACTGGCAGTAGTTAAACAACTGGTGTGTGTTTGCTTCCACTACTTTTATAAACTTGGTTTGTAATAATTACGACTCCGTGTGTGTAAACTTATTTCGGAACTACTTGCGAAATGTAACATATGATGTTGTATGTTGAATGATGCGATCTTGGTTGTAAGCAAGTTGGTTTGAAATCCTTCGTGGTTTCGATTGACTACCGGGATTATATGGGCTCAAGTTCGAAAATTTGAGCGCTTCGGTGCTTGTTTTTGTACTTGTGCTCTTATAATTTGGTCGGTTCTGTTATAGAACCCGGCCTCCAGTGGACTTGTGAGCGGTCCTCTTGGTGCGAGCCATCTATAACAACAAGGTATAACTTAAAGTGAGGATAATTTAGGGGATATAAAATTTAATTTAGTCGGGACAACGAAATTTTAAGGAGGGAGTAAAATGAAATGTATGACATGAATTAAACATGATGCATGCACGTTTCGTACGCCCTCTCACCCTAGTAGAATCATAAACTTCTAACGCTAGGCGGTGGCATACATACGCTCTCTCATATAGGTGAAACTATCGGTCTACTCGTTTGCGCTGTTAGTGTACTTGCAGAAAATATCATTTTAGCCCAACAATTTCCCAATATAAGCACACAAGTAAGCAGTAAACTAAATACTTTCCATATACACATCCCTGATGTATATACTTCAGTATCACAACTACCCGACAGATATACCCACAATTAAGTACTTTCATAATTACATGGCTTGAACATGTAAGTATGCAAGTAACCACAACTACTCTCCCCTAGATCGCCGGTTGGACGATCATGCTCTCACAACTCACACTTACCAGAGCGTCGAGGTATTTGATCCATACATTACCACCCAAGCGGATGGCATCCATACAATATCACGTCGTATGGATGACGAAACAGAAACAAACAAGACCCCCCCAAGTTAGTCTTTTAATAAGCCACCTAAGAGTCCTTATTTGGGCTAAGGGATGTGATCACTTGCATACTTATAGAAATAAATTTCAGATTTTTTTAACACTTTTCGCAAACAAACACTTTTGTTTTCAAATACTCGTACGATGTGTTTAATGTTGAATTCTGCTCCGGTACCAGCTGTAACAGAACCAACCAAATTATAAGAGCACAAGTACAAAAACAAGCGCCAAAATGCTCAAATTTTTGAACTTGAGCCCATATAATCCCGGTAGTCAATCAAAACCATGAAGGATTTCAAACTAGCTCGTTTACAACCAAGATCGCATCATTCAACATAACACATCACACATTGCATTTCACAAGTAGTTCAGAAATTCACATACAACACACGGAGTCGCAAATTATTACAAACCGAGTTTATAAAGTAGCGGAAGCATAACACACTCACACTTAGTTCAAATACCACTACCAGTCTTATAGATCAACATCCCACAAAAGCATTAAGTAAAGTAAACTAACAGACGATCATGCCCGAGTGATCTAGTCCTCATCACCCGCGGGGTGGAGGCAGTTCTTGCAGAAGCCCTGATAAAGCATGTCATCTGCAACAGGAGGGAATAAACCCTGAGTACTGAAATGTACTCAGCTACACTTACCCGTTGAAATGGAAAATAAAAGACACCAAGAATTATGCAAGGCTTTCATAAGTGGAGCTGGCTGACATCACATTTGCAAAAAGGCATAAGTAATGGAAACTCTTTTAACCTGTACTAGCAGTTATTTTTAACATTAACCTATCATCTATCTTAGCACATGTACTAAACATTCACTTGATTATAATCAAATAATAATATCCATAGCAGGTATAAATTACGACATCATTATATCATTCACTTAACTATCTATTCAATTTAATGAGATCTACGTTGTCACTGCTCAAGTCAAGTGCCCACAAACCGGGAGCGACGGCGATTCGAATTGAATTACTATCCAGCTGGAGGGTATTTCTAACACTCACCGAGTCACGCCTGGCGAGGGCTGCTCAGGTCACCTTTGGTATAGTTCAGGAGCCACGGGTTTGACTGATGTCGCATCCCCAAGGGCGACACTCTGTCAGGTGCTAGAGACTCTAAACCCCCCTTAGTCTCACGCCAATGTCCCTAAGCACATCCTTACTACCTCCAAGATGCGACCTACCATTTGATTCCTGGCCTGAACTGTATTACTTGGATTCGCGATTGGAACGACTTATCCGGCCAACTAAGTGTTAGATTGCATTCAACATGACTCAAGGACGTACAGTGAATCGGTCCTTAAACAACTCAGACGGGCATACCTTCGCACCCAAGACGTGAAGTATCTTGCGGCTACACTATCGAACTCCCGCCCGGTCTCAATTTCATTTTTATGGTATGGTTCCAACCACGATAGCCAATATAGCCACTCGTGACTCATTTCCTACATCTCGCGGATGACCAGAAATCACCCAACTTCTACCGCACTAAGCAGGGCTAAGCATTGACACGTGCCTAAACTTAATTTAGGATTCAGGTGCGATATCTAGACAAGGATAGGTATAATGCAACAAGTGTTTTCACACAACTTCTATAACTTAATGCAGTAAACAAGTAAAAGTACTCAAGATTGATATATAAAACAATTGGGTCAGCATGCACCGGGGCTTGCCTTTTAGGAACGAGGAAGGGCGATGATCCGGACACTCCGGTAGCTCGTCAATGGCGTTTCCTTCGCTGGCTGCCTGTTCGGGTTCTCCCGGCTACTCCTGAACCTCCTTCGGAATCGATCCCTCGAACTCGAGGAGTGTCACTCCCTCTGGTACACCTATTGTACGAATGCACAATAAATCTCATGGATGCATAAGAAGGAATGCAGCACGCTTGGAATGAAATGCACTACAGCAATCCTAGTGCTCTATTCAAATTACTTTATAATCAGTGCAAATCTGTTCTCCGGTAGAGAAGTACTTACCTAATATACACAACCTAATGTATAAATGTTCCTCCTCAGTTAAGGCCCTAACACCTAACAATCACAAGAACAACATTACTTAAGGTTACCACCAACCAAGCACAAAATAGCACAACAACACATTCTGGACAGCAGCTAAGTATTTGCATCACAACTATAGATTCAAAACTCAAAATGGCATGATACTAGACAACCTGGAAAGCTTATAAAATGCTCTACAATTCACTTTCAGACCTCAACACTTAATTCCAAAGTTTACCTAGTCGAAATTCTAAATCTCCAAAAATCTGTCCTTTCCAAACAGAGAGCAGTCATTTCTGGATAGCCACTTTTAACAGCTACAACTCCTAGATTACTATGCCAAATGTCACCAAATTTTGACACAAACTAGTTTAACAAGTTTACTACCACTTTGCTATTCACAAGTTTCCCAGCAAACACCGTTATCAAGGTTCAAACCCAAAAATGCTACCAGCCGTCCAGAGAACCTAGAAATGTAAAAATTAAATCTTTATTCATGTGTCAAACTACCCTTATGACAAAACTAAAGATACTACTAGTTAACAAATGACCCAAAACCACCAGAAAGTAAGGTGTGCCAACCCAAGACATTTATATTAACCCCTTTCTTAATTTACTTAATTAATTAAGTGGAAAATTAAACTTATATGCAAGCTGCTCAGAAAATTTTAGAAAAATTACAGGAGACTCTCTACCTTACTAGAAGGCTAATGTAAAAATTTGAACTAAATTTATTCAAAGAAACTCCCTACAGAAAATTCACAAGCCAAAAAGGATGATTTTTGCATAATTAATAATCCACATTGAAATGTATCAAACAACAGAAACCATATTTTTCTTAGCATACTTAGAGTACCAGGACACTCTCCATAAAATTTCATAAGCATTGCACATATAGAAAAATTATTAAAATTCATTCAAGTATCTTCTAGTATAATATGATAGCATCATAACTTAAAAAGTACTCAAGCGCTAGTACCTAAATTTTTTTTTGACTGAAACTGTGGAGCAGAGCTCCCCAGGGAATAAATTAATATAAAAAAACATGGAAAGGTTACAGAATGTTAGCTAGGAGCTAACAAGGAGCAAGGACTTACCTTGCAAACGCGGAACAAACTAATACAAAGATTCTAGCCATAAAACTATTACATTTTGACAATTGGGGGGGTAGCGACATAAATGAAGCCTAACTTCACTTATAAATCTAGCTTTCCACGCAGCAGTAGACGGCACATGATTGCTGAATATGAAATCGTTCCTTTCTGTCCAAATACACCAGGCAGCGATGAGGAAGAGGTCCATGAAAAATGGCAGCCGAATTTGCTCTCTCTTGGTGGTAAGCATCTAACAAACACTGTCTTGCACATCCCACTGAATTCCTAGTAAAAACCAACGAGTAACACTGGATGTACACTCGAAAAACAGATGCATTACCGTTTCGTCAATGTCATCATGGCAGAGCACACAGTTGTAGCCTTCCTCTAAGTGCTTCTTTCTTCTCCTTAGGATGTTTCTTGTGTTCAAACGATCACTGAGCAGTAGCCAGCCAAAAAATTTGATTTTCGGCATGCATTTGGTTTTCCAGATCCAAGCAAAAGGTACTGGGGGGACAGAGTAGCAAAAGCCTGATTATAGAAATTACTAGAGGTATACTTAGCTCCCCATATATACGCCCAGGAATCTTCATCTTGCTCCGGGTCCCTATATAAGTTGACAGTATCCTGGAAAATGAGGAACTCATTATAAGCATTTCTTGACATGGGCAATCTGAACAGCTGTAGCAAATCATCCACCAAAAGGGCTTGCTTGAGAGAGATATCTTGCTTCTTTGCAAAACCGAACAGGCTAGGGAATTTGGAGCTCAGAGGTTGGTCATGGAAGCAATCTTCCCACAGGCCAATAGTGTCACCAGGACCAGGAGTACACTGAGCAATGCCTCTAAAGGGAATATTCAGTTTTAAAATGTCCTTCCACCAGAAGGAACCTTTAGCAGGAGAGAGATGTGGAACCTTGGAAGTATAATATGAGCTCCAAATTAGATGAACCCAAGGAACATCTTTCCTACTGTAGAACTTATCAAGCTGCTTGAGTAAAAGTGCATCATTCTGCAGGTATAAGTTTCTAACGCCAAGCCCACCTTTTATCTTTGGTATCGTGACAGATGGCCAAGCAGCTAAATTATAACCTTTGGCATCAATAGCATTGCCTCTCCAAATACATTTTTTTTCTGAATTTATCAATCACCTCAATCACTTGCTTAGGCAGTTTGATAGTGCACATATAATATGTTGGGAGAGAAGACATGACTGAATTTACTAGCTGTAATCTCCCAGAATAGGACAGGAAAGTGGAACTGGCAGACATTCTTCTCTTAATTCTGCAAATAAGGGGAGCAAAATCCCTAACCAAGGGTTTGGTTGTACCAAGAGGGAGGCCTAAGTATGTGAAAGGCATTGCACCAAGAGAGCATCCAAAGACTCCTGTAAAATGGGGGATTTTACTTTCTGCAACATTGATTGGGACCAAACAAGATTTATGATAATTAACCTTTAGTCCAGTAGAGTCTGCAAAACTTTGCAATAGGGCCTTTAGGCATAAAAGTTGCCTAGCATCAGCTTGCATGAATAATAGGGTGTCATCAGCGTATTGCACGATTGGGAAGTGATTTACATCTCTATTAGGCAGAGGTAGTCCCAGAAGACCAATGCTGTGAGCTTTGTTGATGATACTTTGTAACAGATCCGCAGCTAGGACAAAAAGAAGAGGTGAAAGAGGATCACCTTTCCTGACACCTCTCTTACATCTGAATTCCTTGCCTGGTATTCCATTGAGTAGGACGGAAGAAATGGCTGAGGCAAAGATGGTTTTGATCCAGTCATTCCATTTGGAAGGAAAACCCATGGCCTCCATAATCTTGATAATAGCTGAATGCTCCACTTTATCAAAAGCCTTTTCGAAATCCAATTTTAGGATGATAATTTTTCTCTTCGAATGATGGCATTGATGAAGGAACTCAAAAGCCCATCCTAAGCAATCTTGGATGGTTCTTCCTTGTAGGAAACCATATTGATTTCTATGGACAACTTTCAGGATGTCTTTTTGTAGCCTGTTGCTCAAAAGTTTGGTAATGATCTTCATTGAGGAATTCAGAAGAGAAATAGGCCTAAAATCAGAAACCTTTTTAGGGTTATCCTTCTTGGGAACTAGAGTGATGTAGGAAGCATTGAGGCAGGATAGATCCAGACTGCCAGAGAAAAAAGCATGGCATAAGCAATACATATCCTCCTTAATAATATTCCAACATTTCTTGTAAAAGAAACCATTGAAACCATCTGGTCCCGGTGCTTTATCAGCAGGCAGGTCATTGATGACAGTATCAAATTCATCATTGGTGAGAGGAGCAACCAAATTTTCTAGATCAACCGGGTTTAAGAGTTCTGACAGGTTGTAAAGCATTTGTGGGCTCTCTGTAACACCCATCCTGTTTTTGAACTCTGTCCAGATGAGAGAGGCCTTTTCAGCATGATCCACAACTACTCTGCCATCAGGTCCAACAATCTGAGTTATAGTATTTTTCCTATAGTTCTCAGTGGCCATCGAATGAAAAAATTTAGTATTTTCATCTCCATACTTAACTAGATTGTTGGTGAATCTTTGCTTCCAATAGATTTGCTGATATTTGAGAAGCTTGCCCAATTGACTTTTAATGATTAATCTGAAATTTTTTTCTGGCTCAAACAGATTTCTTTGCTCTTCAATGTCATCAATAAAAGAAATGATGGTATTGCAGTTTCTGATCAGTAACACCAAATTTGATTTGTTTAAATTCCAAGACTTTAGAGAGCTACGAAGTCTCTTGAGCTTTGCTGATATGGCGCGTTGAGGTTCACTAGAGTGCAGGGGCAATGACCAAGAATCTTTCACCAGATCCAAAAAACCAGGCAACAAATGCCAGTAGTTCTCAAAACGGAATAGGTTAGCTTTGGGGATTGAAGTACCAATCTGTATTTTGCAAGGAGTGTGATCTGATGTTGTTTTTGCTAAAGGAATGACCATAGTATTTGGATATGTGACAGTCCACTGTGGAGAAGTAAGAAACCAATCAAGCTGCTGCAATAAAGGTTGGTCTTGCATGTTACTCCAAGTATAAGAACGACCTTTCAAAGGTAACTCAATCAAACCTTGCTCACTGATGATACTGTTAAAGGTGATAGTGTCTTCAACATTGCCTCCAGGTCTATTGCGGTTGTCTGATGATCTGTAAAGGTTAAAATCCCCTGCTAAAAGCCATAGATCATCGGCCTCAATGTCTAGACTGAAGAGCCAGGCAACAAAAGTTGTACGCTCAGGTTCGCGTGTCGGGCCATAAATGTTAACTAGCTTCCACTTGTCACTGTTGTGAACAGAGGTGAATTCTAAAGAGATTGCAAAAGATTGCACATCAATAAGTTCTGCAGAGAAAACCGAGGAGTTCCACAACGTGACTAGCCCACCAGAAGCTCCACAAGAGGGAGAAAATTCAAATTTGTCAAAACGCCGAGGAATAAAATTTTTAAGAAAAGTCAGATCAAGATGCTCGCGTTTGGTTTCTTGGAGACAGATGATAGAACAGTTGCTTTCCTCAATCTTGTTTCTAATAAAAGACCACTTTTCTGGATCATTGACCCCATGGACATTCCAACATAGAATGTTCCAATTACGATGACGATAAATATCCATAAAACAGGCAATGGAGAAGTTTAACACTTAACAGCACAACTGCTAAGGAAGATAAAGAAGTAGCAACATGAGACCAGATGACACAAGTTGTGAGCAACAGATAACTGAACACAAAAACATCGATCCACCATAGGGATCAGAAAAGAGGCACGAGGAGCTGATTATTCATTGATAACTTGCTCGGGGGTTGAGAATAGCCTCAGTGACCTCCTCAGGAGGGACTACACAGCAAGACATGGCAAGCTCCTGCAACACTGGAACTGGAATCATGGCGCCCTCAGCTACTGCCGCTTCTTGAAGTATCTGAAGATTCACTTCCAGGTTAGCTGTTGCCGTGATTTGCTTGCTTTTCCTTGGCCTCATTTTGGACTCCAGAATTGTGTGCTTGAAGCCAGGGGGCTTGAATCTCCTAGTGCTTCTTCGGACCATGTCATCAACTATTGGCATACTAGCCTTCCTGCTTTGCCTCTTACGCTTAGCCGCTGTAGGCAGATTAGACTCAGTGATAAGAGTAGTAGGATTCCCAGCATCAGAGGGAAGCTGTTCCATAGTAGCCTGCTGCTGTCCTTGGTTGGCAACAAGATTCTCATTGGCAACAAGATTCTCCACAGTAGGCTGCTGCTAAGCTTGGTTGATAACAAAACTCTCCACACTATTCTGCTGTTGAGTTTGATTGGAGACAAGACTTGCCAAATCTGAAGAACTCTGAAACCGAGTTGTATCACTGTTTGCAAACTGTTGGATAAGCTGTAGCTTGGGGCGAAGTGGAGCTGAGGAAGAAGAAGCTTCCCAATTATTCCCCCAGTTGGGATCAACTGAGATGACAGGTGGGTGCTTACGCCAATTAATTTTGAAGCCTGGGAAAGGATCAACATTTATCTGTTCCAAGGTCCTGACAAAACCAAACTGTGGTAAGCCAATGCTCAGAGGCCTCTGAATATACCTGTCATGGTGAGTTAGTGAAACTGCATGCAGGATATCCTGAATAAGCATTTGAGCTGAAGGAGAAGGACCAAAAACTTGATGCAGATTCATGGTTTTTGCCAACTGAAAGATAGGATAATCACATTCTTTATCCATACTATTATTAAAAAAAGGTACCACTGCATGACGGTTCTAGACCAGAGGTAAATCTGCCACAATCACTCTTCCTCTTGCTGGACAAGCCCACTGCTCAATGTCAAAACCAGTTGGGATGTATGGCGCTGGATCAACCTCAAAGTTGGCCATGAGTTCATCGTCGTTTAGGTTGGGATCGTGCACAGGCGGCGCTTGGTGGAGTTGCACTGTAGATTGGTCGGGGTTGGGGTTTTCCAGAGTGCAAAAGGAAGGTGGAGGAGCGGCACTTTTTTCGAGATTAGTAGATTGATTGCTTTGAGGTTCTTTCCTTTCTGTACTCATCTTGGGCCTCCAACACAGAGTGGGCTTCGTTCGCGTTAGACACAAGCGAGCCTTATGCCCATAATTGAAACAAATTCTGCAGCGAACTGACCCATTGCAAAGAGCTGTATGACCTGGGACCAAACAGTTTGAACAAGCAGGAGATTTGCCTCCTAAAAAAGAGCCACGAGAATCGCTCCTGATTAGATCACTGCATGTCAATCCAAAATTCAAACGTTCACCCGAAGAACATGCTGGATCAGAACGAGTGTGAGAACCAAAACTCATCTTAGCAGGGAACTGATCTGGAATGGGAACTTTGAACTGACCAAAAAACAATGAAGCAGGCTGCACCTCAGGACGTTTGAACGCTGAAGGTTGAGAAACTGTTGATGCAAAACGAACCTTTTTGTTTGATTTTGCAATGCGTTTCTGACTTCTAGAAAGAACTTTAGACCACTCTTTCTCCTGTTCCAATTCCCACAGGCGTTTCTCACGTTCCCAGTGGGCAGCACCATTACTCCAGAGATGGAAGTAGGCATCAAAGTGATCACCAATGAAACGACGAAGATTATAAACATGAAAACCCACTGATTTATTGGCAACCGAGAATCTGAAGTGATGGTCACTCAAAAATTGAACATGGAACCCCGCAGGGGCACCACCCAAACAAGATACAAGAGCAAACGCAACAGAATCCTCGGTCAAGCGGAAAGTGAAACGTCGAAACGTGACAAGCAGGAAAAAAGATCCAGAAGGAGTGGCCTCAACATGATGAACCGAGGAACCAAAAAGCTGCAGCACCTCTTTGCGGAATTTCTTCCCATGGGAGAAATCCAACTTGGCCGCCAATTCAGCAGGAAGATCCATCGAAGGCAAAAGAGAGGGGGGCAGGAAAGCACCTCAGATGCAGGAGGGGAATCCATGGATGAAACACCGAGGGAGGGATGAACGCCTAGGGGGAACGCCAGGGGTGGAGGAGCGCCTAGGGAGCGCCATTGTTACTCTTCGAGGTTATTGTTATTCAAGCATAAGATCCTTTGCTGATGTCACTTGGGCATGTTAGTGTAGTTATGTTGATAGTACCTAAATTTTTACCAGAGCTAGTACAGACATGAAATAACATACTCACCAAATTTCATAATTTTTGGAATAATACAACTCAAGTTATTCATTTAACAAGTTTATATTCATTTTAAAACACATTTCAAAGGCCTAATTAAATCTTCGAGAAAATAAATAGCACATATATATTTGATATTTTTTCCTAAAAACTAGACACTAATAGGAACTCAACAAAATTGGAACCATAGCATTTGGATCTACCATTCATGAGATATGAAATTCACAAAACAACATTCAAAACTGTGAAATAAAGAAAAACAAAAATGAAACGGGAGTCTACTGCTACTTGGCTGGCCCGATACGTCACCACGGCCCGCAAAGGTCCATCCTGCCCGCGACGGCTGACCGGCCGGGCTCGCTGGCCAGAGAGAGAGAAGCAGGGGAGCGGCGAGCCGCGCGCTCCGGCGAGCTCTAGCTCATCGGAGGCGAGCTTTCTTAGAAAACCAAGCCCACCCTCGTGATCTCCGTCAAACCCTGCATCAATCTGTGTAGGTAGGGTGGCTTGGGTTGGAGCATAAGGGACTCGCCATCGACGATGGCGGGTCGGCGACGGTACACCGTCGTGTGCTAGCCGTCTCCGGTGAAGAGAGGGTACGGAGAAAGGTGGCAAAGTACCCGTGAAGTAAGGCGAACCTAGTGGAGTGCTCGGGAAGGGGAGAGGTGCGATGGTGCTGTTGGCCCATTGGCACCGAGCAGCGGCGGTGCACGGCTACGTCGACAAGGTCGGCGTTCTAGCACAACGGCGGTGTGATGGAGGGCTACATCTAGCCTCTGAGCCCTACAAGAGGTTGCGATCTTAGTGCACTCGCTATCTAGAGAAAAGGTGGCCGGGACAAGGCTAACCCTTGGAGTTTGCCATTGGCGGCCATGGCGACCGCGGCGAGAGCTTGCTAAAGCTCATCCCTGTTTCGGATTCTATGGCCCATATCACGGAGTAACATCTTAACCTAACAAACAACCAGTCAAGGTGAGAAGTAAACATGGATTAGTCAGGGTGGAGATGGACGACATTGGTTGGGTTACGATGTCGTCGAGTTCGGCGGTGAACTCGGTGAACCGAGGCGATGGCGGCTCAAAGCGTGGCCTCACCTGAGCTTGAATGGCGGGATGGGCTATTGCGGTGGGTGGCATGGACTAGGACTGAGTTGTGAACGAGATGGATTAAAGAATGGGGCGGTGGTGAGGCGGTGACAAGCGCAAGCTCCGGGTCGGCAATGGTGATGGCGGTGGCGCCCTCGTGCTCTCCGCGCGTGGGGGTGAAGGAATGAGGCCAAGGCGGAGGGTTTGAGGGCGCGCGGTCCTGTTGGAGCCCGACAACACTTCCCTAAATCACCAGGTGGTCGGCGCGTGGCCTCCACGCGTTGAGCTCACCCTGCCACCGGTCGGCGACGATGGAGTTCAGAAACCCCGATTTCAGTTACGTTGGCCGACTGACAGCGATTTTTCATGCCTCCACATCTCCTAATCTAGCTCGAGTCAGCAAAAGATGACAACAGCAATTTTGTAGAGCTATGTGAGGACTACAAGTTTATTAATTGGAGCTTGGACTGGTTTGGCCTGGTTTGTGAGTTACATGACGTCGAAGTGGGGTATATTGAAACTGAAATTTCAATTTCAGACTTAGAAATTTTCTAAGTGTTGGGCAGTCCCTCAAACAGACTTGTGGGCAATTTTTTAGCATGTTCTGGGCATTTTCATGAGATGGCCATATTAGAACTTTTGTTCCTTATGAAATTCTCTACAACTTTGCTTAAGGTTGCTTCTCCATGCAAGATCTCTAAGCTGGACTTTTTAAACAGTCAAACCAAAAGCACTCTTGGGTCAAAACCTAGTCAACAACACTTAGAAGGGCCATTTGGTCATTTTGGTCAACATGAACATTGCTCCACTAATTACCCTAAATGTAATTAAGGTGTTATAGGATATAATTAGCCACTCTACACCTTGGTTACACACAATTCCAAGTGTCACATAAGTTGAAACAAGCAAAATAATTATTTCCACCAAAATGTTGCACTACCATGTTGCATATGTTTCAAGACCTTGTTGCAACAATTAAGCTTATCATGGTATACTAACAACATTGCCATGTTTCCAAGTATGAGACCCCATGTTGTATCTACAAGTTGCACCACTCACATTTCATAAGCAAATCAATTATGAAACAAGCACATTAGAGTATGTTGCATACTCATGTTGCAAGCAAAATAAAGACATGAATGAGATGAATGATGCTCATGCTTATGAAATGCAATGCAATTATGGAAGCCAAACACCTGAGGTGTTACAGTGAGTATCACCTTTGAGGGCTACCCTTTTCTAGCCGATCTCACCTTACTTCCATCTGAGGGACTAGATGTCATACTGGGAATGGATTGGTTGACACAACATAAAGGAGTGATATCTTGTTCACCAAGGTATGTAGAGATCACACACCCGAGTGGCCACATAATCCATTGTAAGCCAAATCAGGGAAAGACAGTCTCTATGTTGTGTGCTCTAGAGGCCAAGACAGTCAAGGAGGTACCCGTTGTGAATGAGTACCCTGACATGTTCCCTGAGGAGTTGCCAGGCATGCCACCTGATCGGGATGTGGAGTTTGTGATTGACCTTCTGCCTGGTACCAGGCCTATTGCTAAGAGGCCCTACCATATGTCAGTCGATGAGCTAGAGGAGTTAAAGAAGTAGCTCAAGGAGTTGTCAGACAAGGGATACATCAGACCCAGTGCTTCACCCTAGGGTTCCCCTGTTTTGTTCGTGAAAAAGAAGGATGGATCCATGAGGATGTGCATTGACTATCGGAACTTGAATGCCGTGATAGTCAAGAACAAGTATCCTCTGCCTAGGATCGATGACCTCCTAGATCAGCTGAAAGATGCTAAGTTTTTTTCCAAGATCGATCTCAGGTCTGGATATCATCAGATGAAAATCAGACCTGATGACATTCCTAAGACAGCTTTCGTCACTAGATATGGGCAATATGAGTTTACAGTGGTGTCCTTCGGACTCACTAATGCCTCGGCTTATTTCATGAACATGATGAATAAGGTATTCATGGATGAACTGGACAAGTTCGTAGTGGTGTTCATTGATGACATCATTATCTATTCCTCCACCACCGAAGAACATGAGCAACACTTGAGAGTGGTTCTGGAGAAGTTGAGGCAGAATTAGCTGTATGTCAAGTTCAGCAAATGTGACTTTTGGCTCAAAGAAGTTGCCTTCCTTTGTCATGTTCTCACTGCTAAGGGAGTCGCTGTAGATCCCGCAAAGATTAAAGCTGTGAAAGAGTGGGAACAACCCCGCAATGTGACAGATATCCGCAGTTTTCTCGGATTAGATGGGTACTATCGCAGATTCATCGAGAACTTCTCAAAGATAGCCAAGCCCATGACCAATCAACTAAAGAAGACCAATGAGTTTGAATGGACGCCCGAGTGCGAGCACATCTTCCAGACTCTGAAACAAAAGCTTACCACCACACATGTTCTTGCCTTGCCTGATATCAAGAAAGACTTCGTGGTTTATTGTGATGCATCCAGACAGGGACTCGGCTGTGTTCTGATGCAAAGTGGACGTGTCATTACCTATGCATCCTGATAGTTGAAGGACCATGAGCAACGCTACCCAACCCATGATCTAGAGCTTGCCGCTGTTGTGCATGCTCTAAAGATTTGGAGGCACTACTTGATCGGAAATAAGTGTGATATCTACACCGATCACAAGAGCCTGAAGTACTTCTTCACTCAAGAGGATCTGAACATGAGACAACGCAGATGGCTAGAGCTTATTAAGGACTACAACCTAGAGATTCACTATCATCCGGGCAAAGCTAATGTAGTCGTTGATGCTTTGAGCCGAAAGAGTTATTGCCACAATCTGTCCAAGGAAGTTGTACCACCCGAGCTATGTCAGGAAATGGGTGACCTTCATCTTGAGATCCTACCAAAGGGTATGTTGAACGAGCTTTGAGTGCAATACAACCTCAATGATCGGATCCACAATGCTCAACTGGAGTGTCCAGAAATTTGGGAGATCCGAGAACTCATGAAGAAGGGTAAGTGCCCCAAGTTGAGGGAAGATGTGCAAGGTGTGTACTGGTACAAGGATAGAATCTATGTACCATCTGATCCCACCTTGCGGTAAGAAATCTTGGAAGAGGGTCATGACTCCAAGTATTGTATCCACCCAGGAAGCACCAAAATGTATGCTGATCTAAAGAAACAGTTCTGGTGGAAGAACATGAAGGCAGATATTGCCGGGCATGTCGCGCGATGCGACATCTGCAATAGGATCAAGGCTGAACATCAAAGACTAGCCAGATTGCTTAAACCCTTGGATGTTTCGATGTGGAAATTGGAGAGCATATCCATGGACTTTATAGTGGGTTTACCTCGAACCCCTAAAAGGCCATGACTCGATTTGGGTGATCGTTGACCGACTAACCAAGGTAGCTCACTTCATAGCTATGAGGACTAACTATAGGGTTGAGAAGCTAGCAGATCTGTACATCGAGCACATTCTCAGACTCCACGGAGCCCCCACTAGCATAGTGTCTGATCGTGGTACGCAATACGTGTCCAAGTTCTGGAAGCGTCTCCACAAGGCCATAGGGACTCGACTTGACTACAGCACCGCATACCACCCACAGATAAATGGTCAGACAGAGAGGATTAATCAGATTTTGAAGGATATGCTCTGAGCTTGTGTCTTGAAGTATGGGTCTGATTGGGAGAAAAGTTTGTCCCACGCAGAGTTCTCATACAACAACAGTTACCAGGCTAGTCTCAAGACGTCACCATTTGAGGCTTTGTATGGCAGAAAGTGCAGAACCCCTCTGATGTGGTCAGAGGTAGGAGAGAGATCTTTCTTTGGCCCCGCAAAGATCAAAGATACCGAAGGAGTCACCCAAGTGCGAGAAAACCTGAGGATTGCCCAAAGCCGACAGAAGAGTTATGCAGATAACCGTCGGAGAGACCTCGAGTTTTAGGTTGGGGACTATGTCTATCTCAAGGTCTCCCCACTCTGAGGTACCATCAGATTTCATGTGAAAGAAAAGTTGGCACCTAGGTACGTGGGACCTTACAAGATTTTCCAAAGGAATGGCAAGTTGGCATACAAGGTAGAGTTGCCCGAGGAGTTGACAGGAGTACACCTAGTGTTTCACGTGTCTCAGCTACGCAAGCGCTTGCAGTTGCCAGAGCAAGAGGTACACACAGATGCTCTAGATATCTAGGACACTCTGGAGTACAAGGAGCACCCGATCCAGATATTAGACATAGTTGAGAAGGAGACTAGAAGCACCGTGATACCCATGTGCAAGGTTCAGTGGAGTAACCACACAGAACGAGAAGCTACATGGGAGAAAGAGTCCGAACTCCAAATGCTTTACCCCTACCTCTTCAAAAGGTATGTCACACATTAAATCTCGGGACGAGATTTCAGTGAGGGGGAGGACTGTAACAACCCAGAAATTTCTAGGAAACAAAAATCACAACTACAAAATTCTTTCTAAAAAACCTATGTTTGGTGAGGTGTCATGTAGGAAACCTACCCTAGTTGCACAAGTAGCACCTAGTCTAGTTAATTACATTTTGCATTTAATTATATATTCATGAGTTGATTCTTATGTTCTTTGTATTGTTAATTAAAAATAGTCACATTTATTTAATTAATTGCTTAAGTAAATAAATGTAGAAATATAATCTTATCAAATAGTTGGAAACCAAAAATATATTTAGTAGGCCCCATTATGTTATACAAGTGGAGGCAATATATTTTCTTACATACAAATGCCTTGGCATAATTGGAACAAAGGAGATATAAATGGAAAAGCCCTTGGTTTAAACTAGAAAAGGAAAAACTCCTTTCTGGCCCAGCTACTCGGACCAGCCTGGCCCGGCCTGCTTCATGCCACGGCCTCACGCGCGCTCGCACTCACCGTGCGATGGGCCGGCCTAGCAAAACACGAACGCCTTGGCCCACGTCGCCCTTTGCTAGGCGCTAGAGAGCAACGCGCCTTCACCTTCTCGCACATTGACGAACGGATCCCGCGAAGCCATCGTCTTCCTCTCATCCCCCGTGTCCTCTACTCGCCGAGACGGAAAACAGAGAAGGGGGAAGGAGGGGACAGGGTCATGCAACGCGCGAGGGAAGATTCCCCCTGCTTCCTGTTGCTTCCGTGCGCACCAAGCCCCGTGCTCTGCTTCGCAAGCGCACCACGCCACCGTTTGTGCACGCTCCACTTTTTCCCACGCACCGTGCGCGCGAGACCGCCATGGCCCGCCGAGCGCCCTGCCACCCTGTCACCGCCAACCGCCTACAGAATCTGAAATTGGCATCATCAATTCGAATCACGCCTCCTCTGATTGCCCTAGCCCCAGCCAAGGCAGCATCTCGACCCTCCATGCCACCCGATTGCCATCACGTCGTCTGCCTTGCCATGGGCGAGCGCGGAGTATAAATCTCCACACTATGTCGAACCCAGCCCTTTCCATTACCGTTCCACCGCCACCCTGGTGGCACTATCGTTGCCCACACCGCAAGAGAGAGGGGAGAAGAGAAGAGGCAGGAAGAGAAGGGAAAGAGGGGAAAACAGAGGACGCGAAGCCAACGCCGCCGTTCGAGCGCACCGGGAGAAGGAGAAGACACCGGACTTCCTCTTCTTCGCCACAGGACTGCACTGCATGGCTTCACGTCTGCACGGCATCAACTCACCCTGCACCAGTATCCTTCCACCTCGCCACCCATGGTACGCCCAACGCCCCGCCATCACGTTGTGAACACCGGTCATGGCGCCGCCTCGCTGTTCCCGTACCGGGGACTAGCAAGGGTAAGCCATGACCCTCACACCATGATCACACGCGTACGCGCTCATGACATGCGCACGCGTTGGCCCTGCCAAGCCATAGGGGCTCAGGAATGCCCGCGGCATGCCTCTGCACCACGCGTAGTCGCCATGCCCAGACCTCGCCATGGCGAGGGCTCATTCTTGATGTAGAAGGCAGTAGATGAAGGGAGAGGAGGTGTATCTGGTTCGCCTTGGTAGAGAACGTGTCGCGCGCTTCAAGAAGGGGAAAGGAAGCTAGGAGGGGCGTTAGTCATGTTCGCCTCGCCGACGAGGTTGTGCACCGGAGCACCGCCGTACCGAGGTCGCTCTACACCACTCCGTCCACCTTGTCCAACAAGAAGAGGTCGTCGAGTTCCGCTGTGATGACGCGAAGGCAGCCGTGTAGTTGGAAGGGGGCGAATCGACCATTGTAGCGGCCGTAGTCGCCTCGCCACCGCTCGACGGTGCAGCCGAGCCGACGCTGCCGTGGAGACCCTCTCTAGAGATCCCAATCCGCCACCTAGACCCCACCGTTGTGATCCTGGAGAACGTGCGAGGTCGTAGAGCCCACTAGAAGCTGTTCCGAGCCACCACCGGGCGCTAAGTGCAGGAGCTCGCCGTTGGCGTAGCACCGTCGGGAGAAGCAGGGGAGGAGGGGGCACTCGCGGTGATGGTCCGTGCACTTGGTGCACATGGACCGTGAGAGAGAAAAGGAGGGTGGACGCGGTCCACCGTGAACCATGTGATCCTCCATGCACCGCACTCACACAACCACCGTGAGCCACACCCCGTGGACATGAGCCTGATCCAAAACCCAGGAGGCAACGTGGCAGCGCCAGCGCTTGCCACGTGGTGGGCCCGGCCTAGCCTAGCTCGGCCCGAATCCAGCCCTGACCTAGCCCACCGAGGCCCGGTCTCGGCCCGGTCAAAGTTGACCGTTGACCAGCCAATAGGACCCACATGTCAGTGACTCACTCTGTTCCAGCCAATCAGACGATGCCACGTGTCACTGCCTGGAATTTCTTTTTCTTATTCTTTTCTAGAAAATCAATTAATCTTTGGAAATTCATAACTAATTCATTTTAACTCAGAAAAATACCAAACTAGTTTCTAAATTTTTCTAAAAATGAGCTCTACGTCTTAGGCTTGTGCTTGAGTGCATTTGGATCTTTTGAATTTATGTTGCTTCTTTGTGCACCTCTATAGGAGTCATTAATGCGACTCCACATTACGTTTAACAGAGCCGGAGGACCTGCCGACTGAGGAGTATGACCCTGACTATAGCGAGGACTTGGGTGACGACCTGCCAGGTGCCACGCCCCACCCACTTCTGTAGAACCTATTACGCATGCAAATATAGAATTGCTAGCGCTTTACTTTTTGTGCAATAATATGATGATAGGCTGCATGGTAGATGCTTTACTTTGAGCCCTTTACCTTGTTGCAACCTTACTCCTGCTCACCCTGCTGTTAGGCTAGATGCTCGCATGTTACATATTACTACTTTTACTCTTACTCGCATTATATCTGTGATGTGATGCCGGTGAGTGAGAGGCGTATATGTATAAGGCACGTAGTGCCGAGAACTTGGTAAACCTTATAAAAGAACTAGGGAGATCTTGGTGTGCGTCTTGGGTGAGTGGCGAGGGTTGAGTCGATCGAACAGGATCCTACGACGAGTCTTTGGGGCAAGTCTTGTTGGAGGGGTGCGACCTAGGCATCCCTCATGAGAGTTACCTATGGTGGGTATATTGTGAGGTGAACTGGGGTGTTGGTTATCCCTGGTGGAGGTGCTATCGTGGCACGGGGAAGACAATGTTTTCCCTTTGAGAAGATATCCTGTCTGGTCCCCCTAAGTACTGGTATGTCTTGAGAACCGGAACCATAGGACCTTCATGCACACCACTCGCTCCCGATGGGCGGGAGACGATTACCCGACTAACTAGGACGGTACCACTACTACTAGGCTGGAAGGTGATAGTGTAGGGAGGTACGGGCATGGGGACCCACACCCTCCTAAGACAGCGTAGTGCCCTTGGGGGCCCAGTACTACATCCCACAGTCTCAGCGTTTCTGTGGACACCGGGGTGGCACATGGCTAAGTGGTAGGGTGGTACTGTACCGGTTGGGAGGTAGTCAGAATCAGCCTAGACGAGCCGGATCGTCGAGGATGGCGATCTTGTGGATTATCAGGTGTACACACTCTGCAGAGTTGATCGATCTATACGTATAGCCACGTCCGTGGATATGTACATTCCCATGACCTACGCTTCACTTGATTAGAGAGAGGAGTCCTTTCTATCTTTTCCTCGGGTTTCGTGTTGGATTCCGGTTCTGAGCCCGAATATGACTATGAGGGCAATGATTGGGAGGACTAGAGGGTATGTTCTACGCTCGAGCTGGTTCCAGGAGATCATTTTTCGCTGCTATCTACGTCAGAAGCTATTTTGGATGCTTGTGTGAGTGTGTTCCGCCCTGCGAGGCGAAGAGAATAATTTATGTAAAACTCTCTATTGTACTCTGATATTCGTGCATGACTTTATGTATCACTAAGATTTGGGTAAATTGACGGAATGTTTCGTCATTTTATACTTCGTTTCTGTGGATTTCCCTTCGTGAAAATCAAGGACGTTTTAGATAGCAAAGGTATCATTGTAATATGCATGATCATTTTCATCCCTTACTAGCATGCGGTTAGTGCATATAATACATGCTTATTAGGATCATGCATAACAAATAAAAAGTTTAAAATGCATAGCCTACCACTATTGCTTGGATGATTTTTTGAATCTAGTGGTAGTATGTGAGTCTGTTCATGAGCTAATGAACCCAAGTACTTGATCTAACTTGGATTGCCAATAAGTGACAAGTACAACCTTGATAAGATAACCGCTTAATGTGTGGGAAGAAGCGTAGAGAGGGTTCAAACCGGACTTAGAAGCTTAGGGAAATCAATCTAGTTCAAGTCAAATATAGAAGCTCATGAAGATGACTAGTGTTCAAGAAATGGTTATAATTGACAAATCCTATAATGAATGGTTCCATGATTGTTCTTACATGTGGTATATCTAGATTATCACTTTGTTACAAGTGGTATCTAGCACATCAAATGAAGGTTCCAAAAGTGATCCTCAATTTTAAGTGACCATCAAGTGAAGCAAGTTCCCTCACATACAAGAGCTCAAGTTTATCAACTAGATAACCCATGCTATGACTTAGGGTGAGGTGCCCCACCAATTGGTATCAAGGTCAAAGATCCTATATGAGGTATCTCAAAGGCTACAAGTGGTGTCATTCCAACATATGTGGTATTGTCCATAAAAATGTAAGATTCAAGTGTCAACCATCTACCCCAATGTAACCCTTTGTATCAATAAGAAGCACACCTTTTATGGAATTGATGACAAAGGGGGGAGAAGTTGGAACAAAGATATATAAATGCATCATGGGGAGAAGTAGTAGTTGGATATGGACAAAAAGAGAGCAACATTGAAGAATAGAGAAGGATAAAAATTCTTGGACAAGAGAAGCACACAAGTAGGGGGAGCAAGCTCATGAACTTTGATTGGTTGCATTTGATTTATGCATATTGATGTGCTTGCTTGCATTGCATAAGTTTTAATTTGAATATACATGCTTGTGTGGTGTATGTTAGTTGTAGAATTTGATTGATGAAATGAAAACTAGCATGCATAGGATGATAGCTAGACACTTGGTATGTTTTTCAAGTAATACTAGTACCTTGCTTCTAATGTTGATCTCACAGGTATCTAGTGTTTCTGTTTCCAAGTGGTATCTAGCTAACCATGGTGCTAAGGATGAACTTAAAGGTGCAACTCTGATTGGTATCACGCTTCAAAGGTTTATTCTATGCACCTTAACATCATTTGGTAGTAATTACTCTCCCACAATTCCAATCTACACATATGTGCAAGCTTCAAACCAAACACACTAGCACATATGTAGAGAGAGCTAATACTACCAATTCAGGTTTGTGGTACTTGTCCAAAATCATTTACACATGGTAAAATTGCTTGGGCAAGCAAATCAGATCCATTTGAACTTAATTTCCATATCTTTGTAGAGTTGCCATTGATTATCAAAAAGAGAAAGACTAAAACGTTCCTAGTTTGGTTTTGGTAATTGAGTGACAACCTAGGTGGACAAATATGTTTAAATGTGAGATACACAGGTGATTAGTCCACAGGTATACTTGTGCGAGCGACTCATGCCATGACGATGAAGATGGCTTGGATTTATTGCAAGGCTCACACATGTGATGAAGGAGCTCATTATTGCATATGAGACCTAACATGGAGTCATGTGACTAAGGTAAAGAAGATCAAGACAAGACTTGGCCTGATGGACCGGTTGCAAGCATGAAGGACAAGTTGGAGGCTTTGGAGCGATGGACCGTGTGGCGGTGAAGCTTGAGCAAGACTTGGTGCCGATGGACGAAGGCAATGGTGAAAAGCAAGTGAGGTCAAGATCGATGAACCAACAAGGTCACATGATATGAAGTGGATCATATCATTTGTGATATGGTTGGTACATGTGTTGCATCAATATTGAAGGAGATGAAATAGAATGCACAAGGCAAAGGTGTAACAAATAGGGCATTTCATTTCACTAGTTATAGGTGTGTAGAGAAGTTTATGACCAGGTTTAGGATAGATGGCCATACTATTAAGAGGGGCAAACTTGTTTGTATATCGGTCATCTAGTATCACTTAAGCGATCTAACTTTGCAAATGTTGCTAGGATCGAGTGGGGTGGTGAATTGAGTTATTAACTCCTTAAAATGATTGTAAAAATGCTAACACACATACACATGGTGGTGTACACTTAGTGGTGTTGGCATATTTGCAAAGGAGAAGAAGTGGAGTTGTTTTGGATCAACTCAGTGAAGAAAAGAAGGTGAAAAGAGGTCTCTAGAAGTGATCAGACTCTGCTCAGTGCAGCGACTGGATGCTGGCTGGCGAGTCCAGTCATGTGTTCCAAAGAGGGCGCGGCTTTGGACTCCTCGATAGGACGCTGGCGAGGAAAGAAGACCGGACGTGTAGGGGCTGCGTCCAGTCATATTGACATACACTGACATTGGCTTGTTCGCTTGAGCAGAGAGGACCTCACTCCGCACGGCGTCCGGTCGATGTCGATCTGATGCGTCCGATCAAGAAAAAGCGGCTCTAGATCGTCTCTAGAAGTGACCGGACTCATGGTGACGGAGCGTCCGGTCATCGGGCGGCGCATCAAGTCGCGGGCTTGGTGGCGTGGGCACGCGAGCGAGCGGACGCAGGGTGACTGCGTCCAGTCTGGCTTGCAATGCGTCCGGTCATCTCTTAACCGTTGGCGCACGGCTGCTGACCATTGGAGATCACGGGCATGGTTGAATGGCGAGCACGAGTGGCACACATCCAACGACCGGACGCTGGTGGCTGTGCGTCCGGTCGGGTGGACATGCATGTCCGATTGCTGTGAGACTTGCCCAGTGAAGGGGTAACGACTCTATTTTGGCTTTGGGCTATAAATAGAGGGGTGTCTCGGCCATGGCTAGGGCAGAGCACCTAAGGGGGACATTGTGTCCTTGCTTGAGAGTGCTTAGTAGCCCTCCAACTCACTTGTGCTTGCAAGAGTGCGATTCGATTGCGAGTGAGTGATTCTAGTGCGTTGCACTAAGAAATTGCATCGAGTGGCACTAGGTAATCGAGTTGCAAACTGGTGGTGCTTGTTACTCTTGGAGGTTGCCACCTCCTAGACGGCTTTATGGTGAATTCTTTGTCGTGAAGCACGCAAGAAGATTGTGCAGTGCCCGGAGAAGGATTTGTTAGGGGTACCGTGCTCACCTGCGGGAGCTGCGAAGAGCAACACTAGTAGAGCGTACCATTGAGCTACCCTCACTTGTGGGTAGGTTCTTGCGGTGGATGACGTGCGGGCTTGGCGGATGATGCCAATTAGCCGTCGATCCACCAAGTGAGCGGTTGACACAACGGAGACTAGCGTGTTGGCAAGCACGTGAACCTCGGGAGAAAAATTATCGTGTCATCCTTGTCTTTTCCGTTGGTTTGCATCACCGTTACACAAGTTTGTATTTACTTTCATATACATTGCGTTTGTATAGTTGCTCTTGTAATTAGTTTGCTTGTGTAGCTTACTAGTTTCTTTCTGTGTAGCGTAGAAATAGCTTCCTTGCGCAACTAATTTGGCTTCAGTAGTCTTGTTAGTTGCATTGCTTAGTTTGTGAAGCTAAGTAATTTGCGCTCTATAATTTTGCTTGTGTAGCCTTGTTATTGAGCATTGCTAGTAAACTTAGGTGGCTTTGCACTTTTGCTTACTAGATTGTGTAGGAGCTCCCCCGGTTGCTAGCCTGGCACCTTTGTTATCTATTTAGGATCTTCATAAGGTGCTTAAGAACTTAGATAGAGGGATGTAGTCTTGGCTAGACCGATAGTTTTAATTTCGTATTTGTTTCAATTAGCCGGTGCGATTAATTTTAGAAAGGACTATTCACCCTCTCTAGTCCGCCATCTCGACCCTACACTCGCGCCCAATTTGACCAAGCTGTGGGCGCAGCCTAGGTGCCAGCGAGGCGGAGGCGCCCTCACCCAGGAGGATGAGGCCGTGGGCGTGGCCCATGCTCCGGCGAGGGGGAGGCACGCTCGCCCAGGTTGATGAGGCCATGGCAGGCGCACCGGCGACCACAGCTAGAGGAGTACCTCAATGGATCTAGATGGAGAAAGGAGAAGCGCAGGAGAAAGAGCAAAGGGATGATAGAGGTATTTTAATCTTTTCTCTTTATTCTTGGTAGACATGCCGAGTCCTATAACGTCATTTAATTTGGCACGGAGGGAGTACGTTCATGCTGCGCTGCTGCTGCTTCTAAGTGCTGACGACTTCTGCCGTGCGACTGGCTTGCCCTGGAATGACGATTGCCCTATGGGCAATGATCAGACCGATGTGGACGATGCCTGTACCATGTGGCGATCTTGTGTCAGCAATCCACACCAGTACGTATGTCCTCTCTCTGTTTCTGAATAAATAGATTCCTAAAGTTGTTTTAAGTCAAACTTTATAAACTTTAACTAAATTTCTAAAGAAAACGTTAAAATTTATGGTATCAAATTAGTATCATTAGATTCATCATAAAATATATTTTCATAACATGTTCATTTTATGTCATAGATGTTATTCTTTTCTATAGTTTATCAAACTCTGGCATGAATTCTACGAATTGATTTATTTAAAGACAGAGGAAGTACCAACCATCCCTAACGCTGATTGGACTCCTATCGCCTCCCGGTCGGTTGGCACCTAAATTTACAATTTTATTACTACGGCTTCCCCATCTATAATTAATTATTAAAATAATATTATTTTTTAAAAAATCGTCACACATCACACCGAAAGAATACGTTACAGTTACTTTCTATTCGTAATAAAGCTTTGATCCGTGAAATAAGGGTCTGTTTAGTTGCAATTTTTTTTTGTAAAATGATATGGTAGCAAATTTCGTTGTTATTTGATAATTAGTGTCCAATTATGGTCTAGTTAGGCTTAAAAGATTCGTCTCGTCCATTTTGTCTAAACTGTGTAATTAGTTTTATTTTTTATTTATATTTAATGCTTCATGTGTTCAAAGATTGACGAGAAATCTAAAAAATTTTACAAAATTTTTTGAAAACTAAACAGGGCGTGAGCTCCGTCATGATGGTACATTGCCACTGCTAGCGGCCCGCAGCCAGGCTACAAGCACCACGGCGTTCCAGGCCTGGTCTCCAGCATGACCATGTGCCAGGCGCAGCTTCGCGGCGGTGCTCACATGCGAGTGCCGCCGAAGACTAGTACTCGTACTCCCTTAAGGCAATGGGCCAATGGGCAATGGTGTCGCCGGATCGGAGACGACGACGCCGTGCGGTCAGGACTCAGCGGCGAGGAGAGGCGACCGTTCAGATGGAGGGGCAGGATCGGCCGTGCCACTTGCCAGAGCTGCAACGTTTTTACACCGGCGCTGCTCGTTTTGCTAAAATCGGCGGGATCTGCTTCGGGCAGTCCGCAGCTGCGGCTCCACCGCTCCGGGCTATCAGCCGCGAAACGGGCTAACCTAGCATGGCGCAGTCCGCACTCCGCAGCATGTTTTGGTCCACAGTTTGAGCCATCATTGTTGTATAATCTATATTTGACTATTTTGAGAAGAAAAGAGAGTCCAACAGTTATTATATCTGGATTTCTAAAATAGCAAGACATCTATCCCGGAATTCTCACATGGTAAATATAGCTTGCATGTACCGCTAGCCATGTGCCTCGCCGTAGCAGAAAGGCTGTTGGATTTTTTTGTTTTTCTGCAGGAATTTCTATTTTACAGATTGGCTAAATCATGAGTTTAGCCATCTATATTTACTAACTCTGTTGGAGATGCTCTCAATTAGCCTCTTCGAGCTCTGATCGAGCAGCAGAAAATATTAAATGATCGAAACAACATCAAGGTGACTGGCCGGCGATGTTGAGGCACCCTTGTTGCCTACAAGTTGAAGTTGAGCACAATTTTAGAGATTTGCGTGCTGTAGGGCTGATAAGCCGACTGATGTTGTTGGTTGTAAGAGAAAAATATTGTAACGTAGCTGATAAACCACGCTGATACGTTGAAACGAACGGGGCACTTGGGCGACAGCCATGACCATATAGTAGTGCCTTAGTGGCCTATTTTGAATTTCCCCAGGTCGCTTGTGCCAAACCTTGGCCCTTAAATAAAAAAAAACCTTGGCCCTTCGTTTGATATACTGCTACTGTCCCACTCGATGACTCGAGGGGGTGTTTAGTAGGTGGGGTGAAAAAATTTGAGGTGTAAAATCGAATGTTTCAAGGGATATCAGAAGAAGTGTTCGGATACTAATAAAAAAACTAATTACATAACTTGTCTGGAAACCACGAGACGAATTTATTAAGCCTAATTAATCCTTCATTAGCGCATGTTTATTGTAGCACAACATTGTCAAATCATGGATTAATTAGGCTCAAAAAAATTCGTCTCGCAAATTTATCACAATCTGTGTAATTAGTTATTTTTTCTCTACATTAATACTCTATGCATGTGTCTAAATATCTAATGTAATGAGTTGAAAATTTTTTGGAGGAACTAAACACCTCAGAGCTAGTTGCATTGCAATTTGCACCCACCGCGGCGGCGCTCATCAGCACTCTGGGTGGGAGCATGTGCGTGTGCGCTGCTACTTTCTGTTTCACGACGAGCACTAGTACCACTAGGCACTGGTAGCAAGCAGACTGCAGACCGGATACAAATATACAATAATATCCCGCCCGAGAACGGGGACGTAGGTACTGCAAGGCCATCAGGCCATGTGCCCCTGGCAGCCCCGCAATCAAGTGCAGCTACAATGGTGATTAGGATATACGACCGCATCCTGAAAAGAATCTAAGACGGACCACACTCATGTCCGGTAAAGCTCACTACAGTATCACATGAAGGAGAAAAGAGCTACAACGGCATCATTTCTATCCTACGCAGGATCCGACGCTATCCTCTATATTTGACGTTGTACAGTTCATACGCTAAGACTACCCGCACTCATTGACCTCTATATTCGTACTCTATCCATCATAGTCATCAAGATTCTCTACTCTAAACTCAGTTCTCCCGCATCTATCCATACTTTATATCTCTACTCTATACAAACTACCCTATATTTTATTCCACCATCCCAACTACCATCTTCTCTCTCCTCACTTTTTCTTTTTCTTTTCTTTTTGTTTTTCTTTCCTTTCTCCTCCTCTTTTTTCTCTGCCCGGCCCTCTCCTCTCTCTCGCTGTGGGCAGCGGCGGACGCCATGGCGCGGTGGAGCTCGGGGCAGCGGTAGACGCCGCGCGCGAGTGCCCTCTCGCTGCTCCTCGCGAGCACGGGCGACCTCGAGCAGCAGCAGCACTGAAAGGTCTTGATGGCTAGAGGGGGTTGAATAGCCTTTTAAAACTTTCTACAAAGACAAGCTAAACAAGTTTATCAATATAACAAATAGCGAGATGCGAGTTTTGCTTAGCCTACGGGGTGTTTGCAAGCCACCTAACCAATTCACAATTCTAATATATTTGCACTCAACCGCACAAGTCAAACCGCACAATTTAACTACAACTAAAGCTAGCTAGCTACACAAGCTAAGAGTTACACTAACAAGCTAGCAAGGTAACTAAGAAATTAATACAAGAGAGAGTTAGGAGGATATCACCGAGGGGCGAAGTATTTAGCCAACCAATCAATATGATCAAGAGATGAATACCACAATATACAACCACCGGGATCGATCAAACACAATAAAAATGATGACACGAAGATTTATCCCGAGGTTCATGTGCTTGCCGGCACGCTAGTCCCCGTTGTGTCCCTCTTCACCATGTGGTTCGGTGGTTAATCGGTCTCACACCGAGCCTCTCAAAAGGCGCCACAAGAACCTACCAAATGGCAAAAGGTTGCAATGACACGAGCAATTTACTAATGTTGCCTTTGGCGCTTCGCCGAGGTAGGCAGAAACCCCTCACAATCACCGGAGGTGGCCAAGAACAATCACCAACTCTTGCCAACGCCTCCAAGCAGCTCCAAGCCGTCTAGGTGGCGGCAACCACCAAGAGAAACAAGAATCCCGCAGCAAATCAACCACCAAGTGCGAACTAGATGCAATCTCACAATGCAAATGCACTTGGATCACTCAATCTCACTTCGAATATGCAAAGAAGCAAGAGAGATGAGTGGGAGGAGAGTTGCTTAGCTCAAAGTGCTCACAAGTATGTCAAATGTTCGAGAGAGAGAGCCTTGAGCCGGCCAACGAGTATTTATAGACGTACCCCTTCGAATAAAGCCGTTAGAAACTTAAACAGCCGAAATCGTGCTGACCGGACGCGCTGGTCCAACTGACCGGACGCGCCGGTCGCGCAACGGCTAAGTCGTGAAGCACTGACCGGACGCGCTAGTCCAAACGACCGGACGCGCCGGTCGCCCAACGGCTAACTGCGAAGCAACGATCGGACGCGCTCATCGCGCAGACCGGACGCGCTGGAAATGACAGGACGCGCTGGTCCAGTGAGTGACCGGACGCGCTGGTCGCCTGAGCAGTGCTCAACGAAACAGTGACCGGACGCGCTGAAGAAAATGACCGGACGCGACAGTGCCAGCGTCCGGTTAGAGTCCAGTAAGCTCCCTGAACGACTGGACGCGTCCGATCGTCAGTGACCGGACGCGCTGCGCGTCCGATCAACAAACTGAAAACCGCGCAGAGACTGAACACTAACCGGACGTGTCCGGTCATGCAAAGACCACGTTCGGTTCAGCGTCCGTTCACCTCTATGACCTCCATTCGCCTCCGTTTCTTTTCTGGACTTTCGGCGTAGTGGAAAATAGTCGTTTCAACTCCTCGAAAACGCCTAAATCCCGCCTCGCAAGCTCGGTAGGAGGGAGAGAGGATCCCAAATCCTCTCTACCGCTCAAACTCTACCGCCTTCGCAAACGTGCTAACACCACCAAGTGATCTCGACATGTGTGAGTGTGCTAGCATTTTCATAATCATTTTTCGAGGCGATATTAGTTCTATCCAAATGCATATGATTATGAAATGCACACCTAGAGGTACTTAGGAGTTTAATAGCCGCGTCATTCCCCTCTTTATAGTACGGCTATCTATCCTATAATGTAACCACACCCGCTAGGTGTCTTGGTTACTAAAACACAATCCTTAAGCATATACCTTTGCCTTGATCACGTAGGGTTACGTCCAAATCCAAGTGTGGCCATCATGGTCACCATATCCATCTTGCCACCAACCTTGGAATATACTAATCCTCACATGCTATATACAACTTAGGCATAGGATTAGTACTTAGGCATTGTCACTAATTACCAACACCAAACATAGGACTTTCAATCTCCCCCTTGTTGGTAATTGGTGACAAAGCTTTCACAAAGATGTTATGATAAAATTTTAATTGAACCCATGTGACATTGTCCAAGTATATTACCATGTGTAAGAATTATGAACATGTGATCATGAATTCAAATTGATAGCAATGGCTCCCCCTACATGTATGCTATATGTTTGGATTTTTGGAAGCATACATGTTAGATAGGAAAGATTAGGAGCATTGACTACCAATAGGTGCTAAGTGTTTGAGATTATAGACCTTTGAAGTGTGATACCATCGGAGTAGCGATAAACACCATCTTAGCACCTTGTGTAGTTAGATTCCACTTGGAAAAGCACAAACATAACTAGAAACCTCGTGAGATCAACATTATAAGCAAGGCTCTAGTACCACTTTGAAAAACATTAATCAAGAAAAATATAACTACTTCCTATTCATGCTAGTACCTCAATACATCATTCAAATTATACTAGCAATTCACCATACAAGCAATGTATCAGAGAAAAAGAAATGCATAACTATGCATCATACAAATGAAGTGCACATGGAAATGCAACATTCATGATTAAGAGCTTGCTCCCCCTACTTGTGTGCTCAAAATTTTAGTTGATCCCCTTCTTTTATCAATTCTCCCCCTTTAGGATTTATCTTTGTGAACAACATTTTTCGCCCCCTTTGTGCTTCTCCCTCTTTGAGTTCTATCTTTGTGAACAATATTTTCTCCCCCTTTGGCACCAATTGACCACATGGAGCAAACTTTAGATAGATTATCATGTTGAAATATGGGGTGAGGATCAAGTTTGTGATTCAACCTAGATTGCTTGCATAAATAAAATGCTTTGGTTTGATCCAAGGGCAAGCTTCTTCACACCTCACTAGAAGGGTTATCATGCACCATGTTGAAGCAAATATTTAAACAAGTTTTTTAGATTAAACACTTAGGATCACAAGCTACTTAAACAAGTTATATGCTACCACTAGATCATACAAGTCATGGAAACAATAGTGGCACCATATAAACTTCAAATTCATTTAATTTTCATGAATGAGCCTAGAACATGTAAATTATGACTAGATGCACTAAATAAGTCCTTAGCATAGAATGTATGTCATGTCAACCAATTGTACCTTGGGGCTCGAAGGAGAGGTATGTCATATATGGAGGTGCATCAACTCATGTTGGAGAAGTCAAGTATGTTCAACTCATTCTTTAGCTTGTGAAATCTCTTCTCATCAAGTGGCTTGGTGAATGATCGGCTAATTGATCTTCGGTACCCACACTCTCAATAGCAATGTCACCCTTTTGTTGATGATCTCTAATAAAGTGATGGCGAACATCAATATGCTTTGTTCTTTGATGTTGAACCGGATTGTTGGTTAGCTTCACGGCACTTTCATTGTCACATAGCAATGGCACATTCTTGAAAGTGATTCCAAAATCCTTCAATGTTGCCTTCATCCACAAGATTTGTGCACAACAACTACCCGCAGCAATGTATTCGGCTTCGGTGGTAGATAGTGCAATACTATTTTACTTCTTGGATGACCATGAGACAAGTGATCTTCCCAACAATTGACAAGTCCCAGAAGTGCTCTTTCTCTCCACTTTGTCACTGGCATAGTCGGAATCCGAATATCCAACTAGCTCAAAGCTTGCACCTTTAGGATACCACAATCCAACATCTTGTGTATGCTTCAAGTACCTCAATATTCTCTTTGTTGCCTTTAAATGACTTTCTCTTGGTGAGGCTTGAAATCTTGCACACATGCATACACTAAACATCACATCGGGCCTTGATGCCGTCACATACAGTAGGCTACCAATCATTGATCTATATAGCTTTTGATCCACCATGTTGCCACTCTTGTCACTATCCAAACTTCCACTAGTGCTCATTGGAGTTGTAATGCCCTTTGCACCTTCCATGCCAAACTTCTTGAGCATATCTTTGATGTACTTGGTTTGGCTCACAAATGTTTCTTCCTTCATTTGTTTGATTTGAAGTCCAAGAAAGAAACTAAGTTCACCAATCATTGACATTTCAAATTCTTTTGCCATCATTTTCCCAAACTCATCACAATAATCTTGATTGGTTGAACCGAATATGATATCATCAACATATATATGCAACACAAACAAGTCTTTCCCAATCTTCTTAGTGAATAGTGTTATATCAACTTTGCCCATAACAAATCCTTTGGATAGCAAGAAGTCCCTCAATCTTTCATACCATGCTTTAGGTGCTTGCTTCAATCCATACAAAGCTTTTCTCAATTTGTAGACATGATTGGGTTTCTTGTCATCTTCAAAACCGGGAGGTTGCTCCACATACACCTCCTCTTGAATGTATCCATTGAGAAATGCACTCTTCACATCCATTTGATATAGCTTGATATTGTGAGCACAAGCATAGGCAAGTAAGATCCTAATTGCTTCCAATCTTGCAACCGGGGCATATGTTTCACCAAAGTCAAGACCCTTAATTTGTGTGTAACCTTGAGCCACTAGTCTTGCTTTGTTCCTTACTACTATTCCATCTTGATCTTGCTTGTTGCGAAAGACCCATCTTGTTCCAATGACATTGTGATCCTTAGGCCTTTCAACTAGTTCCCATACTTCATGTCTCTTGAAGTTGTTGAGCTCTTCATGCATTGCATTTACCCAATCCGGATCTCTCAATGCTTTATCAATGTTCTTGGGTTCTTCCATTGACACAAAAGAAGAGTGAGCATAAAATGATACCAATCTTGATCTAGTTTGAACTCCTCTTTGTATGTCACCAATGATGGAATCCAATGGATGGTCTCTTGCAATGTTAGTTGGTTGAAGCACTTAGACTTGATTGCTTGGATGTTGATGTTGATCATGAGTTGGAAATGATGAACTAGCCACTTGTTGATCTTGTTGCGCTTGAGATGATGTACTAGCTTGATTTTGTATTAGAGAACCACTAGCTTGTGTAATTGGACTTTGGAGAACTTGATCTTTGTCGTCATCCACATCAATCACTTGCTTTGGCCTAATATCACCAATGTCCATCTCTTTCATAGCATTACTCAATTGAGTTCCTCTCACATCATCCAAGTTTTCTTCTTTATCTTGAGAGCCATTTGTTTCATCAAACTCAACATCATGTACTTCTTCAAGTAAACCACTAGATAGGTTCCATACTCTATAAGCTTTGCTAGTAGTGGAGTAACCAAGTAAGAATCCTTCATCACATTTCTTCTCAAATTTGCTCAATCTAGTGCCCTTCTTCAAGATGTAGCATTTGCAACCAAATACCCAAAAGTATGCAATGTTGGGCTTTCTTCCATTCAATATCTCATATGGTGTCTTCTCTAGAAACTTGTGGCAATAGAGGCGGTTGCTATAGAAGCAAGCCGTGTTGATTGCTTCGGCCCAAAATGAATGACTCACATTATACTCATTCAACATTGATCTTGCCATATCAATTAAGGTTCTATTCTTTCTCTCAACTAGGCCATTTGATTGAGGTGTATACTTGGCCAAGAATTGATGCTTGATTCCAAGCTCATCACATAGCTCATCAACTCTTGTGTTTCTAAACTCACTTCCATTGTCACTTCTTACTTTCTTGATTGTGGTGTCAAACTTATTTTGCACTCTCTTGATGAACTTCTTGAATATGTCAAATACATCACTCTTGTCCACAAGAAAGAATACTCATGTGTATCTAGTGAAATCATCCACAATCACAAAGCCATACTTGTTGCCACCAATGCTTGTGTATGTAGTTGGCCCAAATAGATCCATGTGCAACAACTCAAATGCCTTGGAAGTACTCATAATGCTCTTCAACGGATGAGTGTTGCCCACTTGCTTTCTGGCTTGACATGCACTACATAGCTTATCCTTCTCAAATGTGACATCCTTCAAGCCTCTAACTAAGTCATGCTTCACTAACTTGTTCAATTGCTTCATGCCAACATGACCAAGTCTTCTATGCCATAACCAACCCATACTTGATTTGGTGAGCAAGCATGTTGAAAGTTGAGTGTCACTAGCATTGAAATCAACCAAGTAAAGATTCTCAAATCTAAAGCCTTTGAAGATCAAGTTAGAGCCATCAACACTAACTATCTCCACATCATCAACACCAAATATGCACTCGAAACCTAGATCACACAATTAAGCAACCGAGAGAAGATTGAAGTTCAACTTTTCAACTAAGAGCACATTGGAAATGCTATGATCATTTGAGATTGCAATCCTTCCAAGAGCCTTCACATCACCCTTGCTATTGTCACTAAATGTGATACTATCAATGCCACTATCATTTGATTTGAGAGAGTTGAATATTCTTGAATTACGGTCATATGTTGAGAGCACCCACTATCAAGCATCCAATGCCTTCCTCTGGCCTTGTAATTTACCTACAAAACAATTTAATGTCTTTTAGGTACCCATACTTGCTTGGGTCCTTGGAGGTTAGTCACTAAGCTCTTTGGTACCCAAATGGCATTCTTCTTTGGACCCACAATTGGTGTACCAACAAACTTAGCATGCACACCTTTATCACCCTTGGTAAGCACATAACAAGAATCAAAAGGAATGTAATCCATTTTAGCATGAAACTTGTTGTTGTTCTTGTTCATTTTATTACAATTAATCTCTAGATGCCCAACTTGCTTGCATCTATTGCAATAACGACCATTGCTCTTCACAAAACGAGACTTTGGAGTAGCAAAGGCCGCCTTGCCCTTCTTGGGAGTATAGCCCAAACCCTCTTTGTTAAGAGAGAACCTTTGGCTACCCAAGCATTTTAGCAAGCGGGCATCCCCACCATAGGCATTGCCTAATGCGCGGGTGAGATCATCCACCTCTCTCTTGAGAGTCTTATTCTCAACCACAAGTGATGAATCACTAGTAGTAGGGTAGAGTTGGTTGTGGTGGATGATGATGAGCTACATGAAGCATTAGTAGGACTAACAAATAAAGAATCATCAATAATATCACATGTTAGTCCAATATCACAAGTGACAATCACTTGCTCCTCATTAGCTTTCTTCATGAACTTCTCCAACTTGAGGTCCTTTTCCTTGATGATCTCAAGTAGAGTGGAGTGAGCTTCCTTAAGCCTAGTGTGAGCAACTTCAAGGTCCTCGTGGTCTTCCTTTAGACAATCACGAGAGGCCTCTAGCTCATCAAAGGATTTTCTAAGAGCTTTGAGCTCTTGTTCAATTCATTTGCACTCCTTATTCTTTTTGAGAGCAACAAGCTCCTCCATCAAAGCATCATTTTCATTGCTCTTGGCAATGAGCTCTTGTTCCAAGATTTTATATTTCTTGGTGGTCCTCTTGTAGCCCTTGCTCATTTGATCTATTATGCCCAATAGATCATCCTTGGAGTAGTCCTCATCCTCCTCATCATCACTCCTACAACCATCACTAGCACAAGAATCATCATCACTATCATTATATTTTACCTTGGTAGGCTTGGCCATAAGGCATGTTGATGTAGTGTCGAAGATGGATGGCTTGTTGGAGAGGACGATGTTTGTAATGGCTCGCCGAGTGGTCCTTTCATCATCACTAGAGCTTGCATCATCATCACTATCAGAGTTGTCACTATCCCAAGTGACTACATAACCACCACCCTTCTTCTTTTTGTTGAATGTGAAGCTCTTCTTTGCTTTCTTCTCATTTTCTTTCTTATCCTTCTTATTCTTCTTGAGCTTCAACTCCCCATCATGATATCTTTTATCTTCATAGGGGCACTTCGCCACTACATGATCGGGGCTATTGCAATTGTAGCAAATCACCTCCTTTGCCTTCATGAAGTCCCTTCTCTTTCTTGCACCATAGCCTCTCTTCTTCATGAACCGACCCATCTTTTACACTAGAAGGGCCATGATCTCATCATCAAATGGATCATCATCATCATCATCCTTGCTCTTGCCCTTGGAAGAAGAAGCCTTGAATGCGGTGGTCTTCTCTTGCTTGACCTTGATCTCCTTCTTCTCATCTTCATCTTCATCATCATCATATTGAGCATCGATCATGACATCTCCAAGCACTTGGTTTGGAGTCACCTTGTCCAAACCCTCTCTTTGGATCATCTTCCTCAAGATAGCAAACTTCTTAGGTAAGTTCATCAAGAACTTATGTGAGAAGTCCTTGTCCTTGACATCTTCTCCTAGCCTTTTGAGATCATTGATAATTACTTGTAGCCTATAGAACATCTCCGGTATAGACTCATCATCCTTCATCTTGAAACTTGCAAACTTATCCTTGAGCATATAGAGCTTGGCACTCTTTACTGTTGAAGTGCCCTCATATGTTTCCTCTAATCTTATCCACACTTTACTTGCCATCTCAAGATCCTTGATTTGCTCAAAGACCTTTGCATCAATCCCATTATAGAGAGTATTGAGAGCCATTGTGTTGCATTGGTTGTTGATGCGATCATTGTTGGTGAGGTTGTCGGGATCAATGATAGCATAATCATGGTGTGTCACCTTCCAAACATTCTCATGAATAGAGCCAAGATATTGCTTCATCTTTCTTTTCCAATGATCAAAAGATGTGACACCATCAAAGAATGGAGGCTTGCCCTCGACATGGTTGAACACAACTTGAGCCATCTTACACCGAGGTTGTTAAGCCTTACAAACGGTGACCATGGCTCTGATACCACTTGAAAGGTCTTGATGGCTAGAGGAGGGGTGAATAGCCTTTTTAAACTTTCTACAAAGACAAGCTAAACAAGTTTATCAATATAACAAATAGCGAGATGCGAGTTTTGCTTAGCCTACGGGGTGTTTGCAAGCCACCTAACCAATTCACAAGTCTAATATATTTGCACTCAACCGCACAAGTCAAACCGCACAATTTAACTACAACTAAAGCTAGCTAGCTACACAAGCCAAGAGTTACACTAACAAGCTAGCAAGGTAACTAAGAAATTAATACAAGAGAGAGTTAGGAGGATATCACCGAGGGGCGAAGTATTGAGCCAACCAATCAATATGATCAAGAGTTGAATACCATAATATACAACCACCGGGATCGATCAAACACAATAAGAATGATGACACGAAGATTTATCCCGAGGTTCACGTGCTTGCCAGCACGCTAGTCCCCGTTGTGTCCCTCTTCACCACGTGGTTCGGTGGCTAATCGGTCTCACACCGAGCCTCTCAAAAGGCGCCACAAGAACCTACCAAATGACAAAAGGTTGCAATGACACGAGCAATTTACTAATGTTGCCTTTGGCGCTTCGCCGAGGTAGGCACAAACCCCTCACAATCACCGGAGGTGGCCAAGAACAATCACTAACTCTTGCCAACGCCTCCAAGCTGCTACAAGCCGTCTAGGTGCGGCAACCACCAAGAGAAACAAGAATCTCGCAGCAAATCAACCACCAAGTGCCAACTAGATGCAATCTCATAATGCAAATGCACTTGGATCACTCAATCTCACTTTGAATATGCAAAGAAGCAAGAGAGATAAGTGGGAGGGGAGTTGCTTAGCTCAAAGTGCTCACAAGTATGTCAAATGTTCGAGAGAGAGGGCCTTGAGCCGGCCAACGAGTATTTATAGACGTACCCCTTCGAATAGAGCCGTTAGAAACTTAAACAGCCAAAATCGTGCTGACCGGACGCGCTGGTCCAACTGACCGGACGCGCCGGTCGCGCAACGGCTAAGTCGTGAAGCACTGACCGGACGCGCTGGTCCAAACGACCGGACGCGCCGGTCGCCCAACGGCTAACTGCGAAGCAACGACCGGACGCGCTCATCGCGCAGACCGGACGCGCTGGAAATGACCGGACGCGCTGGTCTCGTGAGTGACCGGACACGCTGGTCGCCTGAGCAGCGCTCAACGAAACAGTGACCGGACGCGCTGAAGAAAATGACCGGACGCGACAGTGCCAGCGTCCGGTTAGAGTCTAGTAAGCTCCCTGAATGACCGGACGCGTCCGATCGTCAGTGACCGGACGCGCTGCGCGTCCGATCAACAAACTGAAAACCGCGCAGAGACTGAACACTGACCGGACGCGTCCGGTGATGCAAAGACCGCGTCCGGTTCGGCGTCCGGTCACCTCTGTGACCTCCGTTCGCCTCCGTTTCTTTTTCGGACTTTCGGCGTAGTGAAAAATAGTCGTTTCAACTCCTCAAAAACGTATGAATCTCGCCACGCAAGCTCGGCGGGAGGGAGAGAGGATCCCAAACCCTCTCTACCGTTCAAACTCCACCGCCTTCGCAAACGTGCTAACACCACCAAGTGATCTCGACATGTGTGAGTGTGTTAGCATTTTCACAATCATTTTTCGAGGCGATATTAGTTCTATCCAAATGCATATGATTATGAAATGCACACCTAGAGGCACTTAGGAGTTCAATAGCCGCGTCATTCCCCTCTTTATAGTACGGCTATCTATCCTATAATGTAACCACACCCGCTAGGTGTCTTGGTTACTAAAACACAATCCTTAAGCATATACCTTTGCCTTGATCACGTAGGGTTACGTCCAAATCCAAGTGTGGCCATCATGATCACCATGTCCATCTTGCCACCAACCTTGGAATGTACTAATCCTCACATGCTATATACAACTTAGGCATAGGATTAGTACTTAGGTATTGTCACTAATTACCAACACCAAACATAGGACTTTCAAGCACCAAGAGCTGGGCGCGACCCCACGCGTGGCGGACGGCGCTCCCCGGTGGACAGAGCTCCTCCCTCCACGTTGCTCCTTGCCCCGCCAGCAAGCCGCCCCCTTCCCATGGCGTCCATCTCTGGCGCTGCTCCCTCCTCCTCCTCCCCTAGCTTGGCCGGAGGAGCTCCCACGGCGGCGTCCATGGCGGAGCTCCATGGCGAGCGTCAGGGATGGTGGCGTCCATGGCGAGCAGCTGAAGGCCGCGATGAGCCGGCACAAGGAGCCCACGTAGCAGTACAGGGGCGTGCGGCGCGATCCGCGATCCGCGAGCGGCGGGCTTCCCGAAGAAGATGTCGTGCACGCTGCCGACTAATCGGCCGTTGTTGTGGCTTCTCCTCCCCGCGGCCTTCTCCCCGGCGGCCTTCACCCCGCGGAGATGGCGGCCTTCTCGGCTTCTCTTCCCCTCTAGTGCGGAGATGGCGGAGGAGGAGCGCGCGTCGTGGCTACGGATGCTCTCTCTCTCTCTCTCTCCTCGGTCTCCTCCCTCCTCCGCGGTGGTGGGCGGCGGGCCCGACGCGCCACGTCCGCGCATACCGGACGTCCGCGAAGGCGCCAGGAATGGCGGACGTCCCGCGCGTAGCGATTGGTTTCCCGTCCCCGCTGCAGGCCACACGACCGCCATCTCCTCCGCCATATCCGAGGTGCGCGGGATACCGGCTCGTTTCCAGGCCCCCAGTGCGGGTAGTCTAAAGGACGGTGCAAGCCTGCTCGGGAGGACGGCCACGCGCGAGAGAGGCAACAGAAGAAAGAGAGAGTGGAAGAGCGTGCCAACTTTTTTCGTAACAAAAAAATGTTATAACTCACAAACCAAAAAAACCAAATTAAATTCCGATTGCACCATTAAATTCGTTTTAATAAATATTTCAAAACTAGATCTCACAGTGGACCCCACAGTGGATAGAGGATGATATAGAGGATGAATGGGTGCGAAAGAATTAGGTATAGAGGAGAGAATCTTGGTGACTAGGATATATAGATGATGAATTTAGAGTACCACGAGTGCGAATAGCCTATCTGCATGCTGTGCTACCAGTACCTCATCATTTTGTTGTTGTTTCCGACTCTAATCCTAATCCACAACTGCTGCAGTGCAGCGCCTGCCTGACGCAATCGTAGGACCGGTTTTGCCGTTTTGGTTAGGCAGGCAGGCACCAGGCAGGTGAGCAAGTAATGGTGGTCGACACGGGTCGTGTACTGGAGCCCGTGGTAGCGGTGGCTCACGAGTCACGCAGGGGCGGCAGTAAAGCGGAGCTGCCAGCGTGACGGGGCATATGGCTCGGCAGCCTTTCCCTGCGCACCCGCTGGCGCCGCACTGCCGGGCCGGGCCTGTCCTGGCCGCGCGGTACGCTTCCATAATAACTGCCCTCACCTCCCGCCCTACTACCCGCACTCGTCCTACTCTATTTTCATCCTCTAAAAAGAATATCCTGTCCTGGTCAGCAAGATTCTCTCCTCTAAACTTATTTTTCCCACACCCATCCATACTCTATATTCATCCTCTATACCAACTACCAGCTGGTGGGGTCTAGCTATCATTCTCTCTTTTCTCTCTCCTCTATAAATTTTCCTCCCAACCGCTCTCTCTCTCCTCTATCCGTTTCCTCCCCCACTGCTCTCTTCCCCACCTTGCCCGCGCGGCCCGGCGGCGGCGCTCCCCCACGCGGCTCGGTGGAGCTCGCCCGCGCGGCGCCACCACCTCCTCCTCCACGGCTCGTCCTTCTTCACCGCGCAGCGGAGCAGGGGCGGCGTCGGGGCTGGAGCAGGCGGGCGTCGGCGGAGCTCCCCCTCCTCCCTCTCCGCTTCCTCCCCGGTCTCGAATCGGCGGCGCGGTGGAGCGGCGCGCGGGCTCCGGCGAGGACTCGGCGAGCGCGCGGGCTCCACGCGTGGCCTCGGCGAGCGCGCGGGCTCCGGCGCGGCTTCGGCGCGGGCGCGGGGAGCGCCACCGCCTCCTCCGGCTCCGACGAGGGCGCGCAGCGGCCGGGCGGGCGGCCGGGCGGCGCGAGCGAGCAGCGGTCAGGCGCGGACGGCGCTCCTCGGCGGGCGGCGCGCGGACAGCGCGCGGACGCTGACGGGCGCGGCGGACGGGCGTCGGCGGCGGCCTCCTCTCTTTCTCTCTCCACGGCAACCTCCTCTCTCCTCGGTTTCCTCCCCACGTGTGCGGGTAGCGCTCGTCCGCTATCCCTCTGCTGCTCCGCTATATATGGTGGACGGGTGGCCGTTCCGGATGCTTTACCGGACAGCGCTGCGGGCGTTCGGTCCGCTATATGCTTTTACAGGAAGCGTATAGGGTAGCCAGTGCAGCCAGCCTTACCGTGCTACGGTGCCACCCCCACCACCGTCCACTGCCGCTCCATCTTCGTCGGCCATATAAGCACAGCGGGGCGGAACCAGGCACCCTCCCAAATATCTCTCACCTTCCACAGCTTCCTCACCTTTGGACTTTGGTCAGGCTCAGGCAAAGGAGGAGGCCAACGAGGACGAGCGATGGCGAGCAAGGTCGTCTCCATCCTGGTGCTCGCATTCCTGCTCCTCGCCGCCGTCGCCTTCCCCGTGGTAAGCGCGCTGTCTGCTCTAGCCTCTCAAGAGTCAGCTACATTCTGCATTCGACCATTCGTGTACGTACAAAGCTTACCGACTAATCGGACGATTCGCTCCTCAGTCTGCAGGTCCGCGGCAGAAGGGGAATAAGGGCTACGGCGGCGGCGGCGCCAGTGGTGGCGGCAACCTGAAGCCCTGGGAGTGCTCACCCAAGTGCGCGTCGCGGTGCTCGCAGACGCAGTACGCGAAGGCCTGCCTCACCTTCTGCAACAAGTGCTGCGCCAAGTGCCTCTGCGTGCCGCCGGGCTTCTACGGCAACAAGGGCGCCTGCCCCTGCTACAACAACTGGAAGACCAAGGAAGGAGGGCCCAAGTGCCCCTAGATGTAGATCCACACCAGTCCCGGCCGCCATTGTTGCCCTGCTCTGCTCCGAATATGGAATGCATTGTTCTTCTACCCCCACTAGGCTAGGTATTTTACTAGTAGTGCCCCGTGGCTGAATGCCTGAATCTGGAATGCTACCAGCCAGATTTGCATGCTCCTTAGCAGGGAAGAAAACGGTACGGATATTTTCCGACCGTATTGGAGACCGAATCCGTTTAGAGAGGTTTTAATCCGTCCGTATCCGAGTCCGGATATTTAACATCCGATATCGTATTCGTATCCGAATATTTAAATCATATATTTATGATGTCGATATCCAATCATATCCTATCCGGTATTTTTTATACTATCCGTATTCGAATCCGAATCCAGACATAAATATGAAAACAAATACGATATCAGTGATATCTGTCCGTATCCGATCCGTTTTCATCCTTACTCCTGAGTGAGCTAGGCAGTGTTTAGTTCCTTCAAAATTCTAAAAATTTTACAAGATTTTTCATCACATCGAATCTTTGGACGTATACATGGAGCATTAAATATAGGTAAAAAAATAACTAATTACACAGTTTGGTTGTAAATCACTAGACGAATCTTTAGAATCTAATTAGTCCATAATTAGACACTAATTACTAAATACAAACGAAAGAGTTACTGTACTTCCAAACCAAAAATTTTATAGGGGCAACTAAACACACCCCTGGTACTCAGGGAGAGTGAGGATTCCTAGGTAGGGTGGCATGCCATGTGAATCCTGAATCCCCCTCCATAAGCACTAGTGCACCACTGGTACGAGTTTTAGTTAGGCCTTTCTCTTCCCTTCTAAATTCAAGTTTTTTCACTCTCTCCATCACATCAATTTTTTTTATGCATGTATAGAGCATTAAATGTTGATAAAAAAATAACTAATTATACAGTTTGGTAGTAAATCACGAGACGAATCTTTTGAGACTAATTAGTCCATAATTAGACAATAATTGCCAAATATAAACGAAAGTGCTATAGTAACTAAAGTTGAAAAAATTTACAATCTAAACAAGGTGTCAACTAAAATTACCCTCCGGATTGACTGCCTAATGACGGACATCCCACGCGATTAGCGGGGCCTGTCACTCAGACCTGACAGCCTTGCTAGTACAGGCAGTCTTGTACTCCCTTTGTCCCAAATTACATATCGTTTTGAGTTTCCGTGCTACAAGTTTGACTCGATTAGCAAAAATACGTGCAACATATGTATTTCTAAATAAATTTATTAAAAAAACTAGATTCAAAGATCTTTCTAATAATACTAGTTTTATACCATAAATATTAATATTTTTTAATATATATTTTATCGAACTTGTTTCTCGGACAACAAAAACGATAAATATTTTGGGACAAAGGGAGCACGCTATACCAGTCGTGATGGACCAGCACTTTGTTCCAATGGTTGTGTTTGTGTTCGTGTTTTTGGTCTGAGTTTTTGAGTGGGCAGGCGCGGCAAATGCGCATTTTTTTCAAGAGAAGATCTGGTCTAGGTCTTGTCTTGGGCTATGTCTAGTTCCCAAAATTTTTTTAAGATTCTCCATCACATCGAATGTTTGACACATGTATGGAGCATTAAATATAGACGAAAAAAAACTAATTACACAGTTGGGTAGAAAACCACGAGACGAATCTTTTAAGCCTAATTAGTCTATGATTAGACACTAATTGACAAATACAAACAAAAGTACTACAGCAAGCCAATCTAAAAATTTTCGCGAACTGGCGGGAGAGGTTGCGAGTCAGATTTGGGATGCTTCCGAGCGCGAAAATTTCGTGGCTTGTACAGTCGTACGTAGTGAAGATGGGGCAGAGGAGGGAATTGAACAGCGGCATTGGAGGCAAAGACGCAGGCAAACAAAGCCATAGCCAGATCAGGCCCGTCATCACGTGCCCACCAGCAGCCCATGATGATAAATAGTATAGTTGATCCTGAAACGGCCCATACCTGTTGCTGAATCTAGAATGCCACCAGCCAGATGTGCTAAACATAATGATCTAGTGTGGGCGTCCGTCCGTCCGGACGCGCCTCGATTAGCGTGCAAACCTGTCGGGCCTGCTCCCCCTCATGGCCCATCTAAAAATGGAATGGACGCATTTCTCATCCTCCTAGCTAAGCCCGCTCCTTCCCATCACGTGTGTCGCCCGTTCCCTCCATGGCCGGCAGCGGTGCCCTCACCCACCATGGCGCACACACCCTCCCCTACCCCGAACACGTGGCCATGCCTGCCTCCCTGACCGATGGCGGCGCCCTCAACCACCTTGGCAGCTCCTTCGCCCACGCTAGCTATAACAGAACCGCCCAATTTATAAGAGATTAAGTAAAGAAATTAAGCACCGAGGTGATTAATCACCGTACTTAACCTCCGATAAACCCGGTAGTCCGTGAAATCTCGAAGGATTTCAAATATTTTCCACAAATACAGCCAAGATCGTAATAGTTTAGTGGTCGCCATTCACATACATCCATCCATTCGAACGTAGTTTAAAACATCATCGGAGTGCGGAATTTAAGAGTTATTACAGACCATAGTTTTAAAATGAAATAGTAGCGGAAGTCTTTAACAAAGTTCGCACACACTTAGTTCAAATATTTGTGCTAACATAACAGTCATCTCTAACAAAAGCAACAGATGAGATAAGGATTGACCGTGCCCACGATCTATGCATCTTCCCCAACGGGGTAGAGGAAATTAATACAGTACCCAAACAGGACCTAGCCATTTGTAAAACAACATGGGAATGGAACCCTGAGTACGAGGAGGTACTTAGCTAGCATTTTACCCAAAATCACATTATTACCTTTCATCTAAACTGTAGCATTTGCATACACCTTTTTAGATTATTATCCTAGTTGTCTACATTATAAACTATCTTATAACAATCATTTAAAATAGGACAAGAAGTGATTCATCCTTTCTTTTGCTTGCCTCATTCAAATAGACACATCAACCATTCCAATTATAAACTTTGTAGTGATGTCATAACCCATGTCAAGTGCTCACTAACCAGGAGCAATGGCGATTCAAATCGGATTCCTACTCAGCTGAGGGGTATTCCCTACACAAACCACACTCGTTGTACAGACGATATGTCGGTCACCGAAAACACTATTCGGGTCAAGTCGCAGGATGGATAGAGCCACCATTGCCCGAGAGCCACCGAATGCTAGGCCAACAGAAGGACTTAATGTTGGGCTCACGTTCCGTTCCTCGCCACGCTTCGGCAAGGTGCGGTGAATCCATACCTGGCCCGAATAGGCACCGGCTTCACGGGCGAAACGACTTATCCTTCTAGTTAAGAGCAGGGCATTGTTCAAAATGACATGAGGTACCACTTTCACAAATGATTATAAGGAGCACCAGACGACAACCCTCCGTCTAGTCCCCGGTGTATTAGCAACAGGGTTGACCCGATAAAATCATCAGGCCAAAGAAGCGATATCCACCTAATTCTCGCAAGTGATAGAAAATCACCCGACTTCTACCGGTCTAAGCCAACTAAGCATTGACTGACTCGTACTCGAAAGGATATATCTGGCAGGATTATGGAGCAGGGTAACACAAGGTATAATGCATCAACGGTTTTACCCAACTCCTAGTACTTAATGCATCAGGTAATAAAGCAATAAATAAGTTAGTTAATTAGCAAACTAGTGGGATGCTCTGGGGCTTGCCTTTCTCAAAAGTGCTAGGAACGTGATTTGGAGACTCGGGAAGTTGTTCCTCCTCAACACCTTCCTCTTGGTTCACCTCTGGAAGTACTTGCTCTGGCTCCTCTTGATGAACCTCCAAAGTCTCCTCTGGCGATCCTGTATGATGCATATGTATAAATAGCAGGAATACATATGGAATGATGACAGGATGATGATGAATGCTCTCATATGCATGAACATGGTTAACTTCATTCTACCGAGTATGTGCATATCTCTTCTCTAGTTAACAATTCTCATCGAGCAAAGTTATGTCATCACATATAAGCATATACATACACACATACTTCATCAAGAAGCAATTGCTGCATAAAAGGTACTCCCAAATAAACTACAGCAATCATACCAGCAGAGCATGCACATTCCAAGGGTACAAAAAGGTAGCATGTAATGATAGAATTAATCTATTAAAGCACTTGTATTCCATTCATAAAAGTAGGACAGAACTGCAACATATATTTCAACAGCTCAGAAAATTCTACAAAAATTACAGGAGCTTAAACATGCTTACTGGAGTCTACCACAAAAATTTCAGCTCAACACAGTAAGTACTTTATGCTACACAAAAATGACAAGGCAGTACATTTAAATGAGCCTAAAATACTTTGTACCGCAAAAAGTGTCAAACAATATATTTCATATTTTTCTTAGACACTTCATGACACAAGAACAGTACATAAAAAATTCCATGTATTTATTCCACATATATGATTTACCATGATTTTCTAATCATACTAGCAAATAAAGCACAAAAATAAATAGAGCAATCTTTACACATGACATGGCAAGTAAACACTTTTCACAGATAAAGCATGTCATAAGAAGAGTAACAAAACTAGAATCACATGTTTCTACTTTTCTACAATTAGTTATGAATTAAATAAGATATCAAGCATTTAACCTAAATCAATCAATTTAAATAAAGCTATACAGAAAAGTATCACAAAAATGCAATCTTATAATTTTAACATGTAGATCTACTTATGAGAAACCTAACAAATATCACAATAATGCAATCTTATAATTTTAACATGTAGATCTACTCATGAGAAACCTAACAAAATTTGGTTCACTCGATTTGGACTTAAAATGACCAAGTTATGATTTTCCAAAGATTCAAAGCAAAATCTGAAAATCTATTTTCTTTAAAAACCCGAACCCTAAACGCTACGGGTACCCAGACACACCAGCAACCAAACCTAAAACGCTATGTCTACCTGAACACGTGCACACTGGATCTGAACCCTAAAGTTGACAAGCGGGAACCAGGGTCAACCCGACCCTACCTGTCATGCCCACGGCTATGTCTTTGGAGGTGGCGAGGCGGCTGGCGGCGAGGTCACCACTGCCGGGCTCATATCGACGAGGCGAGTCCAGAGAGCTAAGAAAAGCAAGCTGTCACGGCTCCGAGCATGGCGATGATGGTCATGGCACACGGTGGCCCGACGGTGGCGGTGTGCTGGCCGTTTCTGGCCATGGCGAGGCAGGGCGAGGTGCGCTTGAGTTGTGCTAGGCCAAGGCGAAGCTGATGCACATGACAAACGGGAAAGAGGAGAGCCATAGTGGCTCCAGCCACAGGCATGGCAGCGCGGGTGACATGCATGACGGCGGTGAAGCGGCTGTCCGGCGAGGCTAAGCCAAAATCGGTCGAACCAACATCACCGAAGGATTATACAGGTCCAAGCGACCAAGGAACGTGAAACCGAAAGGGAAAAAGGGGACTGGAAGAGGGTCGTTGGTGGCGAGCCGAAGCTCCGCGCCATGGCTGCCATGGCCGGTGTTGATGATGGTTATCTACCATAATAAATGGTTAAAATAAATATATAAAGGGCTAATAAATGATCACCAACATAGGTTTAGGGTGTCAACTAACAAAATTCCACGAGTTTTGATGAATCTATATTTTACAGGGGGTTATCAGAATAATTCAGGAATTGATATCTTTCACAAGAAGGAACCCACGTCAATCGACCTAATCTCCACGTCACGAATACGCAAGAGGCTTCTAGAGGACACCAGAGGACTCCGCGAGAAGGGCCACCATGAAGCGCCGCCAGGTGGGGCTGACTGGCCTCAACCCTAAGCCGACCGGCCCCTGGCCACCACCCCTTGGCTCCTTTCTTTGCAAGCTACTTCAACCACCTCCAAGGATGCATCCTAACCATATGTGAAGGTCGGTTTGATCCAAAGGCCACGGTTCCATGCTCTGGGCTATATAAACGAGGCCCAGACCCCCCCCTCCAAAGATGAATTCATTCAATCAATCATCAACCGGAAAGCAGAAGACCAACCAGCAACTCTCATCTCCTTAGAGCTCCATCAGATCTAGGCATAGCTAGATTAAAATTAGAAGTAGAGGAGTCAAGCAGCCTTGGGCTCCAGATGTAGTCAAGAGGAGCTTGGTAAATCCAATTCTTCTCTCTTGTATCAACATTGTTCTTCATATATTCATCTAGTTCATCAGTTCTTCTAGTTCTTGATCTAGTTCATGTTCTAGTTCTTTATGTTCTAATTATTTATGTTCTAGTTCGTAATTGTTCTAGTTCAACATTGTCTAGTTCTAGTTCATTGTTCTTGATCATTATTCTTGATACATTAGATATAATCTTATTCTTAATCTATATTATATCCTTAATTATTATGAGATTAGTCTGCTTTGATTATATATTTAGCATAGATAGTTTATCATTATGTTTATACACATGTTTGCAAAGCACTCACTTATTGAGTCGTGGGTGGGTGGTCAACATTGTGTAAGTGTGGTACTTATACACTGTTTACCTGCAAATGCACTCTATACTCTGGGCCATGTGGTAGATCACGGGTGTGACATTCCTGTTGAGTCCTTTGTAGTCCACTCTCAGAGTGTAGAACTTAGTAGAACACGGTCTTATTACTTAGTTATTACTCTGTTTCTCAGCTTCGTGATGGAGATGTTCCTTGTTTATAGATATGAGATAACCTAGCCAATGATTGCCTAATATAATTGCACTAATCAATATAGATTATGACTAATAGTTAATGCATTACTTAGGAGTTATTCTCTTACTTTATATTCTGATCAATGACTTGCCATTGTAGTACTGCTCTAAGGAATATCATCTAAATGGTCTGATTATCATATATTTTATCTCTTTTTATTTGATTGATTCCTGTTTGAGAGTAAAGGATAGTGATTTCGAATATTCATATCACATTTGTAGAGTAGCCTTTAATTAATATGTGCCCCTCTATTTGTTCTCCTTTGGTTAAATATAAATAACGATACCTAGGATAAACTTGGGTGAAATGCTGCAACGGGTGCATTTATCTGTGCGCTTGCGTATATATACATTAATATCTTTATATAGTTAAGTAGCATGAGTACAATATAACTACACTCTTGGTGTCATGTTGGGGATGACAACCTAACGCGAGTGATGCTAAGAAGTGTCAACAAGCATTTCTGGCACCGTTACCGGGGAGGCAACGGAATGGCACACTAAGTTAGAAAATATTCATAAGAGCATAAACACGCTTCCACATCTAGGAACACTCTTACACATGTGATATTCAAATTACATCACTTGATCCTTTACTCTAACAGGCTCACTCTGTCTTTTGTCTATTTTTTTTGATCTTATACAGCGTGATGTATGACTGGTTTTGAACTCTCGACAAATTACGGTGACCCGAAGCTCTAATCAGAAGAACAAGAGCAAAGCTCAAGAAGGCTCCAACCACTTCGTCTGAGATCAACCAATTGAGAAGAAGCTTAACACCAGACTTTGAAGCCATGGCCGACCGATCACTCCGTGAATTCTTCGCTCCAACCACTACTAACATTAGGACTGGACCGATAGTAAATGTGGGAGATAACAGATTTGAACTCAAGCCTGCTTTGATCAACATGGTGCAAGCAAACCAGTTTTGTGGAAAAGCATATAAAGATGCGAGTGCTCATCTCCAACACTATTTGAAGATTTGTAGCACCTTCACCATCAAGGGAGTCACAAGAGACGCCATATTGCTCCGCTTGTTCCCTTTCTTACTCCTGGGAAAAGCAAAGCAATGGTTCTACGCCAACAAGGACAAGAATACCACATGGTCGATCTGTGCTACTGCTTTTCTAGCAAAATTCTTTCCAGTGGGGAAGACAAATGCTCTACGTGCGAAGATTTCAACCTTCTAGCAACAACACGATGAATCAATCCCTGAAGCCTAGGAATGCTTTCAAGATTACATATCAGAATGCCCTCACCATGGGATGGAGAATTGGCTACTCATGCAGACCATGGGCTCACTTCTAGTACCCATGAGAATGTGGATGCAGCTGCTGGAGGATCATTCTTATCGCTCAACATCACTGAAGCAACCACTCTGATTGAGAAGATGGCCTCTAACCAGGGATGGAACGAGGAACGCACTCAACCTCGCAAGAGAGGAGGAGGAATGCATCAACTGAAGGAAGTAGACATACTGTCTGCCAAGATAGACCTGCTCATGAAGAAGTTTGATGAATGCACCACTGAGAAGAACGAAGTCACGCACATCCACGATTCTCGCATGACCTGTGAAGAGTGTGGAGGCACTGACCACTCAGGGAGCAACTGCCCTGAGATTCAAGAGGATGTGAACTACATCAACAACAACTTCAATAATCATCCTCAACAAAATCAAGGATGGAATCAGCAATCAAGGATTAATTACTTAGGTAACTACTTAGGTAACTACCAAGGTAATAATCTTAATAATAACTTTAATCAACCACCCTTGAGAGAAATGATTTCTAATCAGAATAAAGTTATTGATACTATGTCTAGAAAGATAGCTTCCAATGATAAATTGCTTGAAAATATTAATACTAGAATGGATAGCTTTACTTCTGCCATAAAGAATCAACATAGCTTTAATAAAATGATAGAATCATAAATATCTCAGCTAGCAGCTTATGTACCAGTGACCGAAAGAGGTAAGATTCCGAGGAAGCCGGAGGATTTAGAAACTGTAAATCTTGTAGACATTTATAATGCAGGGCAATACTTCACCGCACCTCCAAAGCAATGGGGAACATGGGTAGATGACACTCTACTAGTGAAGAAAGGAGACCCAGGGAGACCTGTCATCCCTATTCGCATTGGACCCCATAGCTTTGAAGAAGCTATCTGTGACCTTAGAGCAAGTGTCAACATCATGCCCAGGGTAATCTATGAGAAAATTCATGGTGATCCTTTATTGTATACAACTATGTGTTTGCAGCTTGCAGATCAGACACTGTGCTACCCCAAGAGAATTCTTGAAGATGTCTGGATCATACTTGGACACTCGTATTGCTGGCAGACTTTGTGATTGTAGAAATAGGTGGAGACGAAAAAGCACTCATGATCTTGGGGCGACCGTTCTTGAGTACCACCAAAGCCATCATCTACGCAGATAGCGCCAAGATCTGTTTCACAATCAATGGGAGAAAAGAAAGATTCAATTTCAAGAAGCGTACCCTCAACATTCGAGTTCACCAATAGACGTCATACCTCTACGAGGATACAACCGCTGCCCCAACAAAGAAGCAGATTATGATTATACGGGCGGTTCCATCTTCTATAACAGATTGCAGTGAGTCACATATGCTTCAGTGATTAGTTTCAATCAGATTATGATTTATTTGCCAGTTCTCTTGGCTTATTTGATCTGGTCAGGATAAATTGATTTTTGTTTCAATGCACCAGCTCAGCAGCGTACAATAGATTGATTATTGACCTGGCCATAAACGAAAACTACTTTGGATTCTTAAGCTGTCAGCACATACTTATTCTTGAATCCATGATTGTCACTTTAGTTTAGTCAAAGCTAGCTTACATCAGCGATAGAGGTATTTTACCATGTATTCGGTGGTATATAAGTCATAGTGTTGTAAGATTCGCAACATTTCAGTAACTGTTACCATGGATTTTGGCCTGCTACATGTTTATGTATTTTTTTCCAATTAGTGATTATATGCTTACTTAGATTTACACCCTGAATCGATAGCAATCGTTATGTTGGCAAATATTAGCTACTGAGTCTATAACTCTAGCATATCAGTGGCTTTGTTACCACTGATTTTGGGCTCCTAGCTTGGGGGAAAAGCTAATTCACTCAACAGCCTTCAAGGTGTTCCTTTTCAGGGATGACTATAAGATTAAATTTCTGTATCATTTTTGCTCTTTAGTTGTGAATTTGTGACCTTATCTGAGATTGGTGCACTTGACGCTGTTGGTTTCCTTCATAGTAGATTAAGATCGCACTTACAAATTGCCCCTGTTTCAGAATATATTCTTCCCTCAGAGCACCTGTCAGTCCATCTACTTTGGTTCCCCTGTGATGCTAGCTGATATTTGTGACCCTATCTCAAACTCTATTGCAATCTCAATCTCAAACTCCTAGTCGATATCTGTAAGTGCTTAGGTTTTTTTGTTCACTGTCAATCTCTCATAAGATAGGATTATATATGTACTCATTTGATATGGATGAATGAGAGTATGATTATTGCCATTTGTGTATGCCATTCAATATTGTATTGGTTCTGAATGTGGTCCAGTCTTAAATATATCTGGATTATTTTTTTTACCTATTCAATTGAGCTTGACTGACTATCAGTGGCTAAGAGTTCATACTGCGATGAACTGTCCGTTGCTAAAGTTCTAACATGCTGTCCGTTGCTGAAATCTGGAGTGTCGAACTGTCTGTCGCTAAAGATGAAGTCCGTCACTGTATACATACAACGATAGCTTCAATAGCAACTGCAGATCCGTCTCTATAACATTTAGCAATGGACTGCTGTACACCCCCTTACAGCAACTTCTTTGTGGTGTAGTGTATCCCGTTTTATTTCCCATAGTTTTTTTCCATTTATATTTAGTTATTATATTATTGTGCTAAAAAAACTCAGACGAACCGTCCAAAGCACAGGCTCCACAGCCTCTCTAACCCCATCGATCTTCTTTATAGTTCACCTGCGGGCCCACGCTTCATCGCTTACCGAGGTGGAACTAACAGCGCCAGCTGCCTAGGGCTTGTTTAGATGCCAAATTTCAACCCTAAATTTTACTATGCAAAAAGAAGATTCTTATCCCATCAAAATGCCGGCACATGGATGGAGTACTAAATGTAGATGAAATTAAAAACTAATTGTACAGTTTTATTGTACTTTGCGAGACGAACATTTTGACCCTAATTAGTCAAAGTTTGGATAATTTTTATCAAATACAAACGAATTGCTACAGTGCGTATTTAATATACACAGTACCGATTTGGCCGCCCGAATTCACGATCTAAACACGGCCCTAGCTAGGAGCCAAGCTGCTGTGTGCTGTGTATGGTGGCCCAAAAAATATTCTATAAAGGAAAACAGGGGAAATTCACTCTCACAAAGGTAAGGAGCATGTTTGGATTTCTATTTTATTTTTTCTTTGCATTTCTGCACTTGGTTTCTAAATATTCATAATAATTAAAACATAACATTTTTTATGTTTGGGCAGGACATAACCGAGTACTGGCGGTGGATCCATGGCGCGAGTCCAACGTGGATCTTGCTGATTTTGAGGGCAATGTCAAGGAGGTACTCTTGACAAAACTTCGAGAAGACTTGCTCAGCGTAGCGGTTAACGTGATGGGCCAACTGAAGCGACCCTGCCTCTATTGTGCTTCCGAGCTCGTCGAGGTACAAGTGAAAGCACGTCGTCTGCTTCGCTGCTTGCGCATGTGGCCGGGACCTCGGTGATGCGTGGCACCGTTCGCTTCGCTGAAAAACCGTGCTGAAAGTACTGTTCGCTGATTTATTGTGAGATAAATATTATTTTTTTACTGAAAAAGTACGGCTAATAAGTCAAGCGAACAGGGCCGATGCCGCGGCGGTGCTGCTGTCCGGTTCCATCTGGTTGGCGCCGTCATCGACCCTAGTGACAAAAACCATCCGAAATAAAGTGGATCTATTTACGAAAGGGCCCTACCTGGTGCATCAACTATCAGAATAATTAGCTCTGGCAATACCTAGTAGTTATTCACGTAAGATGAATAAGATGGTAGCATACAAGACACAGGGTTTCTACTGGATCGGGCACGTGAGGTGCCATACATCTAGTTTAATGGTGGGTCTTTGTATTATTATGCTTGGTTATAGGGGTTACTGCTCCTCCTAGTGATGTGCTAGAAAGAAGTAGATGGGAATGAATGGATCCTCATAAAGGGCCCCTACTCCCCCTTATATAGGTTGAGGGATTAGGATTACGACAGATTTGATCGGCTAACAGATTGGTTTCCTAGTTTGTTACATGGAATGTATAGCAGATCGGTCTCTGTGGGGCCTCCCTCGTCGTGGTCTTTAGCCTGATAGATGGGCATGGACGAATATACGGGCGGTTGTTGACATTAATTAACGCAATCGCTAAATAGCAACGGCGCTAAAAATGCATGGTAATAAATTGACACGTCTCTAAATACTAGTCACCTTTTATATTTACCTATACTTTTTAGCATGATGAAATAAGCTTAGAAGTATATAAGTGGCACTATGATTTTATATGACTAGGCAAAAATATAAATGGTATAAAGATATGATCAATTAAGATTAAGAACAATTAAGAACATCTGCAAGCGGACAAATAATTATACCATTGTAGCATTTTACCTAGAGTATTACCAGGATGTCATTTATAATTTTACCACTGGGAAGGTCTAGCTAAACTTCTATCTAGAGTATTGATAAACTTTATATTCATGATAAAGAAAGTAAACCAATGTTATACACTCTTACTCAATAACGGGGATAAGTCACATGATAATATATATATATATATATATATATATATATATATATATATATATATATATATATATATATATATATATATATATATATATATATATATATATATATATATATATATATATAATGACCAGTCATCATAAATAAATAAGTAGATACACTCCGAGCTTCCTAACTATTACTAATAACGTGATCCAATCAGAATATTAGAGAAATAATTTCTAAGTATTCAAGTTACATGTCAAGCTACTACACCTAATAATCATTGTCAAGTTATACTACCATATGTCCCAACCACAATGGAGCCATGAACAGGAGAAGTTGAGTTCAGAAACATCTGATATACGAATATATCCTTAACCAGACAATGCTACTCTACCAATAATCTACTACATAGGGGGGACTACAGAGGACTCAATGGACCTATAAAAGTCACACTCATGATCTACCACATGACCCTGAATAACTGGAGGCATCCGCAGATATGCAAAGCATCTAAACACCACGCTTACATAATGTATATCACTCATCTTATGGCCAAATAGACAAGCGCTATACGAACATGTGATCAAACTAAATAGCAACCTGACTATACTAGAATTAAAGTAGACAATGAACGATGCATTCAATAACATAATAAAGATGAAGAATAATGTTGACATTGCAATAATTGTGCAAAGACAGAATTACAATAAGAGCGGAGAACTAGAACATTACCAAAACTCTACGCTCGCCAACGATCGGGAATCCAAGCTAGGTTAACCTAGCTTGACTTCCTCTAGACCTGATCTAACTATGCTAAAGCTATGAACTAGAGAAACTCTGATGATCTAGGGTTTCTGGCTCCGGATGAACTGCTCTTCAAATGACTTGATGCCTTCAGAGGGTCTGTCCCTGTATTTATACCCCGGTAGGACGCACGCGAGCCACTGGATCAAACCGACTTCACGTAGGGCTAGGATTGATCCTCAAGGTCGGTAGAAGAATACTCTAGAAGCTCGTGGAAGGGGGAGAAGGGGGTGGCCGCCCGGCCACCCCCTGGGCCGGCTGACCTCACCTGGCAGGCACTCGGCTTCCACTTCGTTCCGGTGTCTTCTAGGGTCTTCTATAATATACTAGTATTTATCTCACGGTGAAATTCCAAAAATTCTTTTAATAATTAGGTATCTCTCTCTACTTTTCTGCATAATTCCTTGCAAATATTAAAATTCAACAAAGCTCATGGAATTCATCAGATAACACCCTAGTCTTCTTTGTTTTCATGTATTTTGACCATTCTCTCATGTTTATTTCACTATATATTGTTGACGTTAACGACCGTCAATAGCGGTGTAGGAACCCTTGGTCCATATACCTGACACTAAACAATCATGAAGACTATTGATCGCCTATCCACCGGTGGCCATTTAGGGCCGGCGATCATAAAGCCTATCGTAGCTGGCTTGGCATATAATCCAGCGACAAAACAAAACTTGAAGACCATCCTTGGATCCAACGGTTACCCGATGGTGATAATCGTTGTTTCAATAAGTCCCCACACCCCACCGTCCATCCATCCGGCAGTGAAATTGTTTCACTATCGGTTATTACATCACCAACAGTGATAATGGTGTTGCGATAGCTCATTCTGTAGTAGTGTGTTCTAAGTGATTTCGTGGGTGCTAAATGTTGGTGTAGTTTATGAATGTGTAAGGTGCTTTGCGGGTGCATTTCTAAGGTCTCATAGAACACATCTGCTAAGGTACGTTGGATCAAACTAGCCTTGGTCACAAGATTACTATTTTGTTGAGTTCTAGGTGATGAATTAGCTAAATCTTGTTTTCTATGATTCAAGGATGATGGAGCTTGGGATCCAACTTCCCAAAAGGTGGAGAAGAGGTAGATTCAAGTTCCCAGGACTAGCTAGGCTCCTCAAAAATCATCATTGACCTCCTCCTTGAAATCTCCTCTTGCAAGTGATGAGCTTGTCCAACCTCAATCCCTAGCAAGAACAATTTGTGGTTGAGCTTCAGGTTCTTATGGTCTCCATGGTTTTCCTCCTTGATGTTGATCCTTTCTCCTTCTTTTCTTTGCTTTGGGAGGTTCTCAATAAGGTAGAGAAGAGATGAACTAGAGAGGAAGAGTGAATGGAGAGAGAGAGAGAGTTAGCCTCCTGATGATTTTGGGCCTTGGAAAGGATGCCATCTATGCTGATAGGTGGGATTGGGATGTATTAGAAGTTGAAAACTCACAAATCCATGTAGGTCATTTAGGTGTTGATAGACAGTATGTCATGAAATTATAGGCTGTCGATCAATGCTTTGAACTATGCAATTGCTAGAATTTTGTCAGGTCATCATGGACTGTCTGTTAGTGATCGAAGGACTATCGTCGACCGACAACAAAACCCAAAAAATGATGTTTTGTCATGCAAGTTTTGTAAATATGACATTTGAATGAACATTATGCTCATGATGGGCATGGTTACTAATATGCATGACTTGGTCGTGAAAGCCCAAGATAAATGAAGAGTGTGACGAAACTGACCAATTTATAAGAGCACAAGCACAAAAACAACTATCAAGACAATCATCATTACATACTTGAGCCCCATATAAACCCGATAGTCCATGAAATCATGAAGGATCTCAAACTTTTTCAACACACAGCCAAGATCGTAATGGTTCAGCAATTACAGTCCACATGCTTACATAGAGTTTACACATAGTTCAAATACATTGGAGTTCAAATAGTATTATTACAATGCTTGGTTTGAAATAGACAAGTAGCGGAAGCAACATTGTTCAAATCCAACACACACGTTTGAGTTCAAATAAAGTAGTGCCAGACTGCGGTCTCATCCAACAAAAGCAACTGAGGTAAGAGATATGGAATGGCCATTGCCATTGGTCCTACTCTTCATCACCCATAGTAGGGTAGAAGCAATTCTATACATCTCACCATCTGGAACAAATAGGAATAGAACCCTAAGTACGAGAAGGTACTCAGCTAGATTTACCTGTCATAAACCAGAAATAAATTGACACCAAGGAGTGTGCAAGGCTTTATATAAGTGGGCTAGCTTGACTCTTTTTGCGAAAAAGCGTAAGTAACAGATAGGACTTCATTTAGATAATTAGCAGCAGCTTATAGTTGAAACCTGGTTATACTAAGTGAGTCGCTATACTAAATCATCCACTCGATTAGTTCTAAGCAATCAATAGTAACCATATCAGTTTTAGCCTTTTCAACATCATCATTATACCATCACTATGTTTTGTAGCCACAGTACTATGATGAAGTAACTCAGTCCAATTGCTCACTATCCAGGAGCAATGGCGATTCGAATCGATTACTAACCAGCTAGTGATTTATTCCCCACACAAACCACGCTTCCCCCGTCAGGGTCGCTTTAGGTCACCCTTGGTACTATTTGGATAACATCGCAGGACTGCCATGCACCCTCTACACCTAGGGTTGTTCCAGCGCTAGGTCGATCAAGTCATGCCTGCCACTGTACTTCAGGGTTGTTAGTGCATTCATGCCCACAATCAATTGGCCTGAGGTGGTCTTGGTAGCATCTCGGTCACCGGTCCGAATAGAGCTACTAGGCTTCGCGATCAGAAAGAGTTATCCGGCCATCTAAATGTGAGCCATACGTTCAAAAAGATTGAGGACCCACATTGGTACGATCCTTAATCGACACAAACGGAAACTACAAGCATACAAGACCCATGCATTGCTGCCCAATATTCCGCCCGGTCTCCATTTATCCAACCACATATGGTTTTCTTCCATGATAGCAACATAGCTAAACATGATCATTTATTCACCTAAAGCGTAGGTGACAGAAAATCACCCACTTCTAATGGTCTAAGCATGGCTAAGCATATATTCTGATACTAGACTTAACAGGGTAACAGGATATATCATGGTAGTCAAGGAACATAGAGTAGTAGATATGCATCAACGGTTTCAAGCAACTCCTATAACTTAATGCATCAAACATAAAGGACGCAAAGTAGATATTTGCAAACCACATGGAGTAAATGCTCTCGGGCTTGCCTTTCAGGAACGAGGATGGCTGGTGATCCTAGCACTTCGGCAGCTCAACGTCTGGTTTTCCTGCCTCTTGTTCTCCCTGAGATGGCACCTCCTGCTGCACGGCCTCCTCGGGAACTCCATACTCCGTGGGTGTCACTTCCTCCACCGATCCTATATGGATGCGTATGCGTATGTAAGGATGGATGCTTGTACATGATGAATCATGAACTCATGGATGACTAACAATTTCACTTTATTAGCCTGAGTAGGTGTAAATCTCCTCTCTAATTTAATAATCATACTTAACAAACAAGCATGCATACACACATAAAAGCAAGCTAATTAACCAACTACTTGTTGCATAAGCAAACCTCAGTTTGAACTTAGCTAATCATACATGTTTAAGATTAATTCATTAAAGTCTTATTTAACATATTCAAATAAAAGAACATAACGGAGCCACTACTTCCTGTTACTCAGAAAAAATCAAGAAAAATTACAGTAACCTACACATGCCTATTGGAGCCTACCATAAAAATTCCAGGTTAAATTGGTAAGTATTTTAGCCTACATAGAAAATGACAAACCAGCAGGCATAAATGCACATGAAAATACTTTGTACTATGAAAAGTATCAAACAACAGATTTTATATTTTTCCCACTATATAAACATCGTATGAACACTGTAGAAAATATTTAACATGCACATGTTTCTCATATTTTTGGCCCTACCAATTCTACAAGAAATCAATATTTAATCCACTTAATTCACTTAGCCATTTTCTTCCACAATACATGCATGTAATATATTTTTCACAGAACCTACATCACAGAAAAAGACAAACAAAATTGGAACCATATTGTTCTGACTTTCCTATAATTACTTATGCATTTTCCAAGCTTATCAACATATCAAGAATTAAATGAAGATCTAAATAAAAGTATCACAAAAATGACATTTTATATTTTTATACTGTAGATCTACTCAAGACAAACACAACAAATTTTGGACAACTATAGCTCAAGATATCGATTTTTATAAGCATTAAACAAATTCTGAAAATTATTTTCGAAAACAAAATAAACCGAACCGCTAGGTGCACCCGGATCTGTGCACCTAGATCCATTGACAGGCGGGCCCCACGGTCAACCTGACCCACGCATTAGCCGAACCGAGCAGAGCATGCCATTGATCGGCGATAACTCGTCGTCGGAGAGGTTTCCGGTGGAACGGTTGCCACCTACGGCTTCCTCTCGACGAGCCACACAAGATGCACTAGAATATGACAGCGCGGGAGCAAGTGTGTGCACTCGACGGTGGCGATGGCGGGACGGCGGTGCTGCTCACCAGTGGCTTGCCGTCTCTGGCCACAGCTGAGGCTAGGTGAGGTGCGCAGCAGCTACGTGACGCCGAGGCAGACCTAAAACGTGCAAACGGGAAAGAAAAGGGTAGCCGGAGAGGCGCTGTCCACGGAGGGACCATGCGCTGCAGCGCCGGCGACCAAGATAGCGGTAGAGGAAGCGCTTGATTGAGCTCTACCTTGGCTCAATCGGCTCCAATAGCAGGCTCACGAGGTAGAGCAGGTCATGGAGGAGCAGTGAGCATGCGCACGCGAGCTAAGGTGGAGCAGCGACGACATATTTCGTCGGCGGAGCAGCGGTGGCGTGCAGCGGCACAAGCACCCGCTTGGTTTTTCAAACTAGAGAAGGGAGGAGGGGACATGATGGAGTGCGGAGAGGAGCAGCAGTGCGCAATTCAAACAACTTCAAGGTGGGCGCGGCTGGTCGGAGGGGGCACCGCCCCTCGCCGCCGGTGACCGACCGCCATGCGGCCGGCGCGGGCAGGGGCGAGGTGGGAGCGCGCTGGCACCGGCGCTGGAGCGGGCTGGGCCAGCTTTCGGCCATGGGCCGAAGCTGAGGCGGGGTTTTCTTTTCTTTTTTCAATTTCTATTTTCCAAAAATACAAAACAGCACTAAAACCTCATTTTAAAGCATTTTAGAATCATTTTCAAGGAGGGGTCCAAAAATAAAAGTTGTAGATTTTGAAGAGAGAAACATTTCATATTGAAAAGTCATAGTCTAATTTTGCCTAGTTTTTGAACTACAAATTTCCAAAGGTCAAATCTTTGAAAAAGACTTAGAGAAATTTAAAGCTTTTCTCAAAACAGCACTCGAATTTGACTTTGGAGCAAAATTTGAACATGTTAAAGGCATTTTCATGAGTTGACCCAAAAATAACTTTTGTTCCTTATACAATTATCTACACTTTTTATTAAGGGCCCACCAACAGAAAAGCACTCTAGCAAAATTTTTATATTAGGGCAAACAAAACTACTCTAGGTCAAATCTAGGTCAACTATCATTTATAGACTTAATTAAGCAAAATACTTAACATAAACATGACCTCATTTTGCATCCTAAACATTTCTAAGTTGGTTTAGTGACCAAACAAAGACAAACATGGCATAACAAGCATGAACCTGGCATAGGCACACATGGAAACATATCATCACAAGGCATGTTGCAAAGCAATGTTGCATCTTATTATTTCATCTGATGCTCATGTATGCATAGATGATGCTTATGCTCATGAAATGCAAGTGCAAATGCATGCTTAACAAAAGGGGTGTTACAAAAGAGGGAGGGAGCTTAGGGGCTAAACATGTGCTTGCTTGATTTGGGGGAGTACTTGAGCCCCTTGCGGTGGTATTTATAGAGGAGAGCAAGGGGTGTCATCGTACGACCACTTGGGGGGTTGTTCGACCCCCTTCTCCCTTGCTTACTATTCATCTTTGACATTATGTTCTGGGATTCCAACATGTCATGGTAGAGCAAAGGAGCAAGCTGCTAGGTTCTTTTAATGGTCACCTAACACATCAAGTGGCCTCCCAACCATGCCAAAGGTGTTTTGGCCCTGTTCCTTTGTCTCAATCTTGAATCATTGTGTTTTAGTGCTATATAGTAGCAACATGCCATGTTAATAGGGTTGGGTGGTCTCCTAACCTCATTCATGGTAGATTGATCCCCTACTATTGCACTTGCTATAGTCTTTCTTCCTTGACCATGTTGTTGAGGAAAGGTCATTATAGGAACCTAGCCTTGTCTTGTTGTCCTCCTCGCCATTTATACTATTAATATATCTTTGTGGTGATTATTTATTTGTATCCTTCATGTTTGTTGATGGTTGTTAATGTCAATCATAAACCATCAATATAATCTGCATATATGCTAAATTCCATCACCAAACATAGGAATAGAGGTTTAAACTAATAAATTCCATGAGTTTTGGTGAATATGTGATTGCAGGAGGATTTATCTAAAAAATGAGCAAGGTAGACCCAATCATCATATTTAATCACATTTATCCGCGATGTAAACAACTCAAGAAGATTCTAGAAGACACCAGAAGACGCACCACCAAAGCTTAGGCCAAACGGCCACAAAAGTGGGCTAGCTAGCCTAAGCCCTAGGTCGGCCAACCTGCTCCAGAGCCCGCTTGCCCTCCGTTGCCTCGTATGCATTCCCAAGATCTACACTGTTGATTTTAAGGTGGTTATAGGTCAGTTTATCCAACGATGATCGAGGGAGTTGACGCAGATCGATGATGTGGCAATTCCTTGTCCCCTACTCCACCTCGATTCCTTGCCCACTACTCCACCTCGATTCCTTGCCCCCTACTCCACCTCGACCTATATATAGCAGCCCCTACCCTCCTCCCTAGAGGCATCCTAGAAACCCTAATTCATATCTCTCATTCAGATCAACACACACCAGGAGGATTAGGTCTAGAACTCTTTAATATAGTAGATTAGTAGCTTGGGAGTAAGGGTCGAGTTGGGCTCATGCTCAAGTTCCGGATCTAGTCTTGGAGGCTTGACAAAGCCTTGTATCTTCACTTCTACGTCTTGTAAGACTTATTATCAATTTATCACATTCTTATCTATATGGATATGCTTACTTTAGATATATATGTTGCTTAGTTATAGTTATCATTACTTTTGTGTGCGGGTTCATAGAGCGCTTAGCTTGCTAGTTTACCAGTTAGACTAAGTAGCTGAGTCTTGTGTAAGTATGGTGCTTATACGATGCTCTGCCTGTGAGTGCACCCTGTTATCTGGTTGGGTGGTAGCAGCAGGAGGTGATAGCCCCGTCTAGTCTTTGTAGTCCACTCCAAATTGTGCAGGTTCTTAAATTATAGGACCATAGTCGCGTCAGTAGAGTTATCTATTGTGGGTGTTGTACTATCTAAATGGTGTCCCAAAGTGCACAAGAGTAGAGTTAGTCTTAGCTATAGTTGGATGTATATATACTTTGACCATATAATAAGAATGTCTTAGGATTCTACCTCACCCGTTGTTCTCCCGAGTTTACTAGTTTACATTATCTTATAGATCCATCCCCTGAGTGTCATTATGCTTAACTCTTATCATTACATTTATCCCCTATTCTAGATATGTTAGTATGTTAATAGATACTCCTTCATTACACAATAAATCTTTACTCCATTATTTCCCTATGAAAAAATATAAATAACGATACCTGAAATACTCCCGGTAAAATGCTACAATGGTATTCTGTGCGCTTGCGGAATCCATCGTATTCCATTTGCATTAATAAATACCAACAATGTTTCATCTTGTTATGAATTTATCCCTTGTTTGGATTAGCTGGTAATATTTAGATACTTGAAATTTAATGTCATAATCTCAATTGATTCCATGTAAAAATTCCAAAACCATAGAATACTTTAAAGTGAAATAGTACAACAATGTAATGTGCGACATGCCACCCTCTAGAGGAACAAGATTGCATACATGTGTGCATAGTTTAGGATCAGTATGTACATGGGAGTCTTACATTTCCTTAGTGATAGATATATGCCTATGAAATTTCCATCTTCACTTTTCTAATCTATCTAATGTCTAAGTGATCAATATATATTAGAGTATAAGTCCCACAACCAACCATTAAAACAATGAAATAATATAAAATAGGGTAAGTAATAAAATCTAGTGCATAGCAGAGAACAAATAAATAAGCTCAATGTAATATTGATTCTGACATAGCCGATACACCAACTAAGTAAAATGCCACAATGAAACAAGATACATACATTTGAAAGTACCACACAATTTTATTGACAATGAAGTTTCTCACTCTAGCAAAAGAGAATACTGTGACGCTTAACCCACATATATAGGATGAACTAACAGGCCACCATGCAACTTGGCATAATAGATAGTGTACAAAACCTAGTTCATGTACGCATTCGTCATCCACTGAGTATCAAGAAGATCTCCCAGCTGTAACACACTTGGTGTTACCGCTTAAACAACTTACTAAAGTATGTCATGAGCATCAGGGTTATGTGTTAATGCATGTAGGAATGTGTCGGGCACCAGCAAAATGGGGTACCCCATTCTTACTACAAAAACTATCCACCAAGGTGGAATAGCGGCCCACAGTCCACCATAGCCGGCCCAGGCCCTACTCCGCTCGGAACCAAAGCTAAAGGACAAGCGCCTGAGCCTCCCAGCGCTCCTCCACTTCATCCGACCTCTGTTCATCTCGCCCGACCCCCATGACGTCATCCAGGCGTCCGAGCCCTGTGACATCATCAAGGCGCTCGACCCCTTTGCACAGCTACCGTTTCGCTCGACCCCCACTATAACACGCTACCATGGGTACGCATGGGCCCCTACCCTTTCCTGTAAAGGAACATGAGCTCACCACGTCGTGTAGGATCGTCTGGGAACTTGTAACACCTGATTCTTGATTCGATCAAGGCTTCCACGGATCTTTCTCACCCCCATGCCAGTAACAAGAAGGGGCTACACTACGCCGCACCCTATCATGTCTGCCTCAATGGGACGGGGAGCAATGACAGTCCAGGCCCCCACCTTTTCACCGGCGCAGCTTTAGGGCCATGAAACCCTCTTCATCATGACACCATGTTAGGGTATGGCCTCACCGCGTCATCTACAGCCATGGCGCACCACCACCACCACCATGATTGTGCGAAAGCACGAACTAAGAAGAAAGCTAGGAATAGGGAGCACCTTAAGGCATTCTCTTTCCATTTTTCGTACATCCAAACACTGTAACCCGACCCCTCCCTTTGCATGCTATAAAAGGGGAGGGAGGGACCCTCAACAGGGGGCTGGCATAGCAAAACAGCACCACACTCAAGCACTCGAACACACTGTCAACAAAACCTGGTCGACAATCTACCGAGGGGTATGCCCAAGGTAGTAGATTGTCGGCAGATAGGTGTGCAAGCCATGAACGAGATGGTGATGCAGAACAACACGAGGGTTTACCCAGGTTCTGGCCGCCATGTGGGCGTAATACCTTATGTCCTGCTCTGCTTTGTTATTGCTGTCTCGAACAATGTATTACAAGCTAGATTGCCCTAGAGTATGTTGTGATGATTATGAGGGGGATCCTCTGCCCTCCTTGTATAGTCCAGGAGGCAGGGTTATAGATCTGGAAACTAATCTTAGCCGATTACAATTGCCATACAAAGTCAGATAAGGATTCCTAATCTAACCGACCAAGACCTTGCTTGATTCTTAAGTCTAGTTTGATGCCTTGCGTGAGACTCCATCCCGATGATATGGATCACGCATCATCATGTAATGGGCCGGACCATCTGGTCTGGGCCTACCGATGTCTAGCCGTAAGGTATAGGGGTTTATACCCCCACAGCTAGTCCCCGAGCACTATGTATTCTATATCGACACACTGTCTTAGTCTTCTTCAACTTGCGAGGTTCGTCTTCACATCACCTTGAAATGTTAGCCGAGCATGCGCTAGTGTTCCGTCTGGATCAGGAATCAGTAAACCGTGATTGTTGATGAAGATTGCAGTTGTCGGTGAAGATTGCATAGTGGTCCAAAAAGGAAAATTTTCTTTCCTGGTGAAGTGTACCCACTTGTATTTCTAAAAAGAAATGTAAGTGTGCATACTTGATGGAAGTAACTTACAAAAAATTTCAGATAATAGGGGCGAAAAATAGAAACAATTCACCATTAGGTGAAGTATACCCACTTAGTCCCCGAGCCTTGTAATAGGTGACGTAGGCACATGATGCCAGGGTCTAAAAAAGAATTCTCAGGAACCAATGATCATTATGCACTGTCAGGTGCATCATATATGACATAGTTCCCGAGCATGTTGGAAGGCGAAAAATGAGCCTTGTAGCAAGGTCTAAGAATATCAAGCGTCCATCGACTGTATGCAAGCAAAGTGCATGTAGTCGAGCAAGACGAATCCTGTGGCTGGAAGTGGTGTAATAAGTCCCCGAGCTCGAAGGTCTAACGACGAGTCCCCGAGCTTAGAGGTCCAGGAATGAGTCCCCAAGCTCGGAGGTCTGGGAATGAGTCCCCGAGCTCGGAGGTCTGGGAATGAGTCCCCGAGCTCGGAGGTCTGGGAATGAGTCCCCAAGCTCGAAGGTCTAATTGCAGGTCCCAGAGCTCAGAGGTCTGGTTGTAGGTCCTAGAGCTTAGAGGTCTGGCTACAGGTCCTAGAACTCAAAGCTCTGGCTATAGGTCCTAGAGCTCAGAGGTCTGGCTGCAGGTCCTAAAGCTTAGAGGTCTGGCTGCAGGTCCTAGAACTCGGAGCTCTGGCTATAGGTCCCAGAGCTCAAAGGTCTAGTTGCAGGTTCTAGAGCTCAGAGGTCTGGCTGCAGGTCCCAGAACTCGGAGCTCTAGCTACAGGTCCTAGAGCTCAGAGGTCTAGCTACAGGTCCTAGAGCTCAGAGGTCTGGCTGTAGGTCCCAGAGCTCACTGGTCTTAGCGAATCCATCGCCACACTGTCTCGGTAGATCTCTTTTTTTTACTGGTCCAATCTGACGCGATGATGACGTGGGCAGCACCGTAGTTCCTTTCTGATGCACCCGTTGAACAGTGACCCAGTGTCACAAATATCGCCCCATGTGCGCCATTCCATCGGAAACTAAATTGACCCTGCCTCTTAAAGACCGGGAGAATGATTCAGTTTACTCACACTCGCAAATCCACAATCAACCGTCCTCTTGCTGCCACCGCCACCGCACCATTGGCATCACAGAGCCCAGTCGAGCCCCAGTGCCACCACCATAGTGTAATCCATAATCACCGCCATAGGCACCGACAAAATCACCCTAATCTCCTCACACGCCACCGCCTCTTGACTCGCTGCCACCAAACCCTAGCCACTGGTAAGAGCGGCGCCGTTCTTTTCATCTGTTGAAAGGAAGAGTCAAAAGAATCAGAGAAGGGCCGTGAAGAAGATGAAGACGGAGGCCAAATTTTGAAAGGATCTCATGAAGGAGTGGAGTATGTCGAAGTGCACCCCACTCAGTCTAGAGCGACTGGTGCGGATTGGTGTACTGCATGCCTAAGAACTGGTGGGATGGCGTGCACCCGATCTGGAACCATTCCCAGATCCCAAAGGAGTTGCCAATTTGTGGACACCATCTTGGCTAGTCTTCCATTTCAATACCAAGTCACCGACCACAAAGAAACGTTCCTGAACATTTTTGTTGTAATATCTTCGCAACACGGCTAAGTACTTGGCCGTGCGTATATAGGAGTCGAGGCGCCATTCCTCTGCACTATTCACCTCGAGCTCACGTTGTTCTGTAACATGATCTTCATTGTAGTTCTCGACCCGAGGTGACCGGAAGTCAATGTCTGCTGGCAGCATAGCTTCAGCGACGTAAACCATGAAATATGGAGAGACACCAGTATTGCGACTAGGCTGTGTCCGAAGTCCCCAGACCATGACTGGTAACTCCTTAATCCAACGTCCAGGGGCCTTGTCATTCTCTCTATACATCCTTTTCTTTAATGCATCCAGTATCATTCCATTAGCCCGCTTGACCTGTCCATTAGCTCTGGGATGTGCCACCGAAACGTATTTTACTACAATGCTCCGTTCATCACAGAAGTCCCAAAATGTGTTCTCGGTAAACTGAGTCCCTAGGTCTGTAATGACACTGTTGGGTATACCGAAGCGGTGGATTACCTAGTCGAGGAACTTGATTGCTTTTTTAGAAGATGCCTTAACCAAGGGCATGTACTCTATCCATTTGGAAAATTTATCAATCAACATGAAGACGAACTTGAAGTTACCTGGTGCTGGTTTGAAGGGTCCGATCATATCCAATCCCCAGCACGCAAAGGGCCAAGAGGCTGGTATGGTCTGGATCTCATGGGTTGGCATGTGAACTCTTTTTGAGAAAAACGAACAATTGGCGTAATGTCGAACAAGCTTCTCTGCGTCTACTACAGCAGATGGCCAATAAAAACTTGCACAGAATGCTTTACCGACCAGTGTCTGAGATGCGGCATGGTTACCGCAGGTGCTAGAATGTATTTCTGCCAAGAGTTTAATACCGTCTTCTTGCTCAATGCACTTCATTAATACTTCGGCTTTCACGTTTTTGCGCCACAGCTTACCCTCGACCACCAGATACTATTTGCTGCGACGTATAAGGCGTTCATTCTCAGTTTGATCAGAATACCAGGTGCCATCTGTTAGATACTGGATGAATGGAACACACCCGTCCGATATCTTAGTCGAGGTCTAAGATGATCCTGCATATGCGGGAGATAGTGCCATAGTGGTCGGTGATGAAACCATAGCAACCAGAGGCTCGTCTGGGGGCTTCTTGACCACGAGGTCGCCTTCTTGCTTAATTGATGGTTTGAAAAGGTCTTGAATAAAAACGCCATGCGGTACTTGAGCTCTGGATGATCCTAACTTTGACAGCGCATCGGTTGCTTGGTTTTTGTCTCGGACCACATGGGAATATTCAATGCCTTAGAATTTGCCTTCAAGCTTCTTAATTTCCTTGCAGTATGCATCCATCTTTTCGCTAGTTGTATCCTAGTCCTTGTTGAGCTGGTTGATAACTAGGGCCGAGTCGCCGTGAACGTAAAGGCGCATGATACCAAGGTCAACTGCAATGCGCAAACCATGAAAACATGCCTCGTATTCTGCGGTGTTGTTAGATGCCAGGAAGTGAATCCTGAGGACATAGCACAATTGCTCATTGGTTGGTGATATGAATAATATGCCCGCTCCTGCACCATCAATTTTTAATGAGCCATCAAAATACATTTTCCAGTAGTCAACGGGTCTTTGATAGGTCGGGATGCTTAAGTCTGTCCACTCGACCATGAAATCAGCCAATGCTTGTGATTTAATAGTATCACGGCATGTAAACTCCAGGTCAAAAGGACATAGCTCCATTGCCCACTTGGCGATTCGCCCGTTTGCATCTTTGTTGCGTATAATAGTACCATGGGGAAACTCAGTTTAGATCACCACATGGAACCCATCAAAGTAGTGCTTCAACTTTCGGGTTGTAATGAGGATGGCGTAGATCAATTTTTGAATCTGAGTGTACCTAGTTTTAGACTCGTTGAGCACCTCACTGATGAAATAGATCGGGCGCTGAACACCATAAGCGTGGCTGGGCTCCTCGCGCTCGACCACGAGGACAGTGCAGACAACTCGATCAGTCGTGTCAATGTAGAGTTGAAGGACTTCTCCTGACTTGGGGGCAGTAAGGACCGGAGGTGATGCAAGATACTGCTTCAACTAGGTAAAGGCAATATCTTCTTCCTCCGACCACTCAAACTTCTCTCCTGCCTTGAGTAACTTGAAAAAAAGGTAAGCCCTTATCACCAAATCGAGATAGAAAATCGACTTAGGGCGGCCATACACCCTGTAAGCTTCTGGACATCCTTGACATTTGCTGGTCGCTTCATATTAAGGACAGCTTGCACTTTTTCTAGGTTAGGGCATATGCCATCATGACTGATGACATTGCCTAGTAATATACCAGAGGGAACACCAAAGATGCACTTTTTAGGGTTCAACTTCCATTGATATTGATTAAGCACAGCAAAAGTATGTGTCAGGTCATCGATCAAAGAGTAAGATTCCTTGATTTTGACAAATACGTTGTCTACATAGGCCTCGACCAGTTCATCTTGTATCTCTTTTTCGAGGCATTCTTGTATTGCACGCTGATAAGTAGCTCCGGCATTTTTGAGGCCAAACGACATGGTCGTGTAGCAATAAGCACCGAAAGGTGTAATAAAGGATGTTTTGATCTGATCGTCCTTATTTAGAGTGATTTGGCGATAACTAGAGTAACAGTTGAGAAAAGATAATAGCTCGTAGCCGGCCGTGGAGTCCACGACTGTAACAGAACCGCCCAATTATATGAGATTAAGTAGGAAAATCATCCAACGGAAGGACAATTTAACAAACTTAAGCCCGTATAACCCGGTAGTCCGTGAAATCTCGACGGATTTCAAACCCTTTCACATAACAGCCAAGATCGTACTAAGTTTAGCGGTCACCATCATAAGTTACATAAATGTTCGCGGCATAAAATACATCGGAGTTTAAACATAGTTATTACAAACCAGGTTCGAATAAAAGTAGCGGAAGCGGTAGTTCAAATCACGCACACGCACAACATTTTTAAATAAAGTGCCAGCTTGGGACCATCTCCAGCAAAAGCATCAGGCGAGAAGTAGCGAATGACCATTGCCCATGGTCCTATGCTTCGCCCATTGCAGGATAGAGACAGTTGATACAATAGCCATAGTACATCTGTCCATCTGCAACAAGTGGGAACAAAGCCCTGAGTACGAGAAGGTACTCAGCTAGACTTACCCATCATAAACCAGAAATAAAAGACACCAAGAAATCATGATAGGCTTTTTGGTGGGGTAGCTGACTCATTTGCAAAAAGGCATTTTTAGCATTTTAGGAAAACCTTTACAAAAGCTTTGCATCAAGTGAAATCTTTATTAACCTGTCAACTACATTTGCACCTGTACAAAAGTAACATGTAATTAAACAGGCAATGATAACCAATGATCATTAACAACTTCCATTATGTCATAATTCATATAACTGTCCAAGTGTTCCATCAATATTACTACGATGAAGTAGCTCAAGTCAAGTGTTCACTATCCAGTGAACGATGGCGATTCGAATCGATTATTAACCAGCTGGTAAGTTATTCCTCACACAAACCTCACTCACCCGCTAAAGTGAGGTGTTGGTCGCCGAGTCAACCATTCAGGTAAAGTCGCGAGCTTGCCAGGAACCACTTGTACCCGGGGGCCGCCCGACTGCTCTTTGGCCTTATCATCGCGCCCCCGTATCCTGCCACTACTGCTCCGGTACAGTGCGTTGCGGGCAATCCACTCGGCCCGAATAATCTCCTAGTTTCGTGGTCGGAAGGTACTTTATCCGGCCAGCTAAATGTGAGGCATGCGTTCAACATGACCCGAGGGACAACAACGGACGGTCCTTAATCGACACAGACGGAAAACACTACAGTCCGAAACCCTGCAAGTTTTCGCCCGGTCTCAATTTCATTTCACACTTAGTTATACCATGACTTCATAGTCAACCCAACATATCCAAGTAACCACCTATAGCTCGAAGGTGACAGGAAATCACCCGACTTCTACCGGTCTAAGCAAGCTAAGCATTGACTCGACTGCGGATACCAGGGTAACAAGGATATAGTCTAACAAAGGTAAGCAAGGTATAATGCAGCAACGTTTGCAAACAACTCCTAAACGTAATGCATCAAATTAAGTAAAGTTAATAATAAATTATTTACAAACCGGGAGAGAAATGCTCCGGGGCTTGCCTCTCTCGAAGGAACTTGGACGGTGGTCGGGGCACTCGGGGAGATCTTCACCGGCCTCTTCTTCGGCTTCTGTCACCTCCTGCTGCTGCACCTCGATCTTCTCCTCTGGCTCCTCGGGTAAGACGACTGGGTTCTCGGTTTGCGATCCTGTATGATGCAATGCGCGTAAGTGATTATGCAAGTATGCATCGAAGGAGATGAATGCAATGAATATGTTGAAATGCAAGGTAGTCAACATCATCCAGAAACTATACACTACAAGCACATGTCATCTACTGCATTCTCTTCTACTACTATTATGTTAAGTTAACCTACCTTATGAAATGCTTCAAAGATACACCAAAGCCTTACTAATTTCTTAATCACACTTAAAGCAACACTTGCTTAAACCCTAAGTAATAATAGGTTTGAATAGCAACATATATTTCTGATGCTCCTAAAAATCTAAGAAAATTACAGTAGCATAATACTACTCCAAACAGACTACCATAAAAATTTCATGGCATTTGGATAAGTAAACCATCCTATACAAAAATGACAAACTATGGCATAAAAATGAGCATGAAATTACTTTGCACTATGAAAAGTGTCAAACAACAGAATTAATATTTTTCCAAGGTTCTTCATAGCATACTATGACTGTACAAAAATTATCACATGCATGTTTTATACAAAGTTTGCTCTCTAGCAAAAATAACAAAAATCAGCCATTAAAGGCACTTGAACTACACTTCAACATTTTTCCACAGCACATGCATGAAACATATTTTTCCTAGGAAGTACATGATATAAGAAGATTAACAAACTTGAAATCATATTTTTCTGATACATATAGGATTTACTAGCTATTTTACAAGATATCAGCAATATTAAGAATTAATTAAAGCTCTACAGAAAGGTATTCCAAAAATGACATGCAATATTTTTAGGTTGTAGATCTGGTTCCAATGAATCCCTAGAAATTTATTTCACAATTTTTGGAGCTGAAATGACTACTAAAACATTTTCCAAAGCATTTTCAACAAGAATAATAAAAGAAAATGGAAATGGATTTTCATAACGGCACTGGGCCGTCCCGGGGAATCAAGCGGCCCATAGCCGTTCTCGGCCTGGCATCACGCGCGCGGGGGGGGGGGGGGGGGGGGGGGGAATGGCCGAGCCGGCCTGCTCGGGGCGCGGCCCACAGGGCGTAGCCCAGTCCACCGAGAGGAGGGGGAAACGGAGCGCGGTCGCCGGCGTCCGTGGTCTCGCCGTCACGGCGGCGGCCGAGGGCCAACGGCCGGCTCCGGCCAAACCACGACTAGCTAAGGAGCGCAACATGCTCGCAAGAGAGTAGCGAACACGTGAAGGGGACGCGGGAGGGCAGAGAGAGAGAGCGAGTGAGGCGGTGCGCGGGGCACGGGCTCGACGGCACCGACGCGGTGGCGCGGCGGAGCGAGGGAAATTGAGCCCTACCGAGGCAAACGAGGGGATGGCGACACCCGTTCGGAGGAGGGGAGGATGGGGCGGAGCCTCATGCACGGACAATTAGACGGAGGTGGTCCACCGGTGCCGGAACAGGGCGGGGACGGTGGCGGAGCTCGGTGGCGAGCGGTGTTCCGCTGCGGTTTCACCGGAGGGAGGAAGAAGGGAAGCAACCGAGGCGCAAGTGGGAGAGAAACCAGGTGCCCGGGCGATTTTGAAGCGGAGCGCGGGCGCGGGGTCCACGGTGGCCACGCGGTGGCGTCGCCGGCATGCGGCCGCCACGCGGCGGGCGTTTTCTGCCGGGGCGACAGCGCGCGCGCGGGCGGGAAGAAGAGGAGCGACGCGGAGGCAGGCCGGGCCGAGCCGAGGCGGAGGCGGCTGCGGGCGCGCGCGCGGGAGTGGCGCGGGCCGATTCGGCCAGCGGGCCGAATCCGAGGCGGCGGCCTGCTAAGCTGGATTTGTTTTTTTTTTTCAAATTTTTCATTTCAAATCAAATTCAAACACAGATTTCAAACCCCATTTTGAACAAGAAGAAGACATTTTCTGGAATTGACCCAAAAATAAAAGTTGCTTAGAATTTAATTCTCTACAACTTTGATTAAGGGGCCAACTAAAAATTCTCAATAGATTTTGAATTGAAGAATAAAAGCTAATTTAGAGAGGATTTTTGAATATTTTAATTAATATTTTTGAACAAGCTTTTTGACAAAACTTTGAGTCATTTAGTTGCTCCAAAAATTTTGACCTATAATTCTAAGTGATATAAAATTTTTAGTTGCACAATTTTGATGGAATGTGATTAGCACATTATACATTACACCTCAAATACCACTTTCTAAGCTTTTATTTCACTCAAATTATAATATTAACATGTATGATTATGATGATATGAAATGCCATGCTTATGATTGCCATGCAAATGCTTGCGTAACACCGGAGTGTTACAGCCCTCCCCCCTTATAAAAATCTCGTCCCGAGATTTGGGTTACGAACCATTTATTATAAAAATCTCCGTATGCTTTTTGTAGGTATTCACCCATTTCCCACGATGCATCTCCCTCATCATGATGACTCCATTGTATCTTATATGTTTTCACCACACTGTTCTGAGTAGCCCTTTCTTTGGAATCCAAAACTCGAATTGGCTGCTCACGATACACCAGATCTGACTTAAGTTTTATGCTTCGGGGTTCAATTATTTCCTCTGGAACGCGCAAACATTTCTTGAGATGTGATATGTGAAAAACTGGGAATATAGCACCCATTGATTCTGGTAATTCCAATTTGTAAGCCACTGGACCCTTTCTTTCTAAGATTTTGTAGGGTCCGACAAATCTGGCGGCAAGCTTTCTGCGTAATCCAAACCGCTTCTTCTTTATTGGCGTGACTTTCAGATAAACATAGTCACCAACTTCAAACACAAGTGGTCGCCTTCTCTTATCCGCATAACTTTTCTGACGTGACTGAGCTGCTCTCATATTTTGCTGAATGATATGAACTTTCTTTTCGGCTTCTTCCACGAAGTCAATACCATAATACCTTCTTTCCCCTAGCTCAATCCAGTTTAAAGGTGTTCTACACTTTCGTCCATACAAAGCCTCAAAAGGTGCCATTTTGATACTTTCTTGATAGCTATTATTATATGCGAATTCTGCTAGAGGTAACCATGACTCCCATGAACCTCTGGAAGACAACACACAAGCTCTCAACATATCTTCTAAAACAACATTAACTCTTTCAGTCTGACCATCTGTTTTAGGATGATAGGCAGTGCTACGAATTAGACTAGTCCCCAAACCTTTGTGCAAGTGCTCCCAAAAGTGAGCAGTGAACTGGGATCCTCTGTCAGACACTATAGTCTTCGGTATGCCATGCAATCTCACAATCTCTGCAATATACTTCTCGGCATATTGAGGTGGTCTATAATCTGTCTTGACAGGCAAAAAGTGAGCGGTCTTGGTAAGACGGTCCACGATTACCCAAATCGAATCATGGCCTTTCTGAGTAGTGGGCAAACCTGTGATGAAATCCATACTTATATCATCCCACTTCCAACTAGGTACTGACAAAGGTTGCAACAATCCGGCAGGTTTCATGTGAATAGCTTTTACTCGACAACATGTGTCACATCTGGCTACATAAGCTGCAATTTCCTTCTTCATCTTTGTCCACCAAAAATGAGGCCTTAGTTCTTGATACATTTTACTACTGCCAGGATGAATGGATAACTTAGAGTGATGAGCTTCATCCATAATTTTATTCTTAAGCTCTCTATCCTTTGGAACAACAAGACGGTTGTCGAACCACAACACGTCCTGCTCATCCACTCTGAAGTGTTTTGAAGGTTCTTCTTTAATTTTCCTTTTGATGTGGAATATCCCTTTGTCTGCTTTCTGACCTTCTATTATCTTACTCTCCAAGGTACAACTGATCTGAATACTGTGTAACACGACAGGGTGCATTAGATTAAAACCATCTTCGAGTAAGGGTTGCATATTCAGACAATGCGACTTTCTACTCAAAGCATCGGCTACCACATTGGCTTTCCCAGGGTGATACTGTACATTCAAGTTGTAATCTTTAATTAGTTCTAACCATCTTCGCTGTCTCATGTTCAATTCTGGTTGGGTGAAAATGTACTTGAGACTCTTGTGATCGGTGAAAATATTGCACACATTACCAAGTAAATAGTGTCTCCAAATCTTTAAGGCATGCACCACGGCGGCAAGCTCAAGATCATGTGTCGGATAATTGATTTCATGTTTTCTCAGCTGACGGGAGGCATAAGCAATGACTCTTCCTTCTTGCATCAGAACACAGCCTAATCCTGTTTTTGATGCGTCACAGAACACATCAAAAGGTTTCTCGATGTCTAGCTGTGCAAGAACTGGAGTAGTGGTCAACAGTTTTCGCAAGGTGTGGAAAGCTGTCTCACACTCCTCTGTCCACACGAACTTATGATCTTTCTGTAACAGACTTGTCATTGGCTTAGCAATCTTCGAGAAGTCTGGGATAAAGCGGCGATAGTAACCAGCTAACCCTAGGAAACTCCTGACTTCTGGCACTGTGGTTGGAGTTTTCCAATCCATAACCTCTTGCACTTTGCTCGGATCTACCGAAACTCCATTCTCAGATAAAATATGACCAAGGAAAGGAACTTTCTTCAACCAAAATTCACATTTGCTGAACTTAGCATACAACTTATGATCTCTTAATCTGGTCAAGACAATTCTCAGATGTTCTTCATGATCTTTCTCATTCTCAGAGTATACTAGAATGTCATCAATGAAGACAACTACAAACTTATCCAACTCTGGCATGAAAACCGTATTCATCAGATACATAAAATATGCAGGAGCATTTGTTAAGCCAAAGGACATAACAAGATACTCATACAACCCGTATCTGGTAGAAAAGGCGGTTTTCGGGACATCTTGTGGCCTGATCTTTATCTGATGATACCCTGATCTTAGGTCTATCTTGGAGAACACCCTAGCTTTAGCCAACTGATCAAACAAAACATCGATATGAGGCAAAGGATATTTATTCTTGATAGTTACCGCATTAAGAGGTCGATAATCCACACACATCCTCAGAGTACCCTCTTTCTTTTTTTTCACGAATAAGGCAGGACATCCCCATTCAGACTTACTTGGTCGGATAAACCCCTTCTTTAGCAATTCTTCTAGTTGCTTCTTTAGCTCAGCTAACTCATCCGGAGGCATCCGATAAGGTCTCCTCGAAATAGGAGCTGTTTCGGGGATCAACTCGATTCCAAACTCAACATCTCTATCTGGAAGAAGGCCAGGTAACTCGTCTGGAAACACATCCGAGAACTCACACACTACCGGGATCTGGCGGATAGGAACAACTTCCATGGCACAGGTCACACTCACAAGATCTGTTCTTTCGGGCAATGGTACCTGAAAAGTACCCTCTGCCTGTGGATCCTTAAGGGTAAGCAATCGACTGCTTGTATCTATGACTACTCCCCAGTCATTCATCCAGTTCATTCCTATTATTACATCCAAAACTAGTCCCGGCATAACTATCAGGTTCACTCGAAACTTCCGACTATCTAACTCAAGGGTTGCCCCTCTAACCATCTTATTGGTTAGCACATCAGCCCCTGCTGAACTTATGCGATAACCATAACTCAATTCTGTGCATAGTTGTTCATGCTTCCATGCAAATGCTTGACTCATAAAAGAATGCGAGGATCCAGAATCAAATAGAACAACTGCAGGGTGATGGTTAACAAGAAACTTACCGGCAGTTATAGGTTCTCCTTCAGGAATCTCATCAACGGTGGTATGGTGCACACGGGCAGTGTAAGTCTGTTGTTTCTTTCTAGGCGGATAAGGGCAGAACTTTGAAAAGTGGCCTGGCTGACCACAATTGTAGCAGGGCCCCTTCACTGTACCAACAGATCCTATTGCTCCCTTAGAGTTGCTTTGTTCTGCAGTTGCGGTGATCTTTGCTGGCGGCACGGCCATCTTGTACGGCTTCTGTGGTCCCTTGTAGTTCTGAGTTTTATGCTGTGGAGGCCTGAACCTTGCACCAGGTGCGGACGGACGATAAGAAGGACGATTTGCAGTGACAACTCTGGACTGGGAGGGTCCTGACTCAAACACCCTCTTGCGATTCTTGGATGCAGTGTATGCGTTGTTGTTCTTTTCTTGCTTCAAACAATCACTGACAAAGTCATTGAACCTGGCGCGGGTATTGGTACCCACATGCTTCATCATCTTTGGACTTAACCCTCTCTTGAAACTAGCAATTCTCTTTGCATCTGTGTCAACCATGTCTGGAGCATAACGGCACAAGTTGTTAAATGCATGCAAATACTATGTTACAGTCTTGGTACCCTGATTTAAGGCTAAGAACTCTCCGAGCTTCATCTCAACCAACCCTGGGGGAATATAAACTCCCCTAAACGCTTTAGTGAATTCTCTCCAAGTAATCTGGGCATTGGGAGGAAAGGTGGTGCAGTGATGCTTCCACCACATCCCTGCTGGTCCCTGTAACTGATGTGCAGCATATTCTGTCTTCAGAACTTCTATCAGTCTCAGCACACGAAACTTATCTTCCATAGTGTTGATCCATTCTTCAGCGTCGAGTGGCTCTGCTGCTTCCTTGAAAATAGGTGGCCTAGTATCCATGAAATCCTTGAAATTGCTGTACTGGTTCACTCCATGGCCACCACCTTGATTATTTCCTCTCTGAATGTTTTCAGCGATGGTACGTAGAAAATCTTCCATATTCTTTTGTGACTGCTCGGCGTTGCGCTGGCTTCCAAGAAACTGTGCGAAGAACACTTCTGCAGTGAGCGGTGGAGGAGGGGGCAAATGTGGCTCTGGCTGTGGCTCCTGGTGATTGACGTTGTTTGCACCACCCCCACCAGCCCCTGCACCGTTGCCACCAGTTTCAGCGGCCTCATACGTGGCACGGCGAGTGTTTGCCATCTGCATATTTCAGCAACAAGTAATAATTGAGCGAAGTGGTAGTAATTGTATCCGAATGAACAATCATGCCATACTGAATTTATTGGAGAGAACAAGTCATGCAATAAGACAGAGGCACAATAATCACATTCCAATTAAAACAACATCACTAATCAAATTACTTCGAATGCAACATCGCGTTCCATACAACCATGTTGCCAGCATACATACACTGGACTTTCATGCATTCAAGCATCACATACACAACCAAGATCCAAAAGATCGCCAGTCTCAAGATCGAACAGGATACAACACGATACATGGGAACCAAAAGAAGGCCATCGCGATAAAGCCTATCACTAACGCAAGGCAACTAGCCTACTACTCGGGGCCGTCGTCGAGGTCGGAGGCGTCACCATTGCTACCATCAGTAGCGGCGTCGTCGTCGACGTCCATCTGGGCGGCGTCCAGAGGAGCGTACGGGCCTATCCCGTTGTAGAGGGCATGGAACTCTTCATGCAAGTTGGCGTTATACCCTTCTAGCTCCTCGACCCTTTGCCTGAGAAGGTCCCTCTCGTTCCAGGCTTCATTCCTTTCCTGCACTAGCTGTCCCATCATGCGATCTACATTTCTGTTGGCCTGAGTCAACATCTGCACCCGCTGCATAGCACTCTCACCTCTCTCGAGAGCCCGATCTCGCTGCAAGCTCATGTCGGCCAACTGCTCCTGCAAGCTAGCTATAGCACGTGCTTGCTTCTTCTTTTGCTTCCTTGCTTCAAGCCGATCATTACCTCTTAGACCAGTCAAGGTCCAATAGGTATTCTCAAGACCCTGGTATGCTCTGATGGCTGCATACATGGCACTCATCGTGTGGTTGTCGCTAGCCTGTCCTTCACTTGGGCCTCTGACCAAAGCACTACCTTGTGGCTGCACCCAAATGGCATCACGAGGATCATCTCTCGGGAAGGTACCGGCCAAGGCTGCTGCCAACTCATTAGGAAACCTGCTCATTATATCTCGGATGACATGAAAGGCTGCACCCTCTGCACCCTCAACTGGAGTGCGCCCTTCAAACTCCAAATGCCAACTAGCCCATTCTGGCGCATCACCAAGGGCAGGGACGGTGATCTCCACTATTGCAAGTCCATCCTCAGCTAGCTGGCTCTCATTCCAAGAGTACACCGGCTCTTGACCCTCTGGGTACCCCACATCATGGAGCACTCTCCAAAGCAAGGTGGGCATGCCAAACTCACTTAGAAAAGTGTCCGTGCTGCGACGCTCCCGCGGGGCCATCTGGTGACGTGGTGCTCTTCCACCAGTGGACTTACGGGCAGTCTTCTTCGTGTGGGCCATCTGTAGCACAAGTTTTTAAATTACCCGGTGAGACATATTTTAAGTTGATGTCACTTTTATCAAACTGGGATAATCCTTTTATAAGGGGAGGAATGCAGGTTATGAATGAAATGCTTAGGCAGTATGATGCATGCGCGAGTCTTACGTTCTCACAAACTTAGAAAATAAAGACATCTAACGATGAATTCGGTGGCATACAACGATCTCTCATATACGTAACTAATTCGATCTACACGATAAATGTTGTTATATACCTGCAGAAAATTCATTTCAGCCCATTCCCCATGAATGCATGAAAGCAGTAAATCTACCTACGCGCTCTACACGAATCCCCAGATGCGTGTACAACGGTAGTAACTACCCAAACACATCGTCCTATTGACGGCATCGCCTCAACGGACGGAACACCCACACATGCGATACTTTCATAAAAACATGTGTACAACATGTAATTATTCTAGTATCATATAAAACACTCTCCCTAGATCGGCGGTGTATCCGATCATGCTCTCACAGCTCACACTTACCAAAGCGTAGAGGTAACTGATCCGTACATTACCACTCAATTAAGTGGCACTCATACAATATCACGCCGTATGAGCAACGAAAGAGAAATATGGTGCAAGAACCCCAAGTTAGTACTTAAATAGCCACCTAGAGTCCTTAACTGGGCATACAGGATATGACCACTGGCACACATTTAGTTTTAAAATCACACTTTTTAAATAGAATTTTGTTTTAAATACACTTATGAACAGTAATCACACTAAACCATGCTCCGATACCAGCTGTAACAGAACCGCCCAATTATACGAGATTAAGTAGGAAAATCATCCAACGGAAGGACAATTTAACAAACTTAAGCCCGTATAACCCGGTAGTCCGTGAAATCTCGACGGATTTCAAACCCTTTCATATAACAACCAAGATCGTACTAAGTTTAGCGGTCACCATCATAAGTTACATAAATGTTCGCGGCATAAAATACATCAGAGTTTAAACATAGTTATTACAAACCAGGTTCGAATAAAAGTAGCGGAAGCGGTAGTTCAAATCACGCACACGCACAACATTTTTAAATAAAGTGCCAGCTTGGGACCATCTCCAGCAAAAGCATCAGGCGAGAAGTAGCGAATGACCATTGCCCATGGTCCTATGCTTCGCCCATTGCAGGATAGAGACAGTTGATACAATAGCCATAGTACATCTGTCCATCTGCAACAAGTGGGAACAAAGCCCTGAGTACGAGAAGGTACTCAGCTAGACTTACCCGTCATAAACCAGAAATAAAAGACACCAAGGAATCATGATAGGCTTTTTGGTGGGGTAGCTGACTCATTTGCAAAAAGGCATTTTTAGCATTTTAGGAAAACCTTTACAAAAGCTTTGCATCAAGTGAAATCTTTATTAACCTGTCAACTACATTTGCACCTGTACTAAAGTAACATGTAATTAAACAGGCAATGATAACCAATGATCATTAACAACTTCCATTATGTCATAATTCATATAACTGTCCAAGTGTTCCATCAATATTACTACGATGAAGTAGCTCAAGTCAAGTGTTCACTATCCAGTGAACGATGGCGATTCGAATCGATTATTAACCAGCTGGTAAGTTATTCCTCACACAAACCTCACTCACCCGCTAAAGTGAGGTGTTGGTCGTCGAGTCAACCATTCAGGTAAAGTCGCGAGCTTGCCAGGAACCACTTGTACCCGGGGGCCGCCCGACTGCTCTTTGGCCTTATCATCGCGCCCCCGTATCCTGCCACTACTACTCTGGTACAGTGCGTTGCGGGCAATCCACTCGGCCCGAATAATCTCCCGGTTTCACGGTCGGAAGGTACTTTATCCGGCCAGCTAAATGTGAGGCATGCGTTCAACATGACCCGAGAGACAACAACGGACGGTCCTTAATCGACACAGACGGAAAACACTACAGTCCGAAACCCTGCAAGTTTCCGCCCGGTCTCAATTTCATTTCACACTTAGTTATACCATGACTTCATAGTCAACCCAACATATCCAAGTAACCACCTATAGCTCGCAGGTGACAGGAAATCACCCGACTTCTACCGGTCTAAGCAAGCTAAGCATTGACTCGACTGCGGATACCAGGGTAACAAGGATATAGTCTAACAAAGGTAAGCAAGGTATAATGCAGCAACGTTTGCAAACAACTCCTAAACGTAATGCATCAAATTAAGTAAAGTTAATAATAATTTTTTTGCAAACCGGGAGATAAATGCTCCGGGGCTTGCCTCTCTCGAAGGAACTTGGACGGTGGTCGGGGCACTCGGGGAGATCTTCACCGGCCTCTTCTTTGGCTTCTGTCACCTCCTGCTGCTGCACCTCAATCTGCTCCTCTGGCTCCTCGGGTAAGACGACTGGGTTCTCGGTTTGCGATCCTGTATGATGCAATGCGCGTAAGTGATTATGCAAGTATGCATCGAAGGAGATGAATGCAATAAATATGTTGAAATGCAAGGTAGTCAACATCATCCAGAAACTATACACTACAAGCACATGTCATCTACTGCATTCTCTTCTACTACAATTATGTTAAGTTAACCTACCTTATGAAATGCTTCAAAGATACACCAAAGCCTTACTAATTTCTTAATCACACTTAAAGCAACACTTGCTTAAACCCTAAGTAATAATAGGTTTGAATAGCAACATATATTTCTGATGCTCCTAAAAATCTAAGAAAATTACAGTAGCATAATACTACTCTAAACAGACTACCATAAAAATTTCATGGCATTTGGATAAGTAAACCATCCTATACAAAAATGACAAACTATGGCATAAAAATGAGCATGAAATTACTTTGCACTATGAAAAGTGTCAAACAACAGAATTAATATTTTTCCTAGGTTCTTCATAGCATACTATGACTGTACAAAAATTATCACATGCATGTTTTATACAAAGTTTGCTCTCTAGCAAAAATAACAAAAATCAGCCATTAAAGGCACTTGAACTACACTTCAACATTTTTCCACAGCACATGCATGAAACATATTTTTCCTAGGAAGTACATGATATAAGAAGATTAACAAACTTGAAATCATATTTTTCTGATACATATAGGATTTACTAGCTATTTTACAAGATATCAGCAATATTAAGAATTAATTAAAGCTCTACAGAAAAGTATTCCAAAAATGACATGCAATATTTTTAGGTTGTAGATCTGGTTCCAATGAATCCCTAGAAATTTATTTCACAATTTTTGGAGCTGAAATGACTACTAAAACATTTTCCAAAGCATTTTCAACAAGAATAATAAAAGAAAATGGAAATGGATTTTCATAACGGCACTGGGCCGTCCCGGGGAATCAAGCGGCCCATAGCCGTTCTCGCCCTGGCATCGCACGGGGGGGGGATGGCCGAGCCGGCCTGCTCGGGGCGCGGCCCACAGGGCGTAGCCCAGTCCACCGAGAGGAGGGGGAAATGGAGCGCGGTCGCCGACGTCCATGGTCTCGCTGTCACGGCGGCGGCCGAGGGCCAACGGCCGGCTCCGGCCAAACCGCGACTAGCTAAGGAGCGCAACATGCTCGCAAGAGAGTAGCGAACATGTGAAGGGGACGTGGGAGGGCAGAGAGAGAGCGAGTGAGGAGGTGCGCGGGGCACGGGCTCGACGGCACCGACGCGGTGGCGCGGCGGAGCGAGGGAAATTGAGCCCTACCGAGGCAAACGAGGGGATGGCGACACCCGTTCGGAGGAGGGGAGGATGGGGCGGAGCCTCATGCACGGGCAATTAGACGGAGGTGGTCCACCGGTGCCGGAACAGGGCGGGGACGGTGGCGGAGCTCGGTGGCGAGCGGTGTTCCGCTGCGGTTTCACCGGAGGGAGGAAGAAGGGAAGCAACCGAGGCGCAAGTGGGAGAGAAACCAGGTGCCCGGGTGATTTTGAAGCGGAGCGCGGGCGCGGGGTCCATGGCGGCCACGCGGTGGCGTCGCCGGCATGCGACCGCCACGCGGCGGGCGTTTTCTGCCGGGGCGACAGCGCGCGCGCGCGGGCGGGAAGAAGAGGAGCGACGCGGAGGCAGGCCGGGCCGAGCCGAGGCGGAGGCGGCTGCGGGCGCGCGCGCGGGAGTGGCGTGGGCCGATTCGGCCAGCGGGCCGAATCCGAGGCGGCGGCCTGCTAAGCTGGATTTGATTTTTTTTCAAATTTTTCATTTCAAATCAAATTCAAACACAGATTTCAAACCCCATTTTGAACAAGAAGAAGACATTTTCTGGAATTGACCCAAAAATAAAAGTTGCTTAGAATTTAATTCTCTACAACTTTGATTAAGGGGCCAACTAAAAATTCTCAATAGATTTTGAATTGAAGAATAAAAGCTAATTTAGAGAGGATTTTTGAATATTTTAATTAATATTTTTGAACAAGCTTTTTGACAAAACTTTGAGTCATTTAGTTGCTCCAAAAATTTTGACCTATAATTCTAAGTGATATAAAATTTTTAGTTGCACAATTTTGATGGAATGTGATTAGCACATTATACATTACACCTCAAATACCACTTTCTAAGCTTTTATTTCACTTAAATTATAATATTAACATGTATGATTATGATGATATGAAATGCCATGCATATGATTGCCATGCAAATGCTTGCATAACACCGGAGTGTTATAACGACTTCGTCAATGCGAGGTAAGCCAAAGGGGTCTTTAGGGCAGTGCTTGTTGAGATCGGTGTAGTCAACACACATTCTCCATTCATTATTCTTTTTGTGTACAAGAACCAGATTGGCTAACCAGTCCGGATGATACACCTCTTTGATAAAACCGGCTGCAAGAAGCCATGTAACTTCTACCCTAATAGCCCCCTTTTTGTCCTTCCTAAACTGCCGCAGCTTCTGCTTGACGGGTTTTGCCTTGGGGTCGACGTTCAAGGAGTGCTCGATCTGGTCTCGGGATACACTAGGCATGTTCGATGGTTTCCAAGTGAACATGCTTACATAACCTCTCAAGAACCAGACGAGCACGTCTTCCTATTTGGGGTCAAGGTTTGACCCAATCAGTGCCGTATTGCTGGTGTCGCCCTCGACCAGCTGGATCTTGTACTCCTTGGACTTGATAGACTTTCGAGGTGCTTCGAGCTCTAGAATTTCTAGCTAGTTTGGGGGAGTCTTCTTGGCCTCCATCGTCATTGCCGCCATGTGTAGGGAGAGGTCATGGGCTTCGGCTACGCAAAAACTGTCCTCTTCACAGGTATAGGCAACGAATACATTGCCTCTGAGAGTGAGGACTCTCTTTTTCGTTGGCATCTTAAGCACCAAGTACTTGTAATAAGGTACACCCATGAATTTGGTGATCGTGGGATGACCAAGGATAGCATGGTAGGTTCCCTCAAAGTCAGCGACCACAAAGTTGACGTAGTCGGTACGGAAGTGGTCTGCCGTGCCGAACTGCACGGGTAGGGTAATCTGCTCGAGAGGCATAGAGCTCTGTCCAGGCAGGACCCCCTAGAATTGTGCGTCGTATGGCTTCAAGTCAGCTTCAGATATGTTCAATGCTGAAAGGCTATTTTTGAATAGGATGTCGATGGAACTACCGCCATCAATGAGCACTCTGTCAAATTGCACTTTATTGATACAAGGGCTGAGGACAAGAGCGAAACGGATAGTGGCCAATTGATCTGCCCTGCTGAAATTGATTTCGTGGTGTGACCAGGGGGGAGTCTTGGATCCGCGATGAGGTCGTCTACCTTGGCCACGTTTAAGCAAGCGCGGGCGAGCAGCTTCCGCTCGCGTTTACTTTCAACAGACACCTTACCCCCGACAATGGTTGTGACATGTCTTACAAGCTCCTGATACTAGTGTTTGGGGTTCTTGTCAAGATCGTCCTCGTCATCATCCCTGTGGTTATGCTGGTCTGTCGCGTCGTTAGGCTTGTTGGCATTTTCTGAAGCCTGTTTGCGGCAGTAGATTTCCTTGAGGACCTTGCAATTTTCCAACGTGTGGTTGGACTTAGGATGGGCTGGGCAAGGACCCTTCAAGGCTTTAGCATAGTCTTCTTCATAATTGTGATGCCCCCAAATTTCTTCACAATGTTGACCTCGGCGTCGTCATCGCGAGCACGCTTGCCCTTGAAGTTATCACGATGATCGCCATGCTAGTTTCTGTTGTCACGCCGATCACGATTGTTATTACGGCGGTCCCTGATGTCACCGTGACCTCTAAAGTCGTCATGGCGATGGTTGTCGTGGTAGTCGTCACGTCGTGGAGAATACGGCGCTTTGCCGGTGCCCTCGTTTAGCAGCTTCTTGGCGTCGTCAGCATCCGCTTCTTAGTGGTGGTAAGGAGGTCAACCAACGTTAAGGGCTATTTATGAAGTAGCTTATCCCTGAGATCATTGTGGTAGCGTAGAACAGTAATGATGGCTTCAATGGCCTTGCTGTCGGTGATCCTAGGAATCCTGATGCGCATATCTAAGAATCGCCGGATGTATTCGCGCAATGGTTCGTCCCTGGCATCGCGGATGCGCTGCAGATCATACTTGTTGCCTCGCTATTCACAGGTGGCAATGAAGTTTTCGATGAAACCCCTACTTGTTGCGCTGCAGATGCGCTGCAGATCATACTTGTTGCCTAGCTGTTCATACGCACTGCAGATCATACTTGTTACCAGCAATGAAGTTTGAGATTGATAAGCCATTGGTGCCCCACTAGGCCAACCACCACGGAAAAGTAATTAGCCATGACGTGCTCATCACCCATAGCAGATCTACAAGCGGTCTCATAAAGTTGGACCCATAGCTCGGGATTAACCTTGCCATCGTAATGGTTAAGCTTTTCGAGCTTAAAACCTCTAGGCCAGATGACTTGTCGTAGGTGGTTGGTGAACTGCTTGGGACCTGGGGGACCATGAACCATATCGTACTCCATGCGTCGACTGGTTTCATGGGAAGCACGGTCTCGAGCTCTTTGTTCAATGCGAGGACGTAGGTCACGGTTGTTGAGGTCATGACAGAGATTGTGATTGCCATCATGGCGATCTCGTTCGTCACTGTGTTGTTGCCCCCGATGACGGTGGTCTCGGTGGTCATTGCGTTGGTTATCGCTGCGTCGGTCGTCATCGTTGTTATTGTGGCGGTGGTCAAGCTGGCGATTATCGTTGCGGGGAGCGTTCCCACGATTGCCGTTATTGCCCCCGTCAGCCCAAGATTGATGCCAGGAGCCATGTGATCATCGTTGCCTACGTGGTGGTCTAGGCCTGCGGGTGCTCGTAAGCCACGTTGACCAGACCTGAAGGGTCGACTAGAGTGTTGGCGGCTCCTGCTAGTCATGCCAGACGCTGATGGGCCTACGACACGTTCATTAGTCTGAACCATGGCCGCCTAGAGATAAGCCTGTAGATCCTCCCGGATGTTTTTGATTTCTAAGGTATCTGGTAGCCGGTTTAGGCTCTTAATGGCGATAGCCACGTTGGCACTGGGAGTCTTGAATACTGGTCTGTTCCCCACCATGTCAAAAACATCATTGAGGTTGCGCCCTTGCAACCAGTTACGCCTAGCCACAACATCAGCCTCTTATTGGTCACGGTCTGCTTGCTGTTGTGCTAGGTGCGTGTCTTCATCTATGCAACGTTGAGCTCGGTCAGCATTGCGCTGTTGTCGCTCTCGTCGCTGTTGATCGATCTTGCCCCCGGCAAGTGGGTCTTCATCTTGGCTAACCACGTTGATCATGGCGCCACGTCTTGGAGGGAAAGCCGGGATTCGGGGAAAGCCCAGAGGATGTAGCATCTCTTCATCACTGCTACTCACATGGTGTAATACCATGGTTTGAGTATTTTCGTCGGACGCAGTGCTCGATCTGGGGCTCAAACGACTATCTGTTTGGGTGGCATGGATTGAAACTTGATCAGAGCCCACCATATTGACAAAGTTGAGTTGTCGAGGTCGAGGCCGAGTGGAGCGTCCTTCAGGAGTTGAAGTGACCACTAGATCTGTACCCAACCATTGAAAATGGGTGGCTCGAGCAGGTCGAGTAGATCTGTTGTAGTCATTCGAGCTTTGTCCGGTGAACTGCTCTTGGAGCGAATCGACCAGAGACAGGGTAAGCGAGAGTTTTCCACCGAGATGGTCGATGGAGTTGATCAAGTTGGTGGAGTCGAGCTTCCTCCCCTGGTAGCGAGGAAGGAGTCGATGAGGTGCCGGCGTGGTCGATGAGAGCACTAGTGCAAGCGAAGCCAGAGCCAGCGTAGTCGTAGTCGACGCTGGTGTTGGGGAAGTAGTTGATGCAGATCGGATCTGCACCTCCTCCATGGTCATGATGACAAAGTCATTGGAGCCAGTGGTCCAGGTGATCTGAATGATCGTGAACGTGAGGCCTGCCGCCGTGTCCATGGAGTCGGGGAAGATGACCATCTCAGACGCCTAAAAAGCAGTACACACACCCCCTACCTGGCGCGCCACTATCGACAAAACCTGGTCGGCAGTCTACCGAGGGGTATGCCCAAGGTAGTAGATTGTCGGTAGATAGGTGTGCAAGCCACGAACGAGATGGTGATGCAGAACAACACGCGGGTTTACCTAGGTTCAGGCCGCTGTGTGGGCGTAATACCTTACGTCCTGCTCTGCTTTGTTATTGCTGTCTCAAACAATGTATTACAAGCTAGATTGCCCTAGAGTATGTTGCGATGATTTTAAGGGGGATCCCTGCCCTCCTTATATAGTCTGAGAGGCAGGGTTACAGATCTAGAAACTAATATTAGCCAGTTACAATTACCATACAGAGTCGGATAAGGATTCCTAATCTAACCGACCAAGACCTTGCTTGATTCCCAAGTTTGGTTTGATGCCTTGCGCGAGACTCTATCCGGATGATCTGGATCACGCGTCATCATGTAATGGGCCGGACCATCTAGTCTGATCCTGCCCATGTCTAGCCGTAAGGGTATAGGGGTTTATACCCCCACACACACCCACACACAGAGACCTGGGAGCCATCTCTCTCTCGACCAGCTTATATCCCCCTACTACAAGCACTTCGGTGCAAAGCAACATTAGCAGCAGCGAGCACTGGAAGTAGGGATGTTCAGCCTGAACCAGTATACATCTTGTGTCTGCCTTGCATACCATCGGAGGCTCCGACGTGCATCTTCATTCACTTATCCCGTCTCTAGATACCCCCCGTTCTAGAACACCGACAGTTGGCGCGCTAGGTAGGGGACTTTGCGTGTCACGTTCTACTCCACCAAGCTTCCGATGGCTGACCTTGTTGGCCGGTTCGCTCCTGGCACCCAAATCTGTTTCGGAAGCCTAGACTTTGTCTATGGCCAGGAGAACCAAGGGCTGGAGATGCTTCCTATCTCCCTGCCTCCCAACCTCATAGGCGGGGAAAAGGGACTCCACGCACCCACCTCCGACAATTTCACCAATATGACGAGCAACCTCGATGACATTGCCAAGGCCCTAGCAGGCTTCCATTTGCTGAACCAAAACATAGCGGAGCCTGGTGAGGGTCAATCTACCTGGCCCTATGGTTTGGAAGGCTTTGCTCGGTCCTACCGGCGCTAGATCAAGCTCATGCTAGGCACGCAGGCATTGACCCAGATCTGTGCACTAGGCCCCTTCTCAGAGTCATCCTTGGGTGACAAGGAGTCCTTGACTGACTCTGACAAGAGCCATATATCCACTGCCTACCTTGGGTTTGATGGCCTAGAAGACCTATGTTGCTTCCTAGACAATGACAACCTCCTTGGGGGGACCGACTCTGACTCCGACTACTACGCTGACCCATCCCGAGAGTGCTTCATGTGCAATGGAGACCCTGCTACTAGGGATTCCGAGGAGACACCTAGCGTCCACACTCCCATCAACGCTGTAGGTGCTCCTATCATGCAGGGTGGGGCCTCTCTGGATCTGCAGTCAGGGGAGTCCTACCTCTAACTAGAGCAACTCTAGGAGCTTGAAACGAAGGTCGAGGAAGACCGTTTTAGCTAGCTCAGCTCCGTGCCACCATCGAGGGAGAGCGCGGGAACCGTAACATCAGGGTGGCTCGCCTCAGGGCCCGTGATGTCCAGAGGCACATCTACAACGATGGCCATGGTGAAGGGCTGCTGCGCTTCGCTCGGGCAAGCTAGAACATCACAGCGGCTGCGATTCTTCTCTGGGGAATGCTTGAGTCATCTGCTCCAGAGGCACGGTGAGCCCACGGAGAGCTACGGGTTCTTCTCGATTGAGCTACCATTCAGCAGGCAGAAAGTTCTGCGTCACGATGGCGTAGAATGGCTCTGTTGACTCAGCCTAAAAAGGAAGGATCAATTCATCCGGAGCCCCAAAAGGAGGAAGACCGGCTTCCCCACGCTCGAGAGCATGACGTCGATGACGCATGAGATGTCATCAACAAGTGCAAGAAATGGAAGGAGGATGGTGCCAGCCGAGGCTATCATCCTCATTGTGGAGGCCGCTACGATAGCAGTGAAGACCGGAGTCCATCTCTAGGCCCCCCAGGGCCACAAGTTTTTAGCAAGCCAATCCGCAGCGCTCCGTTCCCATGCGGCTTTCACCAACCCACCAACTTCCAAAATTACTTGGGGAAGATAGATCCCGGGTTGTGGCTCGACGACTATCGACTCGCCTGCTAGGCAGGCGGGGCAGACGACGAGCTCTTCATCATCCGCAACTTACCACTGTTCTTGGTGGACACCACGAGAGCCTGGCTGTAGTACCTATCGGAGGGTCATGTCCGCTGCTAGGATGACCTCATCAAGATCTTCATAGGGCATTTCTAGGGCACCTACACGTTCCCTGGTAATCCCTAGGACCTTCGGAACTGCCAGCAGAAACCCAACGAGACTCTGCATGAATACATCCGGTGTTTCTCCTCGCAGTGCACCGAGCTACCCAACGCCGCCGATGCCAGCATCATGGAGTCATTCCTCATGGGAACAACCTGCAAAGAGCTAGTCCACGAGCTGGGCCGACACACTCCTCGCACAACCAAGGAACTCTTAGACATCGCGACCAACTTCGCCTCTGGCGATGAGGCAGTGGGAGCGATTTTCCAAGAGTGAGGAAAGCAGGCGAAGAAACCCAATGATGGTGGTGCCAGGTGATGGTTTGACAACAAGAAGATAGCCAAGAAGGGGCCGCAGGACAATTTCGTTGCCGTGGTGGACCAGAATCAAGCAAGGGCCCCGCCCCCTAATGGGGTAGGACTCTTCGATAAGATGCTTGATGAGCCGGGCCCATACCACAACGGTCCGGTCAAGCATACTCACCAAGAGTGTGACATGATGAAGCACTTCTTTACTAGCATCCTAGCTAAGGGAGACATGGGGAAGAAGCCTAAGGATGACAAAGGTAATGGCAAGGGCGGCAGGTTCCCTATCGTCAACAACTGCTTCATGATCTTCGGTGGGCCTACGGCTTACGATACTAAGCGACGTCGTAAGCTAGAGCGCCGAGAGGTCTATGCTGCCGAGCCTACGACACCTGCCTACCTTGACTGGTCTGACGCCGCTATCACCTTTGATCATGATGATCATCCTACCTAAGTTCCACACCCAAGGCAGTACCCGCTCGTCGTTAACCCCATCATCGCTAATACACGCCTTTCCAAGGTGCTCATGGATGGCGGTAGTGGACTCAACATCCTCTATGCCGACACGCTCGATCTGATATATATCGGCTGGTCCTAGCTCTGGTTGAGTGGCGCACCGTTCCATGGTGTCATGCTAGGGAAACATGCGATGCTGGTAGGGCGGATCGATCTGCCCGTTACCTTTGGTGACCCCTTCAATTACCACACTAAAACGCTCACTTTTGAGGTAGTGGGATTCCGTGGCACGTACCACGCCATCTTGGGGCGCCCATGCTACGCTTAGTTCATGGCCGTCCCAAACTACACTTACCTTAAACTCAAGATGCCAGGACCGAACGGGATCATCACAGTCGGCACCACGTACCGGCACGCCTTCGAATATGACGTCGAGTGCTACGAGTATGCCGAGGCTCTACATGAATCCGAGGCACTTGTAGCGGCCCTTGAAGTTAGCTCACCTGAGGAGCCTGACCCCAAGCGGAGTATGAGCACCTTCGAGCCTACGGTGGAGGTGAAGAAGGTGTCGCTCGACCCTGGCAGCCTGAACGATGAGGTGGTGCACATCAGCGCCACCCTTGACCCCAAATAGGAAACTGTGCTCATCGACTTTCTCCATGCAAACCGCGACATATTTGTGTGGAGTCCCTTGGACATGCCTGGCATCCCAAGGGATGTGCCCGAGCATGCCTTGGAGATCTAGGCCGATGCCAAACCGGTGAAGCAATGACTATGTCGCTTCAACGAGGAGAAGCACTGGGCAATCGGGGAGGAGATCCACAAGCTGCTGGAGGCCGGGTTCATCAAGGAGGTATTTCATCCATAATGGTTAGCTAATCCTGTACTAGTTAAGAAGAAAAGTGGGAAGTGGTGGATGTGCATTGATTACACTAGTTTGAATAAAGCATGCCCCAAACATCTGTTTCCTTTACCATGAATTGATCAAATAGTAGATTCTAATGCTGGACGTGAAGCGCTTTCTTTTCTTGATGCATACTCTGGTTACCACCAAATTGCAATGAAAGAGTCCAAATAGCTTGCGACTTCGTTCATTATGCCTTTTGGGATTTACTGCTACATAACTATGCCATTCGGGTTAAAAAATGTTGGTGCCACATACCAGCGTTGCATGAATACCGTTTTTGGCAAACTCATCGGGCGGACCGTTGAGGTTTATGTAGATGATATCATAGTCAAGTCAAAGCATGCCAATAGCATGATCGATGATCTTAGCCTCGCCTTCGTGGCACTTAAGGCCAAGAATGTTAAGTTCAATCCTGAAAAATGTGTTTTTGGGGTCCCGAGGGGCATGCTATTAGGCTTCATAGTGTCTCAGTGAGGCATCGAGGCCAACCCAGAGAAAATCTTGACAATAACAAACATGGGCCTGATTCATAACTTAAAGGGAGTGCAATGCATTACGGGATGCCTGGCCGCTCTTAGCCGGTTCATCTCGCGCCTCGGCGAACAAGGGTTGCCACTCTACAAGCTTCTAAAGAAGGCCGATTGCTTTGCGTGGACACTCGAGGCCCATGAGGCTATTGATAAGCTCAAAACTTTTAACAAGTCCTCCGATCTTAGTGGCTCCGCAAGGCGACGAGCCCCTCTTGCTCTACATAGCGGCCACGACCCACATGGTGAGCGCTGCGCTTGTTGTAGAACATCAAGAAGAGGGGCATGCACTCAAAGTCCAACATCTAGTCTACTTCATTACCAAAGTTCTATCAGAGACTAGGACCCGCAACCCACAAATCCAAAAACTCCTATATACCGTCTTGATCGCTCGAAGGAAATTACACCACTACTTCGACTCACATCATGTCACAGTGGTGACTTCATACGGCTTAGGAGAGATCCTCTAGAATGCAGATGCAGCAGGGCGGTGGCTAAATGGTCTATAGAGCTCATGGGCAAGGGCATTACTTATGCCCTGTAGGAGGCAATTACGTCCCAAACCATGGTAGACTTCGTGGCAGAGTGGACCGAGAGTGCGACGCCGTGAGCTCCAACGGAGTAGGAGTACTGGACGATGTACTTCGATGGGTCGCTGATGAAGACTGGTGCCGGAGCAGGACTTGTGTTTGTCTCACCCCTCGGTGTGCACCTCAAGTATTTGATTCGAATCCACTTCCCCATCTCGAACAACATGGCAGAGTATGAGGTGCTCGTCAACGGTCTACACATCGTCGTCTAGCTTGGGATTCGACGGCTTGATGTGCACGGCGATGGGCAGCTAGTCATCGATTAGGTCATGAAGGAGTCAAGCTATCATGATCCCAAGATGGTCACGTGCTGCCAAGTGGTCTGCCACCTGGAGGACAAATTCGACGGCCTCGAACTCAACCACATCGCGAGGTGCTACAATGAAGAGGCAGATCGATTAGCAAAGATGGCGTTCGAGCGGGAAACAGTCCCCACCGACGTATTTGCTAATGACCTATATAAACCCTCGGTCGGCTATCTAGGGTCAGACCGAGATGGTGTCGAGCCACCACCTATCACGATGAAGGCAGGCCTTGACCCGACCCCCACCAACAAGGCGAAGGCCATGTATATTGAACCAGGTCTAGCCATAAGGGATTATCCCATGCCTGACTGGAGAATCCCTATCTCGAATATCCCGTTGGAGAGATCCTCCCGCCCAATAAGATGGAATCTTGTCGCATCACGCAACGGGTGAAGTCGTTTGCCCTGATTAAGGGAGAGTTGTACAAACGTAGTGCCACCAGAGTACTGCAATGGTGCATAACTGTAACACCCTAAAATTTTGAAAGAGATAAAAATAGGAAAATATGATTTTTTATATTTTTGTGAGCATGAAAATTTAGAATAATAATAATTTTTATAAATTTAAAATCAAATATAAGAGTAGAAATATGTTTGTGCACTCATGCTGTTGCATTTAAATTTTTGAGATGAGTGGTTTGATCAAATTCAAATTTGGATTTGAAAATCTTTTAAAAATTTGTTTTGAAAAATTAGAAAAGAAAAAGGAAAGGAATTTTTTTTTCTTTTCTCGAGCCGCTTTCCTCCCGCAGCCCAACTCCCCGGCCTGCCTCAGCGGCCCGCTTCCTTCTCCCGCGCCCGCCATTTTCCCACGTGGGCCGAGCCCAGTCGCGGCTGCTGGCCCAACTCAACGCGCGCGCGCCTTCCTTTCCTGGCGTGACGCTGACATCCGGGGCCCACGCGTCAGCGGCTTCACCTTCATCTTCTTCCCCACGCCGAACGCCGGCTTCTCTTTCCTTTCTTGCCGACGTCGAATCCCTCTCCGTATCCTCCTCTTTCCTTCTTTAGCGGTGCTCCCGGACTATAAAAACGGGGCCGCCGTACCTTCCCGCTCCATATTCGTCCACAAATTGCAGCCCTAATACCCCGGGACGACATTGCTCGAACCGCCGCCTCCACCGTCCGCTTCCCCGAGCCGCACGCCTTCCTCGGTCCACCATCGACTTCGTTTTCGCTCGTGGTGAGTTCGCATTTGTGTTCTCTACCCGCTGGTGTTTTTCTTTCGCAAGCTCGTGCCTTGTAGCGCTAGATAGCCAAGTCCGGCCATGGCGCCGCCGCGGGACTCGCCTTCGTGACCGTTTCCGACCGAGCGCCGCCGCCCGTTCCCCCGATCCAATCTGGACCGTCCGATCTAAATCCGACGGCTAGAATTAGAAGATACCGGTTCGTTTGTAAAATTGTAAAAGAGTCCCTGTGATTTTTAAGTATAGAACCCGCAGTCCTAAAACGTAAAGCTCAGAGTTCGTTTTGATCTGTTGAAAGCGTATTTCGTCTCGGTAATTGAAAAATACGTTTTCTGATATTTACAGTTTTGCCACTGAGTTTGTTTTAGTCATAAATTATCCGTTTTAACTCCGATTTGATCCGTTCAAATTGCGTTAGATTCGTATTTGAGAGCTCTACATGATGATAGAACTGTACAGTAGGTTTGAGATAATTTATTTTCGAGTTTATATTAAAGTAGTTATTTATCTATAGGAAATCTTAGAAAATTCATAACTTTTACGTTTTAAATCCAAATTTCGTGATCTTTATGTCTATGTGATCGTAGTAACGTGTAGAAGAGTTTTACAAACTTGTTATACTGTTAGTGTAACTGTTGGTTAGGTTTTCTATTTTTAAGTTCCGATATAAGATTTAATCTATTACTTTAATAAAGTAAATCTTGTTTAAATCATATCTTCTATGTTTTAGATCCGTTTTAGCTCATTCGAGTTGCGTTAGATTCATAGCAACGAGATCTACGCGTTAGTGACAGTATTTATCATATTACTAATTCTGAAATTTTATGGTTTAAATCATATCTTGATTAATAATTATGCAACTGGGTTTTGTAAGTAAAATATGATTTGTTTTACTTTAGTTTTATAATTTGAATCTAAATTTGACTTAATTCCATATATAGTATTTATAAAATATCTTATATATGTTATTATATAATTAAAACTCATGAAGCTAATAGTTTTATATTTTCTTCTATGAGCAAATCTTTCGGTAGATGTATCTTTTCAACCGTAGCTCTGATTAGTGTGCTTTTCGCGTCTGTGTGTTCGTAGTGATGCGTAGAATCGTGTTTCAAACTCTTTTATTTATTTTTGTATGGTTGGTGTACTGTTCTAATTTAGATCTATTGTTTGCTTCGTGTATGATTGCTCGATGTGTGTGTGATGATTTATTGATCAAGTCTAGTCGGTGAGATATACGTGGTTATCAAGCAGAAGAAGAAGAACGTTGAAGATTAAAGCTTACCGAAGGATCGGTGTTTAAGGCAAGTATAACATGGGATTATCCTTGTTTCCTATTCATCTTTAATATATTTAATTCATGTGCATGTGTCTACCTTGTTACCATTAAGGATACCCTAGTTTTTGTATCTTGTACCTTGACACCTATGGGACATTGCATTGGGTAGTGATGCTAGTGCTCTTTTTGAATAATCATGATCTGTAACTTGACTAATGGTATATGCAATAAACGTTTAAATGATGTTTTAAAGCAATATGGCTCAAGAGGGCTAGAGCATATTTTGTGGTTTTTATGGTGCTCTAGTTTCTCTCCATAAGGACTTATCTGTAAGCGAACATCCGGGACTTACAGTACAACTGTGAGGGCTATATGGCTCTGGCTTTAGCTCAGTATGAGGACTTTTTCTAGCTTGTTAGAGGTTACCCTTGTGGCGCAAATGGGGTAGAGCAGACTGTGGATCCCTGCGTGGTGTATCACACGGACTGACTCCGGAAACCTAGCGGCCCTAACTTGTTAGACGAACCTTTGAAAGGCTTCATAGTGAACCCTGCCTGCTCACCTTGGTAGTGTTTTGGGAGTCGCGATCCCGGGCATATGGGTAATCATGAATCACAGTGAAAGTGTACAACCTCTGCAGAGTGTAAAACTGTTATAACAGCCGTGCTCACGGTCACGAGTGGCCTTGGACCCTTACAGAATAAATGATGAACACTGATGATAATGATAATACTGATGATATTGATGTTCACTAATGATTATTGTTTCTTGCTATACATTATTCTCGTTTACATGATCATGAGGTTATTTGGGATTTTGATAAACTTGTTGCTACTCAATTGTTAAAAGATGACTCACTAAAAGCTATTGCAGTAAACCGTGTCAAACTTTTTGAGCCTCATGAACCCCATGTTATATTTGTTGAGTTCGACATGGACTCACTCTTGCTATTTCCCACATCTCAGGAAGGGTACCAGATTGTTAGATTCTGGAATTGTTAGGCTTGTGATCAACCAGTTAGTTTGATCCTGGAGTGAGGTCTACACCCGGTGTTCGGAGTTGTCTTTCCGCTGTGTTGCTCATTAAGGTATATTTTATACTATTGTGTAATGTATATTAAGCATATGTCTTTTGATATTACACTTACCTGTGGCTATATGTGAGATTTGTCTTCTTTATTTCACATATGGTGTATGTCTGGTTTTGTCCTTAAAACCGGGTGTGACAGATTGGTATCAGAGCAATGCTGACTGTAGGACGCAAGCCTAGTTAGAACTGGACGTTTAGCATGTTCTCATTGTTGCCTATTTCTTGCTTCTCTTTAACTTTGTTATTTTCTCAAAGCTATGCTTAATTCTATCCCCGTTCTGTTATAAAAACCTTGTCTCTATTTTGAACCTTTTCTCCTTGTCTATTAGACGGCTCGTGACGAGAAGACTGTGGATTTCAGAGGTTAAGAGGACTGAATTGTGTCGCTCTTGCTCACTTTTGACAATAAACCATTAGCGATGCAAAACCAATTACTAGAAGAAATGGCTCAACATGGGAATTCTCAACGATGCTTATCTCAAGGTCAAGCCAACATATCCAAGGGGTCAGAGAAGATACAAGTAGTAGAAGTTTGGAAGAATATGAAATCCAATAAAGATGTTGATAATAAGGCATTTGGAGAGCAGGAACAATGTCACTGCTGTAAGTATTATGGTTTTCCCTGTCTTCGAAATGAGTCTAATAAGGGGAAAGTCAAGGTGGATCCAAATTTTGAGATCAACATGGACAAGAAGAGAAAGGCAATCTCATTAGAACCACTTGTGGAAAGCAATGAGCAAGCGAGTTCTACTACATTGTCACATGCAGCCCTGATCCCCTGTCAAACAAATCTAAACCCTGAAGAGTTAGAAGCCCCTCCCGCTAAAACTACTCCCCATGAAGTAGTCATAGATGGATGGACAATTACCTATAAGGAGTATCAACCCCGAAAGGCCAAACAAGCTAGGAAACAAGCCAAAGGGACGAAGGTGAACTTCTATGGCCAGCAAGATAGCAACATACCAAACAACAGTTCCTTGGAGTATGACATCACAAAAGATCCAGCTAAGAGAAAGTGTTATCATTGCCAGCAGGAAGGACATTATATCAAATCTTGCCCACAGAAGAATCAACAACAGCAAGACCCAGGACAGGATGTCCAAAAGGAGTATGTGCAGGGAAATAAATTAAAGAGAAATTACATCCATGGAAGGTTGAAACATGTGGATATTTCCACCATTCCTGGAGCTAAGGAGGTCGTGTTTGGATCAATTCCAGTAAGTTCAGGAAATGCCAAGGTTTTGTTTGACTCCAGTGCCTCACATTCGTTCATATCTAGACAATATGCAAAAGATCATAACATACTTATGCTTCCAAAGGGAAAAACAGTTATGGTTGAAACTCCAAGAGGTGAAATAAAGGCAGACCGCGTATGCCCAAAAGTTAGTCTGGACATAAAGGGGGTAAATTTTAAGGTAAACCTCATTGTTTTGGAATTAATGGGCATTGATGTTATCCTTGGAATAGACTGGTTATCTACTTGTAAAGGAGTGATTGAGTATGCCCAATGTTCAGTGTTTCTAACTACACTTTCAGGAGAAAGGATTAAGTATGAGGGTATTAAATCTATACCTGAGGGATACCAGGTTGACCCATCTTAAGGTATGAGTTATAAGAATGGTAAAGAGGGATGCAGAGATTCAGATGTCCATATAAAGCAATAAGGAATGTAAGAGACGTTATCTACTCTGGATACTGCTACAATCACACCATGTTTAAGGAATAGAAGTTATGTCCCGTGTAATAAAACCGTTAGTAGCCAAGTTGAGTCGTCTTAATGTGTGGCTAATGAACATTTAAGTGTTTAGTTGCTTTGTGCTTATGTTTATGCTTGAGTTGGAATTTTGTAATGAGTGGAATGATCTCATGGGTTTTGACCATGATTTCATTTAGTTTATATGTATAAGGTATAAGGATTAATGAAATAAATAGCTGGGTTTTGGTTATCTCCTGCTTTCTATATCTTGTCTTTCGGAGCAGCCTGTCTTTATCAACTTATATATCTGTTCTTGAAAGACCAAAAATCATGAGAAAATTCTGGACAAGAGTGGACTTCAACATCTCTCTCTAAATGCAAGAACTACCCTCATAGCTATTTTGGATTGGGAGATACAAAATCACAAGACGATGCAACTGTGCTGTCTGAAACCTGGAACAGAATCTGTTAAGTGTTGTTTTCGGTCATGTTAGCTGCAGAATCCGGAAGTGTGTTCTATAAGTAAGTTGCAGAGAATTTTATAAGCTTCCCATCGGTGTAAACTATAGCTTCATTGGATTAACAAAATGAGAGTTACAGCTGTTTTACTGCACTGCTGATTTTCTGCTCGTGCGAAATTTCAGATTTCTTGTTCTTACCCATGCACAAGAGTATTATTGGGATGTTAGAATACTTTTATGCTAAGTAGCTCATCTAGAAGAAAAAGGTTCAAAGCTACCCTATTTAGTGTCTCTTATTTTAAGGGGGGTAGCCAATGTAAAGAAGGATTATTAAGATTGAACTCTTTAGTTGGAAGTCTCCATGATTGAGTTGCTACTCTCAAGCAAGAAATGTCTATATACAAGGTTGATAATTCTAGATCCATGGAGACAAGAGTTGTCCTTTTGGATAGTTCATGATTATGATCATCTATACTTGCTCGTGATTGCTGATGTTGGTCACCTGATGACAGGAAGTGTCGTGTCTCATGACTCAGGAGTCCTATATGACGTTTCGCACTAATATGTGGGAAAAGATTGATGTTTCTGCCATTGAAGGATGTTATGGGTATGATGAAGCCGAGCACTATCAAAACAACAATGTTGAAGAGCAAGTTGGGAGTGAACTAAGTCAGAATCCACAACAACGAAAGCGAAAAAGGAAAGCCCATAAGAAGCCTGCTCAAGGAAGCAAAGCGCATCAAAACTATGTCAATGGAAGACTGAGCAATGTGGATATGGATAAAATTCATGGAGTTACCAAAGTAGTGGGAGGTTATATTCAAGTAAGCTCAGTACAAGTTTTTGCTTTATTGGACCCTAGTGCTTCGCATTCTTTCATTTCCGCCAACATGGTAGAGACGTGCAAGATGGTGAAGTGTCCAATGAGGAGGCCTTTGCTAGTTCAAACCCCAGTGGGAGAAATGCAGGCAGATCAGTTATGCCCGAATGTCAGTCTTGTCATAAACAAGGAAAAATTCACCGCGACACTCATTGTGTTGGAGTCACTTAAAATTCGCGTGGTTCTTGGTAATGGATGGCTCTGTGCACACAAAGGAGTGATTCATGGTACTCGGTGCACAATGCTCTTAACAACACCGTCAGGGAAAAGAATTGAGTATCAAGGTGGTCGACTTTTACCTGAGGAAGATGAGAATGATCAAGGATAGCAAAGTGGACCATGAGTTTACTGAAGTCATAGCAGAGGAATAAATAACTTTGGAGAAGCTTTTAAGTTCGTTTAGATCAAGAGACCTCAGGCAAATGTTTGAAGGAGTCTAAGAAAAGGTTGAAGTAAAACCCAAGTATTAGCTTTGTCAGATCCAGACAAGAGCTTCATATCTACAATGATGCACCTTATCAAGGTGTGGGATGTGTCCTTATGCAAGAAGAAAAATATAGTACTTTGTTCATTAAGTCAACTAAGGAAGTATGGGTTGAATTACCTAACGTGTTATCTGGAGTTTTTCACTAAGGAGTACTGACTTTTGGAAGAAAAGTGACATATAGGAGGGTCACAAGAATCTACAGGACATCTTCGCTAAGTTGGTCTTGAATTTGTGATATCCTCGTTGGAATGAAATGGATTAGGACTTGGAAAAAAAAAGTGCTATTACTTGGAGAAGTAAAAGTCGCAGCCGATGCCCTTAGCAATGGAGAATAATGCTAAGAAGGTTCAGTGACACCAAGGATTAAGAATCGTATTCCAAATTTGAGCAACTTGACCAGAATCATTAATGTTTTGAAGGTTGGTAGTAGAAATTCTTTCTGACTAAGAGATTCGTCAGGCTCTGTTGGAAGATAAGTATTTTAAGGAAGAAAATTCATATTATAGGAAAGGTGCCTAGTGATTGGAGATACCAGAGTATTGTTTGGAGCATTTGTCAAAAATCTTGAATTAGTTACATGTATGCAAAGTAAGACGGAATTCTTATCAAGACGATGGAACTACACGATGAAGTAAAGAACAATCTAGAGACGAACTATCCCTATCTCTTTTGTCATCATCTTCCGAATCTCGGGACGAGATTCATCTTAAGGGGGGTAGAATTGTAACACCCTAAAATTTTGAAAGAGATAAAAATAGGAAAATATGATTTTTTATATTTTTGTGAGCATGAAAATTTAGAATAATAATAATTTTTATAAATTTAAAATCAAATATAAGAGTAGAAATATGTTTGTGCACTCATGCTGTTGCATTTAAATTTTTGAGATGAGTGGTTTGATCAAATTCAAATTTGGATTTGAAAATCTTTTAAAAATTTGTTTTGAAAAATTAGAAAAGAAAAAGGAAAGGAATTTTTTTTTCTTTTCTCGGGCCGCTTTCCTCCCGCAGCCCAACTCCCCGGCCTGCCTCAGCGGCCCGCTTCCTTCTCCCGCGCCCGCCATTTTCCCGCGTGGGCCGAGCCCAGTCGCGGCTGCTGGCCCAACTCAACGCGCGCGCGCCTTCCTTTCCTGGCGTGACGCTGACATCCGGGGCCCACGCGTCAGCGGCTTCACCTTCATCTTCTTCCCCACGCCGAACGCCGGCTTCTCTTTCCTTTCTTGCCGACGTCGAATCCCTCTCCGTATCCTCCTCTTTCCTTCTTTAGCGGTGCTCCCGGACTATAAAAACGGGGCCGCCGTACCTTCCCGCTCCATATTCGTCCACAAATTGCAGCCCTAATACCCCGGGACGACATTGCTCGAACCGCCGCCTCCACCGTCCGCTTCCCCGAGCCGCACGCCTTCCTCGGTCCACCATCGACTTCGTTTTCGCTCGTGGTGAGTTCGCATTTGTGTTCTCTACCCGCTGGTGTTTTTCTTTCGCAAGCTCGTGCCTTGTAGCGCTAGATAGCCAAGTCCGGCCATGGCGCCGCCGCGGGACTCGCCTTCGTGACCGTTTCCGACCGAGCGCCGCCGCCCGTTCCCCCCGATCCAATCTGGACCGTCCGATCTAAATCCGACGGCTAGAATTAGAAGATACCGGTTCGTTTGTAAAATTGTAAAAGAGTCCCTGTGATTTTTAAGTATAGAACCCGCAGTCCTAAAACGTAAAGCTCAGAGTTCGTTTTGATCTGTTGAAAGCGTATTTCGTCTCGGTAATTGAAAAATACGTTTTCTGATATTTACAGTTTTGCCACTGAGTTTGTTTTAGTCATAAATTATCCGTTTTAACTCCGATTTGATCCGTTCAAATTGCGTTAGATTCGTATTTGAGAGCTCTACATGATGATAGAACTGTACAGTAGGTTTGAGATAATTTATTTTCGAGTTTATATTAAAGTAGTTATTTATCTATAGGAAATCTTAGAAAATTCATAACTTTTACATTTTAAATCCAAATTTCGTGATCTTTATGTCTATGTGATCGTAGTAACGTGTAGAAGAGTTTTACAAACTTGTTATACTGTTAGTGTAACTGTTGGTTAGGTTTTCTATTTTTAAGTTCCGATATAAGATTTAATCTATTACTTTAATAAAGTAAATCTTGTTTAAATCATATCTTCTATGTTTTAGATCCGTTTTAGCTCATTCGAGTTGCGTTAGATTCATAGCAACGAGATCTACGCGTTAGTGACAGTATTTATCATATTACTAATTCTGAAATTTTATGGTTTAAATCATATCTTGATTAATAATTATGCAACTGGGTTTTGTAAGTAAAATATGATTTGTTTTACTTTAGTTTTATAATTTGAATCTAAATTTGACTTAATTCCATATATAGTATTTATAAAATATCTTATATATGTTATTATATAATTAAAACTCATGAAGCTAATAGTTTTATATTTTCTTCTATGAGCAAATCTTTCGGTAGATGTATCTTTTCAACCGTAGCTCTGATTAGTGTGCTTTTCGCGTCTGTGTGTTCGTAGTGATGCGTAGAATCGTGTTTCAAACTCTTTTATTTATTTTTGTATGGTTGGTGTACTGTTCTAATTTAGATCTATTGTTTGCTTCGTGTATGATTGCTCGATGTGTGTGTGATGATTTATTGATCAAGTCTAGTCGGTGAGATATACGTGGTTATCAAGCAGAAGAAGAAGAACGTTGAAGATTAAAGCTTACCGAAGGATCGGTGTTTAAGGCAAGTATAACATGGGATTATCCTTGTTTCCTATTCATCTTTAATATATTTAATTCATGTGCATGTGTCTACCTTGTTACCATTAAGGATACCCTAGTTTTTGTATCTTGTACCTTGACACCTATGGGACATTGCATTGGGTAGTGATGCTAGTGCTCTTTTTGAATAATCATGATCTGTAACTTGACTAATGGTATATGCAATAAACGTTTAAATGATGTTTTAAAGCAATATGGCTCAAGAGGGCTAGAGCATATTTTGTGGTTTTTATGGTGCTCTAGTTTCTCTCCATAAGGACTTATCTGTAAGCGAACATCCGGGACTTACAGTACAACTGTGAGGGCTATATGGCTCTGGCTTTAGCTCAGTATGAGGACTTTTTCTAGCTTGTTAGAGGTTACCCTTGTGGCGCAAATGGGGTAGAGCAGACTGTGGATCCCTGCGTGGTGTATCACACGGACTGACTCCGGAAACCTAGCGGCCCTAACTTGTTAGACGAACCTTTGAAAGGCTTCATAGTGAACCCTGCCTGCTCACCTTGGTAGTGTTTTGGGAGTCGCGATCCCGGGCATATGGGTAATCATGACTCACAGTGAAAGTGTACAACCTCTGCAGAGTGTAAAACTGTTATAACAGCCGTGCTCACGGTCACGAGTGGCCTTGGACCCTTACAGAATAAATGATGAACACTGATGATAATGATAATACTGATGATATTGATGTTCACTAATGATTATTGTTTCTTGCTATACATTATTCTCGTTTACATGATCATGAGGTTATTTGGGATTTTGATAAACTTGTTGCTACTCAATTGTTAAAAGATGACTCACTAAAAGCTATTGCAGTAAACCGTGTCAAACTTTTTGAGCCTCATGAACCCCATGTTATATTTGTTGAGTTCGACATGGACTCACTCTTGCTATTTCCCACATCTCAGGAAGGGTACCAGATTGTTAGATTCTGGAATTGTTAGGCTTGTGATCAACCAGTTAGTTTGATCCTGGAGTGAGGTCTACACCCGGTGTTCGGAGTTGTCTTTCCGCTGTGTTGCTCATTAAGGTATATTTTATACTATTGTGTAATGTATATTAAGCATATGTCTTTTGATATTACACTTATCTGTGGCTATATGTGAGATTTGTCTTCTTTATTTCACATATGGTGTATGTCTGGTTTTGTCCTTAAAACCGGGTGTGACAATAACCATGGAGGAAGGGATAAGATTATTGGAGGACATCCATGGAGGCGTATTCGGACACCACGCTATGCCTCGAACGCTGGTCAGAAGCGCCTTCTAGCAGGGCTTCTACTAGCCAACCACCATGGCCGATGCCACTGAAGTAGTATGCACCTGTGAAGGGTGCCAATATTACGCTAAAAAGACTCACTTACCAGCTCAAGCACTCCATATGATCCCTATTATGTGGCCTTTTGTGGTCTGGGGACTGGATCTTGTTAGGCCACTCCAAAAAGCACCCGGGGGCTTCAGTCACTTGTTGGTTGCAGTCGACAAGTTTTTGAAATGAATTGAGGCTCGGCCAATCGCCGAGATCAAGTTAGAATAGGCAGTCCTCTTCTTCATAGACATCGTCCACCGTTTTGGAGTACCAAACTGTATCATCGCCGACAATGGTACCCTATTCACCGACAAAAAATTCCTTTGTTTCTGCGATGATCACCACATCTGCGTGGATTGGGTAGCTGTGGAGCCAAACTGTATCATCGGTGACAATGGTACCCTATTCACTAACAAAAAATTCCTTCGTTTTTGCGATGATCACCACATCTGCGTGGATTGGGTAGCTGTGGCGCACCCCTGAACGAATGGGCAGGTTGAACGCGCTAACGACATGATCTTGTAGGGCCTGAAGCTGTGGATTTTTAATCATCTGAACAAGTTTGGGAAACGATGGCTCCAATAATTGCCTACATTAATCTGGAGCTTAAGGATGACACGAAGCCGAGCCACAGTGCTATCGCCTTTTTTCCTGGTCTATGCATCCGAGGCTGTTTTACTAACGGACCTAGAATATGGAGCTCTGAGGATCAAGGCGTTCGATGAGAAAGGGAATGAAACATCCCTCGAGGATGCTCTAGACCAGCTAGAAGAAGCCCGTGACGTTGCCCTCCTATACTCAGCCAAGTACCAACAGTCACTTCGACGATACCATGCCTGACGCATCCACGGCCAAACATTCAACGTGGGTGACCTGGTACTCTGGTTGAAGCAGAGCAATAAGGAAAAGCATAAGCTAACTCCACCATGGGAAGGTCCTTACATCATTATAGAGGTACTTCGCCCCGGCACGTACAAGATAGCAACCATGAAAGGCGAGGTCTTCACCAACGCGTGGAACATCAAACAGCTACATCGCTTTTACCCTTGAAAAAAGCATTCTTAATATGCCTATATAAATAATCTATTTCCAAACAAAATAAAGAGAAGTTCTCATTATCTCTGAATTTACTTTATCTAAAAAAAAGTGAGACCCAACTCAACCATCGGTCCGAGTTGGGCCTCACTCGGGGGCTAACACGAGGAACCCCCCTACTAGCAAGTGTCAAAAAACTTTTTACCTCAACTAGGTAACCAATTCTTTCTTGGGGTCGAGGGGCATCCGAGGGTAGGACTGGTCGGACTGCGAAAAGCCTACACCCCAGCGGCTATGGTACATTCGCCCACCAACCTAAACCCAAAGAAACTAGATCGCACTCTAAAAAAGCATTTGTCAACCGACGCAGCGTAAAAAGCAAGTAAACACTTACTAAAATGAAAAGCATATCAAAACAAAAAAGACTTATACAAGGAGGCCTCAAAGGCCGATACCTTGCCCAGAATCTAAAAAGTTTTTTGCACGAGCACCACAGCCCGACGCGTTGTTCACAGGTTAATAAGAGGAGGAACCACATCTTCTTCAAACCTGGCCGCCAGGATCGCCGCGGGTGCCTAGGCCTCTATGTCAGCGGCGTCCAACACCTCGTCAAGAGCATTAAGGTAACCATCGCTCAGAGCTACTAAATTAACCTCATAATGAGACCTGCAGACGGCGAACACACGACGGATGCCAAAGTGCAACGCATCCCTCACGAGGGCTCAGACCTGCCTAAAGGCAAGCAAGAGGCAGTCATGCACCGAGACTTCCTGGGCTCTAGCAGAGACTACCCCCAAGGCATCGCACAGCGATCTAGCAACAACACGTAGCTTGGAATACTCATTGTCCACTGCCGCCAAGGTACCTTGCATCAATGACAGCTCTGTCTCAAGCTCACCAACCCTGGCCCTCAGCCCTGGGCAAGGGGAAAAAGTAAGAATCAATCACTAGAAAGCCATGATATCCAAGCAAGAACAACCCTACTCAGTCGTGACCTCCATGGATGAAGCGCGGAGTTGTTTGACCGCCCAAGTTGCCACTGGCTTGAATGGGCGCAATCTATGGTTCTCGGCAACAAGTTGGACGGCGCTCCGCATGGTCATCTTCCATCATTCAAGCATGGCATCCCGTTCATGGCAGATCGTGCGACATTGTTGGAATAATAGGTCTTGATCAGCAAGAGCGTGCCAGTGCTCTCGGCGGACGGAGACGAGACCAGATCGGAGTGCCCCATTTTCTGCCAACAACGCCTCGCGGTTGGTTGATGCTTCTTGAGCCACTTCGGCGGCCTAACAAGCGCTCTTGGAGGAAGCCACCACGGCCTTTGCCTCTTCTTCAGCATGGGAGACGGCCTCCTGAAGCTGGGCGTGGAGGTCCGTCATCTTGCCCTCAAGGGTGGCCAACTGCTGCTGAGCAGCACTCAATTGTGATTCAATCGCAGCGGTCCGCTAAGTCTCTTCAGCCAGTCGTGCCCACGCCTCCTGGCCTTGGCAAATTAAGTTAGACTTCGCCTGGCTGCATGCAAGGAGCGCCTGCATGAAAGAATCACATCTAAAACATACCGTATATGTCAAGTAGAAGCAGAAAAGTAAAAAAGCACCGCCAACCAACCTGACCCGATGCCTGCATCTGGTTCTAGTGCCTCTGCTCAGCATCGTCCAAAACAAAGAAGGGCGGTGGCCCGGGCACCCTGACGTAGCTCACCTTGACGGCGGGCCTCGGGTTCCGTCCTTACCAAGGATAGGAGACTGAAGGGAAGGGGCAACTGCCCCACTTTTGATGAAGTCAAAGCCTTGACGGGACAAGACGACGTCCCGATCGGTCCAGAGACCTCACCGGCTTCGCCCCGCATCCTTGACACAGGCTGCTCACCGCCAGCAGATGGCCACACGCCGTCTCCTGATCCGGTGTCACCAGTCACACCAGCTATAGATGTTGCGGCTATAGTAGCCGATAGCACCTCCCGAGGGGTGGCCGCATCAGCATCTAGAATGATGGCCTCGGCGGTAGGGTCAGAGTAATCGCGATGAGCACCATGGCTAGAGAGGACGGACCGAGAAAAGGCTGACCAGTGGAGGTGACGCCAGGCCTAGTCCTAGAAGGGCTTTGGACCTAACGTTTTAGCCTCTTCCACGGTGCAAGCGATGGGTGAGAAAGCCTGTCCCACTGCATAAAACCGAGTCTTAGTGTGATGCCCATCCAACTACTAGCATTCAAAAAAGGAGAGCATGAATGTACCTCGACACCTTGGGACGCCCACGCTTCCGAGGAACTTTGGTGGACTGACCTCCTCTCTCCAAAGCATGAGGAATTCGCCCCACCCCCACGGTACTAGGGTTCACCCCAGTCATCGCAGGAATGGACCCCACTGCCATCACGCTGGGGCCAGGGTCTGTTCTTTCTGCCGAGATGGCAGAACCAGCCACCGTCGTGGCCTCAGTACCTTCCCTGGCAACCACGGAGGTAACTGTCCCTGATGAAAGGGGAGGCGGTGATGGAGGAACGGTCAGCCGACGGGGACCAAGCCCACTTGATTCTGCCCCAGAGTGACCAGAACTGCTCAGGGACCCATGATGTCGAGATGGGGTGGCACCCCCAAGGTCCGAATCATCAAACTGAGGAGGCACTGCTTGGGTGGAGGAAGATGGCTCCTCAACATGCTGGTCCTGTCCTCCGGCGCAAACTATCCGTGGACCGCCATCATCATCATCATCATCATCATCATCATCATCATCATCATCCCAGTCCGTATCCTCCTTAGTGGACTCTTCTTCCTCCTCCCCAGCGGCCCGTTGCTTCTTCCGCCGCATTTCACGTTCCTTGTGCTTGTGGGCCCTGGCAGCGTTGTCCAAAAGTCACTTTTGTTTGTGACCCTATTCTGCTTTAGCTCAAGCCCGATTCTACTGCCAGATCACTGGGTCCAAGAGTGTGGGATCTAGCACACACACCATACAAAGCTACCCCTGTTTCAATATCACACAGTGAGGCATATGGCAAAAATTTAAGAGACTATGAAATCACAAAAAAATGCCTCACCAAATCAACGGCGTTGTGGTCAGGACACATAGGGGGATGGATGTCGGGCTCGGTGTCTGAAATCGTAATCCCCAATGCAGACTTGATGCGTTTCTTGACCTCAACACGATCAAGAGTTGCCACCACAAGCACCGTCCCCTCCAGGGATGCCACCGGCACCATTTTGAAAAGGCGCCGCTCTCGGTGCATCAGGGGCAATACCCTTCGTTCATGGTAAGTGGCGATAACTCCAGCGCCCGTCACACCAGCATTCACCAAGTGCCACACAGCCTGGAGGAGAGATTAGATCCTCTTCATCTCCGGCTACGGGAGGCCATACATCCATTTCTTGGGCGCATCCTTATACCAGTGGCCCATGAAATCAGGAAGGGGCGCGTCATCATGATTTCTGAGGTAGAACCACTTCTGGTTCCACCCCTTGTTGGAAGAAACCCCCTTCATGGGGATGTACTTGTCAGACCGGGAATAACGGAGCTGGAGCGCACAACTACCAATATACACCGGTGATGAACCCCCCTTCTTCGAGGATTTGAGGAAGATGGACCTGAAAAGTAGTACTTCCACAAGATGTGGTTGGGCTCAATGCCCAAATAACCCACACACAAAGCAGCAAAGGCAGTGGCTTGCTGAATTGTGTTCGGATTCAGGTTCTGCAATTCGAGCTCATAGTGGTGAAGGATCTAGCGGATGAATTTGTCGATCGGCGTCTTGAATCGACGCTCGTGAAATTGAGTGAAACTAACCACATACCTAGGAGGGCAGACCGGCTCTCGCTCACTGAGAACAATCCACTCTGGCCAATTTAGGTCGACATTGGGGTGGAGGAAGCCCTCCTCCACCAGCTTCTGGCCATCCTTGGGAACGAAAGAGGAAAGTAGCCATGGCTCCATTGGAGAAGGCTAGGAGGCGTTTAGGTGGTGGCAGCGGCAGCGAGAAGAAAGGGCAGAGGAAACAACTGTGCAAGGAAAGTAGGAGGGTTTCAGATTGCAAAGAGGGTGGAGCAAAGCGCACGGGGCATCTAGCCACCGCTATTAAACCCCCCTTTGACAATTAAGGACCCACCACCACCACAAAAACCTTGGAAGCCGAGCCATGTCATTTCACTGCTCCGATCAACTACACTCAATTGCCTCTAACAAAAACCACAACTACACCCTTTCACCTTCTCTTCCACACAACTGATCACCAGCACGTCCATGGGCCACGGTAAAAGGAAAAACACCTTTCACCAAAGACTCACCCAGAAAGGCCTCCCTTAAGCCCAACAAATACATCAGAATTGTACCAAGAGCTAGCGTACGGTGATTGAACTACCCACATTTCAAGCCAAGTCTTAGAGGCCCGCAGAGGAAATCAAAGGACTTGGCACGAAAGGAAAGAAACTATCGCGAAGAGAAGGGGCTTGGCGGCAGACCCCACTGTGACCAGCCAATGGCTAGTTAAGGACAACCCATCTCTGAAGCATTCCAATTCTCATAGAGCAAGGGCTCGAGGGCTAACCCTACCTTGTCAGCCTAGCAAACGGCCAAGGTTGCCCACAACTCTATGATCACATCTTAGCCCTTGAAGGGGCACTCTGCCCCTCCAAAGCCTTGGGGGCTACACCCGGTAGGTGCGCTCACGTGCACCCACTGAAAAAATCCTCGAAAACACAAAAACAAATTGCTCGTTCATCTCTAAACCTCTAGAGGAATAAAACTTATTCCTCCAAAGGCTCGAGGGATACTGTCGAGTACCAGCAAAACAGGGTACCCCATTCTCACTGCAAAAACTATCTACCAAGGCGGAATAGTGGCCCATGGTCCACCACGGCCGGCCTAGGCCCTACTCCGCTCAGAACCAAAGCTAAAGGACAAGCGCTTGAGCCTCCTAGTGCTCCTCCTCTTCATCCAACCTCTATCTGTCTTGCCCGACACCCATGATGTCATCCAGGCGCTCGAGCCCGGTGACATCATCGAGGTGCTCGACCCCTTTGCATGGCTACCGCTTCGCTCAACCCCCACTATAACACGCTGCCATGGGTACGCACGGGCCCCTACCCTTTCCTGTTAAGGAACAGGAGCTCACCGTGTCATGCAGGATCACCTGGGAACTTGTAACACCTGATTCCTAATTCGGTCAAGGCTTCCATGGATCTTTCTTGCCCCCCACGGTAGTAACAGGAAGGGGCTACGCTACGCCACACCCTATCATGTCCACCTCAATGGGACAGGGAGCAACGGACATCTAGGCCCCCCACCTTTTCATTGGCGTAGCTTTAGGGCCACGAAACCCTCTTCATCATGACACCGTGTCAGGGTATGGCCTCACCACATCATCTATAGCCATGGCGCACCACAACCACCATGACGACTGTGCGAAAGCATGAACTAAGAAGAAAGCTAGGAATAGGGAGCACCTTAGGGCATTCTCTTTCCATTTTTTGTACATCCAAATACTGTAATCTGATTCCTCCCTTTGCATGCTATAAAAGGGGAGCGAGGGACCCTCAACAGGGGGGTGACACAGCAAGACAGCACCACACTCAAGCACTCGAACACACCCACACATAGAGACCTAGGAGCCATCCCTCTCTCGACCAGCTCATATCCCCTACTACAAGCACTTCGGTGCAAAGCAACACAAGCAACAGTGAGCACTGGAAGTAGGGATGTTCAGCCCGAACCAGTATACATCTTGTGTCCCCTTACACACCATCGGAGGCTCTAACGTGCATCTTCATTCACTTGTCCCGTCTCTAGGCACCCCCCGTTCTAGAACCCCGACAGAATGTGTAAAAGTAAATTTCTTGGCATCAAAAATGATTAGCAAAAATGATAAATGAAAAGTATTCAATAGTTCATGTTATATCACTAAAGGTTGAAAACTAATTTTTATCGACCAAAAATACTATAGAACATATATGTGACCCTTAAGTAAAGTTTGAAGTGTGAAGTTTGTAGATGATAATGCAACTTTTGTCTTAGCAAAGTGTTATTGCTAGCTGGTGTTTCTAATAGCTTGGAAATTGAACTTGCAAACAAAATCAGTCTAAGACTTAAGAGTAATTTTCAAGTTCGAAAACAGTATGGCAGCATGAAGTTCCTAGATTTATTCTGCGGGATTGAGCTTAGGAAGGGTGTCATGTTTTAGCTCTTGTCGATAGCCTGATGTACCACATGCAGTATGGTTTAGGTGGTTTGGTTTCAAGTTTCATCTGTAGTTTTTACGAACGCTTTAAAATTCATGCATGCACATAGTCACTGACCGGCTGGCTCTGAGCGCGTGGTCACCTCACGCGGCCTTTCAGTGTCACACGCCGTGCTACCGTGCTAGACTAGCCGGGCCCGACCTGGCATGGAAGTGGTCGGCCATAGTGAGCCACTAGCCGCTTGCTAGCCAGCAGTTGGTCGTGGTGCCCTGCCACTCTGCCCAACCCCACTGCCTCCACGGCCGCACAAGCTGTGGCCATCGCGGGCATCGCATTATGCCGCTGCTCACCTTGCTGCAGCATGCATGTAGGTTTGCCCCTCCTGACCACGCCTTCACCTCGCATCGCGTCCACACCTGTGCGCTGCCCCCTGCCTAGCTCTGCATTGCTGCCGCATGCACATGGCTGAGCCACCATCAGCTTGCCATTTATGTCACTACGGCCACCCGCGCATACGCGCATTACCTAGGTCGCCTTGGCTCGTTGCGTTTTAGTGGGGCGTTTGCTAGCTCCACCCGCGTCCTACCTTGTCATGGTCGTGTCAAGCTCGAGTTCCCCTCTTCTCTCTCTCTCCTGGCATGATTGACTGGGCCGAGGCAGCAATCCGCCAGAGGGAAGCCACCTTTACTCAATTCAACATGTCCTTGGCTCCATCATCAATTCACCTGGCCGCCTGACCCCACCTGGCCATGTGTGAGGCGCTACCAAGCCCTAATTTTGGAGCTTAGCCGCCACCGGGCTGTTAAGGCCATGATTAGCTGAGTTGGGTGGCAGCCTTCCCCACAGTCGCTCGCGCCAAATTGAGTACACCAAAAGACTCGCCAGCAGCCCCTATTCACCGTGTGCACCTGAGTCATGTACCTATCGCCCTCATAATGCCACTGATGCAGCCGTGTCCACCCCAGAGCACCGTTGAGTTGCTCGGTCACATGTGGCCATCGTCGCTCAGACTATCTTCGGCCAAACCATCACCGCTGGCAAGTTCGTGGTGAGTCCCTGGAGCTCACCCACTACCTCTACTACTCTAGTGTTGCTGTCGCTCACCAAAACGCTCTCGCCACCCTACTCCATCTTAGATCTCCGAACCGCTACCCATTGACGTGCATCGGTCTATAGGTGAGAATCGGTCCCCTAGTTAGGGTTGCGTGGGTCCAGGTTGGCCAACATAGCGGCTCCGTGCCGGCCGGTGCCATGTCGGTGGATGGGGAGCCACGAGGACCTCCCTGATGTGAAGACGAGGGAGTATGAGGGTCTGTTTGCAAAGCCACTATCTACGGGAATAGTGTAAACCGTAGTCGTGTCAATAACAAATAGCGCGGGGTCTTGTTTGTGAAATTGCCAGTGCGCGTGGACTTCCCGCTGTGGGTCGGCTCGTCTGGGTCGCGTCCGTGTGGTGGTGGGCCACGCTGAGGAATTCATTTTCCTTTTATTAGAAAATTAGAATAGCTTTATAATTTTTGTTCTGAGTTGAATTTTGATAATTAATATCAATTCATATAGGTGTCCAAAAATTGTGAAACCAATTTTGTTGGGTTCCTAAATTCATTATCTATCTGATAGTATAATTAGTTCATATATATCTATGATGATGATAAGGTCTATTAAATTATTAGAAATGCTTAATAATTGGTAGGATAAATCTTGTAGGATTTTTTGTAGCAAATCTGTGATAGCTTTAGCTCTATAAATTTTACAGTAGCTTCATAGTATTATTAGGTGCTTGTTGTAATTTTTGTAGCTCCAGAATAGATTGTTGACTAGGGTAGCTAAGCATCCACTAAAGCATAAAATGAATAAGAACATAATATTGATATATAAACTAAAGCACTTGTTAGAGTAAGCTCAACCCTTTGCTCGATGAGGATGATAGTTAGCTTAGTATGTTAGTCATTAGAGCTAGCTTTTTAGTGTACTTCATGTGTTCTTATTTTAGAGTTGCTATTGCCTAAATGCTAAAGTGTTGTGTCATTATTGCATGCATGTAGAGAACGATCTGGTGGAGTTTGTGAGCATCGACAATTAGGAGTACGAGGATATAGTCGAAGAGTACGAGGAGAAGATCCTCATGCCGGAGTTCTCGGAGCCGCCTATGACTAACGCTATTGTTGGCTCTGCGCCTGCCCAAGGCAAGCCTCGATGCATAACCCGTATTTTCGAATCAGCATGATAACTATAAATGTTGTGCATTTATGTTATAGGAATTTTATTTTTATATATATATATATATATATATATATATATATATATATATATAAGTCTTACTAGTGCAGGATCGCGTAGCTGCTTTGCTTAGGTTATCGATAGCGTGAGTAACATGTCGTTACTCACAATAGGTGGCTATTATAATTGTCACTCTCATAATAAAAGAAGGGAAAGGAAAATGGTGACCGAACAGGGATATGGTATGGGTATTAGTGGGTGTAACAGGTTGTGTTCCGTGGCCACGAGACTTAGCTTGGTTGCACTATTTTCCCTGTTCATGTCGATTAAGTACCGTCTGTTGCATTGGCACTAGTCAAGTCACACTTATTATCCCGAGTGCATACTGGCTTATGAGAGCGGGAAGACTTGTTACTCTCTTGTCATGGGTTTCGGCTCTTTCCGGACCGACTGATTGGAGGCAGGGATAGGTGAAGGTCTAAGCACCACGTTGAGACCGGGTCTCAAGCGTGGGGGCTTGGAGTCCAAGTTTGAACGGGGACCTAGACCCCTCGACAGGAGTGGAACGGGTTGATCTTGCTTGTGCCTAGGGTACAAGCGAGGTGTAGTAAGAACTAGAATGAGAACAATGGGAAAATGGTTCTGATTGCTTAACCCTTGCTTGAAAAGTAGAATAGGTGCTTAAATAGAATGTCGGATAAGGAACTAAATATGACTGCCAATGATCTAAAGAAATAAGGACTCACTCTTAGTATTGCTTTTCGCAAACAAAAAAACCCAAGCCATAAAGCTTATCATATTCCTTAAGAGTCAGGAAATATATTACCTAGTCGAGTAAGTCTTGCGAGTACATTGTGTACTCAGGGTTTATTTACCCTTGTTGCAGGTGCCATTTGAGAAGCTTCTATCTTGTATGGAGGATTCTTCTGGTGGGCACAGACGGATCCTTGTACCGCTCCAATAGATGTTTATTTATTCTGCTGTTTAATTATCGCACTCTGAACTCTGGTATTATAATAAAGAATTTCTAAGACTCTGTGTTGTATGAAATGGACTAAGTATTATAAACTTGTACTCATTATTAGATCCTAGATGTGAAATGTGGATTGTTTTGAGTTCTCTAGTTGGGTGTGCTCGATGGAACTGCTCGAATTAGTTCACTTTCGAGGTGCTTAGTGTCTAGTGGAAGACAAGTGCCTCTGGGAGCGTGCTATTTTAGGTGGTTCTGCCACACCAGCTTATCACTAGTCTAGTCCAAGTGTCCTCCATCTGCCTCCACGGTCGGAGCCACTAAAGAACTACTACCTCCCATCTGGTCTTGTTGCTGGCCAATAGCTAAGGTGGCCATCTAGCTATTGCTGCTACTTCCATGGCCAGCGTGGTATAGGAATGATGACCAAGCCTGGGCATTATTCATGGAAGTAGGATGTCCACCAAACCTATAGTCATTTGTGTTGTAGACACCTCCACCAAAAGTGGGCCCCTTCTAGGCAGAAGCATTTGTCTATGACAAGGGCTCAAAATCATAAAGTCCAATGTCATTGATGCTATAGCGCTACTTCTTGGTGCCATTTTCTTTCCTGAGGAAGTACTTTTGAGCATGGCTAGAAACTTGCACTGGGGTCTTGGTAGTAACGAAGTGCCTAGAGATGTGCTTTCAATTTCCATGATCGTACACATGTAGACCATGGAGGAATTGCCTACAATGAGGTAGAGTTTGAAGTGAACTAATTAGACAGAAATTTAGAATCCATTTCCATATATACTCATGATTGGTAAAAGAAAAATATTATATAAACACCTCATCATAGTAATACCTCATAACCTATGCTTAATATGGGTACTAAAACTTCATGTGACAAGCATTAAAAATCTATATGATATGCTTTAAGGATCTAGCAAATAACTAACCTATGCTTGTCTATGGTCCAAAACCTCCCAGTGTGTTGGCTCTCCTTCCAAGGAGTGGGCTTTCGCCGTGGAGCCTCCTGCACATTCCTCGTGCCGAACATCTCCACTTTTTTATAACCATCAAATGGTTCCATGTTGCCCATGGATGGATCCCCCATAAACACCCCAAAGGGTTGTTTCAGAAGGTTGCTACTTGCTTCCACATGCTGGTTGCCACTTTGCAATGTTTGCATCATCTCCACCGTGACATCAATATACAAGTTGGTTACCAGATGCTTCTCCTTGCTAGGTAACATTGCCTGGAGCTCATCCATATTTTGATTGTGTTCCTTGTTCATATCAATAGCATAATTGTTGTTGGTGTTGTCCCTTGCAATGAGAGATTTCACCATCTTGATCTTAGAGGCACTCCACTCTCCCTTGAACTTGGGATCCCTATGGTTGAGTACTATGCAACAATTGGTAGTTTGAGCTAAGAACGAGGGTTGTTGGGTTGTGGAGATTGGCAAAAACCAAGGCTGGTATTATACACCCTATATATATAGTATATCTCCACTTGTGCGATTTTTTCATAAATGCATTAATATTTAGTGCTAGAAATTTGCTATAAGCTCCATATACACATTGTTAACTTGCCAACAACAACAGTGCAGTCTAGCTAGTTTGATTGTGGAGGTGACGTTTCAAGGCAAACCTATGCGCACCCAAGTATGTTGCCATTGACAAGGTGGCATGTGTGGTCATGTATGGCCATACCGCCACTAAAGTCATTCCTAGGCACACAAGATAGAATGATACCAACATCTGGTTTAGCTACTATTAGTTGACTACATCATCAATGGGGAAGTCTAATGATTGCAATGCTTCATCTCACACGTGTGATATATGTTTATCTATTCAAATATCTTGATGAGCTACTACAACATAAATGATCACGAACATTTTGAATCTTGTAATATAAGCATATGTTTTCTTGTGATATGGTACATAATAGTTTTATTTGGTACATATGTACCAAATGAATGTCAGTGTAAGTAATTTTGTTAATTGGGAGCATACAACTAGGTTAGTGTGTGGTTGGTTTAGTCTTCCCTATTTTCTTGAGAGGTTGTTTTGAATGATCTGAGAAGATATGAATTGCATGTTTTCTTCATACCTTCATGATTTATGTATGCATATAGGATAGATTTCACTAACTAATTTGGTAACAAATGTTTCTGATTCCGTCCTAGATGAGTCTTTATTGATCAGTCGCAAACCACAAGTGGTCTTTCTATCAAAGGTTATAAGTGCTCATAATAATTAGTTGACACAAAAGAATAAGAATTAGAGTTAACCTAAGTAACTTAGTATCTTAAATATTGAAAAACTATTTTATCCTCATATATTTGCACTTTCATTTCACATTGGATTCAATGAGCTCACAAACAAATAGTAGAAATACAATAAGTGGAATAGTTATGTTCATCTTCAAAAGGAATATGTCCATGCAATGATATTCCTAAATATAGCAAATGCAAAATGAAATATGAATGTACTTAATTAGTGTCCATGTTACACATAAACCTACTTATTCATAAATTTTTTCTCAGTTTAACAAAAAACCAAACTACTTTAGACTCAAGGTATACTAGTCGTGGTTCATCAAAAGGAAGCACCCTTATCATAGTAGAAATGTGCATATCTGTGATGAATTTTTACTAACAAATCAAAATCATGTCACAAAACAGTGCATAGTTATGATAAATTTTTTGGTTTCACCATGGATCATTGGTGATGGGCCTTGGGTGCTGATTATTTGCAATGAACTATGATGTCATCACAAATATTATCATTGGACACCACATGATATCTGGATCACACACGCCACTCGCATTACTCATCTATGACGCTTTATTTTTAAACCGTAAATAGTGTTAAAATGTATATCTTTCTTAGGTTTCTAGAAAACTCAAAAAATTAGGTGTCTCTCAAAACTTAAATCACAATGTTTAGCTCACACAATGTCTCACACCCACTTAAATACACACTCACTTTTGAGTATATATATGATGTTGTCTGTTTGTATGAGTATTTTGTCATATTATATTGTATATTTTGACTACTAAGTGAACTCAAATAAAAAATGTTTTAGCTATAAAAGTTTTAAATTAGTAGTACAACTTTGGTATAGGATGCATCTCGATCCGAGATTGTTTGGAAATATCAAGACTTGAATCTCAAAACATATGAATTTAAATAAATATTTGAGACATCAAGCAACTTCAAATAAAAACTTATTGTCGGTGTTTCGTAAACTAGACTAGTAAATTGATACGATTGCCGCACTGCTCTAGAAAGACGATGATAGCATCCAAAAGACATGAGGATTTATACTAGTTCAGGCCGGAGCCCTACGTCTAGTCTCAGAGATGATCAAGTGCATGCTCCTCGCTTGAATGCTTTGAAGTTCTTACATAGGGGGTGCAAGAATGGTGGAAGAGGAAGAAGAGCTAGAGCTAGGAGATGGACTACCTGAAGAGAAGCTCCAGGAGCCCTGCTACAATGGAGAATGAGTGAAACAGTAGAGGATACGAATCATCCCTCTACAGAGGATGCCCTGGCCGCCCTTATATAGAGTTTGGGGCCAGGGCATATACAAAGCAATAGGTTCTCTTGACTGAAGGGTTGTGAGCCTGAGGGTGGTCCTTGCTAACTTGGCTTGCAAGCTGAGCCGTCTTAAGGTACTCATCTAGGCATGGTTGTCATCATGGTTGTTGTCATGGTCTTGTGGCCACATCGTGACATGGTGTGATGTGATGCTACTGTGCTGGCCGTGGCAGCACTGTAGGCACAGTGGTGATTCACCAGCCGTCCTATGTGACGTGGTCTCCACCAGGGTCTTCATCATCATCTCTTGGTTTCCTAGGACGTCGTACAGGAGTTGGTAGCCGCTCCAAAATCGTCGATTGCCTTGTTGGCTTGAGGAGCGGGGGGCCACGATCCCAATCGCCGAGGTCGTGGTTCCCACTAGTCTAGATGGCCTCTAAGTCAAGGCTCTCATCATGGAGCACATCTTGTAGTGGGTGGGATCGTACCTATGTCTTGTTGGTCCATATTTTGGATGGTGGGCTCTGTACCGGTCGTCACCCCCGGGCGGTGTTGTCTTATCTGTGCAGCGTGGCATAGGGATGGCATTTGACCGAACCGAGGTGACTGTTGTGCCCTTGGTCCTTGCAGGGTTAGTACGGCATGCTCGTTCCTGTTAGAGCAGGCACGATTAGCTGGGCTCGACCTCTCCGTGCTCTTTTCAGGGGTCATGACGAGGGAGAGGTCGTGTGCCCTTTGAGCACCGTGTGGCTAAGATAGGAGGAAGGGGTCATGCCAACTCTAGCCTTGTTTGCTTGGCTCAGCTGGGCCTCGGTCATTTGGGCCTTTGCTAGCAGCTATGTTATGGGTCGCGTGGCCTGCTAACTAATCGATGGCTTGAGACACTCCGGGGTTATGACCCCGACACTTATCAACAAAAGAATAATAGATTAGTTCGGCCTCTAAATTTGGTATTAACTTAAAACTTAAAATTCTGAAATACGTGAACCGCATGAACATTCAAGGTTGTTTGAAAACTTAAAATTTTGAAATATGTGAACTTAAAACAATATTTTGGGACACTAAATGGTTTCAAATCAAAGTCTTTTCAACTAAATAGTCGTAGATTGCGTGGATAGCTACAATTTTAATATAAAGTTTGTCTTCATTCAACTTCATATAGAAAATTAATGAATTATTTTATGCAACTTCAAAAAATTAGAAAAAATGGTCTAAACTAGTGCCACGTGTAATTGTAGGCCTACCTTGTCGGGCCAATTATGCTACGTATTTGTTGGTCCACCAAGTCGTTTACAACAAACGAAAAAACCCAAAAATGAGAATAGATGTTAATCCTCAACCTTCAACTTACACAACACCTCCATATTATTGTACTACACACTCATTTATGATTATATATAGGATGCTATCATTAAGACATTAAGTATAAACATTTTATAATCTTGTATTGAATACTTTATCTACTAAATGAACTTAAATGAAAAAAATTTGATTATAAAGTTTTAAATCTACTCAAACAGTACATCTTCAATCTATGATGTGTCTCCGTCCAATATTGCTTGAAAAATTCAAAAAATTTAAATATCAAAATATGTGAATGTAAAACAAACATTTGACAATCTAAATAACTTCATATAAAAAACTTATCAACAACAAACTCATAAATTTGGTTTGCCTCTACAACTTCAGTATTAACCATATGAACATTCTAGATGGTTTGAAAATTGTAAATTTTGAATTCAAAATATAAGTTCTTAAAACATTTATTTGGAAATCTAAACAACTTTTCAAGGACAAAGTTGTAGACTATATTCATAACTAGAACTTTGGTAGATCATGTCTAACATCCAAGATTGTTTCAAATTTTAAATTTCAAAATCAGTAAACTAAAATAATATATTGGGACTAAATAGTTTCAAATCAAAACCTTCTCAACCGCAAAGTTGTAAATTGATTTGATAGCTACAATTTTAAGATAAAGTTCGTTTCTATCCAATTTTATGCGAAAAAATTATGAATTATTTTTTATGCAACTATCAAAAAATAGGAAAAGGAACAAAAAATAGATGCATCTTAAATTTTAATATTTTTTATATATATTTGATCAAAGCTAAAAATATTTGACTTCTCGAGAATTGAGAATAATATTATTTTGGGACTGAGGGAGTATTTGAGTTTAAATTCAAAAATAAATCTAAAATAATTGAAAACAAGTTTTCTAAACTTACTTTCAAATTGAAACTTAATTTTGAGCATGTCTCTTATTTAGAAACTTTAGATTTCACATAAGCATATACATAAAAAAAGAAAACAAAGTAATTTTTCCTATCTAGGCAACCATGATTGTATCCTCTGACTACGTAGATACAGCTTATCAAAATATGTGATCTAAAATACTCCCTCTGTCCCTAAATAAATATTTTTCTAGCAAATTTAGGACAAATTTATACGAAATGAAAATATCATAGTACCCTTAATTAACTAGAGTAGTTGCACACTGATCTGTGATTGTTCTAATACCACACTAATTGTTGCATTTACTACACACATTCAAATGAAGATGGGGGAAAGTCATCGTCCAAGCTTTTGTCTCGACCTCATGCAACCTCCAACACCACTGTCGCCGAAAACGACGCTGTTGACGGTAATTAACTCCTATTATAAACCATCAATAAAACATGAAAAAGGGTATAAATGTAATCACCACCATAGAATAGGGACTCAACTAAAAGAATTCCACGGGTTTTGGTGAATTATGATTTTTCAGGGATTAAACAGGAAAAATAGAAATTCTGGAGAAGAGTTGGGCACAAGGAACCAGATCAAATCGCGTCAAATGGATCAGACCCCGACACTAGAAGACTCCAGAAGACATAAGAAGGTATGGGATCGAGACGAGGACCGAGAGGACTCCAAAGGAGGCCGCCCGGCCCCCCTCAGGCTGGCCGGCCTGGCCTAGAGGCCAATTGCCTTCTCCTTCATGCAACATATTACAACACATCTCTACGTCGCATCTTGACTGTCGTTTCAAGTCAGTTTGATCCGAGGGCCGTGGTTCATCCCACTGGACTATATAACCAGACCCTAGACCCCCCGAGGCAGAGCATCCTAAAACCCTAATTCATTATCTTCAGATAAGATAAGAGAGAGGTGTCCCTCGAAAGGAAAACCTCTCTAGAGCAGCTTTCAAGAAGAAGACTAGTTCTCCTATAGTTTAGGTTTAGAATATAGTCTTGAATTAGAATTAGAAGAGAGAGAGGGAAGAGATTTGGAGGGAGTACCGGCCTGTTGGTGTTATTTCTACGCCTTGTACCTACAGATTCAAGTTCTTCAAGGGCTTGCGTCTAAGATTTCTTTGGTGATCAACTTCTATTTGTCAATAAGTCTTAATGTTATTATTATTCTTCTAATCTGTGACTCTTTTTGAGTACTTTATTCCTGGTAGCTCTAGGGGTAGAGTAGCTGTCATAGTGTAAGCATGATGCTTAGACTTGATTGCTCGTATGATGTACCCGAGATTCTAGATCGGTGGTAGCTCGCAGGGGTGACTTTTATAACCTTGTTGAATCTTCTATAGTCCATCTCCCATTTATAGACCGAGCAAGATTAGTTACTTAGGTGACTAAACTCTGATTGTGCTCTTCTACAGTTTTCCCTAGCTGAATCATAGTTAACATAATTTACTACAATAATAGAACTAGACAACCTTAGTGATCGCCTTTATCTTCTATTTTCTCTGTCCTTGTTTGCTACTCAGGGATTAGATTTAAGACTAAAGTACATCATTCCATTTCTTTGGGTTCGATATTAAAACTAGGTTATTCTGGTGAAGTGCTACATCGGTAGATTATCTATGTGCTTGCGGATAACTAGACTATGCATTAATTATACCAACAAGCATTTCTGGCGCCTTTGCCAGGGAATAGTTGTATTATACTTTTATCTTTTCTTTCTATTCATTCTCTCTTACCTCTTGGATTTTGTAGAGTCTCTTCTAGACACTACAGATTCCACCCCTATCTATCTATTCCATTACCCTATGGCAGTAGACTCCTAGCCATTAGAATCTGCTAAGCCTATCCTTTCAGATGGCTATGAGCTACACCCATGTTTGATAGAGATGGTCCAGAAACAATCCTTTTTAGGCAATGAAGATGAGAATCCTCACACTCACTTAAACGAGTTTGAACAGACCTGTGCATGCCTACACATTAAAGGCATGTCTAATGAAACCTTAAGATAGAAGTTTTTTTCCTTTCTCTTTGGAGGGGAAAGCTAAAATCTGGTATAAACAAACCGCCCCAAGTAAGGAAGGGAATTGAGAAGCCCTCTGCTCTAGCTTTTGTCTAGACTTCATTCCTATTTACAAGATCATTTGTCTTCGTTTAGAGATTTTATCTTTTATGCAAGAAGAAGATGAATCTTTAATTGCTGCCTGGGAACATTTTGACAATCTTGTCCAATCTGGTCTAGCCCTATCCATACCAGATTCTATTCTTCTTCAACATTTTTATATGGGTCTAGGTAGAAAAACTTCTGAATATCTTAATTTAGCTTCACAAGGATCATTCCTACATATTTCTACTGCAAAAGGGAGAGAGCTTTCTCCTTAATATTTCACAAGCCACTCCCACATGTGAAGCTAAACCAAAGTTTTTAGAAGAGAAAGATTTCCAGATAGCTAAACATGAAATCATACCCAATCCATAACAAAACCTTCAGCTGTCTTAATTCCTGATGAGGAGGAAACTTCAGTTTTAGACTTCATCTTTGAATTCGAGGATGAGTATTTTACTGAATTTGGTAATACCTTGAATTATCACACTATAAGGAAGCCTCAGAGTACGAAATCATCAACTCCTAAAAAAATTTAGATTTTACTGATAGAGCTTTCCTTAAAAAGACTACAAAAGAGCTAGTGTATGTGATAATCCATGAATGGTTAGAAGAATCAGAACATTCCACTGATATAATTCATTTAGATTCACCTTCTACTTATATTTGTTGCCAAATTCATAGAGACACTTTTTCAGCTCTTTACAATCTAGTTGTTGGTATTAATATCATGTCTGCATCTTTTGCTCATGATTTATTAGAATACATGCCATTAACCCTAATAACAAAACTTCTAAAAAGCCCCTCAGGACACATTCTTCCTAGTTTAGGAATATTGTATGTCCTACCTATCCAATAAAAGAAACTCTGGCGCATATGAGCTTTTATATCTTTGACATCATTGAGTTTGACCTGTTGATAGGCCAGCCAATTGAAAGGCTTATTCAAGAATGACAAACAGGGAAATTAAACATTTATCTCGGGAAAAATCTTAAATTGCCTATATCCATCTCTCATTCTCTAAATACTAAGAGTGAACCTTGTCCCGAGCCAGACCCAATGAAGAGGTTAATGTAGCATCTCTTGAAGCTTTAATTGAACCCAATCTTGAAGAAGATGCTCAGTTCTTCATAAAGGAAGAAGAAGATCATTTTGTTCTTCCCAAGCCTCTAGATCCATTTGAGGAAATTCCCAAACCTCCCATTGAGTTAAAAGCCCTACCTTCTGGTCTTTGTTATACTTTTCTCAATAATGATCCGGAAACTCCCGTGATCATAAGTGATAAACTTTCTCAAGAAGAAACTTTTTGCTTGATAACTGTATTAGAGAAGCATAGATCAGCCTTTGGCTACTCACTCCAAGATCTCAAGGGCATTAACCCTGCTCTTTGCACTCATCGCATCCCTATAGATCCTGATTCCATACCATCTAGAGAGCCCCAATGTAGGCTTAATAATGCAATGAGAGAGGTAGTAAAGAAAGAGGTTTTAAAACTGTTGCACACTGAGATTATCTATCCTGTGCCACACAGTGAGTGGATGAGTCCTGTTCAAATTGTGCCTAAAAAGGGAGGCATGACTTTGTAAAAAATGATAACAATGAATTAATTCCACAAAGAACCATCACTGGATGGCGGATGTGTATTGATTATAGAAAACTTAATAGGGCAACAAAGAAAGATCATTTTCCACTACCTTTCATTGATGAAATGTTAGAGTGCTTAGAAAATCACTCTTTCTTCTGTTTTCTTGATGGGTATTCTAGATATTACAAGATTCTGATCCATCCTGTTGATTAGACCAAAACCACTTTTACATGTCCTTATGGAACTTATGCTTATCATAGAATGTCTTTTGGATTATGTAACGCACTAGCTTCTTTTCAAAAATGCATGATGTCTATATTTTCGGATATGATTGAAGAAATCATGGAAGTTTTCATGGATGACTTTTCTATTTATGGAAAAACTTTTGATGATTGTCTTAAAAAATTAGACAAGGTTTTGCAAAGATGTGAAGAAAAGCACTTGATTCTTAATTGGGAAAAATATCATTTCATGGTTAGGGAAGGCATAGTGCTAGGACACTTGGTGTCTAAACATGAAATTGAGGTAGATAGAGATAAAATTGAAGTGATTGAACGATTACCTCCACCCATAAATATAAAAGGGATAAGAAGTTTTCTTGGCCATGGTGATTTTTATCGTCGGTTTATAAAAGATTTCTCACATATTGCTAGACCACTTACTAATCTTTTGGCCAAGGATGTTCCCTTTGAATTTTATAAAGCATGCTTAAAAGCTTTTAAAACTTTGAAGAAAGCACTCACTTCTACACTGATCATTTAACCCCTAGATTAGTTATTGCCTTTTGAAATCATGTGTGATGCAAGTGATTTTGCTATAGGAGCAGTGCTAGGACAATGTAAGGATAAAAAACATCATGCAATTGCTTATGCTAGCAAAACTTTGACAAGACCACAACTTAATTATGCAACAACTGAAAAAGAACTCATGGCTATTATTTTCGCTATTGATAAATTTAGATCTTACTTAGTAGGGGCTAAGGTGATTGTTTACACGAATCATGCTACACTTAAATACCTACTCACTAAGAAAGATGCTAAATCCTGTCTGATAAGATGGATTTTGTTACTCCAAGAATTTGATTTAGAAATAAAAGATAAAAAGGGAGTAGAAAATTCTATTGCTGATCACTTGTCAAGAATGCAATTTGAAAATCCACAGGAACTGCCCATCAATGATTCACTCAGGGATGATATGCTTTTCCAAATCTCCAGATCTGACCCCCTGGTATGTAGATATTATCAATTTTATGGTTACAGGATATGTACCACCAGGAGGAGATAAAAAAAGCTCATCTATGAGAGTCATCTCTACATATGGGATGATCCGTACCTCTTCAGAGTGTGCTAAGACAGGTTGCTCAGAAGATGTGTACCAGTTGAAGAAGGAATCAAAATCATTGAACGTTGTCACTCATCACCCTATGGAGGACACTATGGGGCATTCCGAACACATGCAAAGATTTGGCAGAGTGGATTCTTTTGGCCAACCATGTATGAAGACATGAAGAACTTTGTCCAAAGATGCAGATCGTGTCAGAAGCATGACAACATCAATTCAAGAGATGTCATGTCGCTCACTTACAACCTCCAGATCAAGCTGTTTGATTGTTAGGGTATTGATTACATGGGACCATTCCTAAAATCGAAGAACAATGAATACATCTTAGTGGCAGTCGACTATGTTTCCAAATGGATTGAAGCTATGCCAGGCAGAGCTGCTGATTCTAGAAACTCTAAGAAGATATTTGAAGAAGTAATATTTCCAAGGTTTGGAGTCCCAAGAATGGTGATTAGTGATGGAGGCACTTACTTTAATGACAAGAACTTTCGCAAGTACTTGGCAAAACATGGGATCCATCATAATGTTGCTACTCCATACCACCCTCAGATAAGTGGCCAAGCAAAAACATTGAAGAAGCAAATTAAGAACATTCTGCAGAAGATTATTGACGAGATGGGAACAAAGTGGAAGGACAAGCTACCCGATGCACTGTGGGCTTATCGAACGACTTACAAGACACCACTTGGAATGTCCTTGTGGGGGTATTAACCCCTATACCCCTATGGCTAGGCTCATGAGAAGGATGACACGTGGCCCTGTAGATCTTCTCAGCATCCTATGCAAGGAAGGAAAGCAAACTTGGAAATCAAGCAAGATCCTAGTCGATTAGAATAGGAATCCTTATCCGACCAGCTATGATAATTGTAACCGACTATGATTAGTTTCTAGATTTGTAACCCTGCCCCCCGGTCTATATAAGGCGGGCAGGGGACCCCCTCAAAGGATCATCTCATTACACCTCTCTATACAAAGTAATACAATCTGATGCAGGACGTAGGTATTATGCCCTCACGGCGGCCAAACCTGGATAAATCATTGTGTTTGTCTTACGTCACCATCTAGTTCGTAGCTTGTGCACCTATCTACCGACAATCTACTACCTTGGGCATACCCCTAGGTAGACCATTGACCACATTTAGTCGATAGTGGCGCGCTAGGTAGGGGTGTGCGTACAGCTTCCCAGGCAAGCAAGATGGTCATCATCCCTGACTTCACGGCCGTGTTGGACGGTCTCTCATTCACCATCGGCTAGATCACCTGGACCACCGACGTCAATAGCTTCACCTCCACTGCCACGGAGGAGGCATAGATCCGATCTGCATTGACCACATCTTCATCGGCTGCGGCTCCGACCACCCCAGCAACGGCTCTGACCACGCCGACAACTCGTTGACCACTTCGTCGCAACAAAGGGAGGATGATCGACAACACTGACCTAATCAAAGCTATTGACTAAGTCAGCCACAAGCTCTCACAAACCCTGACTTTGGTAGATTTGATCTAAAATCAATCTACCAAGCAGGTACTTCTTCACCACAACAGATCTACCCAACAAGTTAGGGTTCGCCATCCAACACGGCTAGATACAGATCTAGTGGTCACCGCTACACCTAAAGGACATATGGTACGCCTTCACCCAGTTCCTACACCCAGCCTCAGGCACTCTCAGTACCAAGCCCTGACGAAGGATTGCCAGGCTCTCCCATATGGCCTGAGAAACGTTGCTTCCAAGTACGTGTATCGTACACCTCATCTGTTCGTGGGTCCCATGGAGTGAGACCATGTTTTAGATTTGTACTTCTTGGATATACCTCGACCATCACCAAGCAACATTGTCAACATGGTCAGTGTCCGAGACCATCGTGAAGGCTTGGTTCATACACTTCCCAAGGATGGTGACTCTAGCGCCGGATCTACATGCTCTATCCATACCGAGGTTGAACACCTCGAAGATGACAGATATGATATGGATCCATCATCGTACCCTCTGGGTTTCTCTTAGATCCCAAGGTTCCCACTGATACGTGGTGACATGGTGCTCAACATCAACAATGATGAGTCTGCAATCGAGGGAGAAACCGACGAGCAATGACAGCTTCACAAACTGCGCAACGTCGGCCGCGCCAAACGCCGTGACCGGGAGGCTGAAGAAGAAGAGATTCGAAGGGGACCCCAACCAAGAGATCTAGCCAACACCTTTGATAGGGTTGGCGAGCGACAAGTTTTCAGGACTCCAAGTGCCAGCGTGGCTGTCACCATGGCCAACTTGGACCGCTTACCTAACCAACCAGAAATCTAGTAGGTCCGTGAAGACATTTGTGCACATCTGATTGTTGCTATGGGCCAAACTATCAAGCTAGCTAAACAAGCTCAGATTACCCCAAGCATGTCAATTGCATCTAGCTAGAGTCATCATGTTTTAGAACACCCAAGTCGCCAACAACCATCTAATCTGCGTAATGGTCCACCCCTAGTCAACCCTCAAGGCGGTGGCGGCGGCGATGATGGTGGCAGTGGCGGCGGTGGCGGCGGTGGTGATAGCGGTGGCGACGGTGATGGTGCTTACAGAGGTGGTCATGGTCATCAGGATAACAACCGCAATTGCCATGGTAATCAAGATCAAGAAGTGAATCAAGACCCCAACCGTGATCTCTGCTAGCAACTCCCTTCACGTGACGCCTGCAGTCGCATCCTCAGCTGCGCTAATGACCGTCAAGCTTATGAGAATGTTCGTCGCATCGAATACGACACTGAGCATGGTCCTCCCAGCTAAAACAGTTCACTTCACATCTCTGACAAGTCATATGGCTGAAGAACGTCAAGCTCGAAAAGCTCAGGAAGTACAACGGTAAGGAGAACCCCGAGAACTAGATCACACTTTATGAGATCACCATCTGATCAGCTTCGGGCGATGAACACGTAATGGCTAATTATCTTCCAGTTGTTCTTGATCAAGTAGGTCATCAATGGCTCTTGAGGCTGCTAGAGAACTAGTTCGATAGCTAGGCACTACTCAAGCAGGCCTTCATCGACAACTTCATTGCCACATGTGACCAGCCGGACAATAAGTACAACCTCGAGCGCATACGTGACCGCAAGGACGAGCCGCTGCGCAACTATGTCCGACGCTTCTTGGATATGCGCCTCAAGATCCCCAAGATCTCTCATGACGAGGCAGTCTCGGCCTTCATCAAGGGCCTCCATCACCATGATGCCCTCAGAAGCAAACTACTCTGAAAACAACCGACCACGGTCTCCGAGTTGCTCGCCACCGCCAAAAACTACGCGGACGCTGATGACGCTGAAAAGATAATCAAGGAAGATGTGGGAGGGCCATCACACCCCGAACACCCACTGTGCCACGATGATAACTGCGTCGATCGTGGTTGGAACGACAACCGCGACCATCGTGATCGGTGCAACTACAAGCGTGACCACCGAGACAACCGTGATTAGCGGTGTGACAGCCATGACGACTATAGAGGCAAGCGTCCCCGTGAGGACGATCATGATGTCAACGCGGTTAAGAAGCCAAGTGGTCACCGTGACTACCAAGATGACTACAACAAGGCCCTGAAGGGTCCTTGCCAGCTTCATCCCAAATCCAATCACACCATGGAGAATTGCCACTTCCTCAAGAACATCTACGCCAAGCAGCTAGCTGTTGATGACGCTGCGCTGCAAGGGCCGATGACGACGCACAATGATGAGATGGTGAAAACAATGATGACAAACAGGACAGAGATCCTCACCATCAATACGTCGCTCCCACCAAAACTATCCACTCCATCTTTGGTGGAAAGGTGTCTCTAGAGTCCAAACGTCAGCGCAAACTGCTCAAATGGGCTTGCATGTGTGTCACCAATGCTGATGACCTCATCACCGATCCTAGGTTTCTAGCCTAGTCTCACCAAGAAATCTCCTTCAACCGTGAAGACCGGTGGGCCATAATTCCTGAACCTGGCCAGTTTCCCCTCGTCCTCGATCCCTATATCAACAGCGTCCGGTTCGAGAGGGTCCTCATAGATGGTGGCAGTTCCATCAACATCCTATTTTGCAATAGCATGCTCGCTCTAAAACTAAGCTAGGCTGATCTTAAACCCTACGAGGCACAGTTCTGGGGTGTTCTCCCTAGATAGAGCTCTATACCTCTCGGGCAGATCATGCTTCCTGTGCAGTTTGGGACAACAGAACACTTCTGCACTGACTACGTCAACTTTGTGGTCACGGACTTCGACGACACCTACAATGCCATCCTGCGTCGATCGGCGCTCACCAAATTCATGGTTGTGCTGCACTACTCATGAAATGAACCAGGATTTCAAAACTTGAAATACCGGCTCTCTTGCCCCTCTGTGATAGTCCCAGGATACCTCAGCTATCATGGGCATCCACTTTTCAGCTGATTACAAAGTTATACAACAACAGAGTACAAAAATAGGAGTAAAACTAACCTAATTACAATCTCTCTAGGCTAGGATCAATCAAAACACCGAGGCTCTACTTGTAGCAGCGAAGCTTGGTGAAACTCCAATCCATGGGCATCCTTGAGAGTGGCCCGCAAACCAACTACCTACCTTAACATCTCTGCAGGCAAAGAATTTGCACACCACCAGATGTGTGCAGGCCATGGTCAGCACCGATGAGCTTTAGTGGAAAAGAAATCTAGGGATCTGGCGATCCTATTAGTTTGGCTGAGGTTTGCATAATTAGCGCTTGTAGGAGCAACAAAAGTATAGTAATATAAGGTAAACTTCTCATAACCCAACCCACAATCTCAACTCAACCTCTGCTCAACTCAACAACACATCTCACATCTCACATCTCAACTCTCATCTTCCCTCACAACATCCTCATACTCTCAGTCTAGGCGATGAGGCGGCCTCCACACGCCCCTCATCTCAACAGCCTCAAGTTGGACCTTAGCTTCGGGGGAGAAAAGCATAGCACAAGGGAAGACTAGCGGGTATGAAAAAGTTCACAAGGGTGATCATAACCGAGATCGTGGCTATACATATAGTTTTAACTCTGCAGAGGTTGTACACCTTTAATCCATTAGGATCATCATCATCGACCATGGCTGTGGTCTAAGAGATCACCGCTCAAGAACTAGCGCATTCCTCACTAGTCTGCCCCCAAGTGGAGTCACATATGGCACAATGTATACACTTAGGATCATGATTAGGGTAGCCAAAAAACCCATCGACATCCTTCTCACCGTGCTCCCAGGGGGTACCCCTATGCACCTCTACTCCCACAGAACTGGCTCAGTCCGCACTAACTCAACAGAACGGGCCCCGCCCATAACAGGGCATGTGGTGTGCATGCTAACATAGTTCCGTGTTCTAGGCATCAACCCACGACGGTCCTTAATTGGCCAGAGCAAGCACCTTCCACAAATACACCACGTGGTCCACCTCTCTCAGGTAACCACCTCCCCATACGCCTGTTCCAACATATCCATCATATCCAGCAAAACCAGAACTGGGGCACTCCGCACACCAATGTGCACACCTCCAGGGTAAAAACCTCTCACTCAGGCCGGTATCTCCAAGAAATAGGTCAAGCCAAGGAAAATCTCCAGAACTCCTCATCACCACCACCCACTCGGGATTCAACACTCCTGTCACGCCAACCTACCATCCACCTCACGAGAAAAGCCTCACGGCAAACCCCAATCCACTAACCACATCACCAACCCACCATCACATCACATAACAAGGTAATATATGTAATAATGATGGTAGTAAAATGCAAGCAAGCAGGTAGGCAATATATAAGTGTGAGCGCAAAGCTAGGTAATTAGGATGGAGAGGTTTAAAACAAGGCAATAAAGGCTCAGGCAAAAGCATGCATCACATATACTAGCATAATGAATAAATATAAAGCGCTAGCATTTCTACTTGCAATGTCTAAATAGGTTCTCTAAGAGTAAGGTGCTGCCATGTGTAAGGTCCAAATAGGCTAGAGGGGGGGTGAATAGCCTAATTAAAACTTCTACAAGAATTACTTAATCACAAGTTAGTACGAAAGGTGGCGAAGCAAATGCACTAGCTCTAACTAATTAAGCAAGCCACCTACACAAGTCTAGTACAAGGCTATTCACTAAACACAACAACAACTACAAGCTAGAAACAAGAAGTAATACAAGAGAAGAGCTTAGAGTGATTATACCGCCGTGAAGAGAAGAGAGATACCAATCAATCAATCAATCATACAAGAGAAATCCTCGGGAAGAGAATGACACAAGAATTTATCCCGAGGTTCACTTGCTTCCCGGCAAGCTACTCCCCGTTGTGGCGATACACCCACTTGTCGGTTCACGAGCTAATCGACTATCAAGAGTCGAGCCCTCGGCGGGCGCCGCACAACCGCACACAAGATGGGGATCCTCCAAGCCACGAGCTTCACTAGAGTATCCAATTCACGAACTTCCACGGGGAAGGATCAAGAACCCCTTACAACACTTGGTGAAGGCTCCAACAATCTCCAATTGTGAGCTCAATCACCTCCGCTGCTCCAAGCCGTCTACCGTGTCGGGAAACACGGAAGAGTAACAAGAAATCCGCAGCAACTCGAAGATCAAGTGCCTCTAGAATGCAACTCTCAAGCAATGCACTTGAATCTCACTCAATCTCACTCAAGATGTGCAACTATGCAAAGAGATGAGTGGAGGGGTTGTTCTCTAGCTCAAAGTATGTCTCTAGTTCTCAAAATGTGCAAGAGTTTTTCTCAAACCCCGGCCAACCTCTATTTATAGCGTACCCCTTTGAATATAGCCGTTAGGAACTTTAACCAGCCGAAGTCGTGCTGACCGGACGCGCTGGTCAAACTGACCGGACGCGCCGGTCGCGCAACGGCTAAAATCTGAAACACCGATCGAACGCGCTGGTCGTACTGAGTAGCGCACAACTAAACAACGACCGGACGCGCCTCTCGTAATGACCAGACGCGACAGTGCCCGCGTCCGGTTAGAGTCCAGTAAGCTCCCTGGATGACCGGCCGCGTTCGGTCGTCAGTGACCGGACGCGCTGCGCGTCCGATCATCAAACTAAAAACCGCGCAGACGCTGAACACTGACCGGACGCGTCCAGTCATACAGAGACCGCGTCTAGTCCAGCGTCCGGTCACCACAGTGACCTCCGTTCGCCTCCGTTTCTTTTCCGACTTCCGGCGCAATAGAAAATAGGCATTTCACTTCTCCAAAAAGCGCCGAATCCCGCCTCGCAAGCTCGGCGGGAGGGAGAGAGGAACCCAAACCCCTCTCTACCGCTTGAACTCCACCGCCTTCGCAAATGTGCTAACACCACCAAGTGTACACCACCATGTGCATGTGTGTTAGCATTTCACAATCATTTTCCAAGGCGTTATGTTAGCTCTTTACTAGATCCTAATGCATATGCTCAAGACATTGATCTAGTGGCACTTGATTTCTGAGCTAACCGTGATTGCCCCTCTTCATAGTCGGCTATGTATCCTAAACCCGGTCAATCACTTCTCTACTCATCTTAGACCGGCAAAAGGAAAACCCCTATGATTATACCTTTGCCTTGCGCTCTTAGATCCTTCTCTTTCACTTGATCATCATGTCCTTCCTTTCATGTGCATCTCCACCATGATCATCATTTCATGTCCATGCACCATCTCTTTGTGATCTTGTGGCCACCACTCCTTGCCACATACACCTTCATCTCATGTGTTGCTTGTGCCTAACTCAAAACACTTAACACATGGCATTAGCAACTTGGTGTCATTAATTACCAAAACCAAACTTGGGCTTTCAATCTCCCCCTTTTTGGTAATTGATGACAACCATCACAAAGATATGTAATGAAATCAATTTTCAATTTCAATAGTATTAGCTCCCCCTACATATGTGCTTCCATGAGTTTGGTTCAATTTTGCACATATGTAATGATTTGAATTTTGGGAGAGTTACTACTATCAAATTGATGCTAAGGTATATAGAATGGACCTTTGAAGCATGATACAAATTGGAGTTGCCTTTATATATCATCTTTAGCATCGATGTAGCTAGACACCACTTGTAATACATCACTTGTAAAGATCACAGACACTAAAGTACTTCGTGAGATCAACATTAAAAGCAAAGGTGTCTAGATACCTCATGTAAAGCTACTCTTAACAAAACATCATTCAAGTTCTATATCTAGCATACACCATTTAATCATGAATATCGAAATTAAACTTTGCAATGCAACATTTCATCATGTTAATGCACATACAAATGCAACAAATAATCCATGAGCTTGCTCCCCCTACTTATGTGCTCAAATTTAATTTCTCTCCTCCTCACTATATCTTTTCTCTCCCCCTTACTATATCTTTCTCCCTCTTTGTGACTTTTCTTTTTATCTTTGTGACTTTTCTCTCCCCCTTATTATTTCTTATTCCCTTTTTGCAATATCTTTGTGACTTTTCTCTCTCCCTTTGTCAATAATCACCAAAAAGGTGCCAATTTTAGTGAGAGTTAAGTCAATCAATATGAGGGAGTCCAAATTATGGTTCAACCTAGATCACTTGCCTAGAATATGTAATTCTGTTTGATCCAAGGACAAGCTTTTTCACACCTCATAAAGTATAAGGGTTATCTTGACCATGTTGAATTACACACCATGAGCTCATTTTCAAGATTCAACACTAGGTTTGCAAGCCCACAAACATGTCATATGCTACCACTAGATCAATCAAACATAGAAGCAATAGTGGTACCATATATACATCAAAATCATTTAATTTTCATGAATGAGCCTATTTGTCATGCAAATATGTCTATATGTTCTAAACATGTCCTTAGCAAAGTATGAATGATATGCCAAACAACTTTACCTTGCTATGTTGGAGGAGAGGCATGTCATATAAGAATGTGGGGGTGCACTCATTTCAAGTTGGAGAAGTCAAGTATGTTCAATTCATTCTTCAACTTGTAAAATCTCTTTTCATCAAGTGGCTTTGTGAATATGTCAGCTAGTTGATCTTCGGTACCAATGCTCTCAATGCTAATATCACCCTTTTGTTGATGGTCTCTTATAAAATGATGCCTTATGTCAATGTGCTTGGTTCTTGAATGTTGAACCAGATTTTGTGTCATCTTGATAGCACTCTCATTGTCACAAAATAATGGCACTTTCTTGAATTTGATTCCAAAGTCATTCAAGGTTGCTTTCATCCAAAGCAATTGTGCACAACAACTACCGGCACTAATGTATTCGGCCTCGGCGGTAGATAGTGCAACACTATTTTGTTTCTTTGATGACCATGAAACAAGAGACCTTCCAAGCAATTGACAAGTGCCACTTGTCCTCATTCTATCAATCTTGCATCCACCATAGTCGGAGTCCGAATATCCAATCAACTCAAAATTAGACCCCTTTGGAAACCATAATCCAACATCATGAGTGCCCTTAAGATATCTCAATATCCTCTTGGTTGCTTTCAAGTGACTTTCTCTAGGTGAAGCTTGATATCTTGCACACTTGCACACACTAAACATCACATCCGGCCTAGAAGCGGTGACATAGAGCAAACTTACAATCATAGACCGGTATAGCTTTTGATCTACCATGTTTCCACTAGCATCAATACCCAATTGATCATTAGTGCCCATTGGAGTACTCATTGGCTTAGCATCCTGCAATCCAAACTTCTTGATCATGTCCTTGATGTACTTGCCTTGACTTACAAAAGTGCCATTCTTCATTTGCTTGATTTGAAGTCCCAGGAAGTAACTAAGCTCTCCAATCATAGACATCTCAAACTCATTAGCCATCATATTTCCAAACTCTTCATAAAAGTCTTGATTGGTTGATCCAAAAATGATATCATCCACATAGATTTGCAACACAAATAAGTCATTTCCAAGCTTCTTGGTGAAGAGCGTGGTGTCAACCTTTCCCATCTTGAACCCTTTAGAGAGGAGAAAGTCCCTTAACCTCTCATACCATGCTCTAGGTGCTTGCTTCAAACCATACAATGCCTTCTTTAGCTTGTAAACATGGTTGGGCTTCTTGTCATCTTCAAAACCGGGAGGTTGCTCAACATAAACTTCTTCATTGATGTAGCCATTGAGAAATGCACTCTTGGTATCCATTTGATAGAGCTTGATGTTGTGTGCACAAGCATATGCTAATAAGATTCTAATTGCCTCCAATCTTGCAACCGGTGCATATGTCTCTCCAAAGTCAAGACCCTCAACTTGAGTGTATCCTTGTGCTACTAATCTTGCTTTGTTCCTCACAACCATCCCATCTTGATCTTGCTTGTTTCTAAAGACCCACTTAGTGCCAATCACATTGTAGTTCTTTGGCCTCTCAACAAGTTTCCAAACTTGATTTCTAGTGAAGTTGTTTAGTTCTTCATGCATGGCATTTATCCAATCGGAATTCTTCAATGCATCTTCTATCTTCTTTGGTTCTTCTAATGAGACAAATGAGTAATGCTCACAAAAGGATGCTAATCTTGATCTAGTTTGAACACCACTTTGAATTCCACCAATGATTTGGTCCAACGGATGATCTCTTGCAATGCTAGTAGGTTGGAGTATTGGGAGTTGATTGCTTTCACTTGTTTGACCTTGAACTTGAGCTTCATCATGAGAACCACTAGAGCTTGCTTGATTTGTATCAATTTGCACACTTTGGTTGATCACATGAATATCATCATCATCAACTTGCATCGGCCTTATATCACCAATGTCCATGTTCTTCATTGCATTTGACAATTGGTCTCCTCTCACATCATCAAGGTTTTGAGCTTCATTTTGAGACCCTTGGGTTTCATCAAACTCAACATCATGAACTTCTTCCAAGGTGCCATTTGTGAGATTACAAACTCTATATGATTTGCTTGTGGTAGAATAACCAAGTAAGAACCCTTCATCACATTTCTTTTTCAAACTTGCTCAATCTAGTGCCTTTCTTGAGAATATAGCATTTGCAACCAAACACTCTAAAGTATGCAATGTTGGGCTTTCTTCCATTCAATAGCTCATATGGTGTCTTTTCAAGCTTCCCATGGCAATAGAGATGGTTGCTACAATAGCAAGCCGTGTTGATAGCTTCACTCCAAAATGAATGACTAACATTGTATTCACTAAGCATTGATCTAGCCATATCAATCAAGGTTCTATTTTTCCTTTCAACTACACCATTTGATTGAGGAGTGTATGTTGGTGAGAATTGATGTCCAATACCAAAATCATCACACAAATCTTCAATTCTTGTGTTCTTGAACTCACTACCATTGTCACTTCTAATCTTCTAGATGGTAGTCTCAAACTCATTTTGCACCCTCTTGACAAAAGACTTGAATAGATCATAAACATCACTCTTGTCATAGAGAAAGAACACCCAAGTATATCTAGTGTAGTCATCAACAATCACAAAACCATACTTGTTGCCACCAATACTAGTGTATGTTGTTGGCCCAAACAAGTCCATGTGCAATAGCTCAAATGCCTTTGATGTGCTCATTTCACTCTTACTAGGATGTGTATTTCCAACTTGTTTACCGGCTTGACAAGTACTACATAGTTTATCCTTTTCAAAAGTGACATCTTTCAAGCCTCTAACTAAGTCATGCCTCAAAAGTTTGTTCAATTGTTTCATTCCAATATGACCAAGCCTTCTATGCCACAACCATCCCATACTAGATTTACTAAGCAAGCATGATGTCAATTGTGTCTCACTATCATTGAAGTCAACCAAGTATAAGCTACCATGTCTAAATCCTTTGAATATCAAGTTTGATCCATCAACACTTATGACTTCAACATCATCACTACCAAATATTAACTTGAAGCCAAGATCACAAAGTTGTGCCACCGATAAAAGATTGAAATCCAAGCTCTCAACTAGCAACACATTAGAAATGCTCATGTCATTTGAGATAGCAATTTTACCAAGCCCCTTGACTTTGCCTTTCTTGTTGTTGCCAAAAGTGATAGCATCAAAACCACCATTTTGACTCGTATCAATTGAATTGAACATACAAGAGTCTCCGGTCATATGTTGAGTGCACCCACTATCAAGCACCCAATGCCTTCCTCCGGCTTTGTAATTTACCTACAAGACAAGATCAATTCCTTTTAGGTACCCAAACTTGTTTGGGTCCTCCAAGGTTAGAGACTAAGCTCTTTGGTACCCAAACGGCTTTCTTCTTTGAGCCCATCCACGGTGCACCAATGAACTTAGCATGAACACCATTTATACTCTTGGTAAGCATATAGAAAGAATCAAACTTAATTGAGGATACATTAGCATTTGATTTCTTGTTCATGTAATGTTGCTCTATGTGACCAACTTGCTTGCAACTTTTGCAATAGCTACCATTGTTCTTCACAAAACGAGTCTTGTGAGGAGCAAAAGCGGCCTTGCCTTTCTTGGGGTTATAGCCCAATCCCTCTTTGTAGAGAGAAGCTCTTTGGCTACCCAAGCACATAAGCAAGCGGTCCTCACCACCATAAGCCTTAGCTAATGTGTGATTGAGCTCTTTTACCTCCTTCTTGAGATTTTCATTCTCAACTATAAGTGTGGAGTCACAAGTAAAACCATCACTACTAGATGAGGATGATGTAGATGAGCTACATGAAGTGTTAGTGGGAGCAACAACAATAGGCTTATGAACGGATTCAATTATATCACATGATATGCCTATGTTGCAAGTTTTAGCTTTCTCAACATTAGTTGGCATGTTTTCACATTTTTCAACTAGAGAGGAATGAGCTTCTTCAAGCTTGGTGTGAGACTTTTGAAGCTTCTTATGGTCTACCTTTAGACTCTCATAAGACACTCTAAGCTCATCAAGTTCTTGCATAAGGTTTTTCTTTTCCTTAAGCAAGCCCTTGCACTCCTTCCTAGATTCTTTATAATGTTGAGTGCAATCTTCTAGCATAGTGATTAGTTCATCTTTAGTGAATTCTTCTTCATCACTATCACTATCACTAGCATTATCATGATCACTCTCATCGTCGGATGATACCTTAGCGGCCTTAGCCATGAAGCACGATGGAGTGTCGAAGAGGGAGACCTTCTCTTGGATGGCAATGCTAGCATGTCCCTTCTTCTTGCTCTTGTTGTCATCCTCATCATCACTTGAGGAGTCATCACTATCCCATGTAGCAACATGAGAATCATTCTTCTTCTTATAAGAGCTCTCCTTCTTCTCTTGCTTCTTCTTTTGCTTCTTTCTCTCCTTCTTGATAGCATCTTCATCATCACTATCATAAGGACACTTTGCAATGAGATGGTCCTTGCTATGGCATCTAAAGCATCTCATGGTATGCTCATTCTTCTTGTAAGAGTTCTTCCTCCTTCTTGCACGAAAGCCCTTCTTCTTCATGAATTTGCCAAATTGTTTGACAAAGAGAGCCATCTTCTCATCAATGTCATCACTATCACAAGAGCTTGAGTCTTCATCACTTGATGATTCAATCTTGGATTTGCCCTTGGATGTGGTGGCTTTGAATACCACACTTTTCTTCTTTTCATCATCCTTCTTTTCATTTTCCTTCTTCTTCTTCTTGACCAACTCATCCTTCTCATCATCTTCTCTATATGAATCATCGGTCATCACTTCTTGGAATATTTGTTGAGGAGTTGAATCCTTCAATGTAGTCCTCACTAGCACGGTGATCAATGTATCAAATCTCTTGGGTAGACTTCTCAAGAACTTCATAGAGAATTGATTATCCTTGACCTCCTCACCAAGTGCCTTAAGCTCATTAACAATGACTTGCAACCTATGAAACATCTCCGGTACACTCTCATCATCTTGCATCTTGAAGCTTGAAAATTTTTCTTGCAAGATATATGCTTTAGCGGTCTTTGTGCCTTCGGTTCCCTCAAATGTTTCTTCTAGCTTGGCCCAAGCATCATGAGCAATCTCTATGTTCTTTACTTGCTCAAATGTCTTGTCATCTAATGCCTCATGAAGAGCACTAATGGCAATGTCATTGCATTGGAGCTTCTTCTCTTCCACCGGTGTAGGTGCTTCCGGATTAGCAACCTCAAATTTTGTTTCGGTGACCTTCCACACTTCTCTATTGATTGACTTTAGGTGTGCGGTCATCTTAACCTTCCAATATGCATAATTTGTGCCATCAAAGTGAGGTGCCTTCTTGGTGTTGTTGATGTGCAAGCTTAATTGAGCCATTTCTTTTTCACCGTAGGTTGTTAAGCCTCAAATAAATGGTGCCTCGGCTCTGATACCACTTGTAAGGTCCAAATAGGCTAGAGGGGGGGTGAATAGCCTAATTAAAACTTCTACAAGAATTACTTAATCACAAGTTAGTACGAAAGGTGGCGAAGCAAATGCACTAGCTCTAACTAATTAAGCAAGCCACCTACACAAGTCTAGTACAAGGCTATTCACTAAACACAACAACAACTACAAGCTAGAAACAAGAAGTAATACAAGAGAAGAGCTTCGAGTGATTATACCGCCGTGAAGAGAAGAGAGATACCAATCAATCAATCATACAAGAGATATCCTCGGGAAGAGAATAACACAAGAATTTATCCCGAGGTTCACTTGCTTCCCGGCAAGCTACTCCCTATTGTGGCGATACACCCACTTGTCGGTTCATGAGCTAATCGACTATCAAGAGTCGAGCCCTCGGCGGGCGCCGCACAACCGCACACAAGATGGGGATCCTCCAAGCCACGAGCTTCACTAGAGTATCCAATTCACGAACTTCCACGGGGAAGGATCAAGAACCCCTTACAACACTTGGTGAAGGCTCCAACAATCTCCAATTGTGAGCTCAATCACCTCCGCTGCTCCAAGCCGTCGACCATGTCGGGAAACACGGAAGAGTAACAAGAAATCCGCAGCAACTCGAAGATCAAGTGCCTCTAGAATGCAACTCTCAAGCAATGCACTTGAATCTCACTCAATCTCACTCAAGATGTGCAACTATGCAAAGAGATGAGTGGAGGGGTTGTTCTCTAGCTCAAAGTATGTCTCTAGTTCTCAAAATGTGCAAGAGTTTTTCTCAAACCCAGGCCAACCTCTATTTATAGCGTACCCCTTCGAATATAGCCGTTAGGAACTTTAACCAGTCGAAGTCGTGCTGACCGGACGCGCTGGTCAAACTGACCGGACGCGCCGGTCGCGCAACGGCTAAAATCTGAAACACCGATCGGACGCGCTGGTCGTACTGACCGGACGCGCTGGGTGTGACCGGACGCGCTGGTCCCGCAACTGACCGGACGCGCTGGTCGTACTGAGTAGCGCACAACTAAACAACGACCGGACGCGCCTCTCGTAATGACCAGACGCGACAGTGCCCGCATCCGGTTAGAGTCCAGTAAGCTCCCTGGATGACCGGACGCGTCCGGTCGTCAGTGACCGGACGCGCTGCGCGTCCGATCATCAAACTAAAAACCGCGCAGACGCTGAACACTGACCGGACGCGTCCGGTCATACAGAGACCGCGTCCAGTCCAGCGTCCGGTCACCACAGTGACCTCCGTTCGCCTCCGTTTCTTTTCCGACTTCTGGCGCAATAGAAAATAGGCATTTCACTTCTACAAAAAGCGCCGAATCCCGCCTCGCAAGCTCGGCGGGAGGGAGAGAGGAACCCAAACCCCTCTCTACCGCTTGAACTCCACCGCCTTCGCAAATGTGCTAACACCACCAAGTGTACACCACCATGTGCATGTGTGTTAGCATTTCACAATCATTTTCCAAGGCGTTATGTTAGCTCTTTACTAGATCCTAATGCATATGCTCAAGGCATTGATCTAGTGGCACTTGATTTCCGAGCTAACCGTGATTGCCCCTCTTCATAGTCAGCTATGTATCCTAAACCCGGTCAATCACTTCTCTACTCATCTTAGACCGGCAAAAGGAAAACCCCTATGATTATACCTTTGCCTTGCGCTCTTAGATCCTTCTCTTTCACTTGATCATCATGTCCTTCCTTTCATGTGCATCTCCACCATGATCATCATTTCATGTCCATGCACCATCTCTTTGTGATCTTGTGGCCACCACTCCTTGCCACATACACCTTCATCTCATGTGTTGCTTGTGCCTAACTCAAAACACTTAACACATGGCATTAGCAACTTGGTGTCATTAATTACCAAAACCAAACTTGGGCTTTCACCATGACACCTGTGATGTCGAGGAGGTAGTGGTACGCATCTCTAGCAGTCGGGGTTGTCCACCTTTAGGTTCCATTGCCTCTGGGCACGTCATCGAACAACGAACTCGGGTCATCGCTACGCGAAAGAAAAAAAAAGACCGCAATAAGAATCAAATAAAACACAGTGAAACCCTAACTCAACTAGACTCAACTGCTATACTAGGAGGTAGAGAAAGATTTTAGAAAAATTATGAAACTACTTTCATAATTTTTGGAGCCAGGATGGATTTCCTATGAATTTCGGAAGGTGGATAAGAAATCAGAAAACAGATAAAAAGAACAAGGCTCAGGGCGGCAACTGGGCTCATTTGTTGTTGCGGCCCAAAGATGATGGGGGCTCACGTGGGCCATAGGCCGAGCTGGGCCTGGCGCTGCTGAACAGGTTAGCAGGCTGGCCGCTGGGCTTGGTCCAAGATGGAAGAGGAGGGCGCCAAGCACTTGGGCGGTCAAGTGCTCGACGAAAGGCTAGGAGGAGCTGTGCGCTGGGTGCTTGTGCTGTGTGAGCGTGCGGGTGTCGGGCCGCAAGGGTAGCAAGGCACCGGTGGTGTAGCAACGTGCTAGGACGCAGGGGCAAATTTAGGATATTACCTCACTAGGGTCAAGGATTAAGTGACAGGGTCAAACATGCATTGATTCTCTATTTCAAGACTAATTTGCATGTAGATAAAAAGATTTTTAGTGCTATTTTTAGAAAGTTATTGGGGTCAGCTGACCCCGATAATTACATGTAGATTCACCCCTGCTAGGACAACGAACAGGAGAAGGTCGTGATGGCAAGGTGGGCCTCGGCCCGGTGTGTGTGAGCTTCATCAGCGACCAATCGAGCAAGGCGAAGGGTGGTGATGGGAGTCAATGAGCGCGGCAGTGACGATGCCACGTCCTTGGTAGGGCCATGATCGCTTGTCACACCGTGGTGTTGAGGTGCTAGTGCAGGGAATGAGGGCAAGCGTGAAGCATCCCGTGGACGTGGTTGTGTGAGACCACGGTGGCTGGAAGTGCTGCAGCACTTCTGTGCCAAGCTATGCGTGCGAGGACGGGGAAAACAGCGATGAACATTGCCATCTGATAGCGTTCTGGCCATGATGACTTCGTGGTTGTGGCTCAAGGAGAAGATAGGCTGGAACGGCGTCTGGAGGGCTGGAAGGCAGGAGCTTGGGCTCATGCGTGTTAGTGCGTGGGTGCGCGGTGCCTGCGCGACCGAGTTGTGAGACACCTTCGTGGCGTCGAGCCATGACGGCACCGCTACAGCCATGGCAGCGGTGAGTGTGTGACCGTGAAGTGCACAGCTAGTGCGACCGGTGGCAAGGCACTAGGTGCCAGTGGTTGTGCGCTGTGAGTGCGCGTGTCTATGGCCGTGGCGACCAGTGGTGGCAGTCCAAAGGCCATGGAGGTGAGTCAAAGACTGGGCAAGTAGACATGGCATCCAAAGGAAAAAGGCTTGGTCTTGAGGGCGCTCACCAAGGGCTTGAAGAAGGCAGAGCGCCTGGTGCAGGAAGGGGCTGGTGTAGGCAGATTGCGATGCCGGCGCAAAATTGGAAGGTTGTCGCGGACTAGGAGATGGTGGCGCGTGGCTTAGATCACCGAGGCACGCTTGTTGACAATGACCTGGCACAGAAAGAGGAGGCGACCCATGTCCTAGTGATTGGTCAGGTAGGCACAAATGGGGATGAAAAAGGCGGCTTTTAGGGTTGTGCTCACCGGGGTTCCGGACATAGAACGTCAGAGCGATGCCACAGGGTGCGTCACCAGGGCTCAAGCACCGTGATCCGGGGCTCCGCGGCGGCGTCAGGTCAAGAGGTCGGTGTGGCAAGGTGAAGGCGAGGCCGAGGAGGCATGGTCCCCCTGCGTCGAGAGTGAGGAACATGGCATGAGGGACGAGCTCAGGCAGGATCGGTGACAGAGTAGGGAAAAGGTGGGGGCTTTCAGCACAAGACGGCTCACCGGTGGCTCGATGAGGTAGAACACAAGAGACCGGGGACGGAAGGCCGACAAGGACGATCATGGGGTCACAGACGGGTTCAGCACCGAGGATGGGCTCTTGGCGAGGTCGAGGCTAAACGGCTCGACGCGGCGACGTGCGATGCCGGTCTCGGGGTGGCACGCCCGGTTCCCAGGGGGGAGGTGGTGACATAGCTTCACATTGGGCGATCGTCTGGCCTGGCTTGGTGCTATGGCTGCTCTAGCATGGCACATCACGACGTCAGGTGGTGATGTCGACGCGAAGGCCGTGCGTGGTGCTGCTAGCTCCCAATGGCGATCATCGCGACCAGCCAGGGCGCGGCGCGGCGAGAACATAGAGCGACAGGGAGGAGGAAGGGGCTCAAATGGAGAAGAGACCGAGAAGTGGTGGCAGCGGCTAGAGGGAGTGGGGGATGCCGAGGGAGGTGGCTGGCTGGGGCTTTTAAAGCCCGCGGCTAGGGTTCTCGACGGGATGACCGGTGGAGATCACCGGTGGCCACTGCTTTGGGGTACGTGGCGTGCATCTGTCGCGAGGGGTAGGTGAGCGGGCTTAGAAGGTTCTCAAAGGAGGGAGCAGGGCTGAGCGCAGACATGCGGTAGCGGTGTCGGGTGGTCAGGGCGCTCGCCCATGATTCACGGCGTGGGTGGTCTATGCACTCATCACGCAGGGGCATCCGATGGGAGTGGTTGGTGGCACGGGGTCCAGCGGTGCTCGGTGCAGCGAACGAAAGGTAGGGAAAAGTGATGGAAAAGGGAGGAGTGGAGGTACGGGCGTGAGAAGGAGGGAGACAACATCCGACAGAGAGGCAATGGAGAGGGAATGGTTCTCTTTCCCTGCTGTAGCTAACGAGCGGGTCTAGGGACGGCGTCACTCGGCTAGCGTCCGAGCGTTGGGAGGGAGCGGTGTTACCTTCTGTTGCCGCTGGTGAATGGGGTCATAGGGACGGCTCCATATAGTAGCATGCAGAGAGCGGCAACGACGCTTGTTGCGTACACGCGCTGCATGCTACTGCTCATGATGGGCCGGAAGGAGATGAACAGGAGAGGAGCTGGGCTGCTGTGCTCGCGATGCTCAAGCTAGGCCAGATTGGTACTACTGGTTGGGAGATAAAAGGAGAAAGCTTTTCCATTTCTTTAGGGGAAACAACGAGTCAACCTCCAAGCACAACAAGGGAAAAAAATCCAAATCACACATGCTTCTACGCTAAACATGGTGCATCGAGTTATTTGTAAAAATAATTTGAAGGAGACAGAGAGTAGAGTTGGGGTTTTCATTTTAGGAAACATTTAAATAACTCATGAGTTCACGTTGCACGTTGAATTCGAGTGCGGCTCGAATTCAACCAAAATTTTAATTTGCTTCAAAATTCATTTTATTTGAAATCACCTCATGTCACGTTGTTGACTTGGCCGAGCCAACACCACGACAAGTGGGTTGTTGTAAAAAGTTTTGGAGCTCGGATTTTGAAATTGGGACCGGAATGGAAAACATTTGACTTAAGTTTGACCTGACATTTACATGCAACACACAATCAAGCAAAAATTTTGAAAAGTTGGGATTTTTATATTACACAAATTTGCGGAATGTTACAACTCATACCTGGTGCTCAAGATGCCTACCGAGCACGGCGTCCTCACTCTCAGAGGCAATGTCTACACTACCTATACCTATGAAGAGGAAAGCTTCAAAGTGGCCGAAGCCACCGACCTCTCGATCCGCATGGAGCAGACCTTGGTCGATGCCACAGAGACTCCCGCCGACCATCTGAAGATCCCAGAGCTGCAAGCCCTGTGCAAGAGCATTAAGTCCAACGACCACAAGGAGATGTAGCTGGTCGACAGTGATTTCAGCAAGACGGCCCTTATCGGGGCCAATCTGGATCCCAAATAGGAAGACGCGCTCATCAGGTTTTTGAGGGACAACGTAAGCGTGTTCATGTGGAAACCCACGGACATGCCCGATGTACCTCGACACCTAATCGAGCACTCCTTGAATGTCTCAAAGACCGCCAAACCCATCAAGCAGAAGCTACGACGGTTCGCTTGCAACAAAAAGGAGGCTATTAGGGCAGAAGTTACATGGCTTTTAGCAGCCAGATTTATCAAAGAAGTGTATCACCTGGAGTGGTTAACCAACCCGGTGCTTGTATGCAAAAAGAATAATGAATGGAGAATGTGTATCGATTATACTGATCTCAACAAACACTGCCCTAAAGACCCCTTCGGCTTACCTCGCATAGATGAGGTCGTTGACTTAATAGTCAGCTGCGAGCTGCTGTCCTTTCTCGATTGCTACTCTGGTTATCACCAAATCGCTCTCAACAAGGATGACCAGATCAAGACATCCTTCATCACGCCTTTCGGCGCCTACTACTACATGACAATGTCATTTAGGCTCGAGAACACGGGGGCCACATACCAGCACGCCATCTAGAACTGTCTCTAGAACGAGATAAAGGATGACCTTGTTGAAGCCTATGTTGATGATGTGGTTGTAAAAACCAGGGAGGCCCATACCTTGGTCAAAAATCTCTAGCGGATTTTCACAGCTCTTAACGAGTACCAATGGGAGCTTAATCCTAAGAAGTGTATCTTCAGAGTCCTGTCTAGTATATTGCTGGGTAACGTCGTCAGTCACGACGGCATACGCCCCAATCCAACTAAGGTTAAGGCTGTTCTAGATATGCAGCCCTCGAAAAACATCAAGGATATCCAAAATCTCACTGGATGTATGGCCGCCCTTAGCCGCTTCATCTCATGACTCGGCGAGAAGGGCCTGCCTTTCTTCAAATTGCTTAAGGCATCAGAGAAGTTTGTCTAGTCGGAGGAGGCAGACGCTACCTTCGCACAGCTAAAAGAGTTACTTACCTCTCCTCCAGTCCTTACTGCGCCTCAAAAAGACGATGTCCTTTTCCTCTATGTTGTGGCCACTGATCGCGTGGTCTCTACAGTCATCGTGGTCGAGCGTGAGGAACCTGGCCACGTTTACAGAGTCCAGTGCCCTATTTACTTCATTAGCGAGGTACTCAATGAGTCCAAATCCAGGTACCCTCAAATTCAAAAGCTGATCTACGTCATCCTGATTACATCCCTCGGGGACATTATCCGGACCAATTCAAAAGCTGATCTAAGCCATTCAAAAACTAATTTTCCGCTCGGGGACATTATCCGGAACAAGGACGCTAACGGATGTATTATCAAGTGGGCAATGGAATTATGCCCCTACTACCTAGAGTTCCAGAGCCATACGACTATTAAGTCCTAGGCCCTGGTCAATTTTATAGTTGAATGGACAGACCTAAGCGCACCTCTCAATCAGGGGCTAATCGAATACTAGAAGATGTATTTTGATGGTTCCCTCAACATTGATGGCGTAGGAGCAGGCGTGCTATTGGGTATTTTAAATGCGAACAGGAAAAGATCTGCAAGTACACAGATACCGATGTAGCTTTCACCCAGGAGTATTTCAAAGTATCGATTTTCATGGGAAACATGAAGTGTACTAGAAGAATTAGGAACATCCAAGGAAAGGGTAATTATAGGGTAGAGAGGTATTTTAGAGTTTTCTAAGTGGTTCTATCTTATCGAAGGCTTACTCTATTTTACCTACTTCGGATCAGCAGTACCTTTTCGACTCTTGAAAAAGATTGGGAAGAAAGTAATCGGGGGAAAGATGCCAAAAAGCTCTATGAAACACCAACACGAACGTGGTTGATTACAAAGACCAGATAGAGATGTCACCTCTATGGGTTACCACAACTAACCATGGGATTGGGCGCAAACTCAGGTAAACCCTAGTCTAGATACCACGTCTACACTAGCGCTTACTACTCTAATTAACTAGAATAACTAGAGCACTCAATACGAGCGGAGATCCAGTAAATATAATAAAGCAAGAACTAAAACAAAATACTTAAAAATAAATAACGAAGAACCTAGAGATTGCTCAAGATGAACCAGATACGGTAGAAGTACAATGTTGAGGAAGATTTGACAGATCTGGCTCCTCCTTAGCTCTCTCCTCTCCTCTCTCCCTGATCTCTAGTTTACAACTAGATGAACTAGAACTAGAACTATAAGATGAACTAGAAGAATTAGAACTAAATGATCATCTAGAGGGATCTCTACTTCTACTTGGATGGAGGGGCAAAACCCTAGCTTTTGCTCTAGATGTAGCTAATAAAGATGGAGATGCCTCAGGGTGGAGGTCTGCCTCTGCTTATATAGCCTGATGGGATGAACCGCAGCCCTCGGATCAAACCGACTCGAAATAGTGGTCAAGATGCGCCGTAGAGGTCAGTTAGAGACAGTAACGCAAAGTTGATCTCACTTGGAGGTGGGACAAGGCCGGTTGGCATGACACATGGGGCTAGCCGGCCCCACCTGTTAGGCTTCCGCTTCGTTCCTGTGTCTTCTTGTGTCCTCTAGAACCTTACTGTCAATTTTTGTAGAATTCTGACTTGATTTGGTTTGATTTCTTGACTCCTACTCTTCATGGCTTATTTTGTTTTTATCCCTAAAAATTCACAATTCACCAAAGTTGTGGAAATTGTTATATTAGTCCCTAAAACTCTTGCTTGGTGATGGTTCTAGGTTCTTCTATAATCTTCCGAGTCATATCTATCGGCGACTTTCTCTCTGGAACTCCAAATAGAGCAAATGATATGTCCGTTTCAATCGTCTCGACGAGCTCTTCACAATGATGTGCTCTAATTTATCACTTGAGATACTTTTATATAGTGAAATATTAAATATCCTACAAAACAAGTGAGAACAACACAACTCGTGGAACTCGTTAGAATCAAACCCTATAACTATGCTTTGTGGTTTATTTTATGCTATTTCATGCAATAGTTGATGCTTAATAATGAGCATTAGTGACTGTCAATAAGTTCCCCAAGCTTAACCTTTGCTAGTCCCGGAGCAAAGCTGATCTCAACAATGGATCAGGAGTTGCTACAATGCTTTCACGCCTCAAAAGTATACATGTTCAAACAAGAATTTGCCTCTAGATTAAAGCAAACTATTCTAACTTCAAACTTACCCATTACCTTCAACTATGGAGCTTTTGGCCTTCACTTGGGTCTTGAGCAATTGAAAGACAGAACAATCAAGTTAAACACTGTGTCTTGAATTCTTTGATCAACCTTTATTTTGGAGTTTTTGTAGATTTTTAAAATAAAACTTAGAGATTCCTTTTTGTATGACCCTTTCTAGTCTCTCATATGTGGTATTTATGGATCCTTTCTAAGGCAATGATGGTATTTTGCCTTCTCTCTTTCACTATGTGGTATTTTTGGAATAAGGCGGAGTATCATCATGCCTCCTCTCTCTTACCCTATAACTAATAGGCTTATCTGGAGCTGAGGGTATTTGAAGAATGTAGCATACTTACCTTGCATATATTGCCCAGTCAAAACGGGATCCGAGGAGGGGAGTGTCATACCCTTAGATCAAGATGTGCATGTATGTGGGAATATTTGGTGGCTAACCTAATTCTACTTTGCTCCTGGAGAGACTGCCTTCAACTAAAGAATTTATGAAGAACTTTGTTATGGAGGTCTTGGGATATCTTCTTTCTCCTTTCTTTGATGACAATGATGAACATCTTGGCATAGAGATCATAGACTTCTTTTTTGCTCTCTTTTTTTATTCTTTTTCTTTCTTCTCTTTTTTACAAAGGATCTCCTACCTCTTGCTTAGGATACAATAAACATGGAGAAGAGATAAATCACAATCTTGGAGCATTTATTTGGAAACCTAACAATCTTTTTGGATCCTCTCCTAGTGTAGGAGATAGATTTTTGGGTGGAAAAAGGCATGTTTTTGCGTACCCCCAGGGTAGGAGCAGCAGGATATATGTGGGTCTAAGTGATCTTGATCTTGGGATCATGACTATCCTCTCGACAAGGGTCTCACACGGGTTGACCAAACTCAACACAAAGCGAGCAGCTTATGAGCTAGTTTTTCTATTCTAGCAAGCATGTATATATGGATGTGGTAGGAATTAAAGCTCTCGTCATACAGGAACTCATCATGTGGCAATTTTAAGTTTTTCAAAAGATAAATCTCCAGAACTCAAGTTTCTTTAGGAACAAGATAAACATTAGCTCAGACCTTCTCATATCATATCTGTCAATTATCTAGACTTAGATCAAGCATTTGCAACCCACAAGTTTCAAGTTCAGAGTAAATCTTAGGTCAAAACAATAATTTCTAAAACTCAGGAGAATTCAAGGTTGAAAACTAGGCACTTGAAAGGAATTACGGCAGAGCAACTATTCATCATTTCCATGCATAGAGATTTGACCAGGTTCTTTGTATTTACAAACTAATTCAAGCAAACTTGACACACTCTAACTAACACACATTATTATGAAATAACATAATATAGAACAAATACTCAACTAGATAAGTGTGAACCTTCATGTGCTCACTTTTTTTTATTTTTAGATTAATTTATGTAAAAAGAAAACATAAGAGGATAAGTATACTTACCTGGATACATGGGGATGCCCTCCCCCAAGCTGAATGTTGACGTAGTCGTATAATCTTGTGATGTAGCAGACTGGCAATGGAGCTATACTTCCTCTATCGAAGCATTGATTGATGTTAATGATGGATGAGATAGTTCTCCAACAGTGGATGGAACATCCACTTGCTTATCAGCTCTTCTTGGTCCTTTGAATCCTGTGAAACTTAAATAGACAACAAAACTTGTGGAATAGGTTAAGCGTTAGTGGTTGGCCACTTAAGCCTCAGTTGTCCAAAGCTTTTCTTCTAGGCAGAGTTTCAGTGGGATTTCTTTCTCAATATTTTTGTATTTTTATATTTTATATGATGCAAAGAAAGTTTAACAAGATGAATGCATACATATTTATTTTATTTTTATGCCACCACGATGAATATCTCTATGGGTTTTTACACACCACAAATTTATTCACATGGGGCTTTAGGATTTATGATGCATCAGATAAATATTTTTATTTTCTTTTATTTTTTTTCTAATGCAATGCTAATGCCAAAAAGATAAAAATGCTAAAGAAAAATGATTATGCAGAAAAGACAAATTTGTATAACTACCGATTTTACCTTCCGGTGAGGGTTCAATGTTTTAAGTCCTCTGAATAGGACTTCTTACCATGTTCACTCCTTAAGTGCATCATTTGATCCTAAGGTGGAGACCTTGACAACAACACCTCTTGATATGATGTCACCCATGTTCTTCGTCCATCCAGTAGTTTGAAGTGAAGCATTGATTGTGGAAGCTAGCAGCATCTTGCTTAGTGTGCATATTCTTGTAGATTCAGGACCTTCACTTGTAGAATTTAGGAGTTGACCAACTCCATGTGTTTGCTCGAAGTGTATCCTGCTCATAAAGACAAGGTAGAGATCAAGTGCATGGGCTCTGTTAGTGGAAAAACACCAACAGAACCAAAAAGTTTTGTTCATTATTCTCTAACTTCAGGCATAGTGAACAAGATAAAGTTGAAGTCCATGACATGGGTGATAAGATCAGAAGATGAGCATAAAAGTTGCATTTCAAAAAAAATATTTGACAGATCAGATTGCTTAACCCATGGAAGGATTGTCTAGGATTGTGATTATCATCTTCCAAAGGTTGGATGCACAACATTTTAGCTCATTGGGTGATATTATGAGATCAAGAGAGTGAAGCTAAGAAATTACTAAAGAACTGAACATGTTAAGTTAATCAGGATGGGTCAAGAGGTTGCAACTTAAACATGTTTGGTTCTTCATTTATGTGCATACCAAGATCGAGAAAAACTTTTTAAATAGTGATTATGTACCTCAAGATGGTTACCTTATCATTTGAAGAATGATGGTACCGAACCACCTTACGAAAAGCTTCTCTTGCTCAGCTGGTTGTGCTTGTGAATGACTTCTCTTCTCTTGCTTATCTTATAGTGTGCTTTAGTGATGGGAGCATCTTTTTGTTCTCCTAATCTTGATATTCTTGACAGTCCTTGTGCTCTCTTCATTGTCTTGAGAATTTCCCCATGATGGTCTTTGTCTTGAAGGGGCTTGATAGAGATTTGTTCACCCTCTTTCATGGAGTGAGTGTAGATCTTGTTTTGTGGCACTCATCTTCTTGTTCCATGGATCTCTCCATGATGCATGAGCTATGTTTCCCTTGTGCAAGGTTGATACAGTTCATGTATCTCTTTTCTCTCCATGTGAGTTCATCTCAGGACTTCCTAGTTTGACTTTTGAAAGTTTTTCCTGCAGGAGTTAGTCCAACAAAAATATACAATGTGTACACAAGCAATTTTTAGTTCAATAACCAAACTAGACTCCATGTCTAATTAGATTAAGGAAGGCTATTTAACCTAAGCACCATGCTTACGTTAAAAGCCAATAGAAGTATGTGCAGTACTTCTAAACCAACACTTACTTATGATGGACAAAGGTGGCATGAAAGTATTATAGAGATTTACTCAAGTGGTGATGGAAGAGAACATGATTTATGTATAGCAAATTGAGCATGTCTTAAAGATAGAGACAACTAGAATAGCAACATGGCAGGGGATGTTCTTAGAAAGTTATCCCCCAAACTTGAATTTTGTAAAAATCAAGTTTGGATGGATCTAATTTAATGTTGCATGATGATTGGTTGGACATACCTTATGTTCATCATTCCTTCATTCTTTTTGCCCCAGACCTGAAAAGGTTAGTGGCAAGAATACCCGAAGGAATATTTTCACAATTATATCCCTATGCTCATTTCACAAGGGCAGCATAGCAGAGAGGTGAACACTCATGTTAGGACATGCTTGTTTTAGGACACTAAGCTTGTCTTTGGAAAACCTTCAAGATGTTTTTGGTGAAGTGGTTTTCCCTACAACACCAACTTAAGTCTTCCTATCTTAAGATTCAATCACAACAAGATCTGTAATATTTATGATAAATATATGCATCTACAATCACCCTTTTGAAGTTTTTGTAACTAGAAAGAATAAGGGGGTTGGAGATCTCGAATGTGGTGAGGTTGGAGAGACCAATTGAATTGGGAGATGTCTCATATGAGCATGGTTTTAATGAGATGGTTATGGAGTAATTTCCACGCTCATTGATGTCATCTTCATCTCTAATCTGAGTGTTCAGAATTTCACTTGGATTGGTGACTCTTGAGTTGGTCTCATCTAGGGCCTCTTCAATAGATGGATAAGTCTCGTCTTCAAAGGGAGTTAAAATATCACCATTTGAAGCTAAGTCAAGGTTGGATTCCATTAAGGCTTCTTCCTTGTCCATCTATTCTACACATTCTAGCCACTGTCGTAGTATCTCTTGGTCATCCTTATGGTCTTCATGACTCCTATGGTTTGGTTGACTTAGTGGATTTCAAGGATCATCATAAGACTTGAAAGGATGAGCATAAGGGGGATCTTCGAAGACAAGGATGGGTTTAGAGATAGGTCTAGAATTTGTGTCGTCTATGAACATAATAGGACAGCAGATTGGATTTTCTGTATGGCAAGGCTATCCTTCTATGGCATCATTCGACATGCCATCCTAGAATTCTTCCCATTGGGAATAAGGATATTTTATAAGAGATCCCTTCTGAAGAGGATTTGAATTATATTCACTTGAAGGTCTCTTATGAAACTGGAAGTCTAAACCATCAGTATCAGAAAGATCAGAGCTTTCCAAAGGTGGAATTTCTTCTTCCCTTGGAGGATTTTAGGGTATTGATGGTTTAGGATCGATAGCTAAATCTTAGGATTGGAGTGGTTGTAATTTGGCTATCAAAACTTCCTTTTCTTATCTAGGATTGGCAACCAAATTATTGGAAGGATTTAAAAAAAATTTAGATTTGGTTGCGTGTAAGGGGTGTTTTCAAGGATTTTCTATAGAATGGTTTCCCCCTCACTAAAGGACATGTGTGTGAACAAACCTCTGAAAGATAGGTCAAGATGAAAAGCAGCTTCTTTGCTAAGACCATAATGGAAGTGATTTAAAAGTACGTTGTCAGGCAAAGAGAGGCCTAGGCTGGTGTTTTTAAGGCTGGTGAATCTAGCCCAGGCTGCTCCTAGAGTCTCCTTCTCCTTCTCCTTCTGTTGGAATGTAAGAATTTATATTCGAAGGGCATTAACTTGGGATGTTGGAAAGAAAACAAGACCAAAATTTTTCCGAAGTTCATCCCAATCTCCATTTATGTCTCGTATGGAATGAGCATACCACTGTTTCACTTTTCCCAAAAGTGAGAAAGGAAACAATTTCCATTTGATGGTCTCCTATGTCATGCCAGCAATAGCGAGGCAAGAACACAAGTGCTCAAATTCCCTAAGGTGAGTGTATGGATTTTCATTTTTAGCTCAGAGAAGGGTTTGTCCCAAACAATGGCTATGAAAGCAGGGTGAAGCTTATAGCCATCTGTAAGAATGGGTTGTGAAGATGGTGGAGGCTCCAACATGTCACCCTTTAGAGCAGAATATTTATAGATAGGAGTGGAATACATATGGTAAAGTGGTAAAAAGAAAAAGGTGGTAAAAAGGTGGTAAAAAATGAAACTCGGATGAACTTGGTTCGATTCTAGAACAGCTACCATTCCCTGGCAACGGCGCTAGAAAGCTTGTTGGGTATTTTAAACGCGAACAGGAAAAGATCCGTAAGCGCATGGATACCGATGTAGCTTTCACCCAGGAGTATTTCAGAGTATCGATTTCCACGGGGAACGTGAAGTGTACTAGAAAAATTATGAACATCTAAGGAAAGGGTAATTATAGGGTAGAGAGGGATTTTAGGGTTTTCTAAGTGGTTCTATCTTGTCGAAGGCTTACTCTATTTTACCTACTTCAGAGCAGCAGTACCTTTCTGACTGTCGAAAAAGATTGGGAAGAAAGTAATCGAGGGAAGGCTGCCAAAAAGCTCTACGAAACACCAACCCGAACGTGGTGGATTACAAACACCAGACAGAGTTGTCACCTCTGTGGGTTACCACAACTAACCGTGGGATTGGGCGCAAACTCAGGTAAACCCTAGTCTAGACACCATGTCTAAACTAGCGCTTACTACTCTAATTATCTAGAATAACTAGAGCACTCAATACGAGCAGAGATCCAGTAAATATAATAAAGCAAGAACTGAAACAAAATACTTAGAAATAAATAATGAAGAACCTAGAGATTGCTCAAGATAAACCAGATGCTGCAAAAGTACAATGTTGAGGAAGATTCGATAGATCCGGCTCCTCCTCAGCTCTCTCCTCTCCTCTCTCCTTGATCTCTAGTTTACAACTAGATGAACTAGAACTAGAACTAGAAGATGAACTAGAAGAACTAGAACTAGATGATCATCTAGAGGGATCTCTACTTCTACTTGGATGGAGGGGTAAAACCCTAGATTTTGCTCTGGATGTAGCTAATAAAGATGGAGATGCCTCAGGGTGGAGGTCCGCCTCTGCTTATACAGCCCGGTGGGATGAACCGCAGCCCTCGGATCAAACAGACTTGAAACAGTGGTCAAGATGCGTCGTAGAGGTCGGTTGGAGACCATCACGCGAAGCTGGTCTCACTTGGAGGTGGAACCAGGCTAGCCGGCCTGACATGTGGGGTGGCTAGCTCCACCTGTCAGCCTCCAGGCTTCTGCTTCGTTCCCGTATCTTCTTGTGTCCTCTAGAACCTTTTTCATAGAATTCTGACTTGATTTGGTTTGGTTTCTTGACTCCTTCTCCTTCATGGCTTATTCTATTTTTATCCCTGAAAATTCACAATTCACCAAAGTTGTGGAAATTGTTATATTAGTCCCTAAAACTCTTGCTTGGTGATGGTTCTAGGTTCTTCTAGAATCTTCCGAGTTGTATCTATCGGCGACTTTCTCTTTGGAACTCCAAATAGAGCAAATGATATGTCCATTTCGATCATCTCAACGAGCTCTCCACAATGATTTGCTCTAATTCATCACTTGAGATACTTTTATATAGTGAAATATTAAATATCCTGCAAAACAAGTGAGAACAACACAACTCGTGGAACTCGTTAGAATCAAACCCTACAACTATACTTTCTGGTTCATTTCATGCTATTTCATGCAATAGTTGATGGTTAATAATGATCATTAGTGACCATCAATACATGCTCTTCATTTCACCAAATAAAGACGCACTCTGCTACGTCCTCAGTCTTCATTTCCCTGCATCTAATAATACTACAGAATACGAGGCCTGCCTCCATGGCATGCGGATTGCGATCGAGCTTGGTGTCAAGTGCTTGTATGTCTATGGTGACTCGGCCCTAGTCATAAACCAGCTTAATAAAGACTAGGACACGGCTAGCGAGAAGATGGATGCTTACTGCAAGGAAATTAGAAAGTTGGAAGGCAAGTTCTATGGCATCGAATACATGCATGTGGTCTGAGATAAAAACAAAGCAGCCGATGAGTTGTCTAAGTTAGGGTCATCCCGAGCCAAAGTCTCACATGGCGTGTTCATCCAAGATCTTGTCAACCCATCAATCATGGAAGAAGAAGATCACGTGGTTGAAAAAGCCCCCAGACCAGCAACTGGTGGCCACGGTTCCTCCTCTGATCACTACGGAACCCTCTCTAACCACTCATACTTTGCCTTCGACCACTGATAATAGTGACTAGAGGGTACCCTTTATCAAGTATCTATAGGATGGAACCAGTTATATTGATCGAACAGAGAATGAGCGCCTTATGCGCCATAGCAAACAGTATATACTGGTCGATGGCATCCTCATGCGCAAGAATGCGAAGGAAGAAGTCTTGATGAAGTGCATCACTCAGGAGGCAAGCATTGAACTACTCAAAGAAATACATAGTGGCACCTGCGGCAATCACGCTGCCTCTCGAACCCTAGTTGGTAAAGCTTTTTGAGCAGGATTCTACTAGCCATCTACCGTGGCCGATGTAGAGAAGTTGGTACGCCACTGCAATGGATGTCAGTTTTTCACGAAGCGCATACATGTACTAGCACGTGAGATCCAGACCATACCAGCCTCCTGGCCCTTTGCGTGCTAGGGACTGGATATGATTGGGCCCTTTAAGCCGGCCCCTGAAAATTTCAAATGTGTGTTTGTGATGATCGACAAGTTCTCCAAGTGGATTGAATACATGCCCTTGACCGATGTGTCCTCAGAAAAAGTGGTCAAATTCCTCGACCAGATCATACACTGTTTCGGCCTCCCCAATAGTATCATCACAGACCTAGGGACTTAGTTCACTGGCAGTACATTCTAGGACTTCTGCAATGAAAGGAGCATTGTTGTAAAGTATATGTCAGTGGCGCATCCCAGAGCTAATGGACAGGTTGAAAGGGCAAATGGCATGATCCTCAATGCGTTGAAGAAAAGACTGTACAGAGAAAACAAGAAAGCGCCCGGCAGATGGCTCAAGGAACTACTAGTTGTGGTCTGGGGTCTCCGAACCTAGCTTAGTCGAAATACGGGCGCCTCTCCCTACTTCATGGTCTACGGTGCAAAAGCGGTGCTCCCTGCCGACATCGCTTTTCGATCACCAAGGGTCGAGAACTTCGATAAGGACAGGTCTGATGAGTCATGAGAACTTGAGGTAAACTGCTCTAAGGAGCGGTGGCTTGATTCCTGTGTGTGTACTGCCAAGTACCTCACTGTACTACGCAAGTATTACAACAAGAATGTCAAAGAGAGGTTCTTCGTGGTCGGTGACCTGGTCCTGAAGTGGAAGACAAATCAAGACGGCATGCACAAGCTTTCGTCACCGTGGGAGGGACCATTTGAGGTCATAGAATTACACGGCCAACTTCCTACAGGTTGTCTTATCTCGATGGCACCGAGTTGCCCAACTCCTGGTATATTGATAAGCTCAGGCGTTTCTACCCTTGAAGCGCTGAATGAGAAAGATATGTACCCCTCTTGTACTTTGATTATTTCAATAAAGCATATATGTTTCTTCCGATCACTCAACGTGTTTGTCTAGAGACTACTTTTTATCAATGTTTTATAACAAACCAGTTGATAGACCACCATTCTTTATTGAGTTCTCGGAGCCAGCCCTGTCTCCGACTTCTTCCCACGTGTGCACGGGACCCGCTCTCTATGCTCTGGGTGATCGGTGGGCGCTCCCTGGTCTGACCTGTGTGCTCTTACGTGTGAACAGGCTCCATGCCTCGCTCTCAGATCACAGATCTGGCTAGGGCCATACGGATTCAACAGGATGACATGTCTCCCAACTGCTACAACTAAAACAGAACACTTACATGTTCTAACTTAGTTATCTTCCATACAATATACAAGCTTCAAACGTTTTTCATACAAAAACATAACAAGCTTACATTGTCTTAACAGTACATTATTACAGACTTGCCTGATGAGGCACAAGTCTACGATAAACTAAAATTATTCTTCCTTCAATAGCTAAAGGCTATTGGCTGGTTGGCGCTCATGGCTTGGGCTAGGCGCTGCTCTTCGCCCTCTCACCGCTCAACAATGGCGGTGTCGCCTCGGTTGAGGAAGCTAGTGCCATCGGGGTCTGGCTGGTCAAGACTGCAGCATCCGATCACTCTGCGGACGAAGATTCTGGCATCGGGGACTGACTAGTCGAGATCACAGCTCTCGGTAGCTGATTCGAAGATGACGGCTCCTATGTCAGTGGTGACGACGTCCCACACAAGTTGATGTCGCCTATTACTGAAGCCGACAAGTTAAGCGACTGGATTCATAGTTCATCTGCTTGCTTCGAGCCAACCTCCTTGGGATACCCCAGCTCGAAGCACTTGAAGTTGATTAGTGGGTAGTGTGCGTGCACCATGCTGAGCACATGGGCACCCACATATTCCCCGGCCTCCTTCACGAACTGATGGAGCCATCCTAAGACACCCTGGCACTTGTTGAGTACTCCAAAAGGCGGTGCTCTGGCCTCGGTTGCTGGGAGCTCTAGGCTGATCAGGTCGAGCATTGGCATGATACCGCCCACCATTTGGTTGCACCAACCCCTCCAAAGATCTCGGTCCTTCTCGAGCTCAAGAGTCTTCGCTAAACAGGCGTCGTGATCTTTGATAACCTCTTCGAGGTGCTTTTTTGTGTTCAACTTTAATTCTATAGTGCAGCACTCTAGTCAGGGAAGTATCATATGAAAACATATTGAACTGACATACTAAGACCAAGACAACCAATACTTACTGTTCAGCTCTAGGTTCTTCGTCTTCAGCTCCTCGGTCATCTTTATGGAATGATCTAGGAACTGCATGTGGTCTTGTGCCAGCTGGTTGTTTACTGCTGTCAGTCAGGTGCACTCTCTGACCATGCGCAAGTTCTCTTCTCAAAGACAAGCCACTTCATTCACCAGGCCTGTAGACAGGCTGGTTAGTACAAGAATATGTATTAACAACACTTTTCAGTGCTCAGGGAGATGGCTAGACAACTTTCCTGTCCTCTCACGCTCTTTTTGGCTGAGCTAGGTGACGGTGTTGCATCAAGATGCCTCTAGCTCTGCCTTCTTCTCGGTGGCCTCGAGCTTTTTGTGTAGCCGATCCACCTCGGCTGCTAGCTCCTTGTTCTCCTTGAACGTTGGTTCAATTTGGTCAAAGCACTGCTTACGGTACTTCGCCGTCTTCATAATATCCTACAAGGCGAACACAGTATCATTCAAGCAAATGCATCATGATACTAGTCTAAGAATGCACAAAATAGCTACTTACATGTACTTCGGCTATAAGCCGCTTCGTCGCTAGCTCGACTTTTCTTGTCTCGTCAACTATGGGGATTTTCTCATGGCAGATGTAGTGATCCCCACATTGACGGCATATACACACATGTTGGCGACCATCCTAGCGATGCCCTTGAATCTCCTCAAGGACGTTGTCGTCATCAGACTCCGCGGCATCAGCAGTCCTGGGCTGTTCTTGCTGCTAGCCAGCTTCGGCCTCCTCCTGTCGTTGACTAGCCCCGGCATCAGCATACCCTCGGCTGCTCCTAGGTTTCGACAACACCACCGGAGTTTTCCCTCGAGCCGTGGCATCGGGTAGAACACCCTCCTGTGTGCTCGGGGTGGCCGCAGACTGCTCTGGTGCTTCTTGTCCGAGCTCAGGAACTCACCTCTCCTCCGTTGTTGCGTGTTCCTTGACTAGTGCCTCAGGATGCACCTGTTCGGATGTCCTCTGCTCGACGGCTGTCTCCACTGGCAGGGCGGTTTCTATGATCCCTGTGGGTGTGGGTCACGATTCATCTTCTGCGGCCTCCTTGACCATCGTCGGCTCATTCATAATGGTTGTAGCAGTCGTCAGCCCTATCAGGTCGGCACTTGGCGCTGCCTACTCGCTGGTTGCTATCGTGGCGGCCGATGATGGCCTCCCACCAACGGCGAGCTACTCGGGGATCTCCGTTGATGTCGGGCTACAATTTGACAAAGGCACAGTTGATGATGCTTATTACTATCTGCCTTTACTACTAATGCTTACTGAAGTGTGCAGATACTTACATGTCCGCCTGGCGATGTGCGGTCGAGAATGCACAACACCACGGTCGCCCTTGGCTCCCTTGCTGGCCAGACGAGCTATGACCACCCTCACTTGGTGGCGACACAGGTGATGCAGTTGCAGTGGACGTCGTCCGCATTCCCAACGGTGGTGTCGTTGCTGGTTTTGATGACCCTCGTGGCTTGTCTGCACTACGCCCTTCCTTCAACAAAGATTTTCTTCTTCGTCTTCATCCGACCAGTTTTGTATCATCCAACGACGCTTGTTGGTCGAATTCTCCAGCACCCCCACGGTCTACGAGCTCCCAGGCCTCTTCTTCGAGTGTTCGGGGCCGACTGGGTGCTTACCAGCCATCTTGCTCCTGGTGTCAGTCCTAGTGCTTGGTGCTCTGCCTCCCTCCTTGTTGTTGTCGACGTGAGTGTAGCATTGCTGCACGTTCCGCGGTGGGGCTCCAAGCTCCTCGAGTGGTCCATTCTAGGCACCAGGGACATGTATAGCAAGTGCCTTTCAACGCCATGCACCTAACACCACAACGACAACAGGGATTACAACAGATGTTTTTATCAACTATGCAATCGACTCAAAAGACAGATGCTAGAGAAACCTTCGGAGCTGGTCGGACGAGCTTGTACACGTGCACGATGATGCTCAAAGGATGGTACGATGGATCTACCAGGTTGACCAGCTCTGTAAATCCTCCGCTTGATCTCATCCTTGTGCAGCCGGGTTGGATGCATTCTGGTCTGGTCAGCTGAGCCCTAGTACTCGTAGCCAGCGTGCACCCTCTTCTGGCAAGGCTACACTCACCGACTGATGAAGCTCCTGGCTACGGCTGGTCTATCTAGACAGTTCCACGGAAGCAGTGCCATGAGCTCCCTCACTTGCCTGGCGTACTTTGGTTTCTCGTTCCAACTGACTCTCTTCTTCGGGATGTAGCCAATGTCACAAAGGGTGGCAGTGTTGGGCTCTTCTCGGATGTAGAATCATTTCTTGTACCAATCACCAAGGGAGGTATTCTAGGGGCAGCTGAGGTACTCAGACTTCATTCCATCACGGAGTGTCAAGTACACTCCGCTGGTGATCTGAGATCCCCCCTTGGACCCCTTCTTCCGAAGACAAAAAAAGGTAACGAAAGAGATTGAAATGTGGTAGAAATCCACCAAAAGCTTCACAGAGATGAATGAAGGTGGAGACGAGAAGGATTGAGTTGGGATGCAGATTGCAAATCCCAATCTTATAGTAAAGGCAAAGACCTTGGAGGAAAGGATGAATAGGAACCCCAAATCCCCTCTTGAAAAAATCCTCGAATACAATGATCTCACTAGGTTGGGGATCGGGGAAGTTTTCTGAGTCTAATGCTCTCCAGCCTTTGAGCTCCTTGTCATGGAGCACCCCTAGGCCGACAAGCTCGTTGATGGATGCTTCGGTGGACTTTGACTTCCACCACTCCTTCCTCATCACCTCGGCCCTTTTCTGCACCTCAGTTTTGGCCATCCTCTACCGTTCTCGCCTCTTTGCTTTGGCTCAGCTGGCGGACAAAGAGTGCGTCGCTTCTAACGGCGGCGAGGTGTGCTAATGGCGGCCGCGGAGTCAGAATGGGGAATGTAGGCTAGAAGAGGAAGGCAATTGGTTTACAAAGGCGACTATTGGGCGTAAATGGGGAATGGCCGCACATCGGCTATTTATCCCATTAACCACACCATTCCACCTCCCCAAAATATTCGGGGATCATGCGTGTGAAACATGGCACGCACCTAGCAGTTTCCACTTTTTACTGCTCCTGCGCTAGTAAATGTGCCCCCTCGGTTATAACGCGGGAGGGCCCACGCTGACACCCATTGATAGACGTTGGCCTACAGTGTGATTGACAAGACAAATGCATGACTGCAATGTCACATCAGGAAGACTTTTGAGACAACAAGTTAGGCCACAAAAAAGAGAAAGAGAGACAAAATATGATAGAGAAAAAGGTGTTGGAGATACACGATGCTCGGGGATGGGTCTAGCGACTACAGTCTATCTTAGATCACCGAGCACGATAACCTCCCCGATCACGCTCGGGGACTCGTCGATCACTCTCCGACTATGCTCGAGGACTCATCGATCTCAACTTATGCTATGCTCGGGAACTGTTTCGACCATTCCCCGACCATAGCTTGAGGTCTGTTTTCCTCGGCTACATGTGAAATTTGACTCACATACAGTTGAGAGATCAGCACTTTTTTAGACCTTGCTACAAGGCTTATACTACGCCTTCTAGCAAGTTCGGGGACTACATCGGTACGATGCACCTATCGGTGCATCTCAGTATCAAGTTTCCAAGAAGGTTCATTTTAGACCTTGGCACCACATGCCTACGTCACCTATTACCAGGCTCGGGGGCTAAGTGGGCACACTTCACCTTGTGGTGAATATGCTTATTTTTTGACCCCTACACTTTGTTTACCCTACTTTCATTTTTATTAGAAATACAAGTGGGCACACTTCACCAGGAAGGAAATATTTTTCTTTTTCTTAAGAGCACCATACATTCTTCGGACAACCTACTTCTCTGGCGACAACGGTGATCGGCTGTATTTCAAGCTGGTCGGATGCCTGCAACAACTGCTCAGATGGCGTTTTGACTGGTTGGAGACATCAAGAACTCAAGCCTCACTATTTAGAGAAGGTCAAGACGGCGTGTCGCATCACAATGCATAGTGCTCGAGGACTAGCTGTGGGGGTATTAACCCCAATACCCCTATGGCTAGACTTGGGCTGGCCCAGACCAGTGGGCCTGGCTCATGAGAAGGATGACGCACGGCCTAGTCAATTTGCTCAGCGTCCCATGCAAGGAAGGAAAGCAAACTTGGAAATCAAGCAAGATCCTGGTCGGTTAGAATAGGAATCCTTATTCGGCCAGCTATAGCAATTGTAACTGACTATGATTAGTTTCTAGATTTGTAACCTTGCCCCCAGACTATATAAGGTGGGCAGGGGACCCCCTTAAAAGATCATCTCATTGCACCTCTTCATACAGAGCAATACAATCTGACGAAGGACGTAGGTATTACGCCCTCACGATGGCTGAACCTGGATAAATCCTTGTGTTTGTCTTACGTCACCATCTAGTTTGTAGCTTGCGCACATGTCTGCTGACAATCTACTACCTTGGGCATACCCCTAGGTAGACCGTCGACCACATTTAGTCGACAGGCCCCATATCAACTCGTTTACGGGAAAACTTATCATTTGCCGGTAGAGTTAGAATTCAAAGCTCATTAGGCAATCAAGAAATGGAACATGGACCTAGAAGCAGCAGGAATAAAAAGGAAGATGCAACTCTTAGAGCTTGATGAATGGCATGAGAAAGCCTATCAAAACGCCAAGATGTACAAGGAAAGGACTAAAAGGTGGCATGACAAGAGGATCAAGAAGAAGAGTTTCACACCAGGAGATAAGGTATTACTTTTTAATTCCAGGGTAAAGCTATTCAGTCATGGAAAACTACGAAGCAAATGGGAAGAACCATTCACGGTGATTAGCACTTCATCACATGGAGTGGTAACACTTCAAAATGACGAAGGTACGTTATTCAAGTTAAATGGTCAATGACTTAAGATTTTTTTTAGAACCTGATAAGAGTTCTGAGGAGTTGGACATAATCTAATTCATCCTTTTCCCATGATTTGAGTCCTCTGTCGCCTCCGATGAGTTTCGTCACCTAAAAATAGGTTTTTTGAAATTAGAAACGAGTTAGAAGACAACACGAAAAAGGAAACCGTGTTCCACCATGGAATGGGGCCGACTAGCCCCACCCCTAGGCCAGATGGCCTATAGGGGACTCCCCTCGCCTCGTGTTGCCTCCCTTGTCCCTTCTGAAGTCCTTCTCATCCAAATTTCGAAGTCTTTCAGCCGAACTAGTTTTCCCCCATTATGAACTCATCGTAGAGAGATCTGAACCCTCTGCAAGTTGGTCCGAAGTATAAAACTAGACCCCCTACCTGCCTCCAAGCTATAACTTCCTACCTTTCAAACCTTCAACAGCAGCCATGCTCTCCTCTTTTCAATTTCCAATGGTCGGTGACCTCGAGATCAACATCAACGAGCCTCCTCCTTCTGACAAGATCCACGCCGACGAGCTTCATCCTTTCGATGACTCCATGGCCCTCACCATCATCCAGCCGAAGGAGTTCGCTATTGTTCCATCAAAGGAGCTCACCATCACACTGCCAAAGGAGATCGTGCCTGCGCCTAACCATAAGCCTTCTACGCCCATGCCATTCCTTGTCTCACCCTCGCACCGCCGCCGCCACGTTTCACCGTTGAAGGAAAACCAGGTGAGCCGAAGGTGCAGACATTCCGCGTACCTAAGGAGCTCAACCTTTCACCGCCTAGACCCGATGAGATGCTGATCGGACTGAAGACCAACAAGTTTGGTGATGTCACCTACATGAAGTACAAGAAGACTACTCCGCATATCGCTCTTGATGGAGTCCGGGCTATGCCAGCGCAGATCAAAGTAGTTCCTCCTAAGAAGAGACCTTCATCCTCCTCTGAGTCAAGTGAGGCCAAGTGTCAAAAGACCACCTTAGCTACTCTGGAGAAGAAGATGGAAGAGCTCCAGCAGAAAATCACTAGGATTCAACAAGACTTAGCTTTTCTAGCTAGGACTATTGATAGGTTGACTGCGAGGATGGATAAAGCAACCATTAAGCATTAGGGATTAAAGTCCCATGTCAACATCATCTCGCGTACCGTAGCCTGTAGACTTGAGAATTGAGAGAGAGTGATGGTTGATTGATAAGGCACATGTGTTTTGTTTAGTAAGTCTAAAGTTTATGAGTCTAAGTTATAGTCTATTCGTTATTTGATTAGTTCATTTGGAATGTGTAATAAAGTGCCTTAAATGATATCCATAAAGTTTGTTAGTGTCAAATCATTCTCCCTATTATTATTTTTGGATATATGTTTTGTCTTCACATGTTGTGCTTAAAGATAAACAGGAAACAAGTGTGGGGGGAAACCCACCGAAGAAATCCGATCGCGAAATTATGAAAAAACAGAAATAATCAACGCCAAGACCACGCACGACAAAGCAGACCATGATGGGCCACAAGACCAAGCCACCCAGCCTCACACCCCATCTTTTTGCTCCATCTTTCGTCCACGGTCTAGTACATATATCATACTTTCTATTTTCATATATTTTGCTCTCTGTTTCGAATTAAAATTGAAGATACATTGAATAAGCAAACCCTATGCAAGTCTCGATTAAAGTAAGATTGCTTTACCATGACTTAAAGATAGATTCACACACACTTTTCCTAGAAATCTTGTTACTGTTGGCAACTTTTTTAGTAGGGACCCCATATCACTTAAGTTGTTGTGGAATGTGAGATACAAGAATAATGAAAACCTGATTCTGGATGTTTTGTCATTTGGAGAATTTCTTTTCAAAAATTTTAAATGGATAGCTATAATTCTCCTTTATGGTAAAGATACATTGCCTACCAAAGCCATACATATGAAAACTAGCATATAGGCTATTTACTTTGTATTGAGTTTTGTCAAACTATGAATGACCCATGTTGAGAGGATTATCATGCTCCCAAGATCAAGATCACGTACACCCAGATATATCTGCTGCTCTTACACTGAGAGTATGCAAAAACATGCCTTTCGCCCAAAAATCTATCTACTACCCTAGGAGAAGACCAAAAAGATTGTTAGGACTTCAAATAAATACTTCAAGATGGTCATTAATCTCTCAAAAATTATTGTATGACAAGTAGAGACATGAGGCTATGTAAAAAAAGAGAGAATGGACAAGTGTCCAAGTGTTGAAAAAAAAGAAGAGAAAGAAAAAGAAAAATGCAAAATCAAAATGATAGCTCATGATCTCTTTGCCTGAAGAAAGCTTTTCATTGTCTCAAAAGAGAGATACATGTTTCAAGGAGCAATGTAGAATTAGGTTAGCCGCTAAATATTTCCACACACATGCACATCTTGATCTAAGGGTATGACATTCCCCTCCTTGGATCCCGGCTTTGACTAGACAATATATGCATGGTAAGTATGCCATATCCTTAAAATACCTTCAACTCCATATAAGCTTTCATAGAAGTAGGATGTTTTTAAGGCATCAATCATATATGCCTCAGAGAGGATCCACAAATACCACATACAATGAGCAATCTGAGTGCACCATAGAAGGAGAAGGTAAGCTATGTTTTCTTTTCAAAATATATACAAACACTCCAAGTGACAGGATTGAAGGATGAAAGGGGCACTATTTCACGTTGTTCCATTTTTTAACTGCCCAAAGTTTTATGGTAGACACATTGAATCCTACAGTACAGGTATGACTAGGAATGGTTTAGTGTTGATGTATTGTCTTACAGTTATGTTTAAAGTAATCCAACCTTTTCTTGAGGACGAGCAAAAGCCTAAGTGTGGAGAAGTTTGTTGACGGTAATTAACTCCTATTATAAACTATCAATAAAACAAGAAAAAGGGTATAAATGTACTCACCACCATAGAATAGGGACTCAACTAACAGAATTTCATGAGTTTTGGTGAATTATGATTTTTTAGGGATTAAACAGGAAAAATAGGAATTCTAGAGAAGAGTTGGGCCCAAGGAACCAGATCAAATCATCTCAAACGAATCAGACCCTGACACTAGAAGATTCTAGAAGATATGAGAAAGCACGGGACCGAGACAGGGATCGAGAGGACTCCAGAGGAGGCCGCCTAGCCCCCCTGTTGATGGTCACTATTGCTCATTCATAACCATCAACTATTGCATGAAATAGCATGAAATGAACCACAAAGCATAGTTGTAGGGTTTGATTCTAATGAGTTCCACGAGTTGTGTTGTTCTCACTTGTTTTGCAGGATATTTAATATTTCACTATACAAAAGTATCTCAAGTGATGAAACAGAGCGCACCATTGCGAAGAGCTCGTCGAGACGATCGAAACGGATATATCATTCGCTATATTTGGAGTTCCAGAGAGAAAGTCCCCGATGGATATGACTCAGAAGATTCTAGAAGACTCCAGAACCATCACCAAGCAAGAGTTTTAGGGACTAACATAACAATTTCCATAGCTTTGGTGAATTGTGAATTTTCAGGGATAAATACATAATAAGCTGAGAAAGGAGTAGGAGTCAAGAAACCGACCCAAATCAAGTTGGAATTCCGCGAAAATTGATGGGAAGGTTCTAGAGGACTCGAGAAGACACGGGAACGAAGCGAGAGCCCAAAGGCTGACAGGTGGGGCCGGCCGGCCCCACATGTCAGGCCGGCCAGCCTGGGCCCACCTCTAAGTGAGATCAACTTCGCGTGGCGGCCTCCAACTGATCTCTACGACGCATGTCAACAATTGTTTCAAGTTGGTTTGATTCGAGGGCTACGGTTCATCCCCACCAGGCTATATAAGCAGGGGCAGACCCGCTCCGTCAGGCAATCTCCATCTTCATTAGCTACATCCAGAGCAAAAGCTAGGGTTTCACCCCTCCATCCAAGTACAAGTAGAGATCCCTCTAGATGATCGTCTAGTTCTAGTTCTTCTAGTTCATCTTCTAGTTCATGTAGTTGTAAACTAGAGATCAGGGAGAGAGGAGAGGAGAGAGCTGAGGAGGAGCCAAATCTGTCAGATCTTCCTTGACATTGTACTTCTGCAGCATCTGGTTCGTCTTGAGCAATCTCCAGGTTCTTCAACATTTATTTCTAAGTATTTTGTTTAGTTGTAGTTCTTGCTTTATTATATTTACTGGATCTCCACTCGTATTGAGTGCTCTAGGTATTCTAGGTAATTAGAGTAGTAAGCGTTAGTGTAGACGTGGCGTCTAGACTAGGGTTTACCTAAGTTTGCGCCCAATCCTCCGGATAGTTGTGGTAGCCCCAGAGGTGATAGCTCTGTTAGGCCTTTGTAATCCACCACATTAGGGTTGGTGTTTTCGTAGAGCTTTTGGCAGCCTTCTCCTAACTACTGTTTTCCTAGTCTTTTTCGAGAGTTGGAAAGAACCTGCTGCTCCGAAGTAAGTAAAGTAGAGTAAGTCATCGACAAGATAGAACCACTTAGAAAACCCTAAAAACCCTCTCTACCCTATAATTACCCTTTCCTTGGATGTTCCTAATTCTTCTAGTACACTTCACCCCGTAGAAATTGATACCTTGGAACACTCCTGGGTGAAAGCTACATCGGTATCTGTGCGCTTGCGGATCTTTTTCTATGTGCATTAAAATACCCAACACACCCTCAGGCTGGTCGGCCTGGCCTAGAGGCCAACCGCCTTCTCCTTCACGCAATGTGTTACAACACATCTCTACATCGAATCTTAACCATCGTTTCAAGTCGGTTTGATTGAAGGGCCACGGTTTATCCCACCGGACTATATAACCAGACCCCAGACCCTCCGAGACAGAGCATCCTGAAAGCCTAATTCATTATCTTCAGATAGGATCAGAGAGAGGTGTCCCTCGAAAGAAAAACCTCTCTAGAGCCAGCTTTCAGGAAGAAGACTAGTTCTCCTCTAGTTTATGTTTGGAATCTAGTCTTGAATTAGAATTAGAAGAGAGAGAGAGAGAGGGAAGAGATTTGGAGGGAGTACCGGCCTGTCGGTGCTGCTTCTACGCTTTGTACATGTGGATTCATGTTCTTTAAGGGCTTGCATCTGAGATTTATTTGGTGATCAACTTCTATTTGTCAGTAAGTCTTAATGTTATTATTATTCTTCTAATCTGCGACTCTTTTTGAGTACATTATTTCTGTTAGCTCTAGGGGTAGAGTAGCCGTCGTAGTGTAAGCGTGATGCTTAGACTTGATTGCTCGTATGATGTACCCTATATTTCGGATCGGTGGTAGCTCGTAGGGATGACTTTTATAGCCTTGTTGAATCTTCTATAGTCCATCTCCCGTTTATAGGCCGAGCAGGATTAGTTACTTAGAAGACTACACTTTGATTGTGCTCTTCTATAGTAATCCCTAGCTGAATCGTAATTAACATAATTTACTGCAATAATAGAACTAGACAACCTTAGTGATCGCCTTTATCTTCTATTTTCTCTGTCCTTGTTTGCTACTCAGGGATTAGGTTTAAGACTAAAGTACATCATTCCGTTCCTTTGGGTTCGATATTAAAACTGGGTCATTCCAGTGAAGTGCTACATCGGTAGATTATCTTTGCACTTGCGGATAACTAGAGTGTGCATTAATTATACCAATATAGGCACCCAGCAGCCCTCCTATCCGGCCCTCCCCTAGGAACGCCGGTCGAGAGAAGCTTGTCGGCGGGCCCGCCGTGGCGGCCCGCCGCAGCCGGTAAAGCCAACTAGCAGCAAGTAGATCTGACGAAGCCCTAGCTCGCTGTGCGGCCCTATGTGGAACGGCCTGCACACGCGTAGCAGCTCTCTTATACTTTCGTCATCACTTCGTATAAAAGGTTTAACCCAGAGGTATTACGTTTGGAACAATAAGATTATAAGCTGACCCTCACCCTCTTAAACTTCAAGATGGTACTAAATCCAGCAATAATAACTACACATGATCCACTTGGGCCACATGGGTCAACTTCGCAATTATTACAGGCTACTAATGGGTTAGGGTGTTACAGTCCGAGTCGCCCACGCGGGGGCGACGCGGATGGGAGAGGGGAATTGCCTTGGATTGCATTAATAATATTGTAAACTGCATTTTGTGTTTGGTACTGCAGGTTTTGTGCGTCGCTGTTTACCAATAGAAACCGAGAGCTAGCTGATCGCAGATCTGGGGTCGTCGACTTTGAACGCTGCGTGCATATAACCATTACAAACTGGCATGAAACATGGACCATCTACGACGTGGCACAAACGTGCGTGTTGCATTGCATATATACATGTTTGGTCCTCCAACAACTGTAGGGCATGGTGTTGCGGTGTTGCCCCGGCCGCCGTGGTTCGTGGATCGTGGATCTGGGAATACAGTAGCTAGCTTTGATGACCTTGACCATTTCAATCGGAGGGCAGCTTCCGATTCCGAGGCATCAGGGTCAACTCACGCTTCGGTGACGACAAGCAAGTCTGAATTGTGGCGCAATTACTGCACACGGCAGGAACTGTCGGTGCCGAACAGCCGAACAGGCGGTGTGTTTAGTTCCGCGAAAAGGTGTAAAAAAAGTATTGTACTATATTTTGGCTTTATTTGGTAAATAGTGTCCAACCGTTGACTAATTAGGTTCAAAACGTTCGTCTCGCAAAGTACAACAAAGCTGTACAATTAGTTTTTGATTTCATCTACATTTAGTACTATATGCATGTATCGCAAGTTTGATGTGACGGGGAATCTTTTGTTTACACAGTACTTTTTTTTTTTGAGGAAGTAAACACAGCCCAAGAAAACCTCACAGATTTCGTGAAATCCGCCAAACACGCATCGATCACATCCACTCCTTTATATCTTATCCAAAGAAGGAGATTCATTATTTAGTTGATTTCCATAGGTTCAATATATAAGCTTAATCTTGAGCACAAGCTGTACGCAGTGGCCGAGATTAGTCAAACAATGGCTGCCCTGCCAAACGTGTCATCACGTGCGATGAGTAATGCGTTCAGGCTATCCGCACTCATGGACCTCTATATTCATCCTCTATACGTTCTAGTTAGCAAGATTCTCTTCTTTATACTCAATTCTTCCGCACTCATCTATCCTCTATATCATCATCTATCCACTCTATCCACTGTGGGACCCACTTGTCACTTTATCTAAATATATCTATGTGTAATCTAGTTTTAAAGTAATTATTGAGACGAATTTAATGGTGCAATCGAAATTTAATTTAGATTTTTAGTTTGTGAGTTATAACATTTTTTCCTTTGTTTAGCTAGTGGGGCCCGTCACTGCCCACTATAGAGTAAGCATTGTACCACTCTAAATATAGAGTGAGAAAAAGGATAGAGTATCGTTTTAGAGTACCCAGTGCAACAGTTTTTACTCTATATTCATACTCTAAAGTTTTAGAGTATCACTCTAGAGTACCCACTGCGGATAGTCTCACTCATCTGACTAGCAGTTCCAGTTCCACTGACCCCCACGTCCACCCCGCCCCGCACGGACGACTCCGCACCCATCCACGCTATAAATGGCAACACGGCCGGGGCGCCATTCCTGCGAGCTGAGGTATCTAACAAGCAAGCGGAGCAGCTGCTCTCTCTAGTCTAGCTAGATATAAGACGTCTACAAGCTTGTGCGCGTGGCAACCGATGGCGGCTCGGGGAAGAGGCAGTGCAGGCAGTAGGGCGCCGCTTGTCGCCGGTGCCGCGTTCCTGTGCGTGGCGGTGCTCCTGCTGGCGACCGCCATCCCGGCCGCAGAGGCGGGGACGACGTACCTCGTCGGCGACGCCGCCGGGTGGACGCTCAGGCCCAAAGTTGACTACGCCCAGTGGGTCGCGGGCAAGACCTTCCTCGCCGGCGACATCCTCGGTACGTCGTGCTTACCCTATGTTCTCGATCGGCTTCATCACCTCGCTCGCTAGTACTAGTACGTAGCCTTTAACGTACGTGCACACGCACACTTGTATATCCTGATCCTGACGGCCGATCAATCATACGTACGTCTACATAATACGCAGTGTTCAAGTACAACACCACGTATCACGACGTGACGTGGGTGAGCAAGGGAGGCTACAGGAAGTGCATCGTGTCGCCCAAGGGACGCGCACCGGTGTACCACACGGGCTACGACGCGGTCACACTGCCCAGGGGCACGCACTACTTCATCTGCGGCGCGCCGGGACACTGCAGCGCCGGCATGAAGCTCGCCGTCACGGTCTACTGAGATCCATCGTACGTGTACTAGTGTCCAGCTCCATCTTCTCGATCTGGACTGCGTGAGTAGCAGACTAGCAGCTAGTGTGCGCGGACCGGCGGACGGTTTAATGTGTTCAACATCGTCGCGCGCGCGCGTTGAGATGGCGTCTGTAATTTGCGTGTCGTTGCGACTTGCAACTTGTTGTGTGATGAGTTAATTTGGAGTGTATGTGACATGCAAATATGCAACGAGAGTAAACCTGATGTTTCCTCTCGTCAGTCGTTGTCACGCTGCTAGCTAATGTTTGAACTTGTCCACAACTCCAAATGCAACTGAGTTTATCGTTGGAGTCACGTGTGGAGATGCGGGAAAAAGTCAAAGCAGAAATGTGTGCATCCAGCATCGTGTGCAAGACGCCACACACGTGTCCTACCAAGTTGACTTAGGGCATGTTTGGTTAAGTGGCTAACCGCCAGCAGGCTCCAGGAAGCCAACTTTGGCCAAGCTCTCTCATGCATTCTCGTCACCGCCCGTCACCTCCCCGCGCTACTCCTTCGCTTGCTGCCTCGCGCCCTGCTCCTCCACTATCTACTACCCTTCTTTGGCCGCCGCGCTTGCGAATCCAAGGCCGCCAGACTTCACGCATCCAGGGCCGTCGGACTTCATGCTCTGCTCCTCCCTTCGTTTTCACCACCGTCTGTATCCTCCTCACTTCTCCAATCTCGAATCGCCGGGTGCCTGCTTCCCTATGGTGGCGCCGGCGGGTTGGCCGAAGAGAAGCTGCAAGCGCTCCTATCAGCCGTCGTCGCGGGTAACAAGTAGGCGCAGCAGCAATACCACTGCGCGGCCGGCGTGGCCAGCGCTGCGCAGATCAACTTGACCTGCAACAGTGGCGGCGGCGTGGTGGCGTCGTGGAAGGGCGGCAGGGACGGCAATCTCGAGCCATAGAACCATGGCATGCACGGCGGACGCGCTGTTGGCGGCGGCGGTGTCCACCAGCGGGCGCCCGTTGTCCACGGCGGACACGCTGTTGGCGGCGGAGCTGTACCAGCAAGGTGGGGAGGTGGATGCGCTGGTGCTCGCCGGGTGCGAGCGCCTCCGCGTGGGGCCGGAGCGGAGCGGGAGTGCGAGGTGCTGGCGCGTGCCACCACGGCGGGCGCCTCGCTAGCGCTACCGGAGAAGGAGCGTGAGCTGGAGGCGGCCATGGCGGATGATGTTTGCAGTGGCCATGGCGACGGTCACGTGTTCGACGAAATGTGTTAAAACGGTAAACGTACCAATCTTAGGATACGGTGACTCTATGCAAGCTCAAGCAAACAACCAAACAAACAAAAACTTAGCCAGGCTTCAGCAATCATTTTAACCAAACAAGTGGCTGTTGACTTGTATAAACCTGGCTAAGTCTAGTCTGGCTCAAAAAGTTATCCAGGCTTTGAATTGAACATGAACCATATGTTAGCATCGTGCGCAAAAGATGTCGCGCGTCCTACCAAGTTGACTTTTGCTATACGTACATAAGTATTGATCAAGTAGCTGCCCCATGTCTATGCATCCAAACAGCTTCAGCTAGCCCTGCTCAAATTCGTAGCCACTATTCACTGGCACTCTACAACAAGCTCTCATCGTAGCGATCTGTGTGCCAGACAGTGTTTCGAAACTCCCAAAGCGGAAGTTCATATATTGAGCAACCTACGGCAATGTTTGGCTCACCCTGATTTCGCCGTAATTGAAGGGCCGGTATAAGAACCAAAGGAGATTGTCAACAAGAGCCACAAAAATTCATTTAAGGGGAGGGTAAAAAGATTGATTAACTAAAATTTCACCATATATGTACTCATATCGCATGTTTATGCACCTACAAAGAAAGTTCACTCGCGAACTGATCATGATTAGTTGGTTGGGTTTCTTGTGGTGGAACCTGTCCATCCGGATTTAAGTCCTCACATTAGCATGTGTGCTCGCATTTTTCTAGATTTATTCTAGGATTTAACGATGCTACGCTTTCAGTGGTAGTCAACGTCCCCGTCGACAGCGAGACACTTGCGGTGTCTTCGTGAATCTCAAAATCTGCCGGCTCACTCCTTCAGAGGTGATTATAGGGGTAGAATTTGCGTATATGTGTTCATAGAGGTGAATGTGCGTGCGTATTGTGAGCATCTACGTCTCAAAAAAATACTTAAACTAGCTATGTTCCACCGGTGGTGGAGGACCGATAAAATTCCGCTCTGAAGAATCATCCCTTCGCCGGATTATTAGCGATATGAAAAAACTTGTTTCTCGGTTTAGACTAAGGGCATGTTTGGTTAGAGGTGTTAAAGTTTAACGAACACTGTAGCACTTTCGTCTTATTTGATAAAAAGTTTCTAATTTTTGATTAATTAGGCTTAATAGATTCGTCTCATAAATTACTCCTAATCTGTACCGACATGCATGCAATTAGTCTACATTTAGTACTCCATGTATTTGCCGCAACATTAATGTGATGGGAGTTAAACTTTAACATGTGAAAACCAAACAGGACCTACGCTTCCTGTAAGAATAGTTGATTGATGTTGCGATTCTAATTTTATCTACAGGGCACTGAAGCTTCAACTTTTCTGTTCATTGTACCATTCCGTGGGACTTTGGGCAAGATTCCTGCAGGCAAAGTACTCTGACAATCTCTTTTGCTGCTGCTAGACATATGAAATGCTTGAGACACGATCTTCATTTTATTACAATACTCATTTCTGGTTGGCAGCGGGGAACTACTTTCTTCGCATCTAATTGGTCTGGGATAGGTGCTTGACTAAATTACTTCCAGCCTTATAGCTATGTTCCACCAGTGGCCGAGGACCGATAAAATTTAAGGTATGACAAAATCAATAACACACATGGCAAAGTAAGACAAAATTAAAATGGTTTAGACACATACGAGATACCATGATCGTTAAGTACAAAATATAAAAGTAAGAACATTCGATAATACGCAAGTGAAGTCAATAGACAAATCGAGTGACAATGAATATTCAATTGCATCTAGGTGATAGAGGAAACTACACTTGCCTATCTTTCACAATTCACAAATTAATCAACCAAATTCAGTAATTAACGACAAGGAAATAAATTTAAAATATAATTTAAAAGAAGTAATCGGTGATTAAAAAGAACAGATAATTGACCTGATGATGGCGGGACGATGTTGGTGTGTCGGTTGCAGACCGATGCCTGCCAGCAGAGACTGAAGATTGCAGTGCCGCCTGGTTTTGCCTACTCACCTTGTTGTTGTTGCTGTACTGGATTAGCACGAACTTGCTGAGTGCAGATGGCCACTGGCCGGAACTCGCCGACTCACCGACGGAACCGGAACTCGCCTTGCTGTAGGGCACAGACGACAGCGTCGGAACCAGAACTCGGAGGGGCATGGGGCGTCCGCACGCCTGGATGAGATCACCGTTCAGTTATTCATTCATGAGACGCACAGTCGGAAACACAGAGGCCCCGTTTGGCCAGGGAAGGGTGTAGCGCCCGGACGTCTGGACAAAAGCGCATGTCCGGATATCCACGCCACGCCCACCGCTCACGAGAATATTGTCATTGCCCAGCGCGTGCTTAGCATAAAACGCATACTCACCCGTGCCTGTCGCGCCCGCGTAATAGGAGGACATTTACCCCGTCGGACCGTAACAGAAAGGAGCGCGCCCCGTGCCTGCCTCACCCCGCCTGTGGATGTGCGCCGGGAGGCGCCTGCACGATGACCTAGGGGTGACGCCCCAGCAACAGTAGCAAGCGGCTATGGTAGGCCACTGTCCGTCAGCCACGGGAGCCATTGCTACATGTGCTCCCCAGATCTACTTTTAAAACATCCAGTATAAACACTTGCAACATGCGACTAAAAAATAGATGAAACACTTAAAACATACACTTGAAACATGTGTGTACAGTCATAGCAACATATACAACATCCAGATCTAGTTTTGCAATATCTAGATAAAACACTTGCAACATACGTATGAAACACTGAGAACATGCGTTTGAAACATGCAGGTTATGCAACATCTAGATATACTTTTGCAACATCATAATAAAACACTTCGAAACATGCTTTTGAAATAACGAAACACTCGAAAACATATGCTTACAACATGCGTATATTATCATTGCAACATATGTAACATCCTAAATCGACTTTTACAACATTCAGATGAAACTCTTGAAACATAAGTCTGCACTACTACAGGAATCTTAACCGTGGTGGGCAAAATGGTTAACCGAGGTGGGCAAGCCAACCGCCTCGGAGCCCATTTGGTAAACGCTGTGTAAAACATTTTGTGTAGTACAGTTGAAGCGTCTGAAACACTTAAACACGACGTCGCCGGCGGCTATGACCTACCTAGTGGGGAACTGCAATGGGGGTGGGGCGCGGCCTCGGTCGAGGCTTGGCCGGCCGATGCACGGCGCGGCGCAGAGCTACAAGCTAATTTTGTTGAGCTCCACCTGCTCCTATGCCATCGCACGCCTGTCTGCCTACTGCATCGACCGGTTGCTTTGCCGCTTCGACGCCCTCTTCACCATGCTTGTCAAGCAAGGCTCCTCCTTCAGCACTGCATGACCCACATGGGCTATGCTACGCCGCCCAAGATGGACTGGAAGGTGCGCAAGATGCATCGCCTGGTGGCTGCCAGGCACACGTGCCACAAGCTCGATGCATTCTTCGAGCTGGAGCAGCCCGCGCCAGCACCGCTGCATCAGGGAGCAGCCGGGTTGAGTGCGCACATCACGTGGCTAGGCAGAAAGTGGAGCACCACCGTGTGTCCATCATGTGGATGAGAAAGAGCCACATCGCTATTTAAAGAATGGTGTGGATGAACTGATGGTGTGAGCAAGCCGGTGGGCCAGTCAGCAGGCCCAGCTAAGAGTATCTGAGAGCGTGGACGCGGGGCGACGCCTGTAGAGGAGTATTAGCGTTTGGTTAGTGAAGCTGTTTTTTTTAGGGGGTTTCAGTTTCACATAATTGCTAAGCCCCATGAGCAGGCAGATATGCCAGCCCAAAATACCTGTTGAGAGCAAATGGTTTCTTCTTCCTCTAGACGACGTCCAGATGTCAGCGGCTTGTTTCTCAAAAAAAAAGGATGTCAGCGGCTCTAGTCGGTGTCGGATTAGCGGAAGGGGCGGGATTCAGGAGGAGTCACGGCGGAATCGAGGTATGGCAGCTGCTATTCCATACCATATTTGAGTCTTCTGCCACTGGCCACTGCGATCCACTGAGGGCATGTTTGGTTCCTAGGACTAGAGACTAAGGACTACACAGGGACCACTAGTCCCAATTAGCCCCTCAAGAGAGTCTAGTGGACTAGGAACTAATAGTCCCTCTTTTAGTCTTTGTGTTTGGCAATTTAGGGACTACTAGAAACTAAAATTTAATCTCTAGTCCTTAGTCCCTTTGAAACCAAACAGGGTCTAAATAGGCACAAAACACGGAAGAAAGAAATGGGACTTAAGTCCCTGTATCATGTTCCTTCTTCCACACTATTTGGAGTATAATCTGAGAAACGAAGAGGAGGCAGCGGAAGCTAGAGAGGTGAATGTTACCAATATTCGGAATTCTTTTCGAAGTTTGTGTTTCTCTCTCGCTCTCCGTCTTCCTATTTGTACCTTTTCTCATCAATCAATTTACTTGCTCACGACAGCTTACATGGGTTAGGCCCACTCGAGACTGGCGAGGCACGTACACGTTACTGGTCCTGGGCCTTGAGCTCTTGCGCGGCCCAGCTATTGGTTTTGCGTCTTCGTCTTGAACTGCAACTTTTGTCTTTTCAATAGTGGCAGTGGTAACATTCCTCACATCTTTTCTTGCTGTTGTTCTTGCGGTCGCTACACAAATGAATAATTTTTTGTTTTTAAATGCTTCTCTGCGGCTCCAATGAATCTACTCCAAAGTAGAAAGTGACTTCCACCTTCATGAACCATTATACATCCATAAAGTCCATCTTTTACTACATCAAAGCAAAAAAAAGAATTAATTGATATAATTGACAATAACTAGTATGGAATAACAATAATTAGTATATAAAAATTGTGGAAGGTCATTCTTTAAGTATAAACAAAACCGATCAACTTTACTTTAATCATGTCATTTAAAAAAACATACATAGGTACTACATATGTATATTTCATTAGTCCTTGTATATTTTTATTAGTCCCTAATCAAACAATTCATTAATTTTTATTTTATAAATATATTAAACAAATGTATATAAAATAATTCATACAACCCCATTATTGATGTAAACTTAATCTCTTTTTGAAACAAAAAATATGGATTTTGAGCAAATAATAATAATAATAATTCTAATTATAGATCTATATAAAACTAATTAATCTATACCTAATAATAAAGAGGCAAAATTTCAGATCTTTTTTTTCGTCCACCTCCCCTAACTACCACCTCCCATAACTACCGGTAGTCGAGAGTTTCTTCCGTCTAGACTTATATAACCCTAGATAGTTATGATAGCTAAGAATCCTAATTCTAATCCAAATAGATCTCTTCGATTTTGAGTCATTTGAATAGGAATCCTATTCAACACTTTTTATTTGAGAATCGGCTTTTGTATTTTTCCAAATTGTTTTTGCGTAAAACTGTTTTTCCCATCTTTCTTCCATGTAATGTACGTGATGGTTTGCGTTTATGTTTTGCAACTAGTTTTTTCTTGTACCTGTTTTCGATTTAGGAAATAATAGTATAGATATAAAATAGAAAAAAATAGGATATCAATATGAGAGAAGCCTCGGTCACCAGGCCATTGTTAACGTGGTGTTTTTGAGTCCAAATCTGATTCCACACCGATCGATCAATTCTTTGTTTTGGTTTTTGATATCTTTCTCTTATAGTTCTAGGATTTCCAATTTTGTTTTCGAGTCTGATATTACTAGGCATGGCCAAGTCGGTGCTGCACCTACACGTTTCCTGCATGTTAGGCTGAGCAATAATGTAGACTAAAAAATTTCACGTTTTCATCTATATGCGTGTATATATTGTATATATATATAAGAAATACTATCCACCCTATATCTATATAACTAACAAAAAAATGCGATCAAAAGGGAAGATGAGCCTACTGTTTTCCAAATTGCATGATTAAAGTGGTTTACACGCTTCAATAACTACAACTCTTATTTATTTATGTTAAAAAAAACCAAGAGTCCACCAACAACAAATTTTATTTTCAATCAAAACTACACAAATAATTTGGTGGTGAATTTTTTTAGAAGAGAGTATATGGCTAAAAGACTCATAATGCTACATTTATTATTTTTTATGTTAATTTATTATGGAAAAAACCAAAAACTACCTAAGTGGATAAACAAATTAAAGCATAGACGACCAGGAAAAAAATAGAAGCACGGATACTAGGTACCATTTTCTCGCCGTCGTTTTCTTTAAATATTAGATAGTTTTTCTCTTCCGTTGCAACGCACGGGTATTTTTGCTAGTAGATAATAAAAATCAAGACATGCTCACTAATAAAGGTAGAATCTTGTTCCCATACTAAATTTAACCTAGGACCTTCAAAGAATTTGACAACCACCATGTAGAGAAAGAGAGAAACCAAAACCTAATTAAGTAAGTAATCTACCACTAAACTTTAAAAAATGTTAGGCATAATATTTACTTAACTTCTAGAGTCTCATCCTCCAAAGAAATTTAAAACAAAATCTTCCACCCTTGGATTTGCAATTTTTGGGAAATTGCCAAGCACCCCCATTGCTTTCTCCTCGGGCTACAATATATGCTTAAGGTGGAAGAAGGGGGCATGTACCAACTAGCTGATTCAACTCTAGAGCCTCCTCTGGAAATGGACCCCATTCTATATTGTGTCAATTAGTACATTCGACTCTAAAGCCGCCAATGAAAATAGACCCCATTTGTAGAGATGTGCGGGATTCTCTACTGCCTCTCTATAAATTTCCTTCTCAATGCAACTAACATGTATTTGTAGAGGTGGCGGCTTAATTTGCTTAGTAGGTCCTATTGAAGACTTTTTAATTTGTAGATACAACTAGGAATTGAATCATCTCTATCAAAAATAGAGACGTCTCTAAAAAACATTTTTACACTAGTACAAGTACTCTCTGTCCCAAATAGATCCATTCTTAGAATTTGTGTGAGTCAAACGTTTGACTAACTTTATACAAAAGAGTAACAACATCTATGATCTAAAATGAGCACATTATGAAAACATATTCTACGGTAAATTTAATGATACTAATTTGATATCATAAGTCTTAAGAGAACTGCCCCAGTGCTCCTTCTCTAAAAAAATCTTTGTGAATCTTAAAGTCGAAGCAATTAACGCGGTCAGGGTAAATACGGGGTAAACTTGAGATTTTGCATGGCTGCATGCGCGGATGCTCGAAAATATCTCCTAATGGCGCAACTCGAGATTTTGCATCTAGCCACGTTTAGATTGCAATTTTTTCTAACCTGATAAATAGTACCACTTTCGTCTTATTTGGCAAATATTGTCCAATCGTTAGGTTCAAAAGATTCATCTCGTGATTTCCAACTAAACTGTGTAATTAGTTATTTTTTTACCTACATTTAATACTCCATGCAAGCGGCTAAAAATTGATGTGATTGAGAGAGAGTGAAAAAATTCTAACTTTTAGGTGCATCTAAACAAGGCCCTACTAATCATACGGAATAGTATATGGCGTGGCTATTCACGGCTTCACGCAACAAATATCTCATGTTTTTATCTAGAACTAGAAAAGCAAACAAGAAATAGATTTAAGTGAAACAAAAACACATGAGGAAGATTGATAAACATGCCAGGATGTCAATTTTGGTTTTTGATTTTTTTTTGTCATCCATGAAATCACTAAAATTCGTAAAAATTCAGCTTTTAGAGACTTAAGAAATATGGTTTTTCTAAAAAAATTTAGATCTAAACAAAACAAGTTTTTTAGAAGAATATGCAACATAAACAATACAAATATGAGTAAGAATTATATATACACAATAAAGCACATGCACTAAAGTAATGTGAAATTTTGGATTTTTTTTGCCACCTCCGAAATTCATAAATTTCTGGCAAAACTTTTGAACCGAGGGCATGCTAGCGTTTTTCGAATGAAACATTATACTCTGCCAATTGGTATAGTGTACTAGCTTCTTATTTATAATACATTTTTTGTGACTTATTTATAATACTTATTATTTAACAAACGCTCAGAATGGGATTCTGACGAAAGTAGCGAGTCGCAGATTTGCATGCATGCAGAACGACCCAGAGTTGGATAAGAATGAATCAATTGCCTACTGACAAATCCACCCCTAACCACATTAAGTGCTTTTGCTTTGAGATTCACAAAGTTTTTTTTTAAAGTTAGGGAGTACCGGAGCAGAACTCAAATTTTAAACGTTTTTTTTCCAAAAAAAATCAGTTAAAGTTTAAATTTTTTGACTTAAGATAACTCTATAAATCTATTTATTTATGAGTAGAGGGAATATAGTGTTTATAATATAGCTATAAAAAATATTAACTAGGGGACAGGCACAAACTCTGAAGGAGAGGCTTTATGGGGTGTTTGGCACGGCTTCTCCTGAGGGGCTCATTCGAAGGAGCCAGAGTAATTTTGAAAGAACCATAATTTATAACTTTTTCAAAATGCCTCCGGCTCCTCTGCTTTTTACCTAAAAACGGTTTGTCCAGAAAAATGTTTGGCAGAACTCCTCTAGATTCATTCAATCTCTAGCATCTAGCTCAGCATCTAGCTCCTCGTCTCTTCTACGTCTTGCAGCGGATTGGAGGGGCTCCAGCCCACCCTGAGGAGTGAGTACGGCAAATGAAGATTTTTCAGGTATAGCTAGAGGGTGACTGTGTGGGCAGTGTCTTCCAACACGGAACTCAGTACAGCGATAGATAGGAATCGTCAATCGAGGATGCGGTTGCTCCGTGAGTGGTCCTCATCTGATCTTTTGGGCAATATATATATATAATATCACACACGATCAGATCAGGATTCAGGACAATGCGCAATCAAGAGCAACAAAATAGGCCCATGCCCTTGTCCATTGTCCTACTCGTGATCTGTGGCCGTGTTTACTTCTCCAATTTGGCCGGTCGATTCGGGGAAAGCTGGAACACTGCAGCAGCTTTTGTTTTTTAGTGTAAAAAATTGTCTAAAAATTGATTAATTAGACTCAAAATGTTCGTCTCGCAAAGTACAACAAAACTATGCAATTAGTTTTTGATTTCATCTACATTTAGTACTCCATGCATTTATCGATATTTTGATGTGATGGAGAATCTCCTTTTTGTATAGTAAAATTTGGTGGAAGAATTTGGGATCTAAACAAGACCCGTATCATTTGTCCCGTGCGGAGAACGTCTCTCTTTTCTTCGTTTCTAGATATAAAGATAGGCAGAGGAGATTGCTCTGTAGCGAAGTGACAAAGCTCCAGCTCGACATGAGATCCATTCAACACAGGGCACGGAGGTGAACTGGTGAAGTCTCGGTCAGCTGCTGTCATCCTATAGCTGACTTGAATAGTTTTTGCATACGGTCCTGCTAGCGCCCGGACGTCCGGATCCGAGCGCTAGCGTCGGACGCCGCAGCGAGTAGTACCAGCTCCGCACCCCACGGTAAAAGAAGAAGAAAAAAGAACGCGACCCCGCCCCCCAGTCCGCACGGACGCGACCCCCCTCCCCCGCCCTATCCCCGCACGGAGAAGAAATGCGACCCCGCCCCCTGCCCCGCACGGACGCGACCCCCCGCCCTGTCCCCGCACGGAGAAATGCGACCCCCCCGCGCGCACAGGTCTATCCCCGCCCCCAAACTCGCCGATCCCCAGCACCTCCACCCCCCGCCACCAGCTCACCACCATAGTCCACCCGCGCCCCCAGCTGCAACAAAGGGAAAATGCTATTGCAACAACGAAGGACACCCTAATGCAACAAAACGAAATAAAACTGGTGAAACAAACGAAAAAGCTATTGAAACATCGAAAAAACAACTAATACAACAAAACAAAAAAAATACGAACTGCAACACCAAAAAAAGTCTAATACAACATTCAAACACATCCACTGCAACAGCGAGGTGAAACTACTACAACAAGGGAGAAAAAGATATTGCAACAAAGCAGAAGCGCTGCAGAGGAGCTGCTGAAACTTCCAAAAAATAGTAATGCATACATGTTGAAACAAAGTGACTTACTCGTTGAAACAACAAATAAAAATAACTGAAACAAACATAACAAACTACTGCAACATCCGGAAAAGTGCTAATGCATACTTGTGCAACAGCAACCCAAAGCTACTGCAACAAACTGCAATGCAAGAATGAAACATCAGCAAGAAACTAGTGAAACAAAAAGAAGAAAAAGCTTGTGCAATAGCAAAAAGACACTACTGCAACAACATAAACAGGCCTAGTGCAACAAAAAATCGCCACAAACTCTAGCCCCACCGCTGCGTCTCAGATCCAATGGAGGAGTGAAGGAGCAGGAGGAGGAAGGCCAGATCCAGAGGAGGAGGAGGCAGGAGACCTCAGATCCAGAGGATAACGGGAGGAGGAGGGGATGGCTGCAACATCAGATAATCATGCAAAAAGCATTTCACATCATCTGTTGCATGTAGATCTGAATCGCCACAAACCCTAGCCCCCATCAAAACCATAGATCCAAAGAGAGGAGGGAGGAGGAGAAACAGGAAGAGGAGGGAACGTTTTGAGAATTAGAGGGGGAGGAGGAGGAATGGTGCCTCAGATCTAGATCCCTCCCTACCTACCTCGTCGGAGCCCATGGAGCTAGCGGTGCGTGAGGGCGAGAGCACCAAGAAGGGAGGGGGAGATGCGTGGGCTCACCGGATGCTGCCGCCGTCGCCCCAACTCCGGTGGCGATGAGGGCGTGCATGTCGCAGCGGTGGGGAGGAAGAGGGGGAAGGAGGGGAGGGGAGGGAGGAAGGGAGGGGGAGGGGAGGGAGGAGGAGAGGGAGCACCAGACGCGCGCGGGGGGAGGAGCGCGCCAGCGCGGCGCTGGACGAGTGCACGCGGGGGAAGCGACGGAGACGAAGAGAAGAGAGAAGGCGGAATGGATAATACAGAGAGGAGACGAGCGAGTCTACGAGTAGAGGCAGGGAGGAGGCGAGCGAGTGAAGGCGGAGCGTCCGACGCGGGTCGGACACCCTATATGTATCATTACCATTTTGCATAAGGGCGCTGCTAGCGCCCGGACGTCCGGATCCGGGCGCTAGCGTCCAAACGCACCACATGAGAAAGGATCCTCGACCCCTCCCCCCCGCTTCCACCTCGCACCACGCTAATGAAAACCGACAAACCCGTGATTCAAAAAAAACGGCCACCCGCACCGTCCCCACGCGCGCGCGGGGAGTGGATCGAACGCATCCCGGGCCCGCACGCGGGATCCGATCCCACCTCTCCAAACTCCGTCTGCCCCCCGAAGCAACCTTCGCCTCCCTCCCCGCTGTGCAACACCCCGCTCCCACAGCTCGGCAAACAACTGAAACAACACACGCGAGTTGCTGCAAAATCATCATGAAAAACAGCTATGCAACAAACAAAGAAACGTCTGCTGCACCAAAGCATGAAAAATACCGCAACAACGACCAAACACCTACTGAAACAACAAACAAACACCTACTGCAACATGCAGAAACTGATCTACTACACCAAACCATGGAAACTACTGCAACAGCAACCAAACACCTACGGAAACAACGGCCAAACACCTACTGCAACATGCAGAAAAAAACAAAGCTTCAACATGCAAGGAACATCTACTGCACCAAAAGCATAAAAACTACTGCAACAACAACAAAAACACCTACTGAAACATACCTTTCGAGAAACTGAAACAAACATATAGAAGCTACTGAAATAGGGGAAAGAAAGGGGAAAAAGTCGCTGGATCTGCATCGCCCCCCATGGATCCACCACCGGGGGCCGCTGCTACATGGATCCACCACCGGGGGAGGCCCCCATGCCGCCGTCGAGGTGGAGGAGGCGAGTCGAGGTGAAGAACGCCACCCACGCAGCTGGATCTGCACCGCCCCATGGATCCACCATGGGGAGCCCGGTGCTCCCGTGGATCCACCACGAGGGGAGAACCACATGCCACCGTCGAGGTGGAAGAGGACGCTCCAGGGTGGAGGAGACCCCACGCCACTGGATCTGCAACGACTCCTATGGATCCACCACGGGGAGGTCGGCGCTCCATGGATCTACCAGAGGAACGCCAGGAGCTCGCGACTGCCGTCAACTTCGAGGAAGCGACGGAGGAAGGAGAGGGACACAGCAGGGGGGCGTCACCGGGAGAGAGGAAGAGAGGGAGTGGCGACGAGCCGCCGGCGCGACGTGCAGGGGAGGAGCTCGCGGCACGCGGAGGAGAGAATGAGGCGAGACGAAGAGAGCGGAGCGAGCGAGTGGGGAGGGGGAAAGCTGAGCGAGCGACGGACGAATGGATAAGGGAGCCGTGCGCGGTCGAGCGGGTGGAGTCACGCGTGAGCGGGTTCGGCTCGCGCGGAGCGTCCGTCCCGTTCGGACGTCTGCAGTGTATCATTACCGTTTGCATAAGCATCTACTGACCTCACCGTGAAGTCTCGATCAGCTGCTGTTATCCTGCTCCGAATCTTAGAAAATTTAGAGGTGACGACGAAGAAAGGCATCGCATGCATTTCCTAATCCGTATCTTGGATCAGCATCAACTAACACCTCTCCGTAGAATCCAGAAAAATCTAGTTTTCAAAAAAAAATCCAGGAAAATCTTCCACTTGCATTTTTATCTGCCGTCTCTCCCATCGTGTGGCCGGGTTTGCACGAGAAGCCGCCTCAGCCAAACACCTGGCTTCAGATAAAGTCTCACTTGGGTAGTCTCCTACACCACTCTGCGAGCTAGAGTAGATCGGTGAGGCCGTCTCCGTTCAGGCGTTCACACAAGCCAGACCTCCTCCTCGCGTGGTCGCGCCAGCTACCCCGCGGCAATGGACAGGCTCGGCGCCAATCCGGCGAACTCGTGCCCGCTCACGCCGCTGGGCTTCCTGGAGCGTGCGGCCACCGTCTTCGGCGACTGCCCCTCCGTCGTGTACCACGATACGGTCTTCACCTGGTCCCAGACACACCGGCGATGCCTCCGCCTCGCCTCCGCGCTCGTCTCCCTCGGCATCACCCGCGGCGACATCGTAAGCCTCGGTCGATTGCTCACCCCTCATCCCTCATCCCTGCCTGCGCGGGAAATTAATAAGTCTGATTTGCTTAAATCATTCCTCTGCGCATATAGGTGTCCGTGCTGTTGCCCAACGTGCCGGCCATGTACGAGATGCAGTTCGGAGTGCCCATGAGCGGCGCCGTGCTCAACAACATCAACACGCGCCTGGACGCGCGCACGGTCGCCGTCCTGCTCCGCCACTCCGGCTCCAAGCTCGTCTTCGTCGACCCGGCGTCTCTAACGCTCATCAGTGACGCGCTCAAGCAGCTCCCGCACGGGCACCCGGCGCCGCGCGTCATCCTCGTCGAGGATCCCCACGAGAAGGGGCTCCCCGCCGCCCCGGCCGGGTCACTGACGTACGAGAGGCTTCTCGAGAAGGGCGACCCGGAGTTCGCGTGGGTGCGGCCGGCCAGCGAGTGGGACCCGATGATACTCAACTACACCTCCGGCACGACGTCGGAGCCCAAGGGGGTGGTGCACTGCCACCGCGGGCTCTTCCTGATCACGCTCGACTCGCTCATCGAATGGGCGGTCCCGCCGCAGCCGACGTACCTGTGGACGCTGCCCATGTTCCACGCCAACGGCTGGAGCTTCCCGTGGGGGATGGCCGTGGTGGGCGGCACCAACGTCTGCCTGCGCCGCGTCGACGCCGCCGAGGTGTACGCCACCATCGCGGGCCGCGGGGTCGACCACCTCTGCGGCGCGCCCGTCGTGCTCAACATGCTGGCCAATGCCCCGGAGGGCGTGCGGCGGCCGCTCGCGGGGAAGGTGCGCATCCTGACCGCCGGCGCGCCGCCGCCGGCTGCCGTGCTGCACCGCACGGAGTCCATCGGGTTCGAGGTCAGCCACGGGTACGGGCTGACCGAGACGGCGGGGCTGGTGGTCTGCTGTGCGTGGAAACGGGAGTGGAACAAGCTCCCCGCGTCGGAGCGCGCACGGCTTAAGTCGAGGCAGGGCGTGCGCACGCCGGGCATGGCCGAGGTCGACATTGTCGACGGCGAGACCGGACGAAGCGTTCCCCGCGACGGGTCCACGATGGGCGAGATCGTGCTCCGCGGCGGATGCGTCATGCTCGGCTACCTCAACGACGACAGGGCCACCAGGGCGGCGATACGCGAGGACGGGTGGTTCTACACGGGGGACGTCGGCGTGATGCACCCGGACGGGTACATGGAGATCCGCGACCGGTCAAAGGACGTGATCATCAGCGGCGGGGAGAACATCAGCAGCGTGGAGGTGGAGTCCGTGCTCTACAACCACCCGGCGGTGAACGAGGCCGCGGTGGTGGCGCGGCCGGACGATTTCTGGGGCGAGACGCCGTGCGCGTTCGTGGGACTCAAGGAGGGATCGGAGGGCGCGGTGACGGCAGCCGATGTCATCGCGTGGTGCCGCCAGCGCATGCCGCACTACATGGTGCCGAAAACGGTGGTGTTTCGCGACGAGCTGCCAAAGACCTCCACCGGCAAGATCCAAAAGTACGTGCTCCGCAGCCTCGCCAAGGAGATGGGGTCAACCCGGAAGGGCGCCAGCAACATCAGCAAGATGTAGGGATGTCGTCTTGCTAGGCGTGCTTTGCCGCACGCTGTACTAGCAGTGTAGCATGGGGGCTAGCTGGCATGCATCTTCTTGAGATCGGGCAAGTACTCAAAGTAGTATGCTTGATTCGGACCTCCAGCATGGGGCTTCGTGATATAGCAGATTTGTCTCCTTTTGTTATCTTATCTTGTGGTAGAACTCACAAGCTAAGGCTATCCGCACTCATGGACCTCTATTTTCATCTCTAAAAAGGAATATTCTATCCTAGTCATCAAGATTCTTTACTCTATACTTATTTCTTTCGCACCCGTGTTATCTCTATCACATACTCTATACCAACTATTCCATATTTTATTCCCCTTCCTCTCTCTTTCTCTCTCCACAACTCTCTCTCTCATCGCTACCTGTCCAGTGTCCCTGTAGCAAACGCAACTTTGCCGGATACTTTGCCGTTGCGCGGTGTGGGTGTGCAAACGCCAAATGTGGTGTAGCGGGCCTTTTACGGTCGTGCGGTGCGCATAGCCTAAGGACAAGGTGGATAGATATGATTGATACGGACACGCGAAGTTATCGTTTGTCTTATAATCCGTACTTTTTAGCTTATTTTTTTAGTTGCAACAATGTTTTTTTCTCATAACAAATCAGTGAACAATACTTTTAGCCCTGACTTTTCAGCGCGAACGGACTCAAAGTCATCAATGACCAATCAGCAGTACGGAGTCGAAGGAATGCTACTGTACTCTTAAAGCTTTGATTTATTTTTTAAAAAATAAAGTTTTGATTTTATTTTGTGTTGAGTTTATGTTGTTTAGCACTGTAGCAGCCTAAATTTTGCAATTGTTAAAATCTTAACCCAAAAGTAGCTCCTGATTTTTTCTGAAATATTATTGTGGCTTAGTTGATGTTTGTGGAGCACGCTGGCGTCGCTATATAGCTGCTATATAGTACTTATTTATTTTTAATGGAAATCTTTATCAGGATGTTTTGACCCAAAGTAAAAAAGAAAACAAGTGCACTTGGGCCTGTTTCCTTTCTGCTTGTCCAGGCCCTTGTTTAGATTGAAGATTTTTTCAACCTGATGAATAGTACCACTTTCGTCTTATTTGACAAATATTGTCCAATCGTAGACCAACTAGGCTCAAAAGATTCATCTCGTGATTTTGAACTAAACTGTGTAATTAGATATTTTTTTTACCTACATTTCGTACTCCATGCAAGCGGCTAAAAATTGATGTGATGGAGAGAGAGTGAAAAAACTTGGAATTTTGAGGTGATCTAAACATGGGCCAGGTTAGCTGTGCTCCGGCATTAAATTGGCCTGCTTAATTTCTTCCGGGTAGTCCTGTGTTCTAGCCTAGACTTGAGCATTTTCGGCCTGATCTGGCCTGCTGGACTGACCCGTGCAGTTTAGTGGACAAGGTCTGGAAAGCGAAATACAAATGAAAACGCATTCTTGGCCTGGGCCTGTGTTTTATTTCAAAATTATTTTTACACTAAAAACTAGTGGCCCAACGGAAAAACTCGTCCATGGTTCTAGCCTATCCAAAGTGCCCAAAAAAAAGTTGCAGCTTTGTTTTTTTTTAGGGGGACAGCAGCTTTGGTGATTGAGCATAGCTTGGCATAGGAGCAAAGGCCTTTGTGTGGGGACTTTAACTTCTACTGTAGCGCTGCAGCATTACTATAGTAATTCCTCTGTTTCAAAATGGTAATAGTATTAGATCAAAGAAAAAGTCATACAAAATAACTTATAATATAAAGTCAGGCGGCTTAAAATCAATATCATCTTATAGGCACTTTTAACACAAATCTATTGATGTAAGTTTTATGCTCTAAACTTTCATATAATTTGACTAATTGTTGATCAAAATTTATAAAGTTTGGCTCTGGTCAAATATGATTACCATTTATGAAAGGAGGTTGTTTACGGTAATTAACTATCATTTTAAACCGTCAACATAAGAGGAATAAATGATAAAAAGGATCACCACAATAGGTTTAGAGGTTTAAACTAACAAATTCCATGAGTTTTGGTGATTCTGTGTTTTTCAGGGGCTAAGCCGCATAATACAGAATTGATCCTCCTTCCAAAGGAAGAAACCGAAGCAATCGGCCTAATCACCACGTCACGGATGCGGATAGGGATTCTAGAAGACCTAAACCGACTCCACGAGGCGACACAAAACAACCCGCTGCCAGGTAGGGCCGACCAGCCCTAGGGCTAGGCCGACTGGTCCTCCCCTGCGCCGCCTCGTCTCCTTCTCTTGCAAGTTACCTATACCGCCTCTAAGGATGCATCTAAACCCCACGCCAAGGTCGATTTGATCCAAGGGCTGCGGTTCCACGCCCTGGGCTATATAAACAGCCCCCAGGATCTCCTCTCAAGGAATCAGTTGAAGAATTAGATCATCTATTCCTTATTTGTGAAGTCAAGGCCAGAAGTTAGGGTTTCCAGAGAGAAAGAGAGTTAGAGTTCTAGTTCAAGTTTAGAGTTTAGTCTAGATTGATTCAAGTAGAGGCAAGCAACTGCTTGGGATCAGGATCGTTCGTCAGAAACTTGGTAATTTTGTTGTAATCATCATTCGACTTTATGCTACTTCAATATATTTCTATATTTAAACTTTATTCTGTTCTTGAGATTGTTCTTGTTCTACATCTTGATATGAATATGATTAGTAGAGAGTTTATGAATATGTTCGTAGAAAGCTTGATCCAATTCTGGATAGGATTGAGTGGCTGGCATATTATAGGCGTGGTGCTTAGATTATGCTTGTCTACGAATGCACTCTATGCTCCGGGCCATGTGGTAGATCGCGGGTGTGACATTCCTGTTGAGTCCTTTGTAGTCCACTCCTCGAGTATAGAACTTAGTAGAACGCGGTTATAGGGAAGAGATCATTACTCTGTTCTTGACTTTTCTCTCAGTAATGTTCCTTATTCATAGATGACATGTTGATTATATCATAGATGATTGTGTATAGCTAGATTGATTAATAGACTAATTGAATAAGAAATACTTATGATTTATATCTCTAAATTAATCTCCATGACTACTTGACTTGAATAATGTTAACTCCCTCTTGTCTCTGGAATACCCATGATTATCATTTATCATTTATCTTATTTGTCTTACCCCTTTCATGACAAGTGATTAGTTGTTTTGATATTTATTATTGAGTAAGTGCAAATGATTATCTCTACTGCCATTGTAACTATTTATATAGTCCCGTTTCGATTTTCCTTTCTTTGGTAAAATTATAAGTAACGATACTTAGGAAAACCTGGGTGAAATGCTATAATGGGTGTATTTATCTGTGCGCTTGCGGATATATACTATAATATCTTTATTTAGTTAAATGACATGAGTATAATACAACCACACTGTTGGTGTCATGTTGGGGATGACAACCTAACACGAGTGACGTTAAGAAGTGTCAACAAGCATTTCTGGCGCCGTTGTCGGGGAGATGGAAAACTTCACTTTCCGACACGGGATGTCATAGGGATTTACTTTTCAAGAGAATTACCTTTATGGCAATAAGAGATTAATTAATACCACTTACTCATCATAAAAATCACAACTAATACCTCTGTCTTGACAGGCTTACCCTTGTTTCGTCTTTGTTCATATCTTATGCCAGGTAATACAGGTTTGGTTGTGACTTATCAATTTCTAATCCAAGAGTCAACCAAATCTAGAGGAAGATCAACACCAGTAGTGAAGCTATGGCTAATAAGACTTTACTTGAATGTTCAGCTCCAAGTGTAAGGAACATTCATACCAGACCAACACTCCAGACGGACAACCTTGAATTCGAGCTCAAGCCAAGTCTAATCAACCTAGTGCAAGCTACTACATTTGGTGGAAAGGAAGAAGAAGATGCCACTAAACATCTGCAGAATTTTCTGGAGATTGGAAGCACCATCATCATCATGGACGTCACTCAAGACATCATACTCCTTCGTCTCTTTTCATTTTCACTAGAAGGGAGAGCGAAGCAGTGGTTCTACACCAACAAAGAAGACATCAACACATGTGATAGATGTTCGAAGGCCTTTCTGTCAAAGTTTTTCCCTATAGGCAAAACTCATGCCTTAAGAGGAAGGATTTACAATTTTCAGCAACAAAAAGAAGAAACCATTTGAGAGGCATGGGAACATTTTCAAGAGAACATCTTGGAATGCCCACACCATGGAATGGAAGATTGGTTACTCATGCACAGATTCTACTATGAATTAACCCAAAGATCGTGTGAGCAACTAGATGCTACTGCTGGAGGTTCATTCATGTCACTCACTCTTGGAAAAGCAGAATATCTGATGGAGAAGATAGCAAAGAACCAGAGTTGGAAACAAGACAACACTCAACGCTGTCGCCAGATTGAAGAAGTTCCAGAAGAAGTGTGTGCACTATCAACAAAGATGGATACACTGTTGAACTGGCTTGACCAAAGAGCCAATTTCAAGAAAGATCGTCAAGCAATTCAACATGCATTCGATGCTCAGACCAGATGTGAAGAGTACCTAGGAATGGAAATTCCGGAGAATCAAGAAGATGCAAACATCATCAACAACTCTTCCACGCTGCAAAAGCAAAGATGGAATCAAAAGCAACAGACTACATATCCAGCTAAGTACTCAGGCAATTTTAATAATTCTTCCAATTTTAAGCAACCCCTCTACAAAATTTAATTTTGGAACAAGCTAGAATTATTGATAATATTGTTAAGAAACTTGCTTCTAATGATAAAATTCTAGAGGATATAAATACTAAAATGGATGACTTTTCTTCTGCTATAAAATACCAACTTGATCATAATAAAAAGGTAGAAACTCAATTATCATGGTTAGCTGCTTCTTTTGCCACTAACAATGAGCAGGTCAAGGGTATAACCACCAGACATGGTAAAACCACTAAAGACCCACCTTATCCAGAAGGGGCACAGAGAAAACTAGTACCAATGATACCCACAGTGACAGAAGAAAAGGATGATGAAGTAGAAGAAGTTCAACCACAAGTGCAAGATTTCCAAGACACCAATATCTTACCCTTCCCATGCAGAGATCGAAAACTCAAGATGGATGCATAGTTCAGTAAGTTTGTTGAGATTATTCAAAAATTATATATCAATGTCCCTTTGTTAGATGCGTTGCAGGTTCCCACCTATGCAAAGTATGTTCGAGACATCCTCAACAATAAAAGACCACTGCCTACCACTGAAGTGTTCAAGCTGACAGAAGAGTGTAGTGCGGCCATCCTCAACACATCAATCAAGAAGAAGGATCCAGGATGCCCCACTATCGACTGTTCAATTGGAGATCAACATTTTGACAATGTGCTGTGCGACCTTGGAGCAAGTGTCAGTGTGATGCCCAAGGCGATCTTCGATAAAATTCCACATGCAAAGCTCGATCCAACCTCGATGTGCCTGCAGCTAGCGGACCAGTCACTCCGTTACCCTGTGGGAATCACCGAGAATATTCCAGTCAAGATTAGAGAATTCTTCATACCAATCGACTTTGTGGTTCTGGACATACAACCTGACTCAAGAGTGTCACTCATTCTTGAGAGACCCTTTTTGAGTATCGCAAATGCCCACATCGACGTCGGAATTAGAGAAGTCAAATTCAACATTGATGGACGAGAAGAGTGTTTTCCATTCAGACCAAGACCTGAGTTAAGCTCCACTGCGAAGATGATAGATGAAGAAGGAGTCACACAATCACCACTCACAGGGATGACTATGACCCCCGAAGAATAAATCCAGCTGGAGTAGTCCGATTCGGTGGACTTAAAAATCCCGAACCATCGCTGGGAGGTAACTCGGTATTTATCTGCATTTAATTTTTGCATAGCATATTTACTTATTCATGCATAGGAAAAAAAATAATAAAAATCAATCTCATGGCATAATTATTAAAGCCCCATATAATTAATATTTACCGAGCGTGAAAACCTCTGGTAAATAATAATCACTGTGGTGGCAGAAAAATATAAAAATACCATCATTAGAATTCTAATTTTTCATAGATGCATAAAAGTAATTTTTCTTTGCATACTTGTGTGATTATACGGTACAAATACGGGAGACATATGGACCCATGGGACCCACCTCAATCACCTCACATCACTTCACTTCGCTCCACCACCTTCACTCTCCTCTATTCTTTTTCAACCACCACATCACATGTAGCGTCGGCAGGTGAAGGCATCTCTTAATAACGAAGCAAGGAAGTTAGAGAAGGAAGGGATGGATGAGTGGGCCCCACATGGGGCCAGTCGGCCCCACCACCAGGCCGGGCGGCCTCCCTCTCTCGCGCATATAAAAAGGCTGCTTCTCTCTATACTCCACACACCGTAAAACACTCAGAAAACATACCCCCAACTCGAAATTCCAAAATTCAAGTACGGTTTGAGAATTCTTAGTTTTTGAGTAGATTCTGGAAGTTCTTGAGTGGAGAGAAGTATTCTGAAATTTTTAGAGCCGCATTGAGATAAGAATCAGTAAGAGAGAAGTGTTAGAAGTTGTTTAGAAAATCATTTAGTAAGGAGAAGTGCTGCCCGAATAATCTAAGTACTAGAAGTCAAGATATAAAATTTCCAACTTGAACGACTGACTTCTGGACGACTGACTTTGGGTTCACTGACTCCTAACTATTTATTTATTCTAACCCCTTATTATTTCCACCAGTTGTGTTTGTGTTTCTATCTGTGTAACAGGATGAGTGGACTCAAGAAAACACTTAGGAGTGCGGCTGGAGCATTCTCTTTTCGCAAGAGAACCCGCTCCCAGACCGGATCATCATCACGGGCTGGTTCTGACTTAGACATGTCATCCGTGCCCCGGTCCTCGTCCGCCAGCTAGCCAGAACACCACGTACTCCTTCAAGAGCACCATATAAAGCTTCACACCACCGACGAGAAGGATCTGATGAGATTGTACAAAGATCGTGAGTTCGAGCATACCCCAACCTTTGACCCCTACTTACAAAAAACAGGTATGGATGCTGAATTCGATCTTATTTTTTGTAATATTTGATGGGATAATAATTGGAGTATTTCGGAGGATGGATGCAAATTACTTACTTTAGAATTCCTCTGCACTCTATCTTTCACCGAGACTTATGTTTCCTTTAGGCTGTTTAACGAACAATATGAATTTACTTGGAAAGAATTCAGCCTCAGACTAGGATTCCCTGATGCTTGTGGAGTAGAAATAGATGAACTTTTGAGCGATTTTCATAGAGAGTAATTTTGGGAAGATATTTCGGGTAAAGACTACTATTCCGACCCATGCACGAATGGCATTCACAATCCCACTTTGAGAATTATGCATAAATGGTTAGGGATCACTTTCTTTCCTAGGAGGGAAGGTCGCATAGTTAGGATCGAGGAGATGAAATTAATGTATGCTATGATCAAGAAACGTAAAATATCTCCTGTTAGGCTCATGGTAACATTCTGGGCTATCCTTCACACTTTGCGAGGCCCTATCACCATCACTTCTTGGATTACACGTCTTGCCAAAAACCAGAATTTATTAGGGAATGCTAGTATTACCTACATCTCCACACCCCGCTGATCTCTTGACATTTACTTTTTCAGTCAAGCACATCTGTTGAACACAAAAGGGCAATAGAATCTTTGAAACATACAAGGGATTTGTAAATGAATATGAACTGCCGAACAGACCACTTGGTCTATATACCATGGAGACATTTTTGCTTGATTTGTAGAGACCGACCAGGGGAGTTGGAAGAAGTCCGTCCGCCAGAATAACGAGAAACACTGTGTCTAGGTACACAGGGGAAGATGGTGCATCCCCTGCACTAGCTTTCACTCACTATCAAGGATTTGACCAACCAGGACTATCTGAACCGAGACACCGGGCATGGGAAGATCAAACTTCCTATGATCCGCCCATGCCAGAAGAAAATTGGGGCAAGGTAATTTTCTAATTATGTTTCATAGGAATACGAAGATTCGGCGTACATCCAGAGAGGACGCATGTCTTTTTCTGTGAGGGGAGTCCATGATGCAACACCTACACCACCACCGTACTCATACCATGCCTCTCATGGCTACCCCGGGTACCAGCCGGAGCAATACCCGCCTCATCCTCAGCCTCGGCCATACCACTAGCCAGATTTCTAGAACTTTGATACCCGTCTCACTCATCTTTAGATGGGGCAACAAGGTATCATAAACACGCTACATTAGCATACACAGTGTAGGAGAGCACGAGCAACACGCTTGGGGAGATGCGTGAACAAGGGACATAAACATATGAAGGCCTCCTCTACTTCTTTGAGCAAATGAGTGTCGATTACCCGCCACCAGCACCACCTCAGTGACCGAAGTTGAGCCAGCTTGGGGGAGGACCCCCTCAGACAGTAAGTTTTTTTACTCGTATTATTATTATTAGTATTAATATTAGTATTACTACTATATCTAAAAAAATGAGGAATATGATAAAAATACAAAAATATATATTAATATGTTTAGATTATTTTTCTTTGCGAGCCTTTTGAAATAAAAATAGAGTGTGTATGAACTTGTTTTTGTGTCGAATAAAAAACTTGAACTATCATAAATAGTTGCTTCATTTGTAATTCTTCTGAAGTACCTATCTTCATTTAAGAACTATTTCTCTGTTCCAAAAATATTCATTGCCAAATCTTTAAACCTGTGGAGGAATATGCTTGATCCAAAGCTTAGATAGTTGGGAGATAAGAAGTGAAAGAGTTTTGAGCTGTCATTTATCTTGTTCTAAGTTTCAATAAAGTCCTGAAGAGTTCACTTTTGAAAAAAAAATTAAATGCACATGATGAGTCTTTGTATGACAGAGAGATTAAATTCCTACCACAGCCATACATGCTAGGATAGAAAACCAACACTTATTTTATTGCTACTTGTATTTACATTAAGTACTGTCAAACTTTGTTAACCTTTAGAGACCTGTCATACTCTTAAAATCAAGATCACGTACACTCCACTTAAATTTTCTGCTTCTACACTGGAAGTACGCAATAACATGCCTTTCCATTTAGAACCACCATAAAAATGTTTTACTCCTACACTGGGAGTGAACAACAAAAACATACCTTGTAGGATTTTTCCACCTATTCATACATTTCATAGCCTCAATTATTATTGTTCCATTATCTCTCAATTGTTTCATGATAGACAAGAAGTCTGAGCCATGTAAAAAAAATAAAAAAAATAAAAAATATATAGAGAGTAAAACATGGACAAATGTCCTTCCAAAACAATGGGTGCTAGACACTCTCCTCTCTAAAAAATAATAATAATATATATATTTATGCATAGCCAAGACTTTCTTTGTCTAAGTTCTAAACTTTTAAGAGAGATAAATCTTTCTAAAGGAGAAAGGTAGAATTAGGATTCATTATTACTTCCACCATATATTTAACTTATTCCTTGTATCCACACACATGCACATCTTGATTTGATTGTATGACTAGTTTCTCTAGATCCATTGTTTGACTTTATAATATATGTTTTGCAAGTATGTATGAGTGATTGTTGACACTTCTTAGCATCACTCGCGTTAGGTTGTCATCCCCAACATGACACCAAGAGTGTGGTTCTATTGTACTCATGCCACTTAACTATATAAAGATATTAAAGTATATATCTGCAAGCACACAGATAAATACACCCGTTGCAGCATTTCACCCAAGTTTATCCTAGGTATCGTTATTTATATTTAACCAAAGGAGAACAAACAGAGGGGCACATATTAATTAAAGGCTACTCTATACATGTGAAATGAATATTCGAAATCACTATCCTTTACTCTCAAACAGGAATCAATCAAATAAAAAGAGATAAAATATATGATAATCAGACCATTCAGATGATATTCCTTAGAGCAGTACTACTATGACAAGTCATTGATCAGAATATAAAGTATAAGAATAACTCCTAAGTAATCCGTTAACTATTAGTCATAATCTACATTGATTAGTACAATTATATCAGACAATCATTGGCTAGGTTATCTCATATCCATAAACAAGGAACATCTCCATTACGAAGTTGAGAAACAGAGTAACAACTAAGTAATGAGACCATATTCTACTAAGTTCTACACTCGGGGAGTGGACTACAAAGGACTCAACAGGAATGTCACACCTGCGATCTACCACATGGCCCGGAGTATAGAGTGCATTTGCAGGTAAACAATGTATAAGTACCACACTTACACAATGTTGACCACCCACCCATGACTCAATAAGGTGAGTGCTTTGCAAACATGTGTATAAACATAATGATAAACTATCTATGCCAAATATATAATCAAAGCAGACTAATCTCAAAATAATCAAGGATATAATATAGATTAAGAACAAGATCATATCTAATGTATCAAGAATAATGATCAAGAATAATGAACTAGAACTAGACAATGTTGAACTAGAACAATTACGAACTAGAACAATTACGAACTAGAACATGAACGAGATAAAGAATTAGAAGAACTGATAAACTAGATGAATATCGGAAGAACAATGTTGATATAAGAGAGAAGAACTGGATTTACCAAGCTCCTCTTGACTAGATCTGGAGCCCAAGGCTGCTTGACTCCTCTACTTCTAATTCTAATCTAGCTATGCCTAGATCTGATGTAGCTCTATGGAGATGAGAGTTGCTGGTTGGTCTTTTGCTTTCTAGTTGATGATTGATTGAATAAATTCCCCTTTGGAGGGGGGGGGTCTGGGGCCTCGTTTATAGCCCAAAGCATGGAACCGTGGCCCTTGGATCAAACCGACCTTCACGTAGGGTTAGGATGCATCTTTGGAGGCGGTTGAAATAGCTTGCAAAGGAAGGAGCCGAGGGGCGGTGGCCAGGGGCCGGTCGACCTAGGGTTGAGGCCGGTCGGCCCCACCTAGCGGCGCCTCGTGGTGGCCCTCCTCGTGGAGTCCTCTGGTGTCCTCTAGAAGCCTCTTGCATATTTGTGATGTGGAGATTAGGCCGATTGACATGGGTTCCTTCTCGTGGAAGATATCAATTCCTGAATTATTTTGATAACCCCCTGCAAAATATAGATTCACCAAAACTTGTGGAATTTTGTTAGTTGACACCCTAAACCTATGTTGGTGATCATTTATTAGCCCTTTATATATTTATTTTAACCCTTTATTATGGTAGATAACCATCGTCAACAACTCCCCCAAGCTTACCTTTTGCTAGTCCCTTAGCAAATATTCATAATGGATCAGGAGTTGCTACAATGCTTTCACGCCTCAAAAGTACACATGCGTTCAAACAAGAATTTTCCTCTGGATTAGATCTAACCACTCTAACCTTCAGACTTACCCATATTACCTTTAACTATGGAGCTTATTAGCCTTCACTTAGGTCTTGAGCAATCGAAAAGTAGAACAATCAAATCAAACACTATGTCTCAAGATCTTCATTCAACTATTATTCCTGAGTTTTGCAAGATTTTTAAAATAAAACTCAGAGTATCTCTTTGTATGACTCTCTCAAATCTCTCAATATTTGTAATATTTCTAGATCCTCTCCAAGGCAAAATGAGATTTGTCTTCTCTCATCCTACATCTAATGCTTTATCTAGAGCTTATAGGTATGGAGACAGCGTGTACATACTTGCAAAGCATATTTTGTAAAGTGAAACAGTAGATCCAGAGAAACGAGGCATACGATCAAATCAAGAAGTGCATGTGTATGGATCAAGGAGTGGTTTATTTATGATGAAGGTGATAGTGGATCTAATTCTACTTTTGCTCCTTTGAAAGGGATTTTGATCTCTCTTTGAATAATTGAAGAACTTAGACTAAGAGATATTTTGGGCTATAGTTTTTTTTAGAGAGGCGAGCATCTAAGTACCCATTGTTTTGGTAGGACACTTGTCCATGTTTTACTCTCCATATATTTCTCTTTCTTCTCATTTTTTAAATATATGAGCATAGAACATTCTTGTCTATAATGAAAGATTGAGAGATAATAATAACCTGGAGCAACAATAACTAGGGCTTATGAAATATATGGATAGGTGACAAAAATCCTATAAGACATGTGAGTGGTGTTCTCTCCCAGTGTAGGAGAAAAATATATTTTGTGGATCTAAATGAAAAGGCATGTTGTTGCGTACTTCAAGTGTAGAAGCAACATATTTGAGTAGAGTGTACGTGATCTTGATTTTAAAAGTATGACAAGCCTCTAAGGGTCAACAGAGCTCGACAATGCTCAATGCAAGTACAAGTAGTAAAAAGTATGAATGGAGTTTTCTATCCTATGTATGGCTGTGATAGGAATTTTAAGCTTTGTCATACAAGTACTCATCATGGTATTTTAAGATTTTCAAAAGATAAAATTCTCCAGAACTCTAGCATCAGTAGGATTAAGATAAATAGCAGCTCAGACTTCTCATATCATACTCCTCAACTACCTAGATTTAGATCCAACATTTGCAACCCATAAGTTTTAGGCTCAGAGTTTATCTTTAGATCAAGACAATTCTACCCAAAACTCAGGAGAATTCATGTTTGAAAACTAGGCACTTGAAAGGAATTACGACAGAGCAACTATTTATCATTTCCATTATGTTTAAAATTGAGTTCTACGGTAATTAAGTTCTAATACTCTCTTGTATCTTTTATTTTAACTAATATATTATCTAGCTAATATTATCACACAACACTCTTTTTATTTGGTTTTCTTAAGTTATGCATCTTTTTATACTTTTTAGAATAAAAGATAAATCACTCGAAAAGGAATACTTATCGAGATATACGGGGGACGCTCTCCCCCAAGCTGGATTTTGGCGTAGTCGTTCATCTTGAGTCCTCGATTGCGTAGATGCTCATCACTCCTTCTTTGATGATTGTTCAAGGTAGAGCTCTTGAGTGAGTAAAGACATCATGGGCTTCATAGATAATTTCTCTTGTTCCTGTTAAATTTCAAATAGACAACAAAACTCGTGGAACATATTAAGGGTTAGTGGAAAACTATTCTCTAATTATTTTTGGAGTCTTGAATTATCTTTTATTATTCAACTGGTTTTTCTTCATATATATATATATATATATATATATATATATATATATATATATATATATATATATATATATATATATATATGAGTAATTATTATGGGTTGCTACACACCACACTATTACTCACATGGGGCTTAGAGTTTATATATTTCCAGATGCAATGAGATGATTCAAAATATAAAAGTTATTTTTATTTTCTTTTTAAATGCAATGTAGAATTTAAATATGTATTTAATTCTAAATAGTATGCATGTTATTAATGGAAAAAGTATTTTTATTTTCAATGCAATGATATGCTAAGGGAATGTAAACAAAGTAGATATGCTTAATTTAAATGTGCGGATAAATACCGATTTACCTTTTGGAGAAGGTTCGGAGATTTAGGTCCATCGACCCGGACCTTACGTCTGGTTCAGTCTTCAGAGGTTTCTTCCAGCTTAACTATGGAGTTGGATGGTTGCTCGTCAAGTGTTGGAGAACTTGATGATGATGTTGATGTTTCTTTTCTTTTCCATACTTTCTTGGACTGAGGAGTCTCTTCCTGTGGTTCGCTCTTCTTGGGCTTCTCTTCTTCTTCCTTTGGAATAGCTTCTTCTTGGGTAGCTTCTTTCTCTTTGATGGCTTGTTTCTTTTGGCGTTGAGAGCGGTGTCTTCTCTTGTTCTTTCTAGGCTGCTCACAAGTAGTGTAACTATTAAAGTAATAACGTACCTTCTCTCTAGGGAATTGGAAGTGGATTTCTCTAGTTCTTATATAGATGATAGCGTCAGTGGTGTTGAGGAAGGGTCGTCCTAAAATAAGGTGGACATTGTCTTTTTCTCCCATGTCAAGAACCATGAAGTCGGTAGGAATGTAGTGATCTCTTATTTTGACCATAACATCTTTCACTACTCCCTCCGAACGTCGGAATGATTGGTCCGCCATCTGCAGCTGCACATATGTACGATACATGGGTCTAGTATTATACAAATGTTTATATGTTACCTTAGACATTATGTTGGTGCTAGAGCTGATGTCGCAGAACGTCTTGTAGAAAGTACTTCCCTCGATCATACAATCGATGGTGGGTACTCCAGGATCTCCCAGCTTAGTGAGGTATGGTGATGGAAGGAGGTGGTCAAGTTCTGAATCAATAGTGTTGACCATCCATACTGTTTCTTTTGCCTGATGCTTAGCTTTGTTTCTCCTTCTCCTATTCTTGTTCTTCTTCTTTGTTGGGGGCAGCGGTTGTATCCTCGTAGAGGTACGGCGTCTGTGGGTGAACTCGAATGTTGAGGGTACGCTTCTTGAAATTGAATCTTTCTTTTCTCCCATTGATGGTGAAACAGATCTTGGCGCTATCTGCGTAGATGATGGCTTTGGTGGTACTCAAGAACGGTCGCCCCAAGATGATGGTTGCTTTTTCGTCTCCACCTGTTTCTACAATCACAAAGTCTGCCAGCACATACGAGTGTCCAACTATGATCCAGACATCTTCATAAATTCCCTTGGGGTAGCACAATGTCTGATCTACAAGCTGTAAACACATAGTTGTATACAATAAAGGATCACTATGAATTTTCTCATAGATTACCCTGGGCATGATGTTGATGCTTGCTCCAAGGTCACAGACAGCTTCTTCAAAGCTGTAGGGTCCAATGCGAATAGGGATGACAGGTCTCCCTAGGTCTCCTTTCTTCACTGGTAGAGTGTCATCTACCCATATTCCCCATTGCTTTGGAGGTACAGTGAAGTATTGCCCTGTATTATAAATGTCTACAAGATTTGCAGTTTCTAAATCCTCCGGCTTCCCCAGAATCTTACCTCTTTCGGTCACTGGTACAAAAGCTGCTAGCTGAGATATTTGTGATTCTATCATTTTATTAAAGCTATGTTGATTCTTTATGGCAGAAGTAAAGCTATCCATTCTAGTATTAATATTTTCAAGCAATTTATCATTGGAAGCTATCTTTCTAGACATAGTATCAATAACTTTATTCTGATTAGAAATCATTTCTCTCAAGGGTGGTTGATTAAAGTTATTATTAAGATTATTGCCTTGGTAGTTACCTGAGTAGTTACCTGAGTAATTAATCCTTGATTGCTGATTCCATCCTTGATTTTGTTGAGAAAGATTGTTGAAGTTGTTATTGATGTAGTTCACATCCTCTTGAATCTCAGGGCAGTTGCTCCCTGAGTGGCCAGTGCCTCCACACTCTTCACAGGTCATGCGAGAATCGTGGATGTGCGTGACTTCGTTCTTCTCAGTGGTGCGTTCATTGAACTTCTTCATGAGCAGGTCTATCTTGGCAGACAACATGTCTACTTCCTTCAGTTGATGCATTCCTCCTCCTCTCTTGTGAGGTTGAGTGTGTTTCTCGTTCCATCCCTGGTTAGAGGCCATCTTCTCAATCAGAGTGGTTGCTTCAGTGATGTTGAGCGATAAGAATGATCCTCCAGCATCTGCATCCACATTCTCACGGGTACTAGAAGTGAGCCCATGATAGAATGTCTGCATGAGTAGCCAATTCTCCATCCCATGGTGAGGGCATTCTGATATGTAATCTTGAAAGCATTCCCAGGCTTCAGGGATTTATTCATCGTGTTGTTGCTGGAAGATTGAAATCTTCGCACGTAGAGCACTTATCTTCCCCACTGGAAAGAATTTTGCTAGAAAAGCAGTAGCACAGATCGACCATGTGGTATTCTTGTCCTTGTTGGCGTAGAACTATTGCTTTGCTTTTCCTAGGAGTGAGAAAGGGAACAAGCGGAGCAATATGACGTCGCTTGTGACTCCCTTGATGGTGAAGGTGCTACAAATCTCCAAAAAGTGTTGGAGATGAGCACTCGCATCTTCATGTGCTTTTCCATAAAAACTGGTTTGCTTGCACCATGTTGATCAAAGCAGGCTTGAGCTCAAATCCATTATCTCCCACATTTACTGTCGGTCCAGTCCTGATGTTAGCAGTGGTTGGAGCAGAGAATTCATGGAGTGATTGGTCGGCCATGGCTTCAAAGTCTGGTGTTAAGCTTCTTCTCAATTGGTTGATCTCAGATGAAGTGGTTGGAGCCTTCTTGAGCTTTGCTCTTGTTCTTCTGATTAGAGCTTCGGGGTTCTCAACGTAGTTTGTCGGGAGTTCAAAACCAGTCATACATCACCCTGCATAAGATAAAAAAAAGACAAAAGAGAGGGTGAGCCTGTTAGAGTAAAGGATCAAGTGATGTAATTCGAATATCACATGTGTAAGAGTGTTCCTAGATGTGGAAGTGTGTTTATGCTCTTATGAATGTTTTCTAACTTAGTGTGCTATTCCGTTGCCTCCCTGGCAACGGCGCCAGAAATGCTTGTTGACACTTCTTAGCATCACTCGCGTTAGGTTGTCATCCCCAACATGACACCAACAGTGTGGTTGTATTGTACTCATGCCACTTAACTATATAAAGATATTAAAGTATATACCTACAAGCGCACAGATAAATACACCCGTTGCAGCATTTCACCCAAGTTTATCCTAGGTATCGTTATTTATATTTAACCAAAGGAGAACAAACACATGGGCACATATTAATTAAAGGCTACTCTACACATGTGATATGAATATTCAAAATCACTATCCTTTACTCTCAAACAGGAATCAATCAAATAAAAAGAGATAAAATATATGATAATCAGACCATTCAGATGATATTCCTTAGAGCAGTACTACTATGGCAAGTCATCGATTAGAATATAAAGTAAGAGAATAACTCCTAAGTAATCCGTTAACTATTAGTCATAATCTACATTGATTAGTGCAATTATATCAGGCAATCATTGGCTAGGTTATCTCATATCCATAAACAAGAAACATCTCCATTACGAAGCTGAGAAACAGAGTAACAACTAAGTAATGAGACCGCGTTCTACTAAGTTCTACACTCGGGGAGTGGACTACAAATGACTCAACAGGAATGTCGCACCCGTGATCTACCACATGGCCCGGAGTATAGAGTGCATTTGTAGGTAAACAGTGTATAAGTACCACACTTACACAATGTTGACCACCCACCCATGACTCAATAAGGTGAGTGCTTTGCAAACATGTGTATAAACATAATGATAAACTATCTATGCCAAATATATAATCAAAGCAGACTAATCTCATAATAATCAAGGATATAATATAGATTAAGAACAAGATCATATCTAATGTATCAAGAATAATGATCAAGAACAATGAACTAGAACTAGACAATGTTGAACTAGAACAATTACGAACTAGAACATAAACAATTAGAACATGAAGAATTAGAACATGAACTAGATCAAGAATTAGAAGAACTAATGAACTAGATGAATATCGGAAGAAAAATGTTGATACAAGAGAGAAGAACTGGATTTACCAAGCTCCTCTTGACTTGATCTGGAGCCCAAGGCTGCTTGACTCCTCTACTTCTAATTCTAATCTAGCTATGCCTAGATCTGATGGAGCTCTAAGGAGATGAGAGTTGCTGGTTGGTCTTCTGCTTTCTGGTTGATGATTGATTGAATGAATTCCCCTTTGGAGAGGGGTCTGGGGCCTCGTTTATATAGCCCAGAGCATGGAACTATGGCCCTTGGATCAAACCAACCTTCACGTAGGGTTAGGATGCATCCTTGGAGGCGGTTGAAATAGCTTGCAAAGGAAGGAGCCGAGGGGCGGCGGCCAGGGGCCGGTCGGCCTAGGGTTGAGGCCGATCGGCCCCACCTAGGGGCGCCTCGTGGTGGCCCTCCTTGTGGAGTCATCTGGTGTCCTCTAGAAACCTCTTGCGTATTCGTGACGTGGAGATTAGGCCGATTGACATGGGTTCCTTCTCATGGAAGATATCAATTCCTGAATTATTTTGATAACCTCCTGCAGATTCACCAAAACTCATAGAATTTCGTTAGTTGACACCCTAAACCTATGTTGGTGATCATTTATTAGCCCTTTATATATTTATTTTAACCCTTTATTATGGTAGATAACCATCGTCAACAGTGATCTCACCCATAAACTCCATATAAGCTTCTTAGTCATATGGTGAGAGAGAAGGCACAATGATATTCTACCTTGTTCCAAAATACCTTGAGAGAAGGCAAAACACCATCATTGCCTTGGTAAGGAATTCCAATGTCATATATTGAGAGATTTGTAAGTGTCATACAATACAGACTCTGAGTTTTATTTTGAAAATATAATTAAAAACTTCAGGATGGAAACAAAGATGAAGAATTTGAGACATAGTGCTTGACTTGATTACTTCTGTTTTCTGCTTATCCAAAGCTCAAGTGAAAGTAAAAACCCCATGGCTAAGGAACTAGAGCAAATTTTCAAAATCTTTTTTGAGGATAATTCTTTTCTGATGGCTTGTGTATTTTTGAAGGATGATAATTTGAAGTAACTTAGTTATCTCTGGATTTAGTTTTGCTAAGGGACTAGCAAAAGTTTAGCTTGGGGGAGTTGTTGACGGTAATTAACTATCATTTTAAACCGTCAACATAAGAGGAATAAATGATAAAAAGGATCACCACAGTAGGTTTAGAGGTTTAAACTAATAAATTCCACGAGTTTTGGTGATTCTATGTTTTTCAGGGGCTAAGCTGCATAATACAGAATTGATCCTCCTTCCAAAGGAAGAAACCGAAGCAATCGGCCTAATCACCACGTCACGGATGCGGATAGGGATTCTAGAAGACCTAAACCGACTCCACGAGGCGACATGAGCCAACCCGCCGCCAGGTCGGGCCGACCGGCCCTCCCCTGCGCCGCCTCGGCTCCTTCTCTTGCAAGCTACCTATACTGCCTCTAAGGATGCATCTAAACCCCACGCCAAGGTCGGTTTGATCCAAGGGCTGTGGTTCCACGCCCTGGGCTATATAAACAGCCCCCAGGATATCCTCTCAAGGAATTAGTTGAAGAATTAGATAATCTATTCCTCATTTGTGAAGGCAAGGCTAGAAGTTAGGGTTTCTAGAGAGAAAGAGAGTTAGAGTTCTAGTTCAAGTTTAGAGTTTAGTCTAGATTGATTCAAGTAGAGTTAAGCAACTGCTTGGGATCAGGATCGTTCGTCGAAAACTTGGTAATTTCATTGTAATCATCATTCGACTTTATGGTACTTCAATATATTTCTATATTTCAACTTTATTCTGTTCTTGAGATTGTTCTTGTTCTACATCTTGATATGAATATGATTAGTAGAGAGTTTATGAATATGTTCGTAGAAAGCTTGATCCAATTCTGGATAGGATTGAGTGGCTGGCATATTGTAGGCGTGGTGCTTAGATTATGCTTGTCTGTGAATGCACTCTATGCTCCGGGCCATATGGTAGATCGTGGGTGTGACATTCCTGTTGTGTCCTTTGTAGTCCACTCCTCGAGTATAGAACTTAGTAGAACTCAGTTACAGGGAAGAGATCATTACTCTGTTCTTGACTTTTCTCTCAGTAATGTTCCTTATTCATAGATGACATGTTGATTATATCATAGATGATTGTGTATAGCTAGATTGATTAATAGACTGATTGAATAAGAAATACTTATGATTTACATCTCTAAATTAATCTCCATGACTACTTGACTTGAATAATGTTAACTCCCTCTTGTCTCTAGAATACCCATGATTATCATTTATCATTTATCTTATTTGTCTTACTTTTTTCATGACAAGTAATTAGTTGTTTTGATATTTATTATTGAGTAAGTACAAATGATTATCTCTACTGCCATTGTAACTATTTGTAGAGTCCTGTTTCAATTTTCCTTTCCTTGGTAAATTATAAATAACGATACTTACGAAAACCTGGGTGAAATGCTACAATGGGTGTATTAATTTGTGCGCTTGCAGATATATACTATAATATCTTTATTTAGTTAAATGGCATGAGTATAATACAACCACACTCTTGGTGTCATGTTGGGGATGACAACCTAACACGAGTGACATTAAGAAGTGTCAACAGAGGCAGTAGAAGCTAGTGAAGCCCCTCTTGCCAGGCTTCACGGGCTTTTCATACTTACTAGTTCATTTTGGGTTAAAGAGAGAAAAGAAGCTTTTGTTATAATGTAGCACAATACCGCTACATTAGATGCATCATAAGAAGCTCAAGCCATGAGAGCCATTTCCAAAGAGGGCCTAAATCCTATATCCTATTTCATTTTTATGTTTTATTACGGAAACAAAGTCAAAATCGGGAAGATCGGGGACGGGAACGAAAATGGTATTCACAGAATATAAAAAATTAACCAAATCAAACAGAATCATGTTAATAACGGTAAGGTTCCAAAAAGACAAAACGAGAACCTGACATGTAGAACAAAATTCATGACTTTGTATGCTGACCTAATTGCAACATGGTAACACTGTCAACACATAAGTAATTTATGATTCATACTATAAGGTCTATAGAATGACAGAGTGCAAGACCATAAGGGCACGTGCAATGGGCATGCGCAACGTTGACATCAAAGGGTGGGGTTGACTTCTGTGAGCAACAACTACAGCCAGACTCCACAATGACATACTCCCTCCGTTCCAAAATATCTATCATTTTCGCTTCCTGAGAAATAACTTTGACAAAATATATATTAAAAAATATTAATATTTATGATACATAATTGTTATCATTGAAAAGATCTTTGAATCTAATTTTTTAATAAATTTATTTGGAGATACAAATGTTACACGTATTTTCTACGAATCGAGTCAAACTTGTGACACGAAAACCGAAAATGACAAATAAGTTGAGACAGAGGAGTAACAATAAAGGTGGGTCCAATGGATTCTCCAACCATCCCATCTCTATTCTTTCGGCAGCAGCAAATTTTTGAGAGAGAAATGATGGGATGAGAAGAGACAGATTCAATTGTTTTTTATTCGCTTATGGTCGGCCACAAGCTTGAGGCGCACATTAGCTTAAGGTGCTTCTCCACGATGTCTAAGAGCACCTCCAACAGATAGGCTATCTTTGTTGTGTATGCTAAATTTGGAATTTTTCAGGAAAAATGAGCTCCAACAGGTATGCTATCTGGTTTGCTAAATTAGCAAGTTGGGTATCCTGAAACTTCGCTCGGCATATAAAGCAAGCCTGCGCCACTCGCCATCCTTGAAATCGCTCGCCACATTTGCTTGCCCGCGCGCGCGCCATCCTTCCCGCGCGCAGAGAAGACTTTCCCGGGCGTTGAAGTTTCCCATCGTGGGGATCTAGCTCGACCCGCTAGATTCCGCAATTCACCATCCCATCTATCACCTTCTCCTCTCACCTGCTCCTGCCACTGCCGCCGCCACACAACCGAAGCTACTAATCGTGGCCCGCTCCGAATTGCCCTTTTCCTCTTCGCCGTGAGCCGCTTCCTCATGGACAGGCCGCTTCCTCCGAATCGCTACACCGCCGCACCACCGGATCAGCTTCGTCATGGACAGGCTCTGTCGAGCGCCGGGGAGATCCCAACTGCTCCGCCCTATTATCCGAACATCACGTAGATGGGAGCAGCAGGCAGATGGGTGCAGCATCAGGCGGATGGGCAGCAATTGGGATGGGAGCAGTAGGCGGATGGGAGATCCCAACTGCGCCGGGGAGATTACAACTCATCTTCATCGATCCTGGCAGCCGGTGGATGGGAGCAGCAAGACTCAGCGGTGCTCCCTTGGTTGGAGAATGCGGCGCAAGGAGGCCAGTGACGACGAGTCCTTGCACCGAACAGTTCTGCTACTGCTTCATCGAACCCATTCCTCAATGTGTGCTCCGGTGATTCTAATTCAGTACGTATCTCTCACTGTCGTTTAGGAACTGTACGGGGTCCATGCTTGATGGTTTAGTGTTTACAGTCTCAATAGTTTATAGTTGGCAGGGAGCTCATCAGCAGCCCCATATGATTGGTGATATGCAGGTTTTTTTGAGTGGTATAGGATTGCAGAGTTTTATGTGTGTGTGTTAGAGGATTACAGGTTATTGCAATTAAATTGCAGTGAGGTGACTTGACAAAGTTCAGTCATGGGAAGTCCATTTTCTGAACTTCACTGTAAAAGATGATCACAAATGGATGTAGAAAAGGTTAGTTCAGTTGAAAGCAGGAAGCCAACCAACTAAGATCAAACATTTTAGTTGCTTGTATCATGGATGAGTTTGACTTATTTTTAGTTCTATACTTCAAGCAGCTTTGGTTTCCATCCCAAGAAAGTTCAGACTACTACTACTAGCGCTGTACCATTGCTGGTTGAATGATGCACAATGGTAGCCATATGTAGTAGCACAGATCAATGTGAACTTGTGGCGTTCAAATTCAAAGCTGCATAGTACATCTAAAATTTTTTAGAAAACTCTGTGTGTTTTGAACTGAAAAATGTGTGAAATTTTCTCATAGTAGTACTGCGTCTTTGAAACATCATATATGGCTGGTTATTTCAGCACATCTGGTACCACCTTGTTTAATAGTGCAAGCACATTGGTGCCTTTCCTGAAAGAATTTGTACTACATTTGGACAAGCACACCTTCTCAGACTGCAGAAAATTATTAGGCTATAATTTGTATTACATCTGGGCAAGCACATCTTTTGAGTCTGCAGAAAATTATTAGGCTATAATTTGTAGTACATCTAGGCAAGCACACCTTCTCAGTCTGCAGAAAATTATTAGGCTATAATTTGTACTACATCTGGACAATGCACCTTGTGTTTTGTTCCTTGTTCATTTCATCATCTAATATGTTCCTTGTGTTTTGTTTTTACTGCCCAAATGGATTTAGGGAGACCTTTGACTGACATGATTATAAAAGGTTTCACTTCGGGTGGAGTGTCTAACAATATCTCACCTCATAATGAAATACAAGCACACGATGAGGTCCCTGCTGCGGTCAAAGGAAATAAAAGAAGGTCCAAAAATTTCACTGTTAAAGAGGACGAGATGTTGGTGTCAGCATGGCTAAATGTGAGTTTGTATCCTGTCAGAGGAGTCAATCAATCAAAAGATACTTATTGGAAAAGAACACATGATTACTTTCATTCAAAAAAGGATTTTGAATCTGATCGCACACAAAGCTCTCTAATGAGTCGGTGGTCTAGTATACTACATGACTGCAACATATTTGCTAGTTGTGTTTCCAAGGTAGAGACCCAAAATCAGAGTGGTGCATCTGTTAATGACAAGGTTAGATGACCTACCTTCACATGCTAATTTCCTATATGTTTTTGTTTAATCTCATGTGTCATCTTTGTTTCCCATTGCAGCAAGTAAACGCATTAACTATGTATAAGAATGACAACCAATTACACAGGACTTTCCAGTACATACATTGCTGGAAAATACTCAATGATCATTCGAAATGGACGAATAGGCGTGTGCCAACTGGACCTCAGAAACCAGTCAACAAAAAGCAAAAGACCACTGCTGATTCAACTCCTGCTACTGATGCACCAGACCCTGTTACTGGTACTGTAGCTGAGACTGAAACCACAATAACCACAATGGAGAGGCCTACAGGGACTAAGAAGGAAAAGCTGAAATTAAAGCAGCATTCGAGCATTGAAGCTTTGGATTATTTATTGGCAAAGAAAAAAGAGGTGGATGCTGAGAAGGAGTTGAAGAAAGAGGAGAGGGAGTTGAAGAAACAAGAGATGTGCCAAAAAGCCCTTGCCTTGCAGGAAGAAAGGATAAAACTTGACAAAGAAAAATTTGATTTCGAGCGGGATCGAGAAGAAGAAAGAATTATAAATATTGATATGAGCACTATGTCAACCAGATAGCAACAGTTCTACGATGATCAACAGAAGAAAATACTTGCAAGACGGCTTGGAAATTAGTAGTACCATGATCTTCAATTTTTAGATTTAGGCATAGTGTGAGACATGTTTAATTTTCTGAAACATTTTAGTTCACAGCATATCAGATTGATTAATGTTCTTGCATGAACCTTGTTATCTATATTATTCTGTAAAGGAGCTGCTTTTGACGTTTGCACCATCACATATATATTTGGGCTTCTGACATTGCATTTGATCTCTGGAACCTACTGTAGCCTGTCCGACAATACATAGAAGTGCAGGAAGCTCTGAAGTGAGCCTACTTGATGCAGGAATGGGAGAGGCTTTGGCATGCAGGGAGTGAGACTAGCACAATGCTTGGGGCTGTAGTGTGTTGAGTTAGAAACAGGCTGTTTCAATCTTGTTCAGTTGGAGAGTTTGCTTTTAAATATGTTAATCGGTCTTGTAATAAAGTAGCTCATGCATTAGCAAAACAAGTTACGAACACACAGCAGTCGGAGATGTGGCATGAAACACCGACATGTGTGTGTGACTTGGTTTTGTATGAGACCCAGTTCTCTTCAATATCAATGAAAGGCAAGCCTGTCACAAAAAAAATATGTATCTGTACATACATGATAGGGGTAGTATCAATGTCATCCATTGTGTCAATGCCTCGAACTATTACAGTATCTAATAAATCAAACAAAGAGGATAGGTCTGGAAACTAATACATAATGCCTTGATGTTGTGATAGTAAATGAAATTATTCAACAGTAATATTTGTATATAAATCTGGAAAATTATGCTACAAGTGCTCGATAAGGTCGGCTTGAAGCTGTGTGTGTGTCTCCTTGTCCTTGATCTTCTTGTAATTCTACATAAATGCATCGAACTCAGGTGTAGCATCGTGTGATACAGTCACCTTTTCTCCCACATCATCATATCTGAAATCTTTTTCGTCAACTCCCTCGTCTTCAACAATCATATTGTGCATAATGATACAAGCAATCATGACAAGTTGAATTGTATCCTCATCCCACACACGTGCCGGCGCTCGAACAATGGCAAAGCGAGCTCGTAGAACCCCAAATGCTCGTTCAACATCCTTCCTACAAGCTTTTTGTGCTTTTGCAAAATATTTGTTCTTATTACCATATGGCTCGGGTATGGTCTTCACGAATGTGGCCTAAGATGGATATATACCATCTGCTAGATAGTAACCCATAGTATAATCATTCCCATTGATGCTATAATTTACCTATGGCCCTTGACCTTCAGCAAGCCTTGCAAATATAGGAGATCTTTGAAGAACATTTATATCATTGTGCGAACCTGGCATCCCAAAGAAAGCATGCCAAATCCAAAGATCTTTAGAAGCAACAGCTTCTAAAATAATTGTAGGCTCCTTTTTATGTCCCCTATACATACATGCCATGCATAAGGACAATTCTTCCAGGTCCAGTGCATACAATCAATGGAACCAAGCATGCTAGGAAAACTTGTACTCTCACCAATCGCAAGTAATCTGGCAGTATCATCCTCATTGGGCAACCTCAAGTATTCATGTCCAAATACCTGAACAACAGCTCTGACAAACTTTCTAAGACTTTCTAGAGCAGTACTCTCTCCAATACGGATGTAGTCATCCATAGCATCAGCTGCTACTCCATAAACTAAAATCCGGAATGCCGCCACCATCTTCTGCAAACAAGATAGTCCTAGGGTTCGGGTTGCATTCCTCTTCTGCAAAAAATAGTCATCATACTCCTCAACGGCCTTCATTATGCGTACAAACACATGACGTCAGAAAAAAAATTATTCAGACCTCAATGCATACAATAAACATAAGTCAATAAAATATGAGAAAATTAACCTGTGCCTGAAATAGCTCGATCCATATGTAGGATTATCTGAGAAATAATCTTCATACAATCTGCAGTGTTCTGACTGCCTATCACGATTCACAACACGATGTCCCTCTACAGAACCACGATGGCATGCTGGATTGACAATGTCCGATACTACTATATGCGCTGCCGCAGTACGAATCCATCAGCTCATTAACTACATCTTCAAATTCCATTATGGACCTTTGATTAGCCTGATCGAACACCTACAGATGAATCTGATCATTGATAGGTGACCTAAAAGATGAACATATGTGGTCGCCGGCAAGATGGACGTCTCTTGGTGACCTAAAGATGAATATATGTGACGATGAGTTAGAAAACTTACACGGTAGCAGCAGCCCGTCACTGGCAAGATGAACGTCTCCTAGTGGTGGATCAGAAACCGGAACCTAGGTAGGTGGATCGGAAGCCGGAACCTAGGCAGGATGTGTAGGTGACGTCGCCGACAGGATGCACAAGGATCGCCGGATTGGAGTCTCCTAGTCCTATTGACGTGAAGCCGCACGCCGCCGCGGGATGAGTCCATGCTTCCTATTCATGCGCGAGGAACAAGACCGAGGCTCCGAGCCAATGGGAATCGGCTGGTAGTTAGGTGACGTGGCATCTTTTTAATATAGCATACGAGAAATAGCCAGCCTCTTGTGGAACTCTTCTTTTTTTAGAAGTCTTGTATTTTACAAAATTGCTAAATTATAAGATTTAGCTATTAATTTTAGCATATCTCTCGGAGATGCTCTAAGTGCCTGTTAGATGCATTTTGAATGGCAAAACTTTTGGCCCTAATCTTTTGTTGTAAATCTTTAGGCATTCAAACTTTACATCTTGATGTTTAGATGCATGGCAAAACTTTAACACTGTACTAAACAAAGACTGATTTGCCCTCATTTAGTGACTGATTTGTTTCATTAATTGGCAGCCATGCACAGTTATACGGGGGCAGTGGGCGTCTAGCTCGCGTCCCAAGACGTTTTTGCCCAGTTTTGGGCCTCTTAGGCCCCAAATAGCAAAAGTTTTACAGCCCAGGTTTTGCTCTTTTTTGTCCTTACTATTTAGATCCATTTTGCTAAAAGAAGGGCTAAAAGTGCTAAAGTTTTTGCAAAAGATGGAAAATAAACAGGGCTATGCATTTCTGCAGCTGCAATAAATGCTTAAGGTCACCTTTTTGCAACATTGTGGGTGCCCTAAGTCTACAAGACAACACAGGGTTAATGTGGTAGGGTGTGACCGACTGTGCTGCTGGACTTCCTAAAAGGGATATTTCAAGTGCGGGTAAAACAAATGTCCTATCCAGAAAGGGAGGGTGAAGTACATGCATATTTCAACCTTCAACTTGTACGAGAGTCTGATTTTTAACCTTAAACTGTGAAACCATGTAATGGACGTCCTCCGACTGTCAAAACCATACAAATTTGGTCCTTTAGTTGGTTTCAACGGTTTTTTCTATTTTCTAAAAATAATAAAAATTTAGTTTAATCTATAAAAATTTATAAATACCTTACATTGAAATATGAAAAAATGAAACCAATACCATTTTTTCTAAATATCTATTTGTTAGAGCTCTATTTAGAGTTATTTAAATCTTATTTTCTTATGTTTCTAATAAACCAGGCCACAGATAATAAATACAGAAAATAATAAGCTCCAAATAACTTTAAATCGGTCACCAAGATAACATTTTTGGAAAAATGGTATAGTATCATATTTTTTAAAGGTTAAATCAGATTTTATTACTTTTATAAAATAGAAAACCATCTTTAACCCCAATTATGGGACCAAATATGTCTAGTTCTAATAGTTGGAGGACTTAGGTACCTGGTTTCATAGTTTAAGGTTAAAAATCCAACTCATCTACTAGTTTGGCTGAAGATACACTTTACCCGAAAGGAAGGAGTGAAAGCAATATTTTAAAATACTACATTTTGTTTCACCCGCTTTCAATTTTGCCACAGACAAAAAAGGAAAAAATGGTTCAGATGATTATAAATACAGATTCAAGCAGGTTGGATGTAGAAATTAGGCTAGACGAAACTAACCATTTTCACAAGCACTACAACCTAGGAGACGACTCGACCAAGGCTAGGGATGGTAGTGAGGCAATATCAGGTCGTGTCACCGTGATTTTTGGATCTATCGGGTGCGGGGGCAATCCCCTCTACCCCACCAACATGGTTTTTGGGTTTGTAGACCAAACTTATTAGTTTCGGTTTTAGGTTTTGGGTTCTACCCATGAATGTCCACGGGAGACCTAAAAGAGAACATTTTGAATAAAAAAACATACCTTATATTAATAAATTGTTTATGTATGCTTGTCGATGTTTGATCACCGATAGCCTGCCATGGGGGTACTCGGGACAGTTTTCAGGCTTCGGCGTATGATGGAACTCGATGGTGAACGTAGAGACAGCCGATTTATACTGGTTCGGGCCCTTGATCGTGATTGAGTAATAGCCTTTATGTTCAGTTGGTGTTAGCCTTTGTGTTGGATTGATTGTGTCGTATCGTTCTATCTTATAGGGGTGCCCACAACCTCTCTTTATATCGGTAGAGAAGGCTGTGGTGCGGTTACAATCCTAATCGGATCCAAAGAAGGTGTCATATACTAGATACAGAAGGTACTTTTCTATAGGAGTCCGGTTAGTTTGGCCTATTCTACTCGGATTCGGCGTAGCAGTCGCTGCTCCCTTTCCTGTTTTAGTTTGTGGGCCAGGCTAGAGCCCATGACTTGTCATATTGCTGGGGGAACCCTATGGGTCCCGCATCGAGAAGCCCCTGAGCATTTCATGGTTGAACTTGAAAGCCTCCTTGTTTCTCTGGCCTCATTTGGTGAAACAAGCCTGGTCCGGGTTCTTTCGAAGAGAAGCCTTGAAGTGGTCTTTTCTTAAAGAAGTTTCCTAAGTGATGTGCACTTTTTTGATGAAAAAGGGAACTCACTGAGTATAGCCCCTAAGCCTCTTGCTATTTGGGAAAAAAAGTTGGAGGGTCTTGGATTTTGATTATCAAAAAAACTAAAAATCTCTTCTGATGATATGTACCCTGCAGCCCCCGAGCATATATCCGGATTCTTTTGTTCAAGAAGAACTCGAATAGAGGGTCTTTTGTCATGTTATCAGGTAGCCTGCTTTCTGTAAGAGGTAGGTAGTAGGTGGTGGTTGAGTATAAATGCTGCTCAGTCATGAGTTGTATAGTGTTGGCATATTTCTCCGGATATACCTTCCTCGAGTATTGTGTCTTCACGCGTAGTTGTTTTTCATTTACTGCTTTCTATCACTTATTTGAATCCTTTTTCAGGTTTCATTTGTTAGTGCACTACGTGCATGTATGCCGCTCCTTAGCCTATAAATACCCCCTGGCGAGCTGCTGCAAACCGGTAAGGTCTTGGTATAGATCTTGAAGTCTTTTAGTCATGAATATGATAGTTTGTGAAGTAGAGCAGCCCCTAGCATGAGTTGTAAGTCTTATATATTTTGTAGTGTGTGGAAGAAGTCTTGTGATAGAGATTAGAGGCAGACTAATCTTGCGAAGCACTATCTGGCTCTCATCTGTGCCGTAAAAAATAGGGCGAGCGCTATCTGGTTCTCATCCGTGCTGTGAAAACAACTCTGGATAGGTCGATTGTTGGCTTGTCAGCCTTCTTACTCTTATCCAAGCCTAAAAAGACCTAGGATAGGGCGAGCTCAAGTTTCTTTTCAGCTCTTTTGCTCTCATTCGGGTTGAATAACTCTAGGACATCTGTGCTATGAAAATAACTTAGGATAGGTTGAGTGTTGGCTTGTCAGCCTTTTTACCCTCATCCTCGCCTGAAAAGGCTTGGGATAGGGCGAGCTCAAGCTTCTTTTCAGCTTTTTTGCTCTCATCCAGGCTGAATAACTCTGGGATAGGGCGAGCGCTATCTGGCTCTCATCCGTGCTATGAAAACAACTCGGGATAGGTCGAGTGTTGGCTTGTCAGCCTTCTTACTCTCATCCAAGCCTAAAAAGTCTTGGGATAGGGTGAGCTCAAGCTTCTTTTTAGCTCTTTTGCTCTCATCTAGGCTGAATAACTCTGGGATAGGTTTTGTAGATCTTAGCAAGACAATCGTTGGTGAGGAACATTATCTTTATTTCTTTGATCATGAATCTTGATTACATAGTGTTTTCTTGCTACAGAAGAATCAGTACTGTGCTTTTTAGGCGTAGAATCTTCGTAGCTGGCTGATGTGCCATGAATTTTGACTTGTATCCTGTCTTCAGTTATTAGCTCATATGTTCCTGTTCCGTTGACCTTAGCAATGATGAAAGGTCCTTCCCATGGGCTGAGTAGTTTGTGACGTTCATCTGCCTTTTGTATTCTTCACAGTACTAGATCCCCGTCTTGGACGGAATGAGGTTGGGTACTTTTGTTGTAGTGTCGTCTTAAACCTTGAAGATAACGAGCGGATTGTAGAGTAGCATTGACTCTGACTTCTTCTATGTTGTCTAGCTCTAGTCTTCTGGTATGTTCGGCTTCTCCTTCATCAGATTGCTTAATTCTTGGTGATGTCCAGATTAGGTCGGCAGGTAAAACAACTTCCAATCCATAGACTAGAAAAAAAGGTGAGTATCCAGTAGCTCTGCTTACTTGAGTTCGTAGCCCCCATACTACTTTGGGAAATTTGTCAATCCATTTGGATCCATAGTCCTCTAGTTCTTCATACAACCTGGATTTTAATCCGGCTAGTATGAGTCCGTTAGCTCTCTCTACTTTCCTGTTGGCTTCTGGGTGTGCGACTGATGCGTAATCTATGCTGATGCCGCAATCATATGCCCAACTTTAGAATTCTATAGCCTTGAAGGGAGAACCCAAATATGTGATGACTCGATTAGGCATGCCAAAATGGTGTATGATGTCCTAGATGAACTCATCTGCTTCGGCTGTGCTGTATTTTATGAGTGGTTTATACTCGATCTATTTGGTGAACTTGTCAATAGCCATAAAGATATACTCGAAACCGCCCTTGGCTTTCTTGAGAGGACCTATTTGATCCAGCCTCTAGCAGGAGAATGGCCAAGCGGGTGGGATGCAGATGAGATTGTGTGCTGGGACGTGAGCCTGTCTTGTGAACATTTGGCAACCTTTACATTGTCTGACGAGTTCTTCTGCATCTTTCAAAGTAGTTGGTCAGTAGAATCCGGTGCGGAATGCTTTACCGACCAACGTTCTTGAAGCGACATGATTTCTGTCTGAAGGGATGGCAACATATTTTAGTTGCTTTCTGTCTGAAGGGATGAAGAGAACGCCTGCGCCAGCTCCGCCTAGTTTGAGTGATCTATCAAAGTACATCTTCCAATGGTCGAGGATAGCATCTGGCATAGGTTGTTGGATTTATGTCCATTCGATAACAAAAATCAACTAGGGCTTGAGATTTAATCTCTTTTCGTGGGGGTGAAATCAACGTTGAGAGCGCCAAGTTCAACTGCCCACTTAGATATGCGTTCTATTCTGTCTCTATTATGTAGAATGTCTCCAAGTGGAAAATCTATTACCATAGTGTGGGGGTATTAACCCCTATACCCCTATGGCTAGACTTGGGCTGGCCCAGACCAGTGGGCTTGGTCCATCAGAAGACGACGCGTGGCCCAGTCGATCTGCTCGGCGTCCCGCGCAAGGAAGGAAAGCAAACTTGGAGATCAAGCAAGATCCTGGTCGGTTAGAATAGGAATCCTTATCTGGCTAGATATCGCAATTGTAACTGGGCAGGATTAGTTTCCAGATTTGTAACTCTGCCCCTCGGACTATATAAGGTGGGCAGGGGACCCCCTCAAAACACATCTCATTATACACAGCAATACAAATCAGACGCAGGACGTAGGTATTATGCCCTCATGACGGCCGAACCTGGATAAAACCTTGTTGTGTCTTGCATCACCATCTAGTTCGTAGCTTGTGCACCTATCTACCAACAAATCACTACCTTGGGCAACCCCTTGGTAGACTACCGGCCAGGTTTCGTCGATAGTGGCGCGCTAGGTAGGGGTTGTGTGTATAGCTTCCTAGGCGAGCAAGATGGTCATCATCCCCGACTCCGCGGCCATGGCAGACGGTCTCTCGTTCACCGTCGGTCAGATCACTTGGACCACCGGTGTCAACAGCTTCATTGCCATGACCACGGAGGAGGCACAGATCCGATTTGCGTCAACCATGTCTTCATCGGCTACAGCTCCGACCACGCTGGCTATGGCTCCAACCACCCCAGCAACGGCTGCGACCATGCTGATGACTCGTCGATCGCTTCCCCGCTGCAAAGGAAGGGTGCTCGACAACACTGACTTGATCAAAGCTATCGACCAAGTCAGCCACAAGCTCTCGCAAACCCTGACTTTGGTTGATTCAATCCAAAATCAATCTACCAAGTAGGTACTTAATCACAACAGGTCTACCCGACCAGTTTGGGCTCACCGTCCAACATGGCTAGATATAGATCTAGTGGTCACTTCAACTCCTAAAGGATCTATGGTATGCCTTCGCCCGGTTCCTACACCCAGCCTTAGGCTCTCTGAGTACCAAGTCCCGACAGAGGATTGTCAGGCCTTCCCATACGGCCAAGAAAACGCTGCTTACGAGTACGCGTACTGTACACCTCATCTGTTCATGGATCCCATAGAGCGAGACCATGTTTCAGATTTGTACTTCCCGGATATATTTCAACCACCACAGGGCAACACCGTCAACATGGTCGATATTCGGAAGTATCATGAAGGTTCGGTTCATACACTGCCCGAGGATGGCGACTCCAGTACTGGATCTACACGATCTGTTCACACCGAGACTCAACACCTCGATGACGATGAATATGGTCTAGATCCACTACCGTACCCTCTGGGTTTCTCTCCAATCCCAAGGTTCCCACCGAGACGTGGCGACATGGTGCTCAACGTCAGCAATGATGAGCCCACAGTCATGGGAGAAACCGATGAACAATGGCAACTTCATGAACAGCGTAATGTCGAACGCCGTCAGCATGAGGCCGAAGAAGAAGAAGCACGTCGCTGGGGACCCCAACCTCGAGATCTGGCTAACGCCTTTGACAGAGTAGGTGATAGGCAAGTTTTCAGGACTCCAAGCGCCAACGTGGCTGTCGCCATGGCCAACCTAGACCGATTACCAGACACGCCAGAAAACCACACGGTTCGTGAAGACATCAAAGCATATCTAACCGCCGCTATGGCCAAATCGTCAAGCTCGCCCAGTGAGCCTGAGCTGCTATAAGCACATCCATTGCATCTAGTCGGAGCCGTCGTTCCCGCGCTTCAGAGCATCCAAGTCGCCAACATCATGACGATCCGCTCCCACCCAATCCCCCATGTGGGGGTGGCAGTAGCGGTGGCGGTGATGGCGGTGGCAGCGGCGGTGATGAGGATGGACAAGAAGGTGGTCGAAGTCATCGTGACAACAGTCGTAATCGCCACGGTAATCGAGATCAGGAGGTCGACCAGAACCCTCCTCGCGATCTCTGTCGCCGTCTTCCTCCTCGTGACGTCCGTAGTCACATCACTAGTCGTGCTAATGACCGCTAGGCCCATGAGAATGTGCGTCGCATCCAGTATGACACCGAACATGGCCCCTCGGGTCTCAAACAGTTTACTCCTCATCTCCGACAAGTCGTTTGGCCAAGGAATTTCAAGCTTGAGAAGCTTAGGAAATATGACGGCAAGGAGAACCCCGAAAGCTAGGTCATGCTCTACGAGATCACCGTCCGTTCTACCGCAGGTGATGAGCACGTAATGGCCAGCTATCTTCCAGTTGTTCTTGATCAGGCAGGTCATTAATGGCTTCTCAGCCTCCCGGAGAACTAGTTCGATACCTGGTCGGACCTTCGGCAGCCTTCATCGACAATTTCATCACCACATGTGACTAGCCGGGCAACAAGTATGACCTTGCGCGCATACATGACCAAGCAGGCGAGCCGCTACGCGACTACATCCGATGCTTCTCGGATATGCGTCTCAAGATCCCAAGAATCACTCATGACGAAGCAGTCTCAGCTTTCATCAAAGGCCTTCGCCACCATGACGCCCTTAGAAGCAAGCTGCTCTAAAAATGGCCGTCTATCGTCTCCGAGCTCCTCGCTACTACCAAGAACTATGCGGATGTCGATGACGCCGAGAAGATCATTAAGGAAAACATGGGTGGGTCATCACGCCTCGAGCACCCACTACGCCGAGACGATAAACCCGATGACCGTGGTTGGAACAACAACTGCAAACATCATGACCGGTGCAACAACAACAACAATTGCGACTGCCGAGATAATCGTGATCGGTGGCCCGATAATCGCGGTGATTACAAAGGCAAGCGTCCCCGCGAAGACGACCATGAGGTCAACATGGTTAAAAAACCTGCTGGTCGCCGTGACTATCAGAGGATTACAACAAAGCTTTGACGGGTCCTTGCCAGATCCATCCAAAGTCCAATCACACCATGGAGAACTACCGCTTTCTCAAGAACATCTACGCCAAGCAGCTTGCTAATGATGATGCTCCAAAGGCCATTAACGATGGACCGTGGTGTGATGGTTATGATGACGATGATGATGAACCGGATAGAAATCCTCATCACCAACATGTCAATCCCACCAAAACCGTCCACTCCATCTTTGGCAGAAAGGTGTCTTTAGAATCCAGGCGCGAACACAAGCTGCTGAAGCGGGCTTGCTTGAGCGTCGTCAGCACCGACGACCTCATCTCCGATCCTAGGCTCTCGGCTTGGTCCCACCGCGAAATCTCCTTTAGCCGAGCAGACCGGTGGGTGGCAATTCTGAAACCTGGTCGTTTTCCCCTCATCCTCGACCCTTGCATCAACAGCGTTCGGTTTGAGAGGGTGCTAGTGGACGGTGGCAGTTCCATCGACATCTTGTTTCGCAGCAGTTTGCCTACTCTTAAACTAACTCAGGTTGATCTCAAGCTTTACGATGCACAGTTCTAGGGTGTCCTCCCCGGACAGAGCTCCGTACCTCTCGGGCAGATCATGCTCCCTATGCAATTCGGCAATCCAAACCACTTCCGCACCGACTACGTTAACTTCATGGTCGCGGACTTCGAGGGTACTTACCACGCCATCCTTGGTCGACCAACGCTCACCAAGTTCATGGTTGTACCACACTACTCTTACTTGGTGCTCAAGATGCCTACCGAGCAGGGCGTCCTTACTCTCAGAGGCAATGTTTACACTGCCTACACCTATGAAGTGGAAAGCTTTAAGGTGGCAGAGGCCACCGACCTCTCAATTCGCATGGAGCAAACCCTGGTCGACGCCTCCAAGATTCCTGCCGGCCAACTGGAGATCCCAGAGCACCAAGCACAATGGAAGCACATCAAGTCCAACGAGCACAAGGAGATTCAGCTGGTTGACGATGATCCCAGCAAGACGACCCTTATCGGGGCCAACCTGGATCCTAAATAGGAAGACGCGCTCATCGAGTTTCTGAGGGACAACGTCAGCGTGTTCGCGTGGAAACCCACTGACATGCCCGGTGTTCCTCGGCACCTGATCGAGCACTCCTTGAACGTCTCGAAGACCGCAAGACCTATCAAGCAAAAGCTATGACGTTTCGCTCGCGACAAAAAGGAGGCTATTAGCGCAGAAGTTACCCGGCTTTTAGCAACTAGATTTATTAAAGAAGTATATCATCCGGACTGGTTAGCCAACCTGGTCCTTGTACACAAAAAGAATAATGAATGGAGAATGTGTGTTGATTATACTGATCTCAACAAACACTGCCCAAAAGACCCCTTCGGCTTACCTCGCATAGATGAAGTCGTTGATTCCACAGCCGGCTGCGAGCTGCTGTCCTTTCTCGATTGCTACTCTGGTTATCACTAGATCGCTCTCAATAAGGACGATTAGATCAAGACGTCCTTCATTACACCGTTCGGCGCCTACTGCTACACGACTATGTCGTTCGGGCTTAAGAACGTAGAGGCCACGTACCAGTGTGCTATCCAGCACTGCCTTGCCGATGGGATTAGGGATGATCTGGTCGAAGCCTACGTCGATGATGTGGTTGTGAAAACCAGGGAGGCTCAAACCCTGGTCGACAATCTCCAGCGTACCTTCACGGCTCCCAACAAGTACCAATGGAAGCTTAATCCAAAAAAGTGCATCTTCGGAGTCCCATCTGGTATATTATTGGACAACATCGTCAGCTACGATGGCATACGCCCCAACCCAACAAAGGTAAATGTCGTTTTCGACATGCAGCCACCCAAAAATGTCAAGGATGTCTAGAAGCTCACTGGATGTATGGCCACCTTAAACCGTTTCATCTCATGACTAGGCGAAAAGGGTCTGCCTTTCTTCAAGTTACTCAAGGTTTGAGAGAAGTTTGTCTGGTCAAAAGAAGCCGACGCTGCCTTCATGCAGCTCAAAGAATTCTTAACCTCTCCTCCAGTCCTTATAGCCCCTCAGAAAGACGATGTTCTTTTTCTCTACATTGCGGCCACCGATCGCGTGGTCTCCACAGTCATCGTGGTCGAGCATGTGGAACCCGGCCACGTGTACAAAGTCTAATGCCCTATTTACTTCATCAGTGAGGTGCTCAATGAGTCCAAAGCCAGGTACCCACAAGTTCAAAAGATGATCTACGCCATCCTGATTACATCTCGAATATTGAAACATTACTTCGACGGATATCGGGTGGTTGTCAAGACTAATTTCCCATTAGGAGACATCATTCGAAATAAGGACGCTAATGGACGCATCATCAAGTGGGCAATGGAATTATGCACTTATTCAATTGAGTTTCAGGGTCACACGTCCATCAAGTCTCAGGCTCTGGTGGACTTTATCATCGAATGGACAGACCTTAGCACACCTCCCGATCAGGGGCTAGTCAAATACTAGAGGATGTATTTCGATGACTCCCTAAACATCGATGGCGCAGGAGCAGGTGTGCTCTTTATCTCACCAACCAATGAACAGCTCTGCTATGTCCTCAGAATTTATTTCCCTGCATCTAACAACGCTGCAGAATATGAGGCCTGCCTCCACGGCATGCGGATTGTGGTTGAGCTTGGCGTAAAATGTCTCCGCGTCCATGGTGATTTGACCCTAGTCATTAACCAGCTTAACAAATACTGGGACACGACTAGCGAGAAGATGGACGCTTATTGCAAAGAAATCAGAAAGTTGGAAGGCAAATTCTATGGCATCGAGTACACACATGTGGTCTGGGATAAAAATCAAGCAGCCGATACGCTGTCTAAGTTGGGATCATCCCAAGCTCAAGTCCCACATGGCGTGTTCATCCAAGACCTTGTTAAACCATCCATCAAGGAAGAAGCAGCTCAGGTGGTCGACAAGCCTCCATACCAGCCTCTAGTGGCTACGGTTCCCCCTCCGAGCACTACGGGATCCTCTCCGACAACACCTGCAGTACCTTCGACCACTAACACTGATGATTGGAGAGTACCTTTTATCAAATTTTTGCAGGATGGGACCAGTTATGCTGATCGAACAGAGAACGAGCGGCTCATGCGCCGCAGTTAGCAGTACCTACTGGTCGACGGTGTCCTGATGCGCAAAAATGCAAAGAAGGGCGTTCAGATGAAGTGTATCACTCGAGAAGTAGGTATTCATCTGCTCTATGAAATTCATAGTGGTACTTGTGGCAATCATGCCACCTCTCGGACCCTGGTTGGCAAAGCTTTCTGAGTAGGTTTCTACTGGTCGTCTGCCATGGCTGATGCAGAAAAGCTGGTCCGCCGCTGTGACGGATGTCAGTTTTTCGCCAAACGTATACATATGCCAGCACATGAGATCCAGACCATACCAGCCACCTAGCCATTTGCATGCTGGGGACTGGATATGATTGGTCCCTTCAAGCCGGCCCCTGGCAACTTCAAATGTGTCTTTGTGTTGATCGATAAATTTTTCAAATGGATAGAGTACATGCCTTTAACCAAGGCATCATCAGAGAAGGCGGTTGAGTTCCTCGATCAGACTATACACTGTTTTGGCCTCCCCAACAACATAATTGCAGACCTGGGGACTCAGTTCACTAGCAGTGCATTCTAGGACTTTTGCGACGAAAGGAGCATAGTTGTGAAATACGTGTCAGTAGCGCATCCCAGAGCTAATGGGCAGGTCAAAAGGGCCAATGGCATGATCCTCGACGTGTTGAAGAAGAGGTTGTATAGGGAAAATGACAAAGCTCCTAGAAGATGGCTTAAGGAATTGCTAGCCGTGGTTTGGGGACTATGAACCCAACCTAGTCGCAACACTAGCGCCTCCCCATACTTCATGGTCTACGGCGCAGAAGTAGTACTCTCTATAGATATTGTTTTCAGATCACCGCGTGTTGAGAACTTTGATGAAGATAGGTCTGATGAAGCACGTGAACTCAAGGTCAACTGCTCTGAAGAACGACGACTTGACTCCTGTGTACGTACAACCAAGTACTTAGCTGTACTACGCAGATACTATAACAGGTGTAACAGAACCAACCAAATTATAAGAGCACAAGTACAAAAACAAGCATCGAAGCGCTCAAATTTTCGAACTTGAGCCCATATAATCCCGGTAGTCAATTGAAACCACGAAGGATTTCAAACCAACTTGCTTACAAACAAGATCGCATCATTCAACATACAACATCGTACGTTACATTTCGCAAGTAGTTCCAAAATAAGTTTACACACACGGAGTCGCAGTTATTACAAACCAAGTTTATAAAGTAGCGGAAGCAAACACACGCCAGTTGTTTAACTACTGCTAGTCTTGTTGATCAACAACCCGCAAAAGCATCAGGAAAGTACATAAAAGATGATCACGCCCTAGTGATCTAGTCTTCGTCACCCGCAGGGTGGAGACAATTTTTGCAGAAGCCTTGGTAGAGCATATCATCTGCAACAGGAGGGAATAAACCCTGAGTACTGGAATGTACTTAGCTAGACTTACCCGTCAAAAACCAGAAATAAGATGACACCAAGGATTATGCAAGGCTTTCATAATTGGAGCTGGCTGACATTACCTTTTGCGGAAAAGCATAAGTAATTGAAACTCTTTTAACCTGTACTAGCATTTATTTTTAGCATTTACCTGTCATCTATCTTAGCACCTGTACTAAGCATGCACTTGATTATAATCAAACAATTATCATTATTATATCCAGAGCAGGTATGAATTGTGGCAACATTGTATCATTCCCTTAACCACCAGTTCATTTAATGAGATCTACGTTGCCGCTGCTCAAGTCAAGTGCTCACTAACCGGGAGCGATGGCGATTCGAATCGAATTCCTATCCAGCTGGAGGGGTATTTCTAACACTCACCGTGCAGACCCCTGCCAGGGTCGCACAGGCCACCGTTTCATATGATTCAGGAATCGCGGGTCCGGATAATGTCGCGACCCCAAGGGCGACACTCTGCCAGGTGATAGGGACTCTAACCCCCCTTGGTCTCACGCCAATGTCCCCAAGCACATCCTTTCTCTCCTCCAAGAAGCAACCTACCATTCGATTCCCGGCCTGAATCACATTACTCGGCTTCGCGGTCGGAACGACTTATCCGGCCAACTAAGTGTTAGACTGCGTTCAACATGACTCAAGGACGTACAGCGAATCGGTCCTTAAACGACTCAGACGGGCATAGCTCCACACCCAAGACGTGAAGTGTCTTGCGGCTGTACTATCGAACTCCCGCCGAGTCTCAATTTCATTTTTAAGCATGTTTCCATCCACGATAGCCATAAAGCCACTCGTGACTCCTTCCTACGTCTCGCGGATGACCGGAAATCACCCGACTTCTACCGTACTAAGCAGGGCTAAGCATTGGCACGTGCCTAAACCTAATATAGGGTTAAGTACGATATCTGGACAAGGACAGGTATAATGCAACAATTGTTTTCATACAACTCCTACAACTTAATGCATTAAACAATTAAAAGTACTCAAGATAGATTTATAAATTGATGGGTTCAGCATGCACCGAGGCTTGCCTTTCAGAAAGGTCGAGGGCCGGTGGTCAGGACACTCGGGTAGATCTTCGACAGGAGCTTCGTCGCCGGTTGGTTCCTCTGGCTGCTCCGGCAGGTCCTGGACTTCCTCCGGAATCACAGGCTCGAATTCAAGGAGAGTTACCCCCTCCGGTACACCTATTGCATGAATGCACAATAAATATCATGGATGCATAAAGGTGCAACATGCTCGGAATGAAATGCATTTTAGAAATAAAAACAATAATCTAATCAAGTTACTTTATCAGTACGTGCAAATCTCTTCTTCGGTGGAGAAGTACTTACCTAATCTACCCAACCTAAGATATAGATGTTCTTCTTCGGTTAAGGCCCTAGCACATAACAATACAAGAGTAATATTACTTAGGTTACCACAGTAAGACATTCTGGACAGCAGCTCAAAGATTCTAACATAACTGAAGATTCCTAACTCCAAAAGTTATGGTCTAAGACAATCTGGAAAGATTAAATATTTATTTATGTGGCAAACATCCCATAAGACCAAACTAATGTTACCACAAGTTCACAAAGGTCACAAAAACACCAGAAAGTAAGGTGTGCCCACCTAGAATATTTATTTAAACCCATTTCTTAATTTACTTAAGTAATTAAGTGAAATTTTAAACATATATGTAAACTGCTCCAAAAATTCTACAAACATTACAGGAAACTCTAGGAGCCAAAAAGAGACCACTGTAAAAATTTGAACTAAATTTATTTGCAGAAACTCCCTAAACAAAATTCACAAGTCCAAAAGGCTGATTTTTGTATAATTAACAAATCATATTAAAAAGTGTCAAACAATAGATTTCCTATTTTTCTTAGACACTTTAAGGTACCAAGACATTCTCCAAAAATTTATAAGAATATTGCACATGTAGAAAAATTACTAAAATTCATTAAAGTATTTCCTAAAATAATAAGATAGCATTGTAACTTTAAAAGTACTTAAGCACTACTACCCAAATTTTTACCAAAGCTAGAGCAAGTATAAATTAGCCTACCCCCCAAATTTCATAATTTTTGGAACACTGAAACTCAAGATATGATTTAAACAAGTTTGCATGCAATCTAAAACACATTTCAAAAACCTATTTAAATCTCCCAGAAACTAAACATCACATAACCAACTCATATTTTTCTAAAATACTACACCCCAAGTAGATCCTAACAAAATTTATCTCATAATTTTTGAGCAAGTAAAACCCTAGATCTACATTTTCCAAATCTTATATAAAATTATGACAGAATAAATAAAAATGAAATAAATCTTATTTGTTACTGGGCTGGCCCGGGAACAGACACGGCCCAAAACTCGCGGCGTGGCCCACTCCCGCGCGCGGCCTGCTACGGCTCCCGCCCGCGCGCGCGTGCGACTGACCAGGTGGCCCCACCGGTCAGAGAGAGAGAGGGGCAGAGGGGAGGAGCTGCGGTCGCCGGAGCTCGCCGTCGGTGAGCCGACCGGCGAAGCTGAGCGGACGAGCATGACCACGTCATCGAGCTAAGCCGATTGGTGGCAAGAACGGGACGGCAGAGCCACGGTAAGGTGCTCGCCGTCGGGCATGGCGGACCACCGGTACAGTGGTGGCGAAATCTCGCCGTCGGTGAGCCTAACGTCCCAACCCTAACCCTCGACGAGCATCCCCATTCTACTTCGACCCTAACGCACCTACAAGCGGGCGACAAAGACGCCCAGAGACCCCTAGCCACAGAGAGCCGTCGTGCGGAGGAACTCCGGCGAGGTACCGCGGCGGTGGAAAACGAAAATGTGACCCTACCAAAGCGCGATTGGCTGCTTGGAGTGGACGGTGAGGTAGCGGGCTTCAAGGCGGAGCTGTGGACGCGTTTTTGGGGGTGGCAGTGCGGTGGAGAGCGCGCACGAGCTCGCCGGAGTGGAGGCGGCAATGGTGCTCGGTTGTTCTGCCTCGGTGAGGAGAGAGCGGAAGACAGGGGGAGTTGTGGCGCGAGTGGTGGGGGTTGAGGTGTCGGCCCCGACTTCACGCCCGCGCGCATGCTCGTGTCGTGGAGGCGACAGCAGGGCGCGAGCACCACACGGCCACCGGGCTCTGCCCGAGCGCCACGACGTGAATCTGTCGGTGTCGGTCGACTGAATGGAGCCCGGCGTGGTGGTCTGACAGCGAATGTTTGACGTTGATTAACTCGTAAACGAGCTCGAATTAGTGAAATCTCCAATTAGCAAAGTCGTAGCCCTATGCAAGGACTACAAGTTGGTAAGAGAGATCGGAGACTGGTTCGGCTTGGTTAGTGACATACAGGGCCCTAAAGTGAGGTACCCAGAAACTGAAACCGAGTTTCAGTTAACTAACCGACTGAAACCCAATGTCCCAGGCACCATATCTCCTAAACCATTTAGAACTAGGTGATGGTGATGTTGACAATGTTGTAGAGCTATGGGTGGACAACAACTTTGTCAATTGGCTCAAGGACTGGTTTGGCCTAGTTTGTGAGTTACAAGTTGCCAAAGTGAGGTACAGTGAAACGGTTTTCAGCTTCACACTTAGCCAAAATTGCTAAGTCCCAAAACAGCCTCTAATACTGACTTGTGGGCCATTTTTGAGCATGTTCTGATCATTTTCATGAGATGGCCATATTAGAACTTTTGTTCCTTATGAAATTCTCTACAACTTTGCTTAAGGGTGCTCCTCCATGCAAGGTCTCTAAGCTAGACTTTTTAATTGGTCAAACTAGAGCATCCTAGGGCTAAATGCTGGTCAACTACACCTTGGAGGGCATTTTGGTGATTTTGGTCAACATGAACCTTGCTCCATTAGTGACCCTAAGTATAACTAAAGTGTTGTGAGATATAATTGGCTACTCTACCCTTTAGTTACACCAACTCCCTAGTGTCACATGATGCGAGCCAAACAAAACTTTAAAAACAAATCACATTTGTTGCAACCATATGAAATAACATGAAATGATGCATGCTTATGCTCATGTAATGCAATGCAATTATGGAGCTAAACACCTAAGGTGTTACAGCCCTCCCCCCTTATAAAAATCTCATCCCAAGATTTGGAAAGCGTACCATTTTTCATAGAATTCCTTATAACCATCCCACAAATAGTCTTCCCGTTCCCATGTAGCATCACTTTCACTACCCTGATTACTCCACATCACTTTATACCACTTAACCACTTTGCTTCTAGTTACTCGTTCCTGAGTATCTATCACCCGGACTGGCTTTTCTTCGTAAGTTAAATCAGACTCAAGCCTGATATCTCCTAACGGAACTCTTTCCTCAGGAACTCGAAGACACTTTTTGAGCTGAGATACATGGAAGACGTTGAATATGGCACTCATTTCAGGAGGTAACTGGATTTTGTACGCAACAGCACCACTCTTGCCTATGATCTAGAAAGGACCCACGTATCTTGGCGCAAGTTTCCGCTTAACACCAAAACGTTGGACACTCTTCATTGGAGAAACTTTCAGGTAAACGAAGTCTCCAACTTCAAACTCGAGCGGTTTTCTACGACGATCAGCATAACTTTTCTGTCTAGTTTGGGCTGCAGCCATATGTTTTTGGATGGTACGGACTTGTTCCTCAGCTTCATGAACAAAATCAATACCATAATACCTCCTTTCACCAGCTTCTACCCAGTTTAGTGGAGTTCTACACTTACGACCGTACAAGGCTTCGAAAGGGGCCATCTTAATACTCTCTTGGTAACTATTATTGTACGAGAATTCGGCTAGAGGTAACCATTTTTCCTAAGAACCCTTGGATGATATTACACATGCCCGCAACAGATCTTCCAAGATTTGGTTAACCTGTTCCGTCTGACCAGACGTCTGGGGGTGATAAGCAGAGCTTCTCACTAACTTGGTTCCCAGAAGGTGATGCAAGTGCTCCCAAAAGCGAGCAGTGAACTGGAGACCACAGTCACATATGATAGTACGAGGTATCCCATGGAGCTGGACTATCTGATTGAAGTACAACTCAGCATAGTCAGTAGGACGATAGTCTACTCGAACAGGAATGAAGTGAGCCGACTTGGTTAGGCGGTCCACAATTACCCAAATGGAGTTATGATTTTTGACAGTAGGAGGAAGTCCGACAATGAAATCCATACTTAGCTCTTCCCATTTCCAACCTGGGATAGAAAGTGGTTGAAGCAACCCAGCTTTCATATGCACAGCCTTAACTCTACAGCAGGTGTCACACCTAGCCACATATGCAGCTATCTCCTTCCGCATCTTGGTCCACCAATAGTATGGCTTCAAATCATAATACATCTTATTGCTACCAGGATGGATGGACAACTTAGAGGAGTGTGCTTCAGTCATAATATCATTTCTAAGCTCTCGGTCCTTAGGCACAACTAACCTATCCTTGAACCATAGTACACCCTCTTCATCTACCCTGAACTGTGTAGTTTCTTGCTCTTTCATCTTGCGTTTTATGTGGAATACACCAAGATCAGTCTTTTGAAGCTCAATAATTCTGCTTTTGAGAGTATAACTGACGGTGATGTTGTACAAGACTACTGGATGTAGAAGGCGAGATCGATGAAAATCAGTTTCAACTAGGGAATGGCAACGAGACTTACGGCTTGAAGCATCCGCAACCACATTTGCCTTGCCAGGATGATAGTGCACTTGAAGGTTATAATCCTTAATCAACTCGAGCCATCTTCTTTGACGCATATTTAACTCGGGTTGGGTGAAGATGTATTTGAGGCTTTTGTGGTCTGTGTAGATATTGCAGACATTGCCCAGCAGATAATGCCGCCATACTTTCAAAGCATGAACCACTGCGGCCAGTTCTAAGTCATGCGTTGGATAATTCACCTCATGTTTCCGAAGTTGTCGAGAGGTATATGCAATCACCCGGCCTTCCTGCATCAACACACCTCCCAAACCTATGCCTGAGGCATCACAATAAACATCAAATGGTTTCTCGATATCCGGTTGTGCCAAAACCGGAGCTGAGGTTAGGAGGGTTCGCAGTTGGTGAAAAGCCGCATCACACTCAGGAGTCTAGACAAACCTGGTGTCTTTTTGTAGCAACCGAGTCATTGGCTTGGCTATTTTGGAGAAATCCGGGATGAAGCGACGATAATAGCCAGCCAACCCAAGAAAACTCCGAACCTCGTGAACCGAGATAGGAGCCTTCCAGTTTAGTACTTCTTGTACCTTGGCGGGGTCCACCATAATTCCTCCATCGGACAACACATGCCCAAGGAAAGGTACTTCTCGAAGCCAGAATTCGCACTTACTGAACTTTGCATATAGTTGATGTTCACGCAGTCTTGTGAGGACTATACGCAGATGTTTAGCGTGATCTTCCTCATTTACAGAATATATCAGGATGTCATCAATAAATACCACCACAAACTTGTCTAATTCGGGCATGAACACCGAATTCATCAAGTACATGAAGTGTGCGGGGGCATTTGTCAGGCCGAAAGACATAACAAGATACTCATAAAGGTCGTATCTTGTCGAGAAAGCTGTTTTTGGAATATCTTCGGGACGGATTTTGATTTGATGGTAACCAGATCTTAGATCGATCTTAGAGAAAACTTTAGCTTTAGACAACTGATCGAACAAAATGTCGATGCGCGGTAGAGGATACTTATTTTTGACAGTGACTGCATTGAGAGGTCTATAATCTACGCACATTCGCAATGACTGATCCTTCTTCTTTACAAAGATAGCAGGACATCCCCACGGCGACGAACTAGGACGAATCAACCCCTTCTTCAAAAGTTCATTCAGTTGCACCTTAAGTTCAGCTAGCTCATTCTGAGGCATCCTATAGGGTCTCCTAGAGATGGGAGCTGTGCCAGGCAACAACTCAATTTTAAATTCCACATCCCGATCCGGAGGGAGTCCCGGCAAATCATCGGGAAAAACGTCCGGAAACTCATTTACTATGGAAATTTCAACCAACGCCTTTGCTTGCACAACATGAACTTCCCCAGACAAATCAACTTTTCTGGGAAGTTGTACCAAAAAACCCTTTTGATCTGCAGGATCTCTGAGCATAACTACCCGAGTGGATGTATCAATGAGTACCCCATTCTGACTCATCCAATTCATGCCCAGAATAACATCTATGCCTAATCCCGGCAAAACCACTAAGGCAAGCGAGTACTTTCGCCCTTCTATCTCAAGCTCAAGATTCCCCACTACTTTATTTGTGGAAATATTCCCACTTGCTGCGCTAATACAATAACCCCCACCTTCAACAGTATGCAATTTGTGTGTAAACTCCGATGCAAACTTAGGACTGATAAAGGAATGCGAAGCACCTGAATCAAAAAGTACCACTGCAGGATGTTGTTCAACTAGGAACTTACCAGCAGTGACAACCTCACCAGATGGGATTTCCTCAATACTGTTATAATGGGCGTGCCCTTGACGGCCACCTTGGTTGACATTCTTCTTAGGGTAAGGACAGTTCCTGGACCAATGGCCTGGCTTGTTGTAGTTCCAGCAAGGCATGTTGCTAGGAGGGACACTGGAGCTGCCTTGGCTCGAATTACCCTTTGGCAGAGCCACTGTATATGCCTTGCAAAACCCAGTCTTCACTGGCGCCTTCTTTTGCGGAGGACGGAACTTAGCACTTGTGGCAGGAGGGCGAGGAGGAGCCCTCGGGGCAGCTGGAGCTCGAGACTGTGAAGCACCTGCCTCAAGTGCCCTCTTGCGGCTCTTAGAAGCAGCATAGATAGAATTATTGTTCTCTTGAGTCAGAGCATCACTAATAAATTCATTGAAAGTAGTGCACTTGCTAGTGCCCATAGTCTTCATTAGCTTTGGGCCGAGGCCTCTTTTAAAGCTAGCAATTTTCTTAGAATCGGTATCCACAAACTCTGTGGCATACCTTGCCAGGTTGTTGAAAGATTGCAGATATTCAGTCAAGCTTTTATTGCCCTGCGATAGCCTCATAAATTCTGTGTGTTTGATAGCCATAAGACCTGGAGGAATATAGTTCCCACGGAATGCGGCCTTGAACTGGTCCCAAGCAATCAGGACATTTGCAGGCAGTGTGGAACGATAGTGGCTCCACCAAATCCCCGCTGGACCATGCAGTTGGTGAGAAGCATATTCAGTCTTTAGCTCATCAGTCAAGCGAAGCAGACGAAACTTTTGTTCAATAGTATTCAACCACTCATCGGCTTGCAGTGGTTCCTCCGCCTCCTTAAAGAGCGGGGGCTTAGTATCAAGAAAATCCTTGAAATCACTGTACTGATTGGGTTCTGGGCCCTGGCGGCCATGACGAGCCTCCCAGTTGGCAAGCTGGCGCATAGCATCTGCCAGCATGCGCTGCCCTTCGACCACGGTCTGCATCAGATCAGCCGGGGTAGGTGGTGGCGGAGGGGGTGGCTGTTCCTCATCCTCATTGCCACGACCCCGACGGAGATTGTACGACATCTGCAAAATGCATAGCCAATGAGCACTGACGATGTGAGAAATTTGTAGATGAATTATTGTAAATATGTCAAACTGACTTCATGAAATAGACTTCTCAAAATAATCATGGCACAATAATTCATCACAACCGCACAATCCATTCAAGCGCATCAAGTGACGAAATCAGGCGAGGGAATCTAACAAGATGTACTTTGATAAAGGCTCACTCACAAGGAGCACAGCAGTTACTGAACCGTTTACGATAATATCTACGTGATTTTTGACCTTTCGTCCGGTACTTGGATTCGATCTCAACATTTTTAGTTGTCTGAGAAACGCTACTTCAACTGACCACAAAGAGACTTCTCAACGGTAGAGTTCCATGGTGGATCATGACTAGCCACCTCGATACCAGCACGTGCCAAGCAGCACAGCCTTATGTCGCGCGCCATAGGAGGCCCTCGGTTTCGTCGCGGCACCGAAGGGTGCTAATCGTGACACCATCATCGAACGCAACACAATAAGTCATCCAATTGCGATCGAAATTAACAGGTTCAACTAAACATCCAGGAAACATAGGGTTTGACCTTACATCCCAAAAGTCAAGTTATTACAAAGCCTCACTCCAACACAGGGAGGGCACAAAAGACGATCCTAACATTGTAGCTACGCGATGACTACTCTAAGCATCGCCCTCAGAGTCGGTGTCAAGGATCTCCCCGCCGTCCTCATCACTAACAGGCTCTAACTCCTCATCTTCTTCTTCTGGTGCTTCTTCTGGTGCTTCTTCTAGTGCGGCATCTTGGGGCCCATTGACCTCCACTTCATCATCATCTTCAGCCATGAAGATTCCCAAACCCATGTCCTCATCTGCGTTGTTGTTTTGAGGCAGCAGAGGATTAAGCTGGTTGTTCAGGCGGTGTACTTCTTCATGAAGATTGTCATTGTATTCTTCAGCATTCTCCAACTGTTGCTCGAGCTCAAACTGACGAGCTCTCAGAACGTTCTCCTCGTGCCAGGCTTCATCCCTCTGATTCATGACATGGACCAGCATGCGTTGACAGTTGCGATGTGCTACTATCAATCTCTGGACTGCAAGTGTTTCATGGTCACGATCATGGATCACTTGCTCTAGTTGCTGACGCGCTGCATTCCTGGCAGCAGTCACTTTGGCTAACTCCGCCCTCAGCCTTTCCACCTCAGTGGGCTCGGGGCGGGGCTCACGTGGAGCGAGCTGGTGATGAGGTGCCCTGCCTCCAGTGGACTTGCGAGCGGTCCTCTTGGTACGTGCCATCTGTAGCAACAAGATACGACTGAAAGTGAGGATCATTTAGGGGATACGAAATTTAATTTAGTCGGGACTATTGAAATTTGTAAGGAGGGAGTAAATGATATGTATGATATAATTAAACATGATGCATGCCCGTTCCGTACGCCCTCTCATCCTAGTATAATCATAAATTTCTAACGCTAGGCAGTGGCATACATACGTTCTCTCATATAGACGAAACTATCGGTCTACTCGTTTGCGCTGTTAGTGTACCTGCAGAAAAATCTCATTTCTGCCCAACAGTTTCCCCAAAATCAGCACACAAGAAAGCAGTAAATTAAATACTTTCCATATACACATCTCCTGATGTATATACTTCAGTATCAAAGCTACACGATATAAAGGTTCCCGCAATTAAGTGCCGACATAATTACACAGTTTAAACATGTAAGTATGCAAGTCACCAAAACTACTCTCCCCTAGATCACCGGTTGGACGATCATGCTCTCACAACTCACACTTACCAGAGCGTCGAGGCAATTGATCCATACATTACCACCCAAGTGGATGGCATCCATACAATACCACGCCGTATGGACGACGAAACAAAAACAAACAAGGCCCCCAAGTTAGTCTTTATAATAAGCCACCTAAGAGTCCTTATTTGGGCTAAGGGATGTGATCACTGGCATACCTATGAAAATATTTTTTTTGTGTTTTAACCCTTTTCATAATCAATTACTTTTGTTTTTAAATACTCGTACGATGTGTTTAATGTTGAATTATGCTCCGGTACCAGCTGTAACAGACCCGACCAAATTATAAGAGCACAAGTACAAAAACAAGCACCGAAGCGCTCAAATTTTCGAACTTGAGCCCATATAATCCCGGTAGTTAATTGAAACCACGAAGGATTTCAAACCAACTTGCTTACAACCAAGATCGCATCATTCAACATACAACATCGTACGTTACATTTCGCAAGTAGTTCCAAAATAAGTTTACACACACGGAGTCGCAGTTATTACAAACCAAGTTTATAAAGTAGCAGAAGCAAACACACGCCAGTTGTTTAACTACTGCCAGTCTTGTTGATCAACAACCCGCAAAAGCATCAGGAAAGTACATAAAAGATGATCACGCCCTAGTGATCTAGTCTTCGTCACCCGCAGGGTGGAGACAATTTTTGCAGAAGCCTTGGTAGAGCATATCATCTGCAACAGGAGGGAATAAACCCTGAGTACTGGAATGTACTCAGCTAGACTTACCCATCAAAAACCAGAAATAAGATGACACCAAGGATTATGCAAGGCTTTCATAATTGGAGCTGGCTGACATTACCTTTTGCGGAAAAGCATAAGTAATTGAAACTCTTTTAACCTGTACTAGCATTTATTTTTAGCATTTACCTGTCATCTATCTTAGCACCTGTACTAAGCATGCACTTGATTATAATCAAACAATTATCATTATTATATCCAGAGCAGGTATGAATTGTGGCAACATTGTATCATTCCCTTAACCACCGGTTCATTTAATGAGATCTACGTTGCCGCTGCTCAAGTCAAGTGCTCACTAACCAGGAGCGACGACGATTCGAATCGAATTCCTATCCAGCTGGAGGGGTATTTCTAACACTCACCGTGCAGACCCCTGCCAGGGTCGCACAGGCCACCGTTTCATATGATTCAGGAATCGTGGGTCCGAATAATGTCGCGACCCCAAGGGCGACACTCTGCCAGGTGATAGGGACTCTAACCCCCCCTTGGTCTCACGCCAATGTCCCCAAGCACATCCTTTCTCTCCTCCAAGAAGCAACCTACCATTGGATTCCCGGCCTGAATCACATTACTCGGCTTCGCGGTCGGAACGACTTATCCGGCCAACTAAGTGTTAGACTGCGTTCAACATGACTCAAGGACGTACAGCGAATCGGTCCTTAAACGACTCAGACGGGCATAGCTCCACACCCAAGACGTGAAGTGTCTTGCGGCTGTACTATCGAACTCCCGCCCGGTCTCAATTTCATTTTTAAGCATGTTTCCATCCACGATAGCCATAAAGCCACTCGTGACTCCTTCCTACGTCTCGCGGATGACCGGAAATCACCCGACTTCTACCGTACTAAGCAGGGCTAAGCATTGACACGTGCCTAAACCTAATATAGGGTTAAGTACGATATCTAGACAAGGACAGGTATAATGCAACAATTGTTTTTATACAACTCCTACAACTTAATGCATTAAACAATTAAAAGTACTCAAGATAGATTTATAAATTGATGGGTTCAGCATGCACCGGGGCTTGCCTTTCAGAAAGGTCGAGGGCCGGTGGTCAGGACACTCGGGTAGATCTTCGGCAGGAGCTTCGTCACCGGTTGGTTCCTCCGGCTGCTCCGGCAGGTCCTGGACTTCCTCCGGAATCACAGGCTCGAATTCGAGGAGAGTTACCCCCTCCGGTACACCTATTGCATGAATGCACAATAAATATCATGGATGCATAAAGGTGCAACATGCTCGGAATGAAATGCATTTCAGAAATAAAAACAATAATCTAATCAAGTTACTTTATCAGTACGTGCAAATCTCTTCTCCGGTGGAGAAGTACTTACCTAATCTACCCAACCTAAGATATAGATGTTCTTCTTCGGTTAAGACCCTAGCACCTAACAATACAAGAGTAATATTACTTAGGTTACCACAGTAAGACATTCTGGACAGCAGCTCAAAGATTCTGACATAACTGAAGATTCCTAACTCCAAAAGTTATGGTCTAAGACAATCTGGAAAGCTTAAGAAATGCACTACAAATCATTTTCAGACCTCAATCTTAAATTCCTAAGTTTTCCATGTCGAATTTCCCAAGTTTCAGAATCTGTCCTCTCTAAACAGAGAGCAGCCAATTCTGGACTGTCACTTAAAACAGCAATAACTCCTAAACTACTAAGCCAAATGCTCCCAAATTTTGACACAAGCTAGTTTATCAAGTTTACTACAACTTTGATATTCACAAGTTTTCCAGCAAACACTTTTATTAAGGGTCAAACCTAGAAATACTACCAGCTGTCCAGAAAACCTAGAATTGCAAAGATTAAATATTTATTTATGTGGCAAACATCCCATAAGACCAAACTAATGTTACCACAAGTTCACAAAGGTCACAAAAACACCAGAAAGTAAGGTGTGCCCACCTAGAATATTTATTTAAACCCATTTCTTAATTTACTTAAGTAATTAAGTGAAATTTTAAACATATATGTAAACTGCTCCAAAATTTCTACAAAAATTACAGGAAACTCTAGGAACCAAAAAGAGACCACTGTAAAAATTTGAACTAAATTTATTTGCAGAAACTCCCTAAACAAAATTCACAAGTCCAAAAGGCTGATTTTTGTATAATTAACAAATCATATTAAAAAGTGTCAAACAACAGATTTCCTATTTTTCTTAGACACTTTAAGGTACCAAGACATTATCCAAAAATTTATAAGAACATTGCACATGTAGAAAAATTATTAAAAATCATTAAAGTATGTCCTAAAATAACAAGATAGCATTATAACTTGAAAAGTACTTAAGCACTACTGCACAAATTTTTAACAAAGCTAGAGCAAGTATAAATTAGCCTACCCCCCAAATTTCATAATTTTTGGAACACTGAAACTCAAGATATGATTTAAACAAGTTTGCATGCAATCTAAAACACATTTCAAAAACCTATTTAAATCTCCCAGAAACTAAACATCACATAACCAACTCATATTTTTCTAAAATACTACACCCCAAGTAGATCCTAACAAAATTTATCTCATAATTTTTGAGCAAGTAAAACCCTAGATCTACATTTTCCAAATCTTATCTAAAATTGTGACAGAATAAATAAAAATGAAATAAATCTTATTTGTTACTGGGCCGGCCCGGGAACAGACACGGCCCAAAACTCGTGGCGTGGCCCGCTCCCGCGCGCGGCCTGCTATGGCTCCCGCCCGCGCGCGCGAGCGACTGACTAGGTGGCCCCACCGGTCAGAGAGAGAGGGGCGGAGGGGAGGAGCTGCGGTCGCCGGAGCTCGCCGTCGGTGAGCCGACCGGCGAAGCTGAGCGGACGAGCATGACCACGTCATCGAGCTAAGCTGATTGGTGGCAAGAACGGGACGGCAGAGCCACGGTAAGGTGCTCGCCGTCGGGCATGGCGGACCACCGGTACGGTGGTGGCGAAATCTCGCCGCCGGTGAGCCTGACGTCCCAACCCTAACCCTCGATGAGCATCCCCATTCTACTTCGACCCTAACGCACCTACAAGCGGGCGACAGAGACACCCAGAGACCCCTGGCCACGGAGAGCCGTCGCGTGGAGGAACTCCGGCGAGGTACCGCGGTGGTGGAAAACGAAAATGTGACCCTACCAAAGCGCGATTGGCTGCTTGGAGTGGACGGTGAGGTAGCGGGCTTCAAGGCGGAGCTGTGGACGCGTTTTTGGGGGCGGCAGTGCGGTGGAGAGCGTGCACGAGCTCGCCGGAGTGGAGGCGGCAATGGTGCTCAGTTTTTCCGCCTCGGTGAGGAGAGAGCGGAAGAGAGGGGGAGTTGTGGCGCGAGTGGTGGGGGTTGAGGTGTCGGCCCTGACTTCACGCCCGCGCGCATGCTCGTGTCGTGGAGGCGACGGTAGGGCGCGAGCGCCACATGGCCACAGGGCTCTGCCCGAGCGCCACGACGCAAAGCTGTCGGTGTCGGTCGACTGAATGGAGCCCGGCGTGGTGGTTTGACAGCGAATGTTTGACGTTGATTAACTCGTAAACGAGCTCGAATTAGTGAAATCTCCAATTAGCAAAGTCGTAGCCCTATGCAAGGACTACAAGTTGGTAAGAGAGATCGGAGACTGGTTCGGCTTGGTTAGTGACATACAGGGCCCTGAAGTGAGGTACCCAGAAACTGAAACCGAGTTTCAGTTAACTAACCGACTGAAACCCATTTTCCTAGGCACCATATCTCCTAAACCATTTAGAACTAGGTGATGGTGATGTTGACAATGTTGTAGAGCTATGGGTGGACAACAACTTTGTCAATTGGCTCAAGGACTGGTTTGGCCTAGTTTGTGAGTTACAAGTTGCCAAAGTGAGGTACAGTGAAACGGTTTTCAGCTTCACACTTAGCCAAAATTGCTAAGTCCCAAAACAGCCTCTAATACTGACTTGTGGGCCATTTTTGAGCATGTTCTGATCATTTTCATGAGATGGCCATATTAGAACTTTTGTTCCTTATGAAATTCTCTACAACTTTGCTTAAGGGTGCTCCTCCATGCAAGGTCTCTAAGCTAGACTTTTTAATTGGTCAAACTAGAGCATCCTAGGGCTAAATGCTGGTCAACTACACCTTGGAGGGCATTTTGGTGATTTTGGTCAACATGAACCTTGCTCCATTAGTGACCCTAAGTATAACTAAAGTGTTGTGAGATATAATTGGCTACTCTACCCTTTAGTTACACCAACTCCCTAGTGTCACATGATGTGAGCCAAACAAAACTTTAAAACAAATCACATTTGTTGCAACCATATGAAATAACATGAAATGATGCATGCTTATGCTCATGTAATGCAATGCAATTATGGAGCTAAACACCTGAGGTGTTACAACAGGAATGTCAAAGAACGTCTCTTCATAGTTGGGGACCTGGTCTTGAAGTGGAAAACAAACCATGAAGGCATGCACAAGCTCTCATCTCCTTGGGAAGCACCGTTTGAGGTTATCGAAGTCACCCGGCCTACTTCATATAGGTTGGCTCACCTCGATGGTACTGAAGTACCCAACTTCTGGCATATTGATAAGCTTAGGCGTTTCTACCCGTAGAGCGCATAAAAAAAGATATGTACCCTTCTTGTACTTTGATTATTTCAATAAAGCAGTTATGTTTTCTCCTGATCACCTTAATATGTTTGTTTGGAGACTACTCTTCAACTGATATTTTACAAATAAGCCAATTGACAGACCACCATTTCTTCTCGAGTTCTCGGAGCTAGCCCTGTCTTTGGCCTCTCCCTACGCGTGCACGGGACCCGCTCTCTACGCTTCAGGTGGTTAGCAGGTGCTCTCTGATCGGATCTGTGTGCTCTTACGAGTGTACAAGCTCTGTGCTTCACTCTCAAACCACATGTCCAACCAGGGCCGTATGGATTCACAAGATGACGTGTCTACCAATTGTTACAACTAAACTAGAACACTTGTACGTTCTAACTTAGTTATCGATCAAACACAATATACAAGCTTAACATATTTTTTTAGACAAAAAAACAACATAAGCTTACATTGTTGCAATAGTATTTTATTACAAGCTTGCCTGGTGAGGTACAAGTCTATAATAAACTAAACTATTGTCTGCTCTACAGCTACAGGTAACCACCTCTCTACGGCTGTGGCGCTGCCTCCGCTGATCGAGCTTGAGCCGCAGGCGTCTGGCTGGTCATCACCGCAGGCTCCGGCTGCTCCTTGCTTGAAGATTGCCCGTGTAACACCCCAGGTGTTTATCACCAATTAAGTAGTGGGTTTGAGCTCAAACATGATAGATTAGTGGAGATGACGATGCCAAAGTCAAACCTATGGAAATAAACCCTAACCTAAACTTGGATATTGCACCCTTGCTTACATATAGGATCAACTAAAAGATATATGCTTGGGTTTTGTTATCAAAGTGTCTTCACTTGTCCCACCTCAATAACTATCTATATTGATCCCTGGAAAAGTTTCATGAAGTTCGGAATCAAAAAGTCACATGAAATGATAAGTTCCGTTCCTATTGGAATTTGCCCAATTAAGTTAATGGAACTATAGATCATCAACCAAGCTTTGCAAATTTACCCAAATGACTCTAGATGAACTCCACAACAAAAGTCATGAAGGGTTCATGTTGAGCAAATGTCAAGAAATTGCCCCGATTGGCCTAAAACCCTAGTTTTGGCATTATCGAGTTGCTACTTTGACCAAAGTGGAAGTCTAAGTTCTGTACCAGTTATGAGGTTTGACCTTAAACAAAAGTTGTAGTTCATCTTGTGTAGAACAAACTTTGTTTAATGGTCAAGAGCTAGTTTGGCCTCTAACCTAGTCAAATAGAGCTCACAAGAATCAACTTAGTGCTGTTTTCGAGGTCTCGAATTTGGCTAAGTTTGGAATTTCAATGTCATGTGGTTGGCATCTCGCGTTCTCCAAACTTTGCTATGCAACTTAAATTGGTCCAAATGTAAAAGTTGGAGCTTACATGATGAGGAAGAGCATACAAGAAGATGGCACCAATTGCAATTCATTTTGACCCCCATTTTGGATTGTTGCTTGTTGCTTTCAAATCGCTGACATTGTCAACTTTAGGGCTAATTATCTCCTAATATGGGACACTAATGACCTGGCACCCTTAATCAAAGTGGTAGAGCTTTAGGAGGAGAGCAAACTTTATTTTAGGCCCAAGACCCAGATCAGCTCGGAAATGGCCCAAATCGGCGTCCCAACCGACCCACTTCGGCGCCTGCCACGTGCTCGGTGAAATGCCTCAACGGGCGGCACCTGTCCGTGGACGTGGCGACCATGCACCGCGCGTCTTCGCCATGGACGCCGCGCGTCCGCTTACCTGCCGCGTGCCTGAGCCTTGCTCGGCTTGGTAGAGCACCAGAGCGACCAGCCGAGCCCCTCCCTTTCTCCTCACTCACTCGCCCCCTTCCTCGCGGCTGCACGCGCACGCACGAGCACAAACACCGCCGCTGCCACCATGGTCGGCTCCTGAGCTAAGCTCACCGTCGCTGCTACGAGCCTTCCCCGTCCTAGCCCGCCTCACTCTCAACATCCCCGCTCTGCGCTGTCTCCTCAGCGCCGCCTTCCCGGTCGCGCAGCCGCTTGCATCCTGCTACCGCCAGAGCACCGGCCGTCGAGCTGCCGGTCACCGTGGCCGGCCAACACCAAGAGCCCTACTGCAAAATCAAACCACCGCACCATCTTCCCCTCACCGCACCGCCCCTCCCGCGCCTCTTCCCCGGCTCCGACCGCCGCGGCAACGCCGCCGCCGCCTGCAGCCGCCGCCGTGCCTCCGGGCTTAAGTGGCCAGAGGCCCACGGGCGGTCGCAGGGCACACTGCGGGTGGCCACAGGAGCGCCTCACCGCTGTGAGGCGTCCGCGCTGCTCCATCGTCGTCGGTCGCCGGCAGCCGTCCGGCGAGACCCCCGGCGGTCCTTCCTCCCCGCTCCTCTGCTTCTTCCGGAGGAAGAAGAAGGCCCCGTGCCTATCTCTGTCTTTCTCCAAGAGCATGACAGGCGGGCCCGGTTGGGCGACGAGTCCCACACGTCGGTTAAATAATGATTGCTTTGGGTGCATAGCCGGGTACACCTAGCAGATCTAGGGTTAGGTAATTAATTGCGTTTTTGGATTTTAGAGAAATTATAAATCTTCCAAAAATCATATCTCGTGCTAGGTAAATCCAAAAATAGCAAATGTGGACTTTTTGGAAACCTTGAGAGGAGATCTATGCAGTAGAGTCATAAAATGTGCATGTTTGTAAATATTTTCTGATGTCTTTATTTAGGCTTTAAAAGTGCTCTAGAAATACTTATAAACTTGACCAGAGCAAGATCTGGAGTTTTAGACATCCAAAAATAGTGATTCTTGTTTTGTTAATTTTGTGATGACTTGTACTGGCTAGGAAAAATATTAAACACACTAGTTGTTCACTGTTTTCTTACGGTTTTGATTGGACCTTGATAAATAAGGAAATCTATATTATATTACTTGTTATTTTTATATCTCGAGTTGTGTTGCTCCAAATGATGTGCAATTTTTATGGTAGTCTTTCCATGCTATGAATGTACTGTAGTATAAATTTCATGGTCATTGCTTATTGTATGCTCAAGTTATTGATTTAACTTGTTTATAGCTTAATAAATAGCTTATAAATAATAGATAAATGATAAAATAGAAAATATTGTTCCATTACCTTAGTATGATGTTTCTCTATCATATTGATTCATAATATGGCCTTATGTTCACAGAAAATATTGAGTGATAAGTTTAACTTGCTCTTACATGATTATTGCAATAGCAATTTGTCTTTTTCATAAAGGTTGATTGTCACACCCGGTTTTAAGGACAAAACCAGACATACACTATATGTGAAATAAAGACGACAAATCTCACATATAGCCACAGATAAGTGTAATATCAAAAGACAAATGCTTAATATACATAACTCAATAGTATAAAGTATACCTTAAAGAGCATCACAGCGGAAAGACAACTCCGAACACCGGGTGCAACCTTCACTCCAGGATCAAACTAACTGGTTGATCACAAGCCTAACCATTCCAGAATCTAACAGTCTGGTACCCTTCCTGAGATGTGGGGAAATAGCAAGAGTGAGTCCATGTCGAACTCAACAAATATAACATGGGGTTCATGAAGCTCAAAAAGTTTGACACGGGTTTACTGCAATAGCTTTTAGTGAGTCATCTTTTTAGCAGTTGAGTAGCAACAAGTTTAACATAAGCCCAAATAACCTCATGATCATGTAAACGAGAATAATGTATAGCAAGAAACAATAATCATTAGTGAGCATCAATATCATCAGTGTTCATCATTTATTCTGTAAGGGTCCAAGGCCACTCGTGACCGTGAGCACGGTTGATATACCAGTTTTACACTCTGCAGAGGTTGTACACTTTCACTATGAGTCGTGATTTACCCTTTCGCCCGAGGTAGCTAATCTCTTGACCCACTTCCAAGGAAGGTCGGCAGGGTTCACTATGAAGCCTTTCAAAGGTTCGTCTAACAAGTTAGGGCCGCTAGGTTTCCGAAGTCAGTCCGTGTGATACACCACGCAGGGATCCACAGTCTGCTTCACCCCATTTGCGCCACAAGGGTAACCTCTAACAAGCTAGAAAAAGTCCTCATACTGAGCTAAAGCCAGAGCCATATAGCCCTCACAGTTGTACTGTAAGTCCCGGATTTTCGCTTACAGATAAGTCCTTATGGAGAGAAACTAGAGCACCATAAAAACAACCAAATATGCTCTAGCCCTCTTGAGCCATATTGCTTTAAAGCATCATTTAAACGTTTATTGCATATATCATTAGTCAAGTTACAGATCATGGTTATTTATCTTGAGCACTAGCATAAATACTACCCAATGCAACGTCCCATGGGTGTCAAGGTACAAGATATAAAAACTAGGATATCCTTAGTGGTAACAAGGTAGACACATGCACATGAATTAAGTATATTAAAGGTGAATAGGAAACAAGGATAATCCCATGCTATACTTGCCTTAAACACCGATCCTTCGGTAAGCTTTAATCTTCAACGTTCTTCTTCTTCTTCTTGATAACCTCGTATATCTCACCGACTGGACGAAATCATAAATCACCACACAAGCATCCATACAATCATACACGAAGCAAACAATAGATCTAAATTAGAACAGTACACCAAACATAAAATTAAGATGAAAAGTTTGTAGAACGAATCTACGTCTCGCTACGAATACACAGACGCGAAAAGCACACTAATCAGAGCTACGGTTGAAAAGATACATCTACCGAAAGATTTGCTCATAGGAGAAAATATAAAACTATTATCTTCATGAGTTTTAATTATATAATAACATATATAAAATATTTTATAAATACTATATACAGAATTAAGTCAAATTTAGATTCAAATTATAAAACTAAAGTAAAACAAATCATATTTTATTTACAAAACCCAGTTGCATAATTATTAATCAAGATATGATTTAAACAATAAAATTTCAGAATTAATAATATGGTAAATACTGTCACTAACGCGTAGATCTCGTTGCTATGAATCTAACGCAACTCGAATGAGCTAAAACGGATCTAAAACGTAGAAGATATGATTTAAACAAGATTTACTTTATTAAAGTAATAGATTAAATCTCACATCGGAACTAAAAAATAGAAAACCTAACCAACAGTAACACTAACAGTATAACAAATTTGTAAAACTCTTCTACACGTTACTACGATCACATAGACATAAAGATCACGAAATTTGGATTTAAAACGTAAAAGTTATGAGTTTTCTAAGATTTCCTATAGATAAATAATTACTTTAATATAAACTCGAAAATAAATTATCTCAAACCTACTGTACAGTTCTATAATCATGTAGAGCTCACAAATACGAATCTAACGCAATTTAAACGGGTCAAATCGGAGTTAAAACGGATAATTTATAACTAAAATAAACTCAGTGGCAAAACTGTAAATATCAGAAAGCGTATTTTTCAATTACCGAAACGAATTACGTTTTCAATAAATCAAAACGTATTTTCCAGATTACGCTTTGGACTGCGGGTTAATCAATTGAAAAACACAGGGTCTCTTTAGCAAAAACGCCGGCCGAATCGGTATCTTCTAATTTAGACCGTCGGATTCAAATCGGAGGGTCCAGATTGGATCTGGGAAGAACCGGCGGCGCTCCGGCCGGAACAGGGCCGCGACGGCAGTCTCCGCTGCGGCGCCATGGCCGGAGATGGCTTCCTCGCGCTACAGAGCGTTACCTCGCGAAAGAAATACACCAACGGGTAGATAACTTCAACGCGATCTTACCTAGAGCAAAATCGAGGCCGAGAACGAAGCGAGGAGCGCGTGCGGCTCGGAGAGGCGGACGGTGGAGGCGGTGGTGCTCACGGTGGCGGTGCTAGGCAGTTTTGGCTGCTCCAAAAGGGTGAGATGAGGGCGGTGCGATGCAGGGGTCTCGTTTTTATAGCCCGAAGGCATCGCTAAAGAAGGAAAGGGGAGGATTGAGGAGATGGAATCGGATCGGGGAAAAGAGGGAAAGGAATCCGGCGGCGTGGGGAGGAAGAAGCGCCTGACACGTGGGTCCGGGCTGTCAGCGACGCGGGAGCGGGGGAAGGCTCTCGCGCGGTGAAGCTGGGCCGGCGGCTGCGGCTGGGCTCGGCCCAAGCGGGAGCGGGGCGCGGGAGAGGGAAAGGTGGGCCGCCGAGGCAGGCCGGGGAGTTGGGCTGCGGTAAGAAGCGGGCCAAAATCCAAATGAAACGGATTTCTCTTTTCTTTTTTCTTTTTCTAATTTTTCAAAGCCAATTTTCAAAAGATTTTCAAATCCAAATTTGAATTTGATCAAACCACTCATCTCAAAAATTTAAATGCAACAGCATGAGTGCACAAACATGTTTCTACTCTTATATTTGATTTTAAATTTATAAAAATTATTCTTATTCTAAATTTGCATGCTCACAAAAATATACAAAAAATCATATTTTTCCTATTTTTCTTCTTTTCAAATTTTTAGGGTGTTACAATTCTACCCCCCTTAAGATGAATCTCGTCCCGAGATTCGGAAGATGATGATAAAAGAGATAATGACACTTTGTCTTTATTTGATCCTCATTTTTTCAAATTACTCTTTCGTTCAGAGTCATAAGACAGTTTCTCATATCCGACTGACTAATCTGCCTAAACATGATCATCTCTCCTATTGAGCTCCTCCAAAGTTATTTGTTCCTCTGCTATGACTTCAGTAAACTCATGGTCCACTTTGCTATCCTTGGTGTACCTATCTTCTAATTGATCATTCTCATCTCCCTCAGGTAAAAGTCGACCACCTTGATACTCAATTCTTTTTCCTGACGGTGTTGTTAAGAGCATTGTGCACCGAGTACCATGAATCACTCCTTTGTGTGCACAGAGCCATCCATTACCAAGAACCACGCGAATTTTAAGTGACTCCAACACAATGAGTGTCGCAGTGAAGTTTTCCTTGTTTATGACAAGACTGACATTCGGGCATATCTGATCTGCCTGCATTTCTCCCACTGGGGTTTGAACTAGCAAAGGCCTCCTCATTGGACACTTCACCATCTTGCACGTCTCTTCCATGTCAGCGGAAATGAAAGAATGCGAAGCACTAGGGTCAAATAAAGCAAAAACTTGTACTGAGCTTACTTGAATATAACCTCCCACTACTTTGGTAACTCCATGAATTTTATCCCTATCCACATTGCTCAGTCTTCCATTGACATAGTTTTGCTGCGCTTTGCTTCCTTTAGCAGGCTTCTTATGGGCTTTCCTTTTTCGCTTTCGTTGTTGTGGATTCTGACTTAGTTCACTCCCAACTTGCTCTTCAACATTGTTGTTTTGATAGTGCTCGGCTTCATCATACCCATAACATCCTTCAATGGCAGAAACATCAATCTTTTCCCACATATTAGTGCGAGACGTCATATAGGGCTCCTGAGTCATGAGACACTACACTTCCTGTCATCAAGTGACCAACATCAGCAACACGAGCAAGTATAGATGATCATAATCATGAACTATCCAAAAGGACAACTCTTGTCTCCATGGATTCCAAAATTATCAACCTTGTTCACAGAACATTTTTGCTCAAGAGTGGCAACTCAATCATGGAGACTAACCAATACTTCCAACTAAAAAGTTCAATCTTAATAATCGTTCTTTACATTGGCTACCCCCCTTAAAATAAGAGTCACTAAATAGGGTAGCTTGAACCCTCCTTCTAGATGAGCTAAAAAGTGTTCTGACATCCCAATGATACTCCTGTGTATGGGTAAGAACAAGAAATCTGAAATTTCTCATGAGCAGAAAATCAGCAATGCAGTAAAACAGCTGTAACTCTCATTTTGTTAATCCAATGAAGCTGTAGTTTACACCGATGGAAAGCTTATAAAATTCTCTGCAACTTACTTATAGAACAAACTTCCAGATTCTGTAGTTAACTTGGTCGAAAACAGTACTTATCAGAAACTGTTCCAGGTTTATGACAGCACATATACATTGCCTTATGCTTTTTGTATCTCCCAAACCAAAACAACTATGAGGGTGGTTCTTGCATTTAGAGAGATATGTGGAAGTCCACTCTTGTCCAGAATTTTCTCATGATTTTTGGTCTTTCAAGAACAGAGAGATAAAGACAGGCTGCTCCGAAAGACAAGATATAGAAAGCAGGAGATAACCAAAACCCAGCTATTTATTTCATTAATCCTTATACCTTATACATATAAACTAAAGGAAATCATGGTCAAAACCCATGAGATCATTTCACTCATTACAAAATTCCAACTCAAGCATAAACATAAGCACAAAGCAACTAAACACTTAAATGTTCATTAGCCACACATTAAGACGACTCAACTTGGCTACTAACGGTTTTATTACACGGGACATAACTCCTATTCCTTAAACATGGTGTGATTGTAGCAGCATCCAGAGTAGATAACGTCTCTTACATTCCTTATTGCTTTATATGGACATCTGAATCTCTGCATCCCTCTTTACCATTCTTATAACTCATACCATAAGATGGGTCAACCTGGTATCCCTCAGGTATAGATTTAATACCCTCATACTTAATCCTTTCTCCTAAAAGTGTAGTTAGTAACACTGAACATTGGGCATACTCAATCACTCCTTTACAAGTAGATAACCAGTCTATTCCAAGGATAACATCAATGCCCATAATTCCAAAACAATGAGGTTTACCTTAAAATTTACCCCCTTTATGTCAAGACTAACTTTTGGGCATACGCGGTCTGCCTTTATTTCACCTCTTGGAGTTTTAATCATCACGGTTTTCCCCCTTGGAAGCATAAGTATGTTATGATCTTTTACATATTGTCCAGATATGAACGAATGTGAGGCACTGGAGTCAAACAAAACCTTGGCATTTCCTGAACTTACTGGTATTGATCCAAACATGACCTCCTTAGCTCCAGGAATGGTGGAAATATCCACATGTTTCAACCTTCCATGGATGTAATTTCTCTTTAATTTATTTCCCTGCACATGCTCTTTTTGGACATCCTGTCCTGGGTCTTGCTGTTGTTGATTCTTCTGTGGGCAAGATTTGATATAATGTCCTTCCTGCTGGCAATGATAACACTTTCTCTTAGCTGGATCTTTTGTGATGTCATACTCCAAGGAACTGTTGTTTGGTATGCTGCTATCTTGCTGGCCATAAAAGTTCACCTTCGTCCCTTTGGCTTGTTTCCTAGCTTGTTTGGCCTTTCGGGGTTGATACTCCTTATAGGTAATTGTCCACCCATCTATGACTACTTCATGGGGAGTAGTTTTAGCGGGAGGGGCTTCTAACTCTTCAGGGTTTGGATTTGTTTGACAGGGGATCAGGGCTGCATGTGACAATGTAGTATAACTCGCTTGCTGATTGCTTTCCACAAGTGGTTCTAATGAGATTGCCTTTCTCTTCTTGTCCATGTTGATCGCAAAATTTGGATCCACCTTGATTTTCCCCTTATTAGACTCATTTCGAAGACAGGGAAAACCATAATGCTTACAGCAGTGACATTGTTCCTGCTCTCCAAATGCCTTATTATCAACATCTTTATTGGATTTCATATTCTTCCAAACTTCTGCTACTTGTATCTTCTCTGACCCCTTGGATATGTTGGCTTGACCTTGAGATAAGCATCGTTGAGAATTCCCATGTTGAGCCATTTCTTCTAGTAATTGGTTTTGCATCGCTAATGGTTTCTTGTCAAAAGTGAGCAAGAGCGACACAATTTAGTCCTCTTAACCTCTGAAATCCACAGTCTTCTCGTCACGAGCCGTCTAATAGACAAGGAGAAAAGGTTCAAAATAGAGACAAGGTTTTTATAACAGAATGGGGATAGAATTAAGCATAACTTTGAGAAAATAACAAAGTTAAAGAGAAGCAAGAAATAGGCAACAATGAGAACATGCTAAACGTCCAGTTCTAACTAGGCTTGCGTCCTACAGTCAGCATTGCTCTGATACCAATCTGTCACACCCGGTTTTAAGGACAAAACCAGACATACACTATATGTGAAATAAAGACGACAAATCTCACATATAGCCACAGATAAGTGTAATATCAAAAGACAAATGCTTAATATACATAACTCAATAGTATAAAGTATACCTTAAAGAGCATCACAGCGGAAAGACAACTCCGAACACCGGGTGCAACCTTCACTCCAGGATCAAACTAACTGGTTGATCACAAGCCTAACAATTTCAGAATCTAACAGTCTGGTACCCTTCCTGAGATGTGGGGAAATAGCAAGAGTGAGTCCATGTCGAACTCAACAAATATAACATGGGGTTCATGAAGCTCAAAAAGTTTGACACGGGTTTACTGCAATAGCTTTTAGTGAGTCATCTTTTTAGCAGTTGAGTAGCAACAAGTTTAACATAAGCCCAAATAACCTCATGATCATGTAAACGAGAATAATGTATAGCAAGAAACAATAATCATTAGTGAGCATCAATATCATCAGTGTTCATCATTTATTCTGTAAGGGTCCAAGGCCACTCGTGACCGTGAGCACGGCTGATATACCAGTTTTACACTCTGCAGAGGTTGTACACTTTCACTGTGAGTCGTGATTTACCCTTTCGCCCGAGGTAGCTAATCTCTTGACCCACTTCCAAGGAAGGTCGGCAGGGTTCACTATGAAGCCTTTCAAAGGTTCGTCTAACAAGTTAGGGCCGCTAGGTTTCCGAAGTCAGTCCGTGTGATACACCACGCAGGGATCCACAGTCTGCTTCACCCCATTTGCGCCACAAGGGTAACCTCTAACAAGCTAGAAAAAGTCCTCATACTGAGCTAAAGCCAGAGCCATATAGCCCTCACAGTTGTACTGTAAGTCCCGGATTTTCGCTTACAGATAAGTCCTTATGGAGAGAAACTAGAGCACCATAAAAACAACCAAATATGCTCTAGCCCTCTTGAGCCATATTGCTTTAAAGCATCATTTAAACGTTTATTGCATATATCATTAGTCAAGTTACAGATCATGGTTATTTATCTTGAGCACTAGCATAAATACTACCCAATGCAACGTCCCATGGGTGTCAAGGTACAAGATATAAAAACTAGGATATCCTTAGTGGTAACAAGGTAGACACATGCACATGAATTAAGTATATTAAAGGTGAATAGGAAACAAGGATAATCCCATGCTATACTTGCCTTAAACACCGATCCTTCGGTAAGCTTTAATCTTCAACGTTCTTCTTCTTCTTCTTGATAACCTCGTATATCTCACCGACTGGACGAAATCATAAATCACCACACAAGCATCCATACAATCATACACGAAGCAAACAATAGATCTAAATTAGAACAGTACACCAAACATAAAATTAAGATGAAAAGTTTGTAGAACGAATCTACGTCTCGCTACGAATACACAGACGCGAAAAGCACACTAATCAGAGCTACGGTTGAAAAGATACATCTACCGAAAGATTTGCTCATAGGAGAAAATATAAAACTATTATCTTCATGAGTTTTAATTATATAATAACATATATAAAATATTTTATAAATACTATATACGGAATTAAGTCAAATTTAGATTCAAATTATAAAACTAAAGTAAAACAAATCATATTTTATTTACAAAACCCAGTTGCATAATTATTAATCAAGATATGATTTAAACAATAAAATTTCAGAATTAATAATATGGTAAATACTGTCACTAACGCGTAGATCTCGTTGCTATGAATCTAACGCAACTCGAATGAGCTAAAACGGATCTAAAACGTAGAAGATATGATTTAAACAAGATTTACTTTATTAAAGTAATAGATTAAATCTCACATCGGAACTAAAAAATAGAAAACCTAACCAACAGTAACACTAACAGTATAACAAATTTGTAAAACTCTTCTACACGTTACTACGATCACATAGACATAAAGATCACAAAATTTGGATTTAAAACGTAAAAGTTATGAGTTTTCTAAGATTTCCTATAGATAAATAATTACTTTAATATAAACTCGAAAATAAATTATCTCAAACCTACTGTACAGTTCTATAATCATGTAGAGCTCACAAATACGAATCTAACGCAATTTAAACGGGTCAAATCGGAGTTAAAACGGATAATTTATAACTAAAATAAACTCAGTGGCAAAACTGTAAATATCAGAAAGCGTATTTTTCAATTACCGAAACGAATTACGTTTTCAATAAATCAAAACGTATTTTCCAGATTACGCTTTGGACTGCGGGTTAATCAATTGAAAAACACAGGGTCTCTTTAGCAAAAACGCCGGCCGAATCGGTATCTTCTAATTTAGACCGTCGGATTCAAATCGGAGGGTCCAGATTGGATCTGGGAAGAACCGGCGGCGCTCCGGCCGGAACAGGGCCACGACGGCAGTCTCCACGGCGGCGCCATGGCCGGAGATGGCTTCCTCGCGCTACAGAGCATTACCTCGCGAAAGAAATACACCAACGGGTAGATAACTTCAACGCGATCTTACCTAGAGCAAAATCGAGGCCGAGAACGAAGCGAGGAGCGCGTGCGGCTCGGAGAGGCGGACGGTGGAGGCGGTGGTGCTCACGGTGGCGGCGCTAGGCGGTTTTGGCTGCTCCAAAAGGGTGAGATGAGGGCGGTGCGATACAGGGGTCTCGTTTTTATAGCCCGAAGGCATCGCTAAAGAAGGAAAGGGGAGGATTGAGGAGATGGAATCGGATCGGGGAAAAGAGGGAAAGGAATCCGGCGGCGTGGGGAGGAAGAAGCGCCTGACACGTGGGTCCGGGCTGTCAGCGACGCGGGAGCGGGGGAAGGCTCTCGCGCGGTGAAGCTGGGCCGGCGGCTGCGGCTGGGCTCGGCCCAAGCGGGAGCGGGGCGCGGGAGAGGGAAAGGTGGGCCGCCGAGGCAGGCCGGGGAGTTGGGCTGCGGTAAGAAGCGGGCCAAAATCCAAATGAAACGGATTTCTCTTTTCTTTTTTCTTTTTCTAATTTTTCAAAGCCAATTTTCAAAAGATTTTCAAATCCAAATTTGAATTTGATCAAACCACTCATCTCAAAATTTTAAATGCAACAGCATGAGTGCACAAACATGTTTCTACTCTTATATTTGATTTTAAATTTATAAAAATTATTCTTATTCTAAATTTGCATGCTCACAAAAATATACAAAAAAATCATATTTTTCCTATTTTTCTTCTTTTCAAATTTTTAGGGTGTTACATTGATATACATGTCCAAATAGTTTCAAATTTGGACAGTAGACTTTTGAGAGCATTTGTAGACCCTTGTAATTTTGGTAGAATTTATTGAGTATCTTTATGATGTGGTCATAATTCCACCTAATGATCTAAATAAATTAAGAAAATATATTAAAAGAAATTATTTAGTAATTGACACTATGTTTTCTGATGTTCATTAGTCATGTGTGAAATGTTGGTAAAGTTGGTTTTGTCTAATTATATGTTTGCAACATAAGTTAATAATTATTTCTTGCAAATAAGGGTTCTGGACAGATCTGAGAACTTAGCAAAGTTCTTCAAGATAACGTGCTTTGTTGTGAAACTTATTTATACAAAGGTTGTAGATAATTTATGTATCTAGCTTCTGTTAAAATTTGGTGGCAGTTGTCCATGTGGTTTAGGAGTTATAGCTGTTTAAAGTTGGGTTACAGAATTGCTTGCTCTCTGTCATGTTAAACCAGTTTCTGTATTTGTGTAAATTCGACATATTAAACTTTGGAATCACGCTGTGATAATATTAAATGAAATGTAGATAATTTCATAAGGTTTCCATAATGTCTTCTTGCAAGTCATTTGGAATTGTAGATCTCCAGTTATGATTAAATTACTTAGCTGCTGTTCTGATGCCCTGAATGTGGTAATTTCTAGTTCTAGTGCTTTGATTAACTTTGCCATGCTTGTATATTGAAGTGTGACACCTATATTTGTTGGTACTTGGTTTGGTACCCTAGGATCTTATAAGACTTGTGTCTTGATTGATGTATTTGCAATCTTCTATGTTATGCCCTATTGTGGATTAAGTTAATTAGCTCTAGGTGTTTATGAGAACTTTGGTATGCTTGTTTGATTTCTTTGTTTATTGCACTTCTATGCATTCATACATATGCATTGTTGCACCACATTTAGGTACGTTAGCTGAAGCACGTGAAGGACCTAAGGTGGAGCCAAATCCGAAGATGGAGTTGGTGGATCCATCCCGAAGATAGAAGGATCGGGCAAGTGCTAGATGGGAGGATGCTCGCCAAGTGAATTCATCTGACATACTCTAACTTGAGTCGGATCCCAGGCAAGCCCCGGAGCATTATAAGCCTCCTACTTTCAAAGCAATTAATTCTATATATGTTATAAGTATTGTTGCATTAAGTGGTAGGAGTTGGTTGAAAACCTTGCTGCATTATATCATTCCTTGTCCAGATATATGAATCCTTGAATCCTACATAGACTAGGATCGAGTAGATGCTTAGCCCTGCTTTAAGCGGTAGAAGTTAGGTGATTTCCTGTCACCTGCGAGATATAGGGATATTCATATATGGCACGGTTGGCTATATTTGCTATCGTGGAATGGAACCATGTGTTAATAAAATGAAATGAGACCGGGCGGGATGACGATAGTGAAGCAACAAGGCATGGAGGTCTTGGGTGTAGATCTATCCCCGTCTGAGTCGTTTAAGGACCGATTCGCTGTACGTCCTTGAGTCATGTTGAATGCAGTCTAACACTTAGTTGGCCGGATAAGTCGTTCCGACTGCGAATCCGAGTAATACAGTTCAGGCCGGAAATCGAATGGTAGGTTGCTTCTTGGAGGAGAGAAAGGATGTGCTTGGGGACATTGGCGTGAGACCAAGGGGGGGTTAGAGTCCCTATTACCTGGCAGAGTGTCGCCCTTGGGGTCGCGACATCATTCGGACCCACGGCTCCTGAACTGTACCAAAGGTGACCTGAGCAGCCCTCGCCAGGCGTGACTCGGTGAGTGTTAGAAATACCCCTCTAGCTGGATAGGAATTCGATTCGAATCGCCGTCGCTCCCGGTTAGTGAGCACTTGACTTGAGCAGCGGCAACGTAGATTCCATTAAATTGAACGGATGGTTAATTGGATCACGATGGAAAGGTTGCCTCAATTTATACCTGCTATGGTTAATATTGTTTGCTCCTAATAAAGTGAGTGCTCTAGTACAGGTTCTAATATAGATGATAGGTGAATGATAATTAACTTGATACTTAAGCATTAATGATTAATCATCTATATTAAGCTTTTATGCAAAATGTTGTCAAGCTAGCCCCACTTTATATCAGCCTTGCATGATCCTTGGTGTCACCTTATTTCTGGTTTCTGACGGGTAAGTCTAGCTGAGTACTTTGTCGTACTCAGGGTTTTATCCCCACTTGTTGTAGGTTGTGATGTATCATGGCGGCTGCAAGAGTTGGTTGGCTCCTGCCATAGAGGCGAAGTGTGATCACGGGCATGATCCTTCTGAGTTATCTTCTCTCTAATGCTTTTGTGGGAAGTCGACCTTCGTACCAGCATGTATTTGAAATAAGGGTGTTGTTAGTTTCAAATTACTTTGCTTCCGCTACTTTTGAACTTAAGTTGTAATAACTATGTTGAACTCCGATGTATATTGAATTACTTGTGAAATGGTTGTAACATGTGACTTGTTATGTTGAATCACTACGATCTTGGCTTGTATGTTGGTTGGTTTGAAATCCCTCATGGTTTCATTGGACTACCGGAGTTATATGGGCTCAAGTGCGAGAATTTGATCATTTCGGTGATTGTTTTTGTACTTGTGCTCTTATAATTTGGACGGTTCCGTTACAGCCCGACCTGGGTTGACTAGTCGAGACCACATTCCCAGGTGGTCGGCTTGAAGACCCTAGAGGCGACATTGTCGGCGTTCCTTACAACGGTGGCGTTGGTGTTCCATACAGGTTTATATCACCGATTATCGTCGCCACCAGCTTAGATAACTGGCCCCACAGCTCTCCCGCTTCCTGCACGCCGACTTCCTTGGGGTAGCCCTTTGTGAAGAGCGTGAAGTCGATCAGGGAATAATGCGCGCGCACCATGCTTAGCACATGGGCACCCGCAAACTCTTCAGCCTCCTTTATGAACTACTGAAGCCAACCCCAGGCGAGCTGACATTTGTCTATCACTCCTAGCTGCTGGGCTCGCTGTTCAGTTGGCGGCAATCTCGGATCGAGCAAGTCGAGCACTGGCCTGATCCCTCGCACTATCTACGCGCAGCGATCCTTCCAGAGGTCGCGGTCCTTCTGGATCTCTAAAATATACTCTTGGCATTGACCTTTAATGCTGCAGCAGGGTATTTTGGTCAACACAATGCCAAAGGATAGTATTGAGTCTTGAAACCATGGTCAGGAAAGTGGCCACTTACTGGTTATCTCTTGGCTTCTAGTCTTCACCTACTCAGTCATCTTCATCGACTGGTCTTGGAGCCGTGCGTGGTCCTCTACCAACCGGGCATTCTCCGTTGATAATCGGGCACCCTCCTCGGCCATGCGCGTGTTTTCCGTCTGAAGCCTGGTGACTTCCTCTGCCATGTCTACAACATGTTCTGGGAGACATATCAGTGTGTATCAACATTATTTTTTCAGTGTTTGAACATGCGCGGTTAAGATAAGTTACCTGCCCTTTCCTGCTCTTTCTGACCAAGCTGAAGGACAGCATGAAGCCTTTGCGACTCAAACTCTATTTGGTCCTTTTCAGCAGTCTCGAGCCACCTGCGTAGACGCTCTACTTTAGCCGTCAGCAGCTTGTTGTCTTCGGACTTGCCTTGAATTTGGTCAAAGCACCATTTTCGGTACTTTGCAGTCTTCATGAGGCCCTATAAAATCACATATAATATCATTTCTACATGTCCAAATACTAAGGGTAGTCTACGATAGTTCTCAAGGAGTCCTCTTACCTGTACGTCTCCGATGAGTCCTTTTGCTGCCCGCTCCACTCTCTGCGTCTCCTCGTCGATGGAGATCTCCTCGTGGCAGACGTAATGGTCTCCACATCCACGGCAGACGTATACATGTTGACACCCGTCTTGTGGGTGCCCTTGGATTTCCTCGATGATGTCATCATCGGACTCTGCTGCCTGCTCAGCACCGGCCTGCCTTTGCTCTTGGTTAAGCCCGGTGATCGAAGATGTCGCTGCTAATTTACCCTAGGCTGCTACGTCAGACAGACCACCTAGCGTCGAGTTTGTGGTGGCTATGGTCTGCTCGGGCACGCCCTGATTGGTCTCAGGGATTTGCCTATCGGTTAGTGGATCTGAAAGACCTTGCATGGGCGCCACCTGCTCGGGCACCTGCTCGGGCACTCCTGTGTTTGCCACATTGCCCGCATCCTTGCTTGTTGTCGGCTCTTCCACCCTGGTGGTCTGATCCACCGGTTGCTTGGCAGATGTCATCATGGTGGTCGACTCAGTTGCCCCAGCGGTGGCCAGCTGCTCAGGTCTCTCCGTTGATGCCGAGCTAACACATGACAACAGAACAGTAACCTTTTATACGCTTGTTAATACTATTGATGCACTATTAAATGAGTTTTTAGGAACATACAGATCTGAGCTCCGATGTATGGTGGTGAAGGCGTGACACCGCGGTTGCCCCTGGTTTGAGCGCTGGGTGGAGGAACCCTGGCCTCCACCTTGTGGTGGCGGCCTGGCTTCCTCTCCAGCTGTCCTCACCTTGGTGTCGGCCCCACTAACAGCATCTGGCCTTCTTATGGCCCCTTTACCGGTGGGGTCGATCCCCCCTTCATTGTCTGCTCACTCCTCTTTTTTGAGGATTGAGCATGTAGGCGCTCACGTCCTCCTCCGATTTGTCCTCTGACCAGTCCCGGATGGTTTGATGGCATTTCCTGGTCGAGTCTTCTGGGATCTCGTTTACCTGGGAGCTCCCGGCCCTCTTCTTCGACTGGTCGGTGGTGACTGGACTCTTCCCAGTTCCTGCCCAGGCCCCGGTGTCGTGGTCATCCTCGATGTGCACATAGCACCGCTCCACGTTCTGTGGTGGTGGTTCCACGCTCTGCGGGTGCTCAACTCTAGGCTCCAACGACACGAACAAGCTATGTCTCTCCACGCCGTGCACCTACATACATGCAAAGACAAGACAAATCAGGAATTTTTACTCTACGGTGGTCGGCAACACTTCTCAGAGCTAAAGAGTTTGGTTGTTTACCTTCGGGGCAGGTCGGATGAGTTTATACACAGGCTAGATCTTGCTCGGGGGAGAGTAGCTTTGGTCTGCCAGATTGAACAACTCCCCAATCCGGCGTATGACTTCATCGTGGTCTAAGTCCTTCGAGCGCATCCTCATCTGGTCGGCTAAGCCTTAGTACTCTTACCCGGCGTGCACCCTCCTCTGGCAAGGTTGCACACGCCGGCTAATGAAGTTCCCGGCCACAGCCGGTCCGTCTAGGCGGTTCCATGAGAGTAGCGCCATCAACTCCTCCACCTGCCCGGCTAGATCTGGTCGCTCATTCCAGGTCACTCTCTTGTTCGGAATATACCTGACATCGAACAACATAGCATTATCGGGCTCTTCGTGAATGTAAAACCACTTCTTGTACCAATCTCCGAGAGAGGTGTTCCAAGGGCAGTTCAGGTACTCTTGCTTCATCCCATCCTAGAGAGTCAGGTACACTCCGCCGGCAATTTTGGAGCTTCCTTGGGACCCCCTTCTTCCTCAAGCAGAGCATATATCGAAAGAGGTCAAAATGGGGTTGGATTCCCCCATACGCCTCACAAAGGTGGATAAAAACAGAAACAAGGAAAATTGAGTTGGGATGCAAATTGCAAATCCCAATCTCGTAATACAAACAGAGACCTTGGAGGAACGGATGGACAGGAACCCCAAAACCCCACTTGAAGAAATCTTCAAAGACAACTATCTCACCATGCTAGGGATTGGGGTAGCTATCGCTGCCCGCTGGCCGCCATCTAGCAAGCTCCCGGTTGTGAAGCACGCCTAGGCCGACGAGGTCGTTGATGGTTGATTCGGTGGATTTCGACGTCCACCACTCCTTCCTCATAATTTCCACCCTTTTTGCTACCTCCTTCTTGGCCATCTTCTACCTTTCTTGCCTCTTTGCCTTGGCTCTGCTGATGTACAGAGAGCGCGTTGCTCCTAGCGGCGGCGAGGTGTGCTAATGGCAGTGGCTGAATCGGACTAGGGCACGCGGGCTGGAGAAAGAAGGCTTGGTTTGCGAATGCGACTGTTGGGTGTAAATGGGGAATGGCCGCACTATGGCTATTTATCTCATTCACTGTGCCGTTCCACCTCCCCGAGATTCTTAGGATACGTGTGCAAGAAACGTGGCACGATCCCTTCGGTTTCCCCTTTTTTCTCGGTTACTGCGCTAGTAACTGCGCGCCTCGTTTCCTCTTCGGGAGGGCCCACACTGGCATGCTACGTTTGACGGATGGTTCATTGTGACACTGACAAGGCAGACAAGCGTGACAATAACATCACATCAGTCAACTTTTTGTGACATTATGTCAGAAGCAAGGAAGAAAGAAAAATATAAATTAAATATTCTGATTCAGACGGAAAGCCAGTAAGAGATACTCGGGGACTGGTCTAGCCACAAATCATCATAGACCACCGCGCATGTTCTATTCCTCAACTAGGCTCAGGGACTCATCAACCACGTCTCACATTGCTCAAGGACTCGTCGACCATGTCTCATTCTACTCGGGGACTCATCAACCATACCTCAAGCTGTGCTCGGGGACTGTTTCGACCACTCTATGACCACAGCTCGATGCCTGATTTCCTCGGCTACATGTGAAATAGGACTCACATATAGTTGGGAGATGATTACTTTTTAGACCTTGCTACAAGGCTCATGCCTCGCCTTCCAGTAAGCTCGGGGACTACATCGGTACGATGCACCTGTCGGTGCATTTCAGTATCAAGTTTCCATGGAGTTTCATTTTAGACCCTGGCACCACGTGTCTACATCACCTACTACCAGGCTCAGGGACTAAGTGGGCACACTTCACCTAGCGGTGAATGTGTTTATTTTTCGACCCCTACGCTTTGTTTACCCTGCTTACATTTCTTTCTAGAAATACAAGTGGGCACACTTCACTAGGAAGAAAATCTTTTTCTTTTTCTTTTTCTTTTTCTCAAGATCACCATATATTCATTGGACAACCTACTTTCTCCGACAGCAATGGTGGTCGGTTGTATTATAAGTTGGTCGAACACCTGCAACAGCTGCTTGGCTGGTGTTTTGACCGGTCAAAGATGTCAAGAACTCAAGCCTCACTGTTCGAAGAAGGTCAAGATAGCGTGTCGCATTAGAATACATGGTGCTCAGGGACTAGCTGTGGGGGTATTAACCCCTATACCCCTATGGCTAGACTTGGGCTGGCCCAGACCAGTGGGCTTGGTCCATCAGAAGACGACGCGTGGCCCAGTCGATCTGCTCGGCGTCCCGTGCAAGGAAGGAAAGCAAACTTAGAGATCAAGCAAGATCCTGGTCGGTTAGAATAGGAATCCTTATCCGACCAGCTATGGCAATTGTAACCGGGCAGGATTAGTTTCCAGATTTGTAACCCTGCCCCTCGGACTATATAAGGTAGGCAGGGGACCCCCTCAAAACACATCTCATTATACACAGCAATACAAATCAAACGCAGGACGTAGGTATTACGCCCTCACGGCGGCCGAACCTAGATAAAACCTTGTTGTGTCTTGTGTCACCATCTAGTTCGTAGCTTGCACACCTGTCTGCCGACAAATCACTACCTTGGGCATACCCCTTGGTAGACTGCCGACCAGGTTTTGTCGACACATAGTAATCTTGTGGCTTTCAAAGTAGTAGTGAAGCTTGCGGGAGGTGATCAGGAGGGCGTAGAGTAGTTTTTGCACACGCGGGTATCGAATTTTAGAATCCGATAGTACCTCACGGATGTAATAAATTGGCCATTGTACTTTGTACATGCGTCCTTCCTCTCTCTCCATGATGATCACTACGCTGACCACCATAGAAGTTGCCGCAATGTATAGCATAATGTCTTCGTGCTTCTTTGGAGGTGTGAGGACGGGTGAGGAGGTGAGGTATGCCTTAAGGCTTTCAAAAGCCTCCTTAGGTTCCTCTGTCCACTCAAACTTGCTCGTCTTCTTTAGTAACTTTAAGAAAGGTAACCCTTTTTACCGAGTCATGATATGAAACGACTGAGGGCTGCCTTGCAACCTGTTAGTTTCTGCACATCTTTGACACATCGAGAAGGGCCCATCTCTGTTATTGCTCAAATTTGCTTAGTACTGGCCTCGATTCTATGATGACTGACCAAGAATCTGAGTAGTTGTCCTGATGGTACTCTGAATACACACTTGTTTGGGTTTAATTTCCACTTCCACTTCTTCAGATTCTTGAAAGTTTGTTTCAAGTCTTGAATTAGTGTATCTGAGTTTTTTTGTCTTTACTACTACGTCATCCACATATGCTTCTGTGTTCTCACCAATCTACTCACCAAGGCATGTCTAGATAGCTCTCTGATAAGTAGCGCCAGCGTTCTTGAGTCCAAACGACATGGTTTTGTAGCAGTAGACGTCGAATGGAGTAATAAAAGATGTCTTGCTCTGGTATTCTTCCTTTAATGTGATCTGATGATATCCTGAATAGCAGTCAAGAAAAGATAATAGGGCAGATCCTGCTATTAAATCAACTATCTGATCAATACGTGGTAGTCCAAACGGATCTTTTGGGTAATGTTTGTTAAGATCTATGTAGTCGACGCACATGCGCCACTCGGCCGTGTTTTTTTTCTATACTAAAACTAGGTTGGCCAGCCAATCTGGATGAAGGATTTCTCTTATGAACCCTATCGCCATCAACTTTGCAATCTCCTTTTTAATCGCCTCCTTTTTGTTGGGTGAGAATCGTCGTAGTCGTTGCTTCACAGGCTTGGAGTCTTCATTAACATCAATTCTGTGCTCAGCCAACTCTCTTGGGAAACTTGGCATGTTGATCGGCTTCCAAGCGAAGATATCTTTGTTGTCCCAAAGAAAGTTGGTGAGCGCGAGTTCCTATTTTGCCGAGAGGTGGGCACTGATGATCGTCGTTTTGGAGGGATCACCAGTACCCAAGTTGATTTGCTTCACATTGGCTTCTTTTGGAGGAGCGAGGATGCTAGGCTTCTTGGCTAGGATCTCTAGTTCTTTCGAGTTGATTTCAGCTGCTACGGTCGCTATCTCTTCTCTTCCGCTGACTACTTGCGCTTTTGCTGCGATCTGGACTGCTTGTATGTCGAAGGCACGCTTCAGGTCACCTCTGAAGGAGAGGACCCCATTGCGCCCTGGCATTTTGAGCAGGAGGTATGGGTAATGTGGTATCACCATGAACTTAGCTAATGCTAGTCTTCCAAGGATAGCGTGATATGAAGATTCAAAGTCTGCAACCTTAAATTTGATAAACTCTGTATGGTAGTTTGAGGGAATCCCAAAAGTAACCAGTAGAGTGATCTATCCAAGTGACATTGCTGCCTTGCCGGGTACTATCCCGTAGAAAGGAATGCTTGTTGGAGTAATCATCCCGGCGAATTCTAGTCCCATCTTCCTTAGTGTTTCTAAAAATATTATGTTGAGTCTGGCGCCCCCATCGATTAGCACCTTTGTGACAGTCATAGCAGCGATTGTTGAATCTGAAACCAGTGGGTAGTGGCTAGCGTTTCCCACGCTAGTCCATTGATCCTCTCTTGAAAACTAGATTGGATACTGCGATCAATTGAGGTGCCTAGGAGTAGCTGGTTCTACCGCCATGATGGTTCGTAGAGCTAGCTTGTCCTAGTGTTTGCTCCTAGAACCTAGAATTCTAGCAAAGATGATTGCTACTGTCACCTTTGATTAGTAAAATCCCTTATCCCCTAGGTTATCCTCATCTTTCTTCTAGTAATCTTCTTTCTTGTCTCCGTTGTTGCCCTTTCTTGTATATCTATCGAGGAAGATGCGGCAATCTCTAGTTGTGTGATTTCCTTGAGCGTGCCATATACAATGCATATTCTTAATATCTTCAAACTTCTTGAATTTTGAGAATTTCTTTGATTTGTCAGCCACAGCTACGGTGTTGTCAGGTCCGTGCTTTTCTGTCTTGATGCCCATTGTTTCGATGGTTTTGTCTGTCCGGGTTGTCTCGATTGTTTCTATCTGGGAACCTTTCTCGTGTTTTCTTCTCTGCAGTGATCATCTTTTCTACTGTGTGTCTGAACTCTTCATTATTTCTCCGGTTCTCTTTGTAAAAGTCTTGAAATTGCCACTTGGCCATGATCCCATGTGAGAAAGCTTCTATTACTTCTCATTCAGTGATGTCATGTACTTGAGCACATAGTTCACCAAATCGATGATAATAATCTCTGAGGCTTTCGCCACCTTTTTGTTTGAGTCCCTTTAGTTCTGCATGGGTGACAGGGTGCGTGATGATGCCTGTGAAATTTTCACAAAAAGCTCTCTGCAAGTCCCTCATCCCCTAATTGATCTAGGACTTAGCTTAACAAACCATTGGAGAGGCATAGTCTCTAATGCCATAGGGAAGAAGAGTGCTTTGATGTCGTCATCTTCGCCGGCTAGTTCGATTGACTAAGAGTAGATTCTGAGTCACTGCTTTGGTTTGGTTTTACCGTCGTATTTGGAGTGGTTAGAGGGTTTGAATTTGTGAGGTAGCCGTACCGAAGCAAGTCGGCTTGCAAAGCAAGGGTACCTATCATGCGCTCCGGCTTCTCTATACTCTGATTCAGCTTCTCCTTCCTGCCAGCTATCATTTTGGTGAGAGTAGTTCCATGGGGCTGTTTGGATGGGTACTCTGCTCCTGCTTTCCCTTAGTTGCTCAACTCGATTGCTTTGACTATGGTTTCTTCGGGTTTCTCTACTGTGGCTTCCGTTTGGCTCTAGTCTTTCGAAAGTGGATCTCCTTTGACTTTGATTTTCTTGTCTATGAGATGCTGATCTTGCGGGTAATCTTGAGCGGGTCCTTCTGTCGTGTGCTCTTAAGGCTATCAATCGGAGAACCTACCTGAGTCGTTCTTGCTCTTCATTTGGGTGAGAAATAGCTTTGAGTTCTTCAGCTAGTACTCTGATCCTATCGTATGGAGAGTTGTTTGCCTTCCCAGTTGCGTATCTTTCTTCTGCTTCTTGTTTTGACTTCTTTCTATCATATTCAGCCAGGTCAGACTTGTATCTTGTCGAGGCTTCTTTGTGTTGCCTTGCGCGGCGTCTGTGACCTTCTTTCAACTTATTCTTCCTTTCCCTAGCACGCTTCTGGCTTTCAGTCTTGCCATCGTATTCTAGAGCGTTGGGTGATATGTTGAACTCTGACTCATCTGAGGACCTAACGTCAGGTGCTTTTGGTGGAATCAGAGGTGGTCACTGAATCATGAATACTTTTTGAGCGTGTGTTGCTTCTGCATCTGTGACTGCGCCATTAGAGTTGCTAATGATCTCTGTCAAGGTGTCAGTGTCGTAGAGCGTACTCCCTTCTTGATAGGGTAGAATCATTGCTTCATCAACTAGTCGGATGTCACCACCTTTGGAGACAGAACCCAGCCAGTGGACGAGGCAATCTTGTGGAGTTATGGTCAATACAAGGCCTTCTTGGGCTCCTACGAGTGGTACCCTTCGCACTGATCTAGCCGCTTCTTGGAATAGAATCTGGCATGACTTTGCCATGTTCTTGAGTCCAAACGGGAAGGGGCCTAATTTTATAGAAGAATTCTGAAGTAAGCTTGAGTTGATCTCTTGATGGATTGAAGCTATATTCCAGAGTCCCATCAGAAAAGAACCCGGTTTGCCATGAAAAGAACCTAGATTGGTTTCCGAGGCGGATTCCGTTCTAGAGTCTGAGTTGAATTCGATCATTGACAAAACTTGAATTGATTCAGACATCACAAGACGTGAAAACCTTCTGGTGAGTTCCTCTGTCGATCTCGTCGAAAGAGTGAAGTCGTTCTAGCTTTCTTGATCCTCGAGGAGACGTCCTTGAAGCTTGCCTTTGTCGTCCGCCTCGCAGATCCATGATCCAAAGGTGAAGGTTGATCCCGTCAAGAAGATCATGTTGTCAGGGTCCATCGAGCTCTTGGATGCAAACCCGTCGAAAGCCCCTACCTGGCGTGCCAGCTGTCGATGTTTGATCACCGATAGCCTACCACGGGGGTACCCAGGATAGTTGTTCGGGCTTCGGCCTATGCTAGAACTCGACGGTGAATGCAGAGACAGTCGAATTATACTGGTTTGGGCCCTTGATCGTGATTGAGTAATAGCCTTTATATCCAGTCAGCGTTATCCTTTACGTTGGATTGATTGTGTCATATCGTTCTCTTATAGGGGTGCCCACAACCTCTCTTTATATCGGTAGAGAAGGCTGTGGTGCAGTTACAATCCTAGTCGGATCCAAAAGTGTCCTGTACTAGATACAGAAGGTACTTTCCTATAGGAGTCCGGCTAGTTTGGCCTATTATACTCAGATTCGGCTAGCAGTCGCTGCTCCCTTTCCTATTTCAGTCTGTGGGCCAGGCCAGAGCCCATGACTTGTTGTCATATCGCTGAGGAACCCTATGGGTCCGGCATCGACAATGCTACTAACTACCAAGTTGGTTCTAAGATGAGTTATGGAATTCTGTGACATTTGTTGCCTCTTGTTTACACATGTGAATATGTACTAAGGGGTATGTTTTTATGTGGTGCTAACGATTTAATAACTATCTTTGTAGCTCTAGAATGTTTTAGTTTATGTTCCTACCTATTGTCTAGATATACCAAGAGAGATCTATGGTCTAATGAGACTACTATGAAATATTTACTCGTCGGTGGGGCAAGCTCTTCTATTCTAGTTCATGGTTTCTCTTGGCTATATGGTTTCATCTAGGGGGAGATCAAGATTCAAGAAATTGTGAATTGTCTTATCAATACACAAATGTATAACTCCCCAGGAATTTCAATTGAGCTTATATTCATAACTGTAGGACTTGAGTTCAAGCTTTCCCTAGCCCCTTTTCATCAATGGACCCCTAATCCCAATCGGATAAGGAAGACATTGCTTTTCTTGCCCACTGCTGGCTCTTCCAAACCGGTTACCGCTGCTCGATGATGACCATGCCGCCTCATTTGTCGTCCCTCAACCCACCACCACCACTAGACCCTTCCCCTTCTAAGGCCATTGGCGAAGAGGGCTCCCCTGAAAATGCAAAAACCTAAGACCCTTTGCCCGTCTACCACCCATCTCGTCTAATGCCCCTCCACCCACCTCCCGTCCACCTCACATACCTACCTCCCTCCCCAAGCCTCTTGGGCCCCTGAAGATGATGCATTGGCACTAAAGCTAGCGTCATGTGTCGAAACAAAGATTGTGGAGTCTGAGGTGCCTGCCAATGCCGAGCATAATGGATCCAGTCAATCAGGTGAGGCCAATGGCCAAAACACTTTTGTTAATTTTGTGATTGTTCACTTGTTTGTTTGATTTTGTTAAATAATTTACTTAATTTAGTGAGTACTTTATGAAGTGCAGTGAACATAATTTTGCCATTTAAATTTCTAATCTTATCTTGCTATATTACTTATTTTGCCAACCTTAATCCTCCCTCTGCTACTGCTTTTCAACCATTTGGGCAGCTACTTGTTGCTCCATATAGTCTATGAGCCGGGGCGTCGTTGGTATGTCCACAATTGGCCCCTGTGCAAAAAGAGCCCCACTTCGTGCCATCCATAATTTATCCCTTTACTATAGGCGTTCTCTTCTTGAACTAGTCGAAATTAATGCACATGCGGCACGCACGTGTCTATAAAAAATTCATATATCATATATACAATAAAAGACCAGCAATGCTAGACTTAGACCTTGTAATTGGCATACAAGACAAATCCTTGTATAATGAATGGTCAAAATTCACATAAAAATTCCAAGTTGTATTACCCTTGATTATAATCATGAACAAATTATCACTACTTTGAATAGCTTCCATGTCTTGTATAAAATCAAAGACTAAAAATATGTAAACCACATGCCAAAAGCATATAGATCACCAACATTTTTTTGCATCAGCCAAATCATGATCTTCTCTCGGCAACCTGATGAACGACACTCGCATCCGAAGCAACCATCTGGTTGCAGAGATTCAATGAAATCACCTTTGAATAATTAACATGTGCAGTAGCCATGTGTTAGCTTAGCCAACAAAATTAAGAGAGCGAAGGAAAGAAGAGAGGGAAGCAAGCAAGTTATCACCTAGCCAAAGGCGCATCTCCACCTCCCCCTCTCCTCCTTTTATAGGGGAGGTGGGAGAGGAGGTTCTCTTTATGGCCCACAATGGGGTTTGTACTTACAAAAATGTCACTAAAGGCTACAAATGGTCCCCAAATATTATTTTGTGAGCCCAATGCTTTGTAATTGGACCCTAAATATGATACTGGGGTCCCCAACATACAATACACCCCGAACACGACCCGTTATCCAAACGTTTATCTACCAGCATTTGAAGTCTCTGTAATCCACAGGCTTCGTCTACTGGGACGTGTATGGAATCAAGCATATTCGCTCACCGTGTTTCCTGTTAATGCCAATGACCACATAAACTTGGTTCAGCCTACCCATGGTTGGTTGGTGCCTATAGGGTTTCTCTTTGAAACTGACAGCCTACAACGTATGGCAATGGTTGGACATGATATGCGTGCTAACTTCCCATCTTTGGTTCAAGCTTTCGGAGCCCTTCGTACCCCAAGGGTCATTGCCTTGGCCGTTGGAATTTACTGCATCCATGTTAAATAGCCTAATCAGTTGATCCTATGGAGTCCAATTATCCATCATCGGCTTGAGGACGCAGTTCTTGGTTGTCTTAGACAAGATTGAAGAATTGGTTTGCATGTTAGCATTGATGACAGTAATGTTGTTGAAACAAGATGCACCCTTGTTGTACCATACCAAGCACGTGGGTTTCTACTTAATGGTGGATGGATAGCTGCCCAAGTTTGGAACTCGGTAGATCAGACCTGGGTAAATGATGAAGTTGCAAGAATATATGAGGGACTTTGATGGCCAGGCAATGTTATCACACTAGCACAATCTATTTTTCTTCCTCGCAGCGGACCATCTTTCACTCTAATGTTGAAGCTAGAGTTGTTAACCATGGTATTATTGATGTGCCTTGGGATGCACCTGTGAGGCCAATTCTATGTGTGCATGAGGGCCGACTTGTTGTCTGTCGCCTAAACAGTAATACTTGTTCCATCAGAATTTGGGCACAAGGAGTTGGCTAGGGTCAACCTATCAACATCACTCTTGAGACCATTGTCATCAATTTTAGGCCAGAATTTAGATACAACGCGCAGGCTCAGGAGTAGGCTTCCACATCCCACTAGGTCTGGACTTGGGGGAGCAAGGTTTGTAGCACTTTATGATGGGTGGCTTTTCTGTAGCATAGGAATGGAATGGTTAGGATATCTCTGCAAGGGAACACTACCAAGCGTCTGTTCCATGGGCATGAAGCCGAGTGTTTGGATGGTGCAGTACTTTTCTTAGGTTCTTGTTGTAGACTCAATTTGCAATTATTTTAGACTGGGATTTGTTGAGTACTTGCTTATTTACATCAGAAGAAGTTGAATTCAACAAAGAAGAGGACTAGCCTAACGCCAAGTTTGCTTGTGACCTTGGGACTGGTATGTAGAATCGAATTCACTGTACTAACTCTTGAGGCCTCGGCCAACTCTGTTTGCACCCCTTGGTATGTAACACAATATATGTACAAGATGTATATTTATCAATAAAATATTTATGATCTATGGTTGTGATACTTGTGCGGAATGTTGGTATCATCTAAAGATCCAGGGAATGGCATTCGGGGTCCCTATCTCAAGAAAGAAGAGAGAAGGAAAGAAGAGAGGGAAGCAAGCAAGTTATCAGCAGCCAAAGGTGTCTCTCCATCTCCCCCTTTTATAGAGGAGGTGGTAGAGGAGGTTCTCTTTATGCCCCATAGTGGGGTTTGTATTTACAAAAATGCCGCTAAAGGCTACTGGTTCCAAATATTATTTTGTGAGCCCTAGGCTATGTAATTGGGCTCTGTACGTGATAATGTGGGTCCCCAACATACAATACACCCCAACACCATGTGTGACAGGCTTGAATTATGGACACCTCGCATACATGCTATCTTACATTGCCTATGAAAAATGAGGACGACCATAGTGCTCTGAATGCCTTAGTGATGGGAATGACCGATAAACATTGGTCAAAATGCCAAGCGGCAAAAGAAGAATAACTGAGAATTTTCGAGCATGAACCCACCTTAACATAGATTGAGTTGCTCTAGCAGGGGCGTGGGTGCAGCCTATCAGCAAGTTTTGCGACCACGACAATTGTCCAGCATGTGCAGAACCCCTTTGTTTCATGGAAGCTCGCCAACCTTAGCTGAATTTCTGAAAACCATTACAAATTTATTAGCATTTGTTTAATAGAAATCTATCAAGCGATACAATTTTTTTTTACCATTGGATAGAAATTTATCAAGCCAAACCAAGATCATGAAGCTCAAATTATTTTCCCAACTACATCACTCGTTCAAGAAATTGCTTTATGCTTATGTCATATCAAACCAGTCAAAGTTCAGTATCATTTCTCCAGGCTTCGCTAGTGATCCTCGGTGACATCCAATTAGCAAGGAAACTTATGAAAGCGATGGTGAGTCCTCTGCTATCCGCCTGGTAATGGCCAATAATGCAGAAATTAAATAAGAGAAGCAAGAAACAATCAATCCAATGTTATGTCAAGGTCACGGTGCTTTGCTCGGAATTGAACTCAATCACCTGCCTCTTGCCTCTTGTTGAACCGATGATCCGTTTTCCTATTCTGGATACAGTGCAACATGAGAGATTAGCCATGAATGGAGCAAACAACTAGTGAGGCGAAAACATGAAGTGGCGGCAGGAGGCGATGATTGAGTCAGACAAAGGAAAAACATACTAGCTAATTATATATGCATGCGCAAAGCACGTAGTAGATGCGTTCAACACTTAAATTTTTAATGGACATACTAAAAAGATTAACGATGATTGATGAAGACAACGATGTCACCTTCAATGCATGAATGTCGCCTCTAGCCTGATTGCCGGCATTGCCTTTGGACGTATACCTGCAGTCTCAATGCCGACATGTAGGGTTGTATATCACCTACGAGGACGGAATTGAGGACTGTATTGGATGACGCTGACCTTGACGACGACAACGGTGCCTGACTTATTAGGGCAAAAGAACGTGTTGGAGCAGCAGGCATACTGCTCAAAGAACTTGCACAGGTGCACATGATCTCCACCGATTTGTCGCCGGAGGCATCTGCTCATGTAGTTGTCGATATACCATATCATCCGGTTCTTCCCGATTTCAATCAAGAGAGGGTAGAAATTGGAGTCCACCACAAATTACGTAAGTTGTGTTCGGAAGAAAGTCCACGAAGGGATATGTCACAAATTGTGTATGTGGAGGGATCGTCATCCTCCGAGCGCCTTGGTTAGGTAACCATGATCTACATGGATAAAGGTGGAACATATCACGGAAGTGGCCGACCTAGAATTTTATGAGAGGATATGTGGCACCAAAAATTTCTTATATAAATCCATTTAACAATTTATAAATGATTGTGAAATTTCCCTAGCAATTGCCATAATAGCAATATAAATAATGTAATAAATCATAAATTGGATGTTTAAGTTTAATACGTATATAAATTACAATATAAATAGTTCAAATACTATATCTAAATCATATGAAAGACAATTGATGACATTAACCTGTGATGGATAGGATATATAGTCCGGGGCGGGAACTAGGATTAACGACTTTTCCAGATATGCTCTGTTACTCTTGAGGCTACTCTTCGTAATTGGATGAAGAAACAACATATACATAACCTAAGATGGTAGAATAGTGGAAGTTTGGTTGGAGCCAATAAATTGAACGCAGTCATTTAATGAACCTCTGATTCAAAATTTGTGATTCGATTGAGACCTGCAGCATGTATTTTGTAAAATCTTTCGAGATTCTCCGTCACATCGAATCTTTGACATATGTACGAAGAATTAAATATAGATAAAAAATAAAATTAATTACACAGTTTAGATGAAATTCACGAGACGAATCTTTTAAGTCTAATTAGATCATGATTAAACACTAATTGACAAATACCAATAAAAATGCTACAGTACCATTTCCAAAAAAAAATCGCGAACTAAACCAGGCCCTACTGTGATGGATAGCACCTTTCCAGAAGGCTTCGAGCTGGCCAAACCGGGAGAGCCACGGCGGATGCAGAAGAGCACGGCGCTTAACCAGCTTTTTGCATCTGTTTTTGCCGATTCATCCAACTAGGCAACAAGATCAAGGGATTTGCTTTTGCAATAGATTAGATATATGTATACATGGGAAAAGCAGAACAAATTTCACCTTTTGGCTGGGGAAGCAATCTGCGGCCGCTCGATCTCTGGACCTGGACGACGCCGGTGAGGCCTCCGTAGGGCCATCGGTGCCGGAAGCAATCTGTGGCCGCTCGGTCTCTGGACAACACTCGGTCCCTACATGGGGCCATCGGTGCTGTAGCCACCATTGAGCTCATTGCACAAACTGACGAGGCGTAGGACAGGTTCTGGTGGCAAGGGTGATGGGGGCAGGCATTTGTCGTCTCCGCATCTACGCCTAGGGTCCAAAGACCGACGTAAGTTTTTTTTTTCCTTTTTCTACGGCGGTGGCGGCAAAGGGTTACGTAGCATGCGGAGAAAAGAAAAGAGACGTTGCGTAAGGGAAAGAGACACGGAAGGAAGAGAGAGGCGACGAGATGGGGACCAGGGTACAGGCGGGCGGGTAAGTTCTTCGGTGAAAAAAAACAGCGCTAGAGGATACGCAAGAGACAAACATGTGTAAACAATAAATAGTTTTCAGATAGGGTCTTTTTGTTAGATTACGGTGGGAGATTTATATGTGTTGCATCTGATTTTAATGTAGATCTAAGAGGAAAGAGTTTAGATGGGTAGAAAATATTAGGATGAATGACTATTTTCAATTCCTTGACTCTTTTATATTATTATAGATAGATAGATAGATAGATAGATAGATAGATAGATAGATAGATAGATAGATAGATAGATAGATAGATAGATAGATAATAAATCAATTCTTAGATTTATCCTAAATGAGATATTTTTATGTTTAACCAAAATTATAGATAAAAATATAAATAGTTTGTAGAATTTTTTTATTCCAGCCTCAAAAGTTTTGCACACAACCATTCATTGTTACAAATTTTGAAACTCTACCAAAAAAAACAGCTCTCAAAAAGCAACAGAAGCAAGAGATCTAAAATAGCCAAATGACCAACTAAGCACTAAGCCTATGAAAAGACAACAAACCATTTCTGGCAAAAACCTCCATTGCCGTAGTCTCCAATAGTTGACATACCGTTTTTAAAATTGGATTGGTCGGCCTCCTTCTAAACAGTGGACCAATGACGTATCCAAAAGATCACCCTAAAAATAACATGTGAATAAGAGTGTAATATTTTTCTATAAAAAACTGCATCATTTCTTGTGAACCATTTAGACTAAAATTGCACTCGCCCTTATTCGAATTTGAGACCGCAATTTTGGTTCAATTTCTTTTAACCACATATGAAAAAATAGTCATATTCACTGAAGGTGATCAGCCAAATGCTATGTGAACAATCCTTCAAACAAAACGTACTACATGACAATCAAAAAATAAATGTTGAATTGTTTTGTTGTCGTCACAAAACAAGACTTCTTGTCACCGTTCCAATTTTGCTTTAAAGTTATCTTCTCTTAAGATCACCCCATTTTAGTAGGAACCAAATAATTATCTTAACATTTCGAGGTAATTTTAACTTTCTTAAGAAAAAAATAAACATTTATGATATTAAATGAATTTATTATAAAAATATATTTTATAGTGTATGATACTAATTTAGTATTTTAAATCTTAATGCTCCTTTCTATAAGTTTTGGTTAAACTGAAAATTTTTGACATAATATGAATAGAGCGTATGAATCGTTTGTACGAGCGACGGACGCTAGGGAAGCGAACCTGTAGCCTGTGGGCGTGTCCAATTGTCCACCAACCATTGCAGACGTATCGATGGATTCCGCCATACAAGACATGATCGATCCCCTGCTGCCATGAATTTGAACAACCACGCCCGCCGCCGCGCTATCCCTCTGGTTGCTGCGGCATGCGCTATCAGTGCTCAGGCATGCAACGCCGAGGTAAAACTGCAGAAACCTCCGGACTCAAGATGGCCTAAACACACATCTAAACTGTACCCAAACCGACAATCCGATCGCTGAGCCTGAATTTTACTTGCCGCAGACTCCATAGCCTGACGAGAGCTGACACTTGGACTACCAATGCAACAACTTTAAGTAACGCCTGGTTTAGTTCCCAAAAAGTTTTTTTAAAAAACTACAGTAACGAATCTTGCGGCACATGTATGGAGCATTAAATGTAGATAAAAAAACTAATTGTACAATTGAGTGGAAAAGTTGTGAGACGAAGCTTTTGAACCAAAGTAGTCCGTGATTAGACATTATTTGCTAAATAAAGCCAAAAAGTGATACAGTACATTTTTCACCCTTTTCACCCCGACTAAACACCCCGTAACACTACTCTAATGAAACTGTGGGGCAGTTCGTAATGAAGCTAATACTGCTGCAGATTCTTCTTATAGCTACATTCGAGCTCAGCAAACGCATGATCAGTAGAACTGCACACACAAAGAGAGCCAACCAGAGCTAACATACTTTCAGCAGGAACTCCAGATGATTGGCCAACACTAAAAAAATCAGATTCGTTTGTTAACCTGGGAGTTTAATTACATTGCCCGTCACATTGCTCAAAGGGACACATAATCAAGAAAATACAGTTGTTGCAATGTATAGTGGACTAGTGGTTCTAAATGAAACAAGAGCTAGGATTTGGGTCGTGCCATTTGCAAAGATGAGCATGTAGCATGCAGCCCAATGGTCTAGCACGAGGCACGGTTTTTTGGCCTGCCCCAAGCCTGACATGGCCTGGTGGTCACGGTGTCCGGGCCAGCTCGGCCCGGAGTACCAGGCCATGCCTAGGCCCCTGCCTTAGCCCGGCGGGCGGCACGGCCCGGCCTGTAAAACATTGAAAGGCCCAGTGCCAGGCATGGCCTGCTAAAGGCCCAGGTTTCTATTCCCCCGTAACCCTATCTTGCGCTCTCTCTCTCAGTCTCCCCGTGCCCCCCCCCTCTCCCCACACAATTTTCCCCCCGACCCCGCTCGAGTAGCCAGATACGCCGCCGCCCGCAGCCAGATGCTCCTCACGACCTCACCTTCTCCGCTCTGCCCCCAGCAAGCCAACACCGCCGGCAAGCGGCGGCCACCTCCTCGCTACTCCTTGCCCCCTTGGCCCCGCACCACCGACAGACGAGCACGGCCCCCCGCGGCACGCGCCCGGCCTCCTCCACGTGGATCCGGCCCCAAGCGCCTCCTTTGGTCTTCCCTCGACCCCGCTTGGCTGCCAGTCTGGCTCCGGCGCTCCTACCTTCCGGCCACCATCGCGCTGAAGGAGAGCGCGCCGGCATCGAGCTCCCTCCCTCCTCCTCAGCGACGCAGCGGCCTCAAGCTCCCTCTCCTTCTGCTTCACGACGTGGGCCTCGGCCTACTAAAAGGTCGTGCTCCTCGGGCCGGCCTGGCACGGAAGGTAGCCCATAGTGCCGTCTTGGGCCGTCGGCCAGGCACGAAGGATTGGTGCGGCACGGCCCGGCGGCATGGCGGGCCCTTCCGTGTCGTGCCCTGTCGGGCTGTGCCAGGCTAGGCGGCCTGGTTGCTCATCTATAGCCATTTGAGGGTGGGCATGGCACGGCCCGAAGCACAGCACAATATGAAATATTTTGGGTTGTGCCGGCACGACACGAACACGAGAAACATGTCATGCTCAAGATTTCAGCACGACGAGCTACATGGCCCGGCTAGCATTTTAGGTCGTGCTTGGGCCGGCACGGCACGTAGACATATCTACAAGTCTACGATGCAATTTCCTAGCATTTACTATACTACATCTCATCTAATTCTTAAATAGATTATGGAAATCATTAAAAACTTTCATTAAAATACTACACACAAGATATACGTATTAATTTCATATCAAGAGCGGAAAAGAAACTCATAGAGATATTTTGAAGGTCATGCTTGTGCCGGCACGGCCCAAAGACATGCCGCGCATGCCACAGGCCGTGGTTAGACCGAAGAAAAGATTTACCGTGACTCGACACGGCCGGACGTGCCTCGGGCACTGGCTCTGAAAATATCTCTTCTAAAAGACGAAATCTGCACCACTGAGTCTACCGTATTATATTGCCACGTGTCGACGAAACGTGCACCATAGACGCTCGCACCTCATCTCGCCACGTCAATAGAAAAATCTCGACCAATTATATCCTCTCGCCTGACAACCTCCACGAAACATCTAGCGCCCATTCCACCTCGAGCCACGAGCAGCAGCCTGGCCGCCGCTACCCTCCACAACTGGCTCCTCCCCCTATGGGACCTTCTCGGCGCCAGGCACACAGCAACTTGTCCCATTCATAGCAGCCCCAAAGACATCGGGCCTGCTTGGTTAGGAGCCAAAGTTTGCCCTACCAAAACTTGACATGCCAAAACTAGGGCATGCCAAATTTTGCTTGCCAAAACTTTGGCAAGAAATTTGATATACCACTTGGTTGGATGCCAAAACCTTGGCAACAATTTTGGTATGCACTTGGCTGGGTGCCAAATGCCAAGGTCTATGATTCCATAATTAACATATACAATTAGCTACTAATCACAATATGCATAACAGATTAAGTCCAGAAATAGGATATTATTACATGTCCAGATCATCCTATACAGCCATATTCATCTACGAAGATGACAACATAATATCAACTATGCTAATACAGTACCACAAGGTAATGAACTCCTAAGCATATAAACAACTTCATATGCTGACAACATGAAGCACGTCCAAAATACCCAAAATACCACTAGTTTAATTAGTGCATCCATATGCTTCGTCCATGAAGCATGGCCAAAATACCACTAGGCTTAGCACCTATATTTACATACAGCTACCATATTCACAGCATACCCACTGCCACCAAAAGTTTGAGCATCCATATTCACATGGTGCTACCATACTCACCATCATCCGCACCAGTAACACGGTACTTGGCACCTAGGTAATCAGTGACCCAAGTTCCGAATGACTGATCTGATGCAGCATTCAAGTAGTTCCGCAAATGAACCTGCTCCGGCTTTGAAAGGTAGGTCGCAATGTCAACCTTGTCCCTCGGTGGAAAAGGTAAATCCTCAATACGCTTCCAAAGATCAGCATACGGATCTGTATTTGCAGGGCAACTTGATGCGATGCATTTGGCAACATGGCAATACTTGCAGCTATTTCATCATCCCTTGTTGATCTAGCACATTTTGCTTTATCCTTGACATGCTTCTTCCCAGGCGACTTCTTATTCTTCCGTTTACTACTCAAACTAGCGCCTACAAGTGGTGGGCATCTAGGAGCAATAGTGTCTGAATCATTCTCAACATGTTCAGGAGTATATGCTTCATCACTGCCTGACTCATTATTATCATCTTCAGTATCAGTATCCACAGTGCACTGGTCAACAGCCAAGGATCCATTAGCTTTGGCAGACTCTCCAAATAGCTCTTCCATATGATGGAAAAATTTAATAGGTCGAGTAAGATAGTTGTATTTTCCAGGCTGCAATAATTAACAAGTGAGCCCCGTAAGCTTCGAGTCTACACAATTTATATGGAATAGTAAACGTACATGTATGCAGTGGATACACTTACCCCTAGATTCGAAGGTGATTTCTCTGAATAGTGAATATTGAACTTGCATGATCGTGCATCAAAACCATAGCCACTCTTGTCCATAGCCAGTTTTATCCAATTCCACTTCTCCTTGATGGCCCTGAAATGGTGATCAACTTGCTGTGTGGTAGCTCCAATTCCAAATCTAGCATTTAAAGCTTCTGCACACATATGGTGGTGGTGTTGCTTCCACGTAGAGGTAGCAGGTTTTTCCTTTAGGTAGTCAATATACCATTGAAGCATGAACTCTGTGTTGTCATCAGTCCATGTTTTGTACTTCTGGCGCGATCCAGCATCCGCATTCCCTTCTTTTTTTTCCCTTACCCGTGCTAAGAATAAATTGTAACAGTTAGTAACAAACATTATTAAAGAAACAATAAGTGATGTTTTGGTTTCAAAGAAACAAAGGCAATCCATTAACCCAAAAAGTAATATTATTTACAAGTGTACAAGCAGCAGTACAGTGTAAAGGTGATTACACAGTACACACCCACCAAACTATACAAAACCAAAAGACACCAGCAAGTACTAACTAATTGTCATTGGCAACATCGTTATTAAGTCTATCATTCCACATCTGTTTGGCAATTGAATCACGCTTCGCAGCCCACTCACGTACATCAGCCTGTCGATCGGAGACACGATTCTTACTCCTTGGTAGGTGATTGTACCATGTTTCCTCATCATATATGAACTCATCAGGTCCATCATCTAGTATCCAATTATGAAGGGCACAACAGGCAATGACCACCTTGGCCTGTGACTTCAAGGGTATGAATGGCCTGTTACTCATCAGGTCCCTACAACCAAAGTTAACATAATGCCTAATGTAATGTCATAACAGTGAGACAATGTAAGAATTTTCAAAATCCATGAAAATTCATGAGTACCTTCAGGAATTTTCAGACCATTTGGACGAGAAAGGGCATCTTGCAGCACGAGAGAATCATGAGCTGATCCCTCCCACCCTGCTAGGACGTAAGTAAAGTGTAGGTCGAAGTCAACAACTGCTAGGACATTTTGTGTGGGGTATGACTTGCGGCCCCTAAACCTATCCACAGATTTAGCAGGCACACATGCCTTGATGTGAGTGCCATCTAGTGCCCCTATACAGCCCTATGTAAAGAGAGTTAGGGACATACATGAGTCAAGCATTTATATGAAAAATTGGATATTAAAAATATATCCACTATTGAGAGTTACCTCAAAATATGGATAGAATTTGTTTGGGCTGTTAGTGATCTTTGGGTGCGTGGACGTAGATCTGACATAAATTAGCTCAGGAGCTAACTTGACAATGGCACGTAGGACGGCATTAAAATACGTACTCACTGTCCATCCAGATCTCCACATTGCAAATGCTACAGAGGATTGTGTGTGGTATTGCCCAACAATCTTCAAAAACATAGCCAGCTGTTCCTCTACTGAAACATTTAGTGTGTCAACTAAGAGCCCCCTGCCCCTAAGCCGAGCACAAAGCTTGGAGAATACAGGCCGGGACATCCTGAGCTCACGCATACATGTTCTCTCCGAGGTGTCAATCAACCTAATTAGCTCACTAGTACGCCATATATCCCTCTGCACAAGTGGAGCATACTTTATGCGTTTGGCTGTACTCCTCTTGTGATTTTTGTTCCTCCACCACAAGGCCAACAGTAGAACAAGAAAAGCTAGGGCCTTTTGCCTCCGCATACAGCAACAGAGGAATTTTTGCTGAATATTGCCAACCACGGTGTAGCCGTGTAGGCAATGTGGACAAGCAAAAATTAAAAAGTAACATGGAAAGCATATATCAGCAGCCAGTTTAACTGAAACTAACACATGCAAGTAAACTAAAAATTTTTTGAACTAATGCATACCATCGTGGAGTATGAAGCAATTGTTAGTTATATCTGGATTTTTTTTATTGGGCAAGGTGAAGTGTGTAACCATCGTAAATAAGGCTGAAATCTTGACAGAGGAATATGCAGATAGGAAGATGAGGTACAATCGTAGAAGCATGCTGGAGGTTTACAGACACTCAGAGAGACATCAAAGGTGCTCGATTTGAAAAATTTTACCTTCAGGAATGGAGCAAAGGAGGGGCGATTGTGTTCTGGGTCGTTTTCCTGTGCACTTCGTTGGAGCAGGTCTGTAAACGGACGAATGATACATCAGAAATCATTACCTACAAAATGGATGGAGGATTGAAGGAGGAAAACGCATGGTAGTAGGAATTGGGAATAGAGGACTAATTGGAGATCGAGAGGCCACCAGATTGGGGGAAATGCTCCTTGTTCCCCAACGGATTAAGGGATCTGCGACAGGGACAAGTGAAAGACCGGCACCTGCTAACTCGAGGAGACGGAGGAGCTTTGGGGCTGTCACTGCTAACTTGAGGAGACGAAGGAGATCTGGCGGCGGCCGTGAAAAGTGACGACGGAGAAGGAAGTGGTGGCTACTGTGAAACGCGTCCAGGTACCAGTGAGGGGTGAGGGCAACAGAAGTTTAGCGAAGGCAGCCAAAATACGGGTGCGGGACGTCTCGGGTCCGCCGCCGAATTGGCTCGAAGCTTCGGCACGCCAAATTGTGGGTTTAGAATCAAACGACCGCCTAAGTCCAGGGATCGCCGTAGATTTGGTTTGGCAGGTTTTGGAGGGCATCCAAGCAGGCCCATCGCTCGCTTCTCCTTGCAGTTGCAGCCGCAGTGTTCGCCGCATTCGCATCTGCGATGGCAAGCGCGACCCCACGGCGATGGGTGTTGCCCGACGTGGACAAGGGTGACAATGCCGCGGCCAATTCACACTTGCCTCCGCTTGATCCAACCACCGGATCTCTTGGAGAAGCACAGTTCTACCGCGACGTCCGCGACGAGACGCCGGTGGTGATTGCCCCTCGCCTCTCCGATGTTCCTGGCACCGCCTCCCTTCCTCAGCGCATGTCCCTGCTGTTGTGTAGCCTTCTCCCCACAGGAAGGCTAGGAACGTCCACCTCTGTATGTTGTGTAGCCTTCTCCCCACAGGAAGGCTAGGAACGTCCACCTCTGTATGTTTAGAGCACACCAAAGTGCTCGATGCTTTGCGTACGTGAGATGATTGTTGCTGGTAACCTGGTACAACTTAGAACTTGCGGGCTTTGTAATTTTATTGCCCAGGTAATGAAATTTGAGTTCACCGTTGTGGAAAAAGGAGAAAATGTGAGATGATTATTCAGTTTGAACCAGAAACATCTATGCAAGTGGATAACTACAATAGTATTGCTCATGGTGGGATAGGGGTTTTGGGGTTTTCTCAGTCTGCGTGAAAAGATCTTCTTCTTAAACAGGAATACCAGGGGTTGTCTAGCCACCGCGGATTGAGCTTTTTTTATTGTGTATTCTGTTGATTGCCTACAAATGGACAATTGCAGCCACGACACTTGATCACTGTCATCAAGCTCTACCTGGACCGCGCTCTCACCGCTGGCGACTTAGAGCTCTCTTTATGTACTTCGTCTTACTGATGCTGCTCTGTTCCTCTAAGGGTGTTTTGGCATTCTTTTAGGTTATTTGGTAGGGAACGTCTTGACGTCTTGTGTGTTCTTCGACAAGTAGGTATACTCATTAGCCTTTTTAGATTTACTACTAAACACCCTTCCCGTGCCTACCAAGTATCAACTCCATCATTTACTAGGTGAAGAATTTAGCTATCTAGTTAATCAAAAAAAATATTAGGGGCTAGAAAAGTGAAAGTACACCAGTAGCTAGATGTGCCAATTAACATATACGGAAATATGGTAGTTATTTAGCTGCATGATCTGGACTACTTTATAGTTGCTTTGGATGTTAGAGAATATGTTTCTAATGCTAGACTAGACTAGAAAGGGCAAAAAAAAATCTTTGCTTATGCCCCTTATTTTCATGCTACTTGAACCATCAGAAAAGTAACTCATGGATTCTGAAAAAGAGGAGTGTGCTATTTGAACTGCCAATTTGCAAGGACTGCAGGGAGGGAAGAAAATTGATCAGAATGCAAACCATCCCAACTCTATATGATAACGTTGTGAAGGGCCTTCGTCATATATAGCTCCGATGATTTGTTGTCCCCCCCCCCCCCCCCCCCCCCCCCGAGGTAGACCTTTTGCGCCTCAGCAATTTAGAAATTTATTTTTTGACACTTCTCTGATATACACATACTCTATTTATTTGAAATCAGTGTTTTTTAGCAGATCATTAAAACAAATGTGTATATATACTCAAAGCATTTAATTTTGGTGGATTCTTGAAGTGTGGGGTCTTTCATTAGTACTCAGGTGGCTGCGCAGTTGCAAAGCAAAATCCATTCCTTTTTCAGAGTCTCAGTTTGTTACTGCTGATGGCACTCCTATGACATGTATCAGAGGATTCCTCAATGGTGGAGACATTGTTACCACTCAAATGTTAACTTCTGTAGACCTCTGAGGTGACCCACCCTCAAAGTACAAACTCCTTCGGGATCCAGAACTCTCAAAAACTACTGGTTCCTTTTTGTTGGAGTATACTAACTGATGCCCTTACCAATCTAAACACTTGTTACTATATTGTAGTATCATGGCTGATGGTTTTTGCAGCTGATAAATAGGCTAAAGCTGATTTATTATGAGAGAAAAACATTGTATCATGACTGATAAGTTCAAGCAAATAGGGCATATATAATCTATTTAGTTGCCGGCGCACTATTACTGTAGGGTTTTGGAAATCTGGACAGCAGTGTACCAAACTTGTATACAATCGACAGGTTCATCCAAGGAGGTCGCCACAAAGTCGCGTCAGTGTTTCTAGTGCAAGTTGCATTGTACACTGCTTTCTGAATTAAACTAATGTTGGGTTCTAACCGATTTGTTCAAGATCAATACACAATATGCTGTGATCATCAACACATAATATGGTCGTTGCAGATGTTCCATCATACCATTACCACGAGTCCTATCAATATAACTATGGATGTGTTTGGTTCGAGGAATTACTTCATTACTCCATCATAGGTGGTCCATCATGAATCAATTCCTCAAATTTGGTGCAATGATTTTATTTCTCATACCAGTACCTTTTATTAGCCTATGGCGAATAAGGTGATGATGCAACAACGTATTCCATTCCATAGACAAAAAAAAAGTGAGAAATAAATAGATGATTAACTTATCTCAAACCAATCACACCGATAATCTTTCTTTTATTAAAAAATCGATCACATCCAAATCCCTTTCTGTTTTTTAAGAAGTGCTTCCTGGTGCACTCGTGTGCCTCATGTCCACCACAGAACTGCTGCTGCGCATCATTAATGGTGCGAGGCCACCGGTACAATCTTGCAGCCATGCTCATCTCATAAGACTATCCGCACTCATGAACCTCTATATTCATCCTCTATAAATCCTAATCATCAAGATTCTCTCCTCTATACTCAATTCTCTCGCATCCGTCCATCCTCTATATCATCATCTATCCACTGTGGGGCCTACTTGTCACTTTATCTAAATATATCCATGTGACATCTTGTTTTAAAGTATTTATTGAAACAAATTTAATGGTGCAATCGGAATTTAATTTGGTCTTTTAGTTTGTGAGTTATAATATTTTTTTAGTTAATTGAATTAGTGGAACCCACCTCTCCCATGCACGTGCAGTGGCTGCTGCATTGCTGCGGCTGTTGCGTGTGTGTTGCGTCTCCTTTAGCGTATATCCTGTATGCCGCCATATATGGCGGATAGACAATGGTTGCGGACCGATTTAACGTGCCCGCTGTAGGGCTGCCGTCCGCTACCTGATCCTGCATGTCCTTTAACGCACGCCGGTAGTGGACCCGGTGCGTATAGCCTAAAGATGCTTGCTATTTTCCCTCGCCATGCTGCCAGCCTGGAAACACACCAAGCAGGCCATTTCAAAGATGACGGCAAGGCGACCACTGCTCTGATCTGCTCTCTTTGTGATGTGCTCTCTTTGTTCTTAGGGAAACTACAATATTTGGATTACTTAGGCCGCGTTTGGTATACTTCCTGCCGGGTCTGGCTTCTCCGACGCACACACCGTTCATGCACTGTTTGTAGAAGCACTTTTTTTCTCTCATTTCTCCTTCTCCACAGAGCCGGTGAAGTCAGGTGGAGAAAAAAAGAAAAAGAAAATAGCTCCACCGGCTCTGTGACATGAGGACAGATGAGAGAGAGAAAAAAAAAAGCTCCTATGAACATGCTTAGACAGTATATATGTCAGTGAAACAGGAGTTGCTGAAAGCTTTGCCAAATGGGGCTTTAATCTCTATGGATGAGATCTAGACCAATAGACTATTTTTATTGTTGTTAGGTCATCTCCAACAAAAATTAAAATCGTCAGGATATAATGTATTTTTATTTCACGTGGATGAGAGAGGACGCAAAGATATAAACTTGCTAGCAAGTTCTCAAGAAACCGGCTCACACGGAATCCAAAAAATTCCTAGTCACTTAGGCTCGACCCTCGATGTTTCTATAGTGGCCACTTCTCGTGGGCCCTACGCCTCCGATGAAACATCTCCTATGTTGATCAGCAGTAGCTTTTATTTATCTGTGCTCTGTAATCTAGGAATATTGTACTATGCTTTAACGTCATATATTAAATGTTGCCATTGTAAAAAAATGGATCAAAACATGGGCCTACTAACACATAAAAAATCATATGAATGCCAACCGTTCCCCCTTAGCTCATCTTCTCTCTTCGCTAGTACTCGACAGTCGTCACACATTGGAAAACCACCGCCCGCTCCTTCATCCTCCACACTGCCATACTTGAGCATAAATCAGATCAGATTAGAGCCAAAGACCGGTGGTGGGCTACTGCATCGCGGCAGGGCGCGGGTTGTGGCCTCGCCAGGCGATAGGGCCGGTGGCCTCGTGAGGCTTGCCTCGCGCGGGGGGAGGGGCAGGAGGGAATACACATGGTTGGCGGCCTCACGGGTTGCATGGACGCCCATGTTAGTGGCCTCAGGGGGCGCACGAAGCCACTAAATCGGCTTTGCTCTTCCCGCATGGCCGCATGGGTGTCCCATGTCTATGAAACTTATGAAACTCATTTCATTTCATAAAACTTTGATCATCTCTCAATTCATTTATATTGTGATATCTCAACATATTTGCTAAGTTAGTAGCTTATTTAATGCACATAAAACTTCTGTCTAAATATACATCGATGTTTGTACTGTATATCTTAATATATTTATACTCTATACCTAATAATAAAGAGGTAAAATTTCTTCCCATTTTTTGTATGGCCTCTAGAACTAACTCTATGAATGTGTAAAATGTTTCTATTATCTGTCTATGACCCTCTTGTTTTATATAAAGTATACACGGCTTGGACACTGGTTCTATAGATAACTTGGATAGCTACACGACTTGGGCACTAGTTCTTGAGATAACTTGGATAGCTAGAATCCTACTCCTAAACTGAATAGGAAAAGAAATCCTGATCAAATAGAAAAGAACAAATAAATATACAAATTAGATAAATCTTACCCTGAATATTAAACCAGGACTCCTCCTTTGGATTTGTGACCGGTTGAAATAGGTCATGTTTGTCGTGGGCTCGTGACCGTCGTGACCTATTGGTTTCCTTGATTTTGCGGACGTATATGGCAACAATTACCTCATGCTATTTCCTGGATTGTACAATTCATTTTCCTATTTCAATACGCTGTCTTTGAATACTTATATATACTTCAACTATTGAATCATCAAAATTATCGTGTTATCTCTATCGTTATAGGATGTTCCAAATTTGCTTTTCCATTATTTTTTCCACGCCATTATTTTCCCTCACGTGATGTTTCCCTGTTTTATTTACCTACGTAATATTTTCCCCTTTTAGTTTTCCACGTATTTTTATATGATTTTTTTGTACCTTTTTCCTCCACTGTATAGGATGGTTTCCGATTCTATATCGATACACCTAGCGCCTGGACGTCTGGACAGGACATTGCGTCTGGACACCGCTCCGACACCTGTGTCGCTCCCGCGTTCACATCCCACCCCATGCCCCATGTTCCGCGTCCCGTCCCAGCACCCGCGCCCGCGTCCGTCACAGGGACCTCGCGCCACCCCATGCCCTACATGGGGAAACCCACGTGGGTTGACCCACGGCTGTGCCCCAGCAGCCGCGACAGCCACCGGCCGCGTCGTGCAACACCTAAATCTATCTTTGCAACATCTAGATAAAACCTTTGCAACGTACGTCGAAAATAGATGAAACATTTCGAACATACAATTGAAACACCATTGCAACATGTGCAACATCCCGATCTAGTTTTGAAACATTCAGATGCAACACTTGCAACATATAAAATAAGATAGATGAAACACTTGAGACATGCGTCTGAAACACTTGCAACATAAGTGTACAAAAAACAGATGAAACATTGGGGATAGACGCTTGCAACATACGTGTACAATCGTTGCAACATATGAATGAAACAAATGAAACATATATCTGAAACAACTGAAACACTTGAAACATGGTCATGCAACATGTGTAAAAAGCGTCTAGAAACACTTAAAACAAAGCATCGCCACGCGGCCATGACCTACCTGATGGGCAACTGCGGTGGCGCAGGCTCGCTGGATGGTACGCGCCCGCCATGCCCGTCGTCGACCGAGGGAGATGAGATGTTGCTGGATCTAGGGAGGGCACCACCAGGCGTAGTAGGAGAGGGTCAGCGGCTTTGCTTGGATCTTGTTGGGGTAGGGGAAAAGGCCACCAGATCTGCGGGCGTTGGGTGCTCCCGGTGGGTGAGGATGCCGGGGTGGGGGGAGGGGCGCCGCCGGGGTGGGGAAGAGGACGCCGGGGTGGGGGAGCGCACCGCCACTGACCAGGGAGGCAGCCATGGCCGCGCATTGGGCTAGGCGCGGGGCGCAAGCGTGGAAGGGAGGAGGATGCAGGGGAATGGGTGCGGGAGTGAGCGAGTAAGGCGCCCGTCCGTTCCGAACATCTTAACTGGAGCATTATCGATTTTGTATTGCGGCATGATTTTTTCTGTGTTTTCCTCAAGTTGTTTCCGATTTATTTGGTAGCTTTCTTTGTTTTGGTGACTTTTATTTGTTTTTTGTATGGAGATCAGTGTTTTTGTTTAGTTTTGTAGATATTTTTCATGAAACGGGTAAACTAGAAGCAATGAGATAAATTTTTGGTAACACGATTTTTTTCTTGTGTTTTTCTCAAACATACATAGGTACATGATGATTTGTTATTTGTTTGGCAATTTTCTTCTTCTGTTTTTCCCAACGTACTTAAGTACATGATGGTTTCGTATTTGTTTCATCTACGACGGATCAACACTTTTGGTTACCTTTTTATTCATATGAAATAGGTAAGCAGGAAGTAATGAGAAATTTTTGGTTTATAATTGTTTTTTAAATAGTAAACTAGAAATAATGATCTTTTTAGTCGTAACTTTTCTCATTTTGAGTTTAGCACCGCACTTTTCATATCATGCCCTAGTTGTCCGAATCTATTCGTGATGATTGTGTAGGCGTGTGCCTCACCTCCAACCTTTTCAAACTCATTATAATAAATACACATAATAGTTACCAATTTAAGTTGAGTTAATCTCTTGTCAATTTTTGATACGAGACTATATTTATTTGATTTAAGGTTGGACCACACTCTTTTAAATTTTACAAAAATTGTACAATCACCGAGTAATAAATTGTACGCCCCGTTGCAACGCACGAGCATATTTTGCTAGTTTATTATAAAAGTATAATTTACTATTAATAATGATAGTTATTACGTATTATAAAATTAATATATTTATATTTAGTTAAATTTCATATCCCTATAATTTGATACTTCGAGCGAGATATACAATTACTGCTGCTGCCTGCTGCCAGTGACGCCCTTGCGGGCGGGCCCCATCTCCACGGCGAGGTTCCGAAGCACGTACTTCTGGATCTTGCCGGTGGAGGTTTTGGGCAGCTCGGCCCGGAAGACAACCGTTCGGGGCACCATGTACTGTGGCATGCGCTCCCGGCACCACGCAGTGATGTCGGCCGCGGTCACCGTGCCCGCCGCGTCCTCCTTGAGGCTTACGAACGCGCACGGCGTCTCGCCTCGTAACTCGTCCGGACGCGCCACCACGGCTGCCTCGTTCACCGCCGGGTGATCGTAAAGCACGGACTCGACCTCCACGCTGCTGATGTTCTCGCCGGCGTTGATGATCACGTCCTTGGAACGGTCGCGGATCTCCAGGTAACCGTCCGGATGCATCACACCGATGTCCCCCGTGTAGAACCACCCGTTCTCGCGTATCGCCGCCTTTGTCGCCTCGTCGTCGTTGAGATAGCCGAGCATGACGCAGCCGCCGCGGAGCACGATCTCGCCCATCGTGGCGCCGTCACGGGGCACGCTGCGGCCGGTTTCGCTGTCGATGACGTCGACTTTGCCCGTGGCCGCCGTGCGCACGCCCTGCCTCGCCTTGAGCCGTGCGCGCTCCGACGCGGGGAGGCTGTCCCACTCACCCTTCCAGGTGCAGGACACCGGCAGGCCCGCGGTCTCGGTTAGCCCGTACCCATGGCTGATCTCGAAGCCAATGGCCTCCGTGCGCTGCAGCACGGCAGCCGGCGGTGGCGCGCCGGCCGTGCGGATGCGCACCTTTCCCGGGAGCGGCCGTCGCACGCGCTCGGGGGCGTTGGCCAGCATGTTAAGCACGACGGGCGCGCAGCAGAGGTGGGTGACCCCGCGGCTCGCGATGGCGGCGTACACCGTGGCGGCGTTGACGCGGCGGAGGCAGACGTTGGTGCCGCCCACCACGGCCATCCCCCACGAGAAACTCCAGCCGTTGGCGTGGAACATGGGCAGCGTCCACAGGTACGTCGGCCTCGGCGGCACCGCCCATTCAACGAGCGAGTCGACCGTGATCAAGAAGAGCCCACGGTGGCAGTGCACCACCCCCTTGGGCTCCGACGTCGTGCCGGAGGTGTAGTTGAGCACCATCGGGTCCCACTCGCTCGCCGGCTGCACCCACGCGAACTCCGGGTCGCCCTTGTCGAGAAGCCTCTCGTACGTTAACGTGTCGCCAGGGGCAGCAGGGAAGTCCCCCTCGTGAGGATCCTCTACGGGGATCACGCGCGGGGCCGGGTGCCCCGGCGGGAGTTGCCGGAGCGCGTCGCTGATGAGCTGGAGCGACGATGGGTCGACGAAGACGAGCTTGGAGCCGGAGTGGCGGAGCAGGACGGCGACCGTGCGCGCGTCCAGGCGCGTGTTGATGTTGTTGAGCACCGCGCCGCTCATGGGCACTCCGAACTGCATCTCGTACATGGCCGGCACGTTCGGCAACAGCACGGACACCTATATATGCAGTCCGATCGATCGCCGTATCAATTCCACGGCCAGCCGTAGCAAAAACAAGGGGAATCTCGACGGAGGGTGGCTTACGATGTCGCCGCGCGTGATGCCGAGGGAGACGAGCGCGGAGGCGAGGCGGAGGCATCGCCGGTGTGTCTGGGACCAGGTGAACACCGTGTCGTGGTACACGACGGAGGGGCAGTCGCCGAAGACGGTGGCCGCACGCTCCAGGAAGCCCAACGGCGTGAGCGGGCACGAGTTGGCCGGATTCGCGCCGAGATTGCCCGTGCCATGGGGTGGCCGGAGGCGGCTTGGCTTGGCCTTGGCAGCTTGCGAGAGCGGTGACGTCTTCACAACCTGTCTAAAACCCGGGGGAGGTTTGTTTCCATGCTTACAGTTACAAGAGGATACTCCTCCAGTCTCTTTCAGTGTCAACTTGAGACTACAACTAGCAAACAGAACATTATCAGACTGGAAAAGCTTTGAGTCCATGGCTTCCGTTTTCGACTAAAAACAATTTAAGAAGGGAATCTGTGGTTCTGAAAGTGCATTCAGATGATGGAACTTTCGAGTTTCAACATTCAAATCTAAAACGACACCTACCAAAATTAATATTGCGGTTCTCATTTCTGACTTGTTCTTTTACTCTCAAACTGATGCGCAGGAGCACTCAAAATGGTTTAAATAATGGCTTCAACACAAGAAAAAACAACTTCAATTGGAACTGGCTTCTAGTTTTAGAGAAAAACTAAAAACCCTGAATTGCTCAAAATTTTGATGTCTTAGATTTGTGTTAAGTTTTGTGCTTTTATGATGGGGAGTACATCTGTCATCTGGTATGGCAAGTTCAAGTGTTTTTATAGCTTCCCGACTCAAGGGAAAAAAAACTTTTGCTTGTACATTAGTTTACTATACGTACTCCATTCTCTGTTTTAAACCGTATGCCGTTTTAGTTTTGTTGTAAGTCAAATTAGTCCAAATTTAAGTATATAAGACAATGGATCAACATCTAGATATCAAAGTAATTCCACTAAATCGAACTTGAAAATGCTTGTATATTTTCCTAGAAACTTAGTCAAGTTAGAGAAGTTTGACTTAAGAAAACTAAAACAACTTATGACTTGGACCCTATAAAGTATTTAGTTTAGGTGTAAGTTTTAATAAAGGTGGTGCGATGAGGGTGTTGGAACCTTCCACAGCGACTGGTTTTGTTAGCACAAACACCAATTGAATTTATAGGGTTATTAGATGGTTGAAAAATGAAATGTTGGTAACACTCAGCGGTTGCGGCATAGATGCTTCCAAGTTTTAACATCAGAACTCGATACTAGAATTCAGGGATTTTTTTTATATACGAATCAATCAGTTTGGTTTCTTGTACAGATTTCAGATGGAACGAAAAAAAAACCAATGCATATTATGAAAAATGAGATCAATGTCTTGCAGCTGATAATTAGAGCTTTTGTGTTAGATATTTGGGAACTTGCTTTTATAAGGAAATGAACAAACGTTTGAAACTTAACACCAGAAAGTTCGAACTTCCAAGTAGTTAATAATAAGAAAGAAAGCAAATTAGTTTCAGGTTTTAGAGCTTGTTTGGGTTTAGCCGCCTAGCTCTCAGGGCTTCGGCGCCTTCTGTGCAGCCGCTGCAGCACATTATTTGTACACTGTAGCATACTGTACCTCGTCGCAAACGGCACCGTCGGCCAAAATTCAGAGGAAACGAAGGAGTAAAAGAAGCTACATATTTCGACGATTCTTTCATAGTACTGCTATAGTTATGGAGCCGGAGCCGCACATACCCGTCCAAACGGGATCCGAGTATATATTTGAAAGAAAGAAGTCGATGCATGCGAGACTTGCCTAAACTGTGACGGGGACGAGCAGAAAGAAGACCACGAGGCAGTACTTAGCATGGCGGGCAAGGCAATATATATCCCACGGCTCGGCACTTGAGCGCGATACGGCCGGCCGGCGGTGCCTTCTTCTCTCTCAGCGCCGGCGGCGCTCTCGTGGCGCCGCGCGCGGCTGAACGTGCAGCAGGAACCTCGAGGTTGGAGTGCAGGCACGCAGCACGGCGTGGTGGGTGCTATATATAGGTAGAGAGAGGGAGAGAGAGATAGAGGAGTCGAAGGGGGAATGGAAGTCAACACACGCTGCTGAATGCATTCAAGAAAGAAGTCCGTATCCGTGTGTCGCTGTCGCATTGAGTGCCCCACGTTGGGCGTTGGCGACAAAAACCAGAGGAGAACGGCGGATGATGGCGGCAGCACAGCCACAACGGCAGCAAGGTTTAGCCTTCTTTCACCTCATCATTATACTAGTTAGCTCTTTAGTGTTAGTATATAGTTCCCTTATCTGTCTTATAGAGTTTCTTGGTTCTTATGGCTAAGCTAACTGTAAGCTTACAGTCCGCTTCTCCTCTCTATCCTCCTCTCTCTCCTCCATGTCAGCATTTAGGCAGCTTACAGCTCTCTGCGAGCTAAGGAAGCGATTGCGTTGATCGTGATATGCTAATTATTATTGTGTGCCATTTCTTCCATGCGAGGGCTTGGGCAGAACAGCTGCTCAGCTCCATGTTGTGGAATACGGACTAGTAGTCTAGTACTGCTACTAGTCTACTACTGCTAACTGCTACTGGTCTGCTGTAGTTATGGAACCTGCCAATACTAACGGGAAAATGGTACTGTGTAGTTATGGAGTTATGGTGTGTTGCCAAGAAGCAGACTAGTGCTGGGCGAGATCGTTGGCCGGATGCCCGGATCTGCACATATGGCGTGTCGATCTGTCGATGAAGAGGTAGGGCGAGCGGAGAGGGCCCCGATCGATCCACGCGTCGGAGCGCGGAGGCTCAACTCAAGACTCCCGTGACAGAAATTCAAGATCATACAATGGTGGATCTAGTGGGTGATTTGTATTCTATTTAGGATAAACAAGTAATGCGTACTAGAACATGTGCTAGGGAAAAGAACTGAAGAGAGGTAGAGAGAGAGGAGTGTAGAGGTAGCTGACCATACGGGTTGGAGGAGATGGAGTAGCAGTGGAGTCGAGATCCGGTGACGCAGTGGTGGTGCAGTGACGTCGGCAGTGAGCTTCCCGTCGCTGGCAGTGCCGCCCTCTAGATCGGCTAGGATTTGAAGTGGGGTGGTGGCTGGGCAGTGAACCTCGTGGTTTGAACCCGTGGCCCCCACTCCCTCTTATATGGCACTGTGCGACGGGGGCCCACCAACCTTGTTGGATTGGATGCCCCCGATCAGGGCGTGGTCAAAGGGTTCGAATTGGTCGTTGGGCCAATTCGGTTGAGATCTATTCTAACATTGTCCCCTTTGATCTCAACTTATCATTTAACTTTAAACTTTAACTTTAATTGCTTTCACTTTTATTTGTTCCATCACAGATTAGTGTATAGAGCATGCTTCATCGTCACGGTCAATTGCCGATAGATTTAACAGCTACAATACATGTCTCTGTTCTGAAACAGATTCTTGAACTTTTGGGCCCTTTATTGTCCGGAAAGCATAGGCTATACCATAAACCCATGTTGACTGTGTGTTCTCTGAACACACTGGGTGGTAAGCCTTGGTAAGCGGATCCGCAAGCTTTTCTTGTTACTTATATGTTCAATACCTTTTAGTATGATCCAGACTTTCTCCTTTACAACGTATAACTTTAATGTCAACGTGTTTGGCAGTACACTTGACCCGTTGTCTTAGGAGCAAACTATTCAAATGGTCATTGCTGTTGACAACCATTATCCATTCCGGGTAAAGTTTTTTTAACTATTTTGCCTGTCCCTCAGCCTCATATCATGCTATATGATAACTTTGCATCACTGATGATACTAAAACTGTTTCTTTGGAGTTTTTCCACAATAAAACTCCAACTGCGAGTGTTAGCTACTATGTGGGTTTCACTAAACATCTCGTCAAAATTTAACATTTGTACCCATAACTACTTGAGAGTACTTGTTCTTTCTTTCTTAGCATGAGGCCAACATTCTTAACTCCATTCCAGTGATCTATATCTGGACTGGACTTTTGCCAAAACAACCCGGATACGTGAACTGTGTCAGGGTAAGGTCTTGTCTTTGTACTCATTAAGCTTCCAACAACTGAAGCATATAGGACGTCCTTCTATAACAATCTCACATTGCTTCTTGGAACACTAAAGTTCTCAAAAATATTACCCTTGACCATAGGAACAGGCATATGTTTGTCCGCATAGGTACTTTATTTCTTTAGAAACTTTTCTTAGCATGCCTATGCAATATTTCTAATACCCATTTTCTTCTATCTCAGTGAGTTTCAATTCTTATAACGAGAGACATTTCACCGAGAACTTTCTTATTGAACCTTGAGGACAAGAGCTTCTTCTTCTCATGTAGTAGATTGACATCACTACTAACAAGTAAGATGTCATCCACATATACATGATTAGAAAATAAATTTCCCATTCTATAACTTTGTACAAATGCAATTGTCCTCTCATTTTCTTTAACCCAAAATTTTCAATCGACTCTTCAACTTTAAATGCCATTGTCTAGAGATTTACTCTAGTCCATAAGAGATTCCTACAGGTGGCATCCCTTATGTTCTTTTCTTTCCATGACAAAACCTCTAGGTTGTGCCACGTAATCATTTCCATACAAATTCCGTTTGGGAAATACCGTCTTTACTTTCATCTGATGTAACTCAGATCATAATGTGCCACTAGCACTCATTGTAATCTATTCATTCGGTTTGCGCAAAACTTTTGATTCAAGTCGCGCTCTACATCTTTATATATTCCCTTTGGAGTCACATTTTGTCTTGTAGACCCATTATAGCCGACTGTTTTGGCTCCTTAGGAATTTATTTTGAATCCTAAAATATTATTGGTATCATCAATTTCATTTTATCTTTCTTTGCTTCTTGCCACTTGGACGAGTGAACGTCTCTCATGGCTTCTTCAAATGAGGTGGGATTACCCTCCATTTGAATTTCACTAATATAGACTTTATAATCATTAGAAATATCTGATTTTCTTATTCTTTGAGACTTTCTAGGGCCTTAGCTACTATCATTTCTTGATCTTTATTGCCAAAAGACAATTGATTCTATAATATCCTATGTAACAAGATCCTTGTTTATATTATTCATCCTCCTTGTGGAGTTAGGTCTCTTTGTACCATGCTCTCCCAGATTGTCCCATCTTTAAACTTTCTTATTTTGGGTTTAATCTGCTGAAACTCATATGGCGCGTTTAGCACCGTCTTAATAACTCTGAATGCGTCCAGTATGAATACTGACCGACTATGCTATCTTTATATTGGAACTGTAAAAGGTCCATGAATTTAGCTATTTCTTTACTTTAGGGGTATCGATATTATGACCGTCTTACTCCCCCGACGATCACATTCATCTTTTATAGATCACTTTAGTATGCATCGCATTGTCTGAATTATGGAGAAGTATCTTTCTTAATTGTCTTTCTTAATTGATCTCATATTTCTCCCCCTCGAAATGTGGTACGAACTTTTCTACCACAATTTCGAAAACTATTCAGAACTCTTGTGAATGAGGAAACTTTGATTACTTACTTCACCCACATGATTACATCATGCAAATAAAATTATTTCTTAATTCGTATGGGAGTACTTTTTCCTCATTTCACTTCAAAAACTCAACAGAGTCTTTTATCATTAATACTTTCGCAAGTCACACTTGCATGTCATTCTTATCTCGAGGTTCGTCTATAACTTTATGTTCTCCTTAAACTCATTGAGTGCTTAATTACTATGACACAATAGAAGAGCACTGTCAAGCACATGAGTCATCACAACTTTCTCCTGTCGTGCAGGACAAGTACTATGTCAAACTTCTCCCGCCATGCAGGATTATTTAATACAAGTACTATGTCATCTTCACCCCGCCATGCGGGTATTTTCTCAAACTTTTCCCGTCATGCGGGTACTATCACAAACTTTTTCCCGCCATGCGAGATAATTTTCTTGAAGGGACATAAATGTCAATATTGGCTCATATTCAGTCATCAAATTTAGAAATAAATCCAAATACTCTTTAACACACATGCTTAATCCGACGTTGGTCAAATTAAACATGCATGTCACTTATTACATTTCATATCATGATGATTAAGACTAATTGTTTTTAAGAGTACATAAAAGGCATCTTTTAAAATAAATTCTTAATGTTCTCTTTCTTGGATCAATATACTAGAATTCTTTTCTTTTGAAGTCATTCTTTAAAGAGAACACAGTCCCTTATGCAATGGCCTTCTTTCTACAAAAATTTGCACTTTTCATCTTCTGGGTCACAAGTACCCAACTCATTTCCTTTTTACCCTTCAAGAATAAAGACATGAAGTTCTTTGTTTGAAAAACATTAATCAATAATCATCAATAATAATGAGCATGAAATTAACCCTACATTGGTCTGGTTAAAAACATGCGCATTAAGCTTTAAAATCTTTCATTTCTATTCTATATCACCGTTGGGCAGAAATAGAATAAAATATCATTCTTCTACATTAATTCCACATCACCGTTGGGCAGAAATGGATTTAACATATGAAAACTCAATTATCTTATAAGATCATCATCATCATTGCAGCGGAAACATTAAAATACATTACATTCTGCTCACTCTAGAGCATCTCTTATTTCTTTTCCATTCTCTGAAAATTGGTCACTTTGATGCAAAATTTATCAGAGATTTAAACTTTAAACATAAAGGTCATAGAATTATAATATTGTTATCATCAACGTTGGTCAGAAAATAACAATATCATAATTAACTTTAAACTCAAAATCATAAATAAACTTATAATATTATTATCATCAACGTTGGTCCAATTAAATTTATCTTATGCTATGAACCGACTATTCCTCCAATTAAATTTTTTTTCATCGATTTCAACCTTAACTGGAGGATAAACTTTTCATCATTCATTGAATAACTTTAAATCATTCAGTTGAAACTTGAGGGTCTATTATTTCCAGAAGCATTTTTGAGTACTTACTGCTCTCTAATCAAAAAGCATCAAAATTGGCTTCTGGAAAACAATAAAATAAATTCTAAACATTTACTGTTCATTATGGCCCGAAGGCCTGCTCGCGCGCACTCTGGCGCTCTCGCGGCCCAGCTTGCAATAGCCCAACTGGAGTACTGCGCAGCTCAGCATCAACTATGTGCGGCCCGGGCCAGTTCGCTCGTGTGGCGCACCCGCGTCCCAGGCCACAACCTGGGCCTGGGCCGGGATTTCTATTCCCCGCCTAGGCCGAATCTAGCCCGGCCACCCCTGGTGCGATCTGAGCCGTGGAAACGGATCGGACAGTCGCGCGCGGAGATCGGGGAATCAAAACCGTACCCGGCTGGCCCTCCCCAAACCCTAGACCATTCTGTCCCACACCGCCCTTCTCTCTCTTTCAACTGCGAAGGTAGGCGCATGTCCGTGGCCGGCGGCGGCGGCGGCGAGGGGATGGAGCCCCGGCGCTTGTCCCGTGGTGGCTCGCCTTCCTCCTCCTCTTGCTTTTCTCTCCTCCCCTTTCTCTTTTGCCTGTGCCCCACCGAGTGAGAAGAGCAGCAGCGCAGCCGGGCATGGTGGCCGGAGGAGGGTTGGAGGCGGCGCCGACGTGGTTCCTCTCGCTGGCACGCACGTGCGGCCGGAGCCGCGCGCGGCACCGTCGAGGGAAACCGCGGTGGTGCGCTTTGCTGGAGTCCGCAACTCCCTTTTCTTTGTTCTGAACCCGAGCCCGCGTGGCTCGGCTCTCCCTCCCGCGCGGCGGCGGGGTCTGTTCCGCACGACGGTGGTGGCGTCGACGGTGAGTGAACCAGGTAGGTCCCTCCCTTGTCCGTCCTCTTGACTTTCTAGGGTTAGGGTTTGGTTTCTTTGCCGATTGAGACCGATCGGTTGATTTCTTTCCTCTTTCTATTTTCTTCCCAATCGAAAAATCGTTCTTCTTTTCTACCCAAACTAGATCCACACCTAGGTGAACCCGGCTCCGATGCCATTGACAGAAATTCAAGATCATACAATGGTGGATCTAGTGGGTGATTTGTATTCTATTTAGGATAAACAAGTAATGCGTACTAGAACATGTGCTAGGGAAAAGAGCTGGAGAGAGGTAGAGAGAGAGAGGAGTGTAGAGGTAGCTGACCATACGGGTTGGAGGAGATGGAGTAGCAGTGGAGTCGAGATCCGGTGACGCAGTGGTGGTGCAGTGACGACGGCAGTGAGCTTCCCGTCGCTGGCAGTGCCGCCCTCTAGATCGTCTAGGGTTTGGAATGGGGTGGTGGCTGGGCAGTGAACCTCATGGTTTGAGCCCGTGGCCCCCACTCCCTGTTATATGGCACTGTGCGACGGAGGCCCACCAACCTCGTTGGATTGGATGCCCCCGATCAGGGCGTGGTCAAAGGGTTCGAATTGGCCGTTGGGTCAATTGGGTTGAGATCTATTCTAACATCCCGGCCCTAAGCAAGCAGCCAATCAACACTCGACAGGTGAGCGGCACGACGTATGTCCCGCGACGGCTCAACCAGACCGCGAGTTGGCGATTGAGCTGCGGCGAGCCACGAGGAGTTATGGCCTTACGGGCGCGTTCGCGCGCGACGGCACTGCCCGGAACCGGGAGCACAAGTGCACGGACTGTGACGATGGGGAATGCGGGGGCCGAACCGCACGCTTGATCGGACATTTTCGAGGCGTGGACTAGACGAAACTTGTGAGTCTCTAGCTTGCGACGTTGCTTTTTCCACGAGAAAATTAGGCCCCTAAATTTTACTATGCAAAAAGGAGATTTTCCATCACATCAAAATGCCGGTAAATGTATGGAGTACTAAATGTAGATGAAATCATAAACTAATTGCACAGTTTTATTGTACTTTACGAGACGAACATTTTGAGTCTAATTAATCAATTTTAGATAATTTTTTGCACTAAAAAATAAAAATTATTATAGTGTTCCGATAGGAACACTGTAGCAACAGTGCTCGATTCGACCGGCCGAATCCGGCGTCTAAACAAGGCCTTAATAAAGTGGTCCTCGCAAATCGCACAGCCTGCGCGCCAACTGTAATACTCTTCATTCAAGCTCATTTAATATTGTACATCTATCTCGCTATCAAATCAAATTTATTATAGTGTGTTTGGTTATACGAATATCACGACAAGTTGCTCAAATCAATGTTAAGAGAGCGTACCCATACATACCAGTTAGTCTGTTCATAAATTTTTTATAATAGACGACGCCCGAGGGCTTCCTTTAATGTTTTCAATGTGTCAAAATTGATACTTTACGTCTGACTACTATACCTACCTCTGAGGCAAATTTGGCAGCTTACACTAGATCATGTGGCCTTCTGTTCCCCTCGGCAACAGAGATGGTCCACCATCCATGCTATGTGTTGTTTGGTTCACGAGCGAGTTAGATATCTTTGATAGATGAATATTCTTTTAGATGCTAGATATTTTTACTAAAGAATTGGTACCAACTCATGCATGTTATCTAATCTCTATCATTAGTAAATAAATTACAAATTATTAGAATGCTATATTATTACTTAGCAGTTATGATGATAAGATAAATTTTGATAAATGCTAATACGATGATTAGTGTACATTTTTATCAGACATTTTCACGGCGTGGACGAGACGAGACGAGACCTGTGAGTCTAGTTTGTGATGTCACTTTTCCACGTGAGAACAGTGGCTACTACTGTAAACTCTTTCGGCCTAGTTCGGATACACTTATTCTATCTCAATCCAAATGAGAAAAAAAAACTCGACCCTTGAATGGCTACACAACCCGGCATACTCTTCAAGTCCATTTAAATATTCTGTCTAGCTATCAAATCAAATTTATTAATGTCTTTATCAAAACAGGTCTTCCACCATTGACAATTTGCAACGTATGATGTGCCCAAACGAACAGGTAATTCGTTGCCTGACTACCGTCTAGTTATGGGCCCAAGCCTAGTATATTGAAGCGGCTGTGTTTAGATCTAAATTTTGGAGTGCCAAAATACACTGTAGCATTTCATTTGTATTTGGTAATAATTGTCCAACCATTGACTAATTAGGTTCAAAACGTTCGGCTCGCAAAGTACAACCAAACTGTGCAATTAGTTTTTGATTTTATTCACATTTAATACTCCATACATGTATCGTAAGTTTGATGTGACGGAGAATCTTTTTTTACATAGTGCATTTTTCAATGGAATCTTTTTTTTGCATTCGTCTCAATCACGCTATATGTTTCGCTGAGTGAAGACGCCTTTCCGAGGATCGTACTGCTTAGTACTAATGTAGACAGAAATACCGGTATATATGTCTAAAAAATAAAGTAAATATGCAAAATACACAAAGAATAAAATTATAGAGAAATATCACTTTATTCATTCATTGAAAATTTACAAAGTATGACTTCCCACGCTTTTTACAACGAGCCGAATTCTATCCGACAATAAGAGGATTGTGTGACTTCTGGGTCCCGTGGCCTCCGTTTAATTACGTCTGTATCGTTTGGCTGCAGAACATCTCTTGATTCAGCTATGCCAATGGTCGTCTTCAAACTAAATAAGAGTCATCTCAAAATATATGCATAAGCACAAATAAAAATGGTTAAGTGAAGCCTTGTCGGCCTCTAGCAAAATGTATCCGATCTTGTCTTACGGATCCCATAATGAAGTCGAGGATGTGTGTATATATTATTATCGGTCGAAGGATAAATAATTCCAACATCGTTGGTCACGGAAAAAGAAACATCTCAGTCTCACCGGTTAGGGGGAAAATAGATTTTATATATATGAATCACCAATCTTGATGATGCGGAAAGATGATAAGATTATGAGACTTGTGCCTAAACTTTCAAGATAGGTACACTCGCACTAGCTTTCGTCGAGTCTACGGGAAGTCATGCTAGTAAAGCTTGAGGGCAAAAATTAGATTAAGTCCGAATAACGTGCATTGCGACCCGAAATCTCTTTAACTTAGTTGTGCATTGTGCCACGACGTATGATGTTATCTGCGTCACGGTTTCTAATTGACGACTGTGCATTGTGCCACGGCTTTATTATCGGCTATGCATTGCGTCACAACATTATCATTCGACCACTCGGTCATACATTACACCATGACATCTATCGTTCGGCCGCGCATTGCGCCACACGATATTTATACTTTGGGGGCAGAGCATCACCGGTAGATAGCCAGATCATGCCGAATGACTTCAATTAGCAGTCCAGTGAACTTGATTTTCTAACTACGACTAACCATAAAGACGGTATCTTCAAATTGCATGTATGGTAGTTGGAGTACCCGAGGAGTAGGCGAGCCGGGATGGAGGGGCGGCTCAGGCTAGTGGGAGGCAGGATGGGAGTGCACACTTTTGGTTTGCTTGGTTGCAACTTTTGTCAGTGATACTGGATGAGAGCCACTTTGTTTGCTTTGCTGGATCTATACGAGTTTGATGTATGGTTTGCTGGTGGGGTGGAGTTGTTGCTACCTTCGGCATGAATTGGTGAAGTTACCTCGTGAGGGGGAGATAGCAGAGAAGAGCGGGAAGCGCAATGGAATAGGCACTCCTACAGGAATTTTAACGGCGGCGGGCATTTTAGGTTAACTAAGACGGTTTTCGCAACCGCTTCAGCCGAAAGGTCACGGTTAATCGTGGCCTTAACCGAGGTGGTGGCCCTACCCGTCTCGGTTAATCGAATAAAAAACAAAAAAATGAAAACCCATGGATAAGCCCAGCGAGTCCATCTACTGTGGCAGAACCGCCTGAAATAACATACTTTCGGAGGCTCTTGTCTTCCACTAGACACTAAGCACCCCAAAAGTAAGCTAGCACAGACAGTTCCGTCAAGCACAACCCAAGGGAGAACTCGAAACAATCTACGTTTTACATCCAGAATCCAATAATGAGTACGGACTTATAATTCTTAGTCCATTTCATACAACATAGAGTCTTAAAAAAATTATTCATTATAATACCAGAGTTTAGAGTGCAATAATTAAACAGCGGAAATAAAATAACATCTAGCAGAAACGATACACGGATCCATTTGTGCTCACCAAAAGAATCCTCCACATAAGATCTAACTCCTCAAGCATTACCTGCAACAGGGTAAAATAAACCCTAAGTACATAATGTACTCGCAAGACTTACCTGTGGGGGTATTAACCCCTATACCCCTATGGCTAGACTTGGGCTGGCCCAGACTAGTGGGCCCGGCCCATTAGAAGACGACGCGTGACCTAGTCGATCTGCTCGGCGTCCCACGCAAGGAAGGAAAGCAAACTTGGAGATCAAGCGAGATTCTGGTCGGTTAGAATAGGAATTCTTATCCGGACAGCTATGGCAATTGTAACCGGGCAGGATTAGTTTCCAGATTTGTAACCCTGCCCTCCGGACTATATAAGGCGGGCAGGGGACCCCCTCAAAACACATCTCATTATACACAGCAATACAAACCAGACGCAGGACGTAGGTATTATGCCCTTATGACGGCCGAACCTGGATAAAACCTTGTTCCATGTCTTGCGTCACCATCTAGTTCGTAGCTTGCGCACCTGTCTACCGATAAATCACTACCTTGGACATACCCCTTGGTAGACCGCCGACCACGTTTCATCGACAGTGGCGCGCCAGGTAGGGGGTGTGCGTACAGCTTCCCAGGCGAGCAAGATAGTCATCATCCCTGACTCCGCGGCCGTGGCGGACGGTCTCTCGTTCACTGTCAGCCAGATCACTTGAACCACCGGCGTCAACAGCTTCATCGCCACTACCACGGAGGAGGCGCAGATCCGATCTGCGTCAACCACCGACCACGCTGGCTATGGCTCCGACCACCCTAGCAACTGCTCCGACCACGCCGACAACTCATCGACCACTTCCCCGCTACAAAGGAAGAGCGATCGACAACACCGACCTGATCGAAGCTATCGACCAAGTCGGCCACAAGCTCTCGCAAACCCTGACTTTGGTAGATTCAATCCAAAATTAATCTACCGAGCAGGTACTTCTCCACCACAATAGATCTACCCGACCAATTCAGGTCCGCCGTCCAACACGGCTAAATATAGATCTAGTGGTCACCGCTACTCCTAAAGGACGTACGGTATGCCTTCGCCCGGTTCCTACACCCAGCCTCAGGCTCTCTGAGTACCGAGTCCTGATGGAGGATTGGCTGGCCCTCCTATACAGCCTGAAAAACGTTGCTTCCTAGTACATGTATCGTACACCTCATCTGTTCATATGTCCCACGGAGCGAGACCGTGTTTCAGATTTGTACTTCCTGGATATACCTTGACCATCACCAGGCAACGTCGTCAACATGGTCGGTATCCGGGAGCATCATGAAGGTTCAGTTCATACACTGCCCGAGGCTAGCGACTCCAGCACTGGATCTACATGCTCTGTCCACACCGAGGCTCAACACCTCGAAGACGATGAATATGATTTGGATCCATTACCGTACCCTCCGGGTTTCTCTTTGACCCCAAGGTTCTCACCAAGACGTGGCGACATGGTGATCAACATCAGCAATGACGAGCTCGTAGTCGTGGGAGAAACTGACGAGCAACGGCAACTTCGGGAACATTGTAACGCCGACCGCGCCGAACGCCGTCATCAGGAGGCTGCAGAAGAAGAAGCACGTCGCAGGGGACCCCGACCTCAAGATCTGGCTGACGCCTTCGACAGAGTAGGCGATAGACAAGTTTTCAGGACCCCAAGTGCCAACGTGGCCATCGCCATGGCCAACCTGGACCAATTACCAGACACGCTAGAGAACCACGTGGTTCATGAAGACATCAAAGCATATCTGACAGTTGCCATGGGCCAAACCGTCGAGCTCGCCCAACGAGCTCGAGCTGCTACAAGCACGTCCGTCGCATCTAGTCGGAGCCATCGTTCCCGCGCTTCAGAACATCCAAGTCACCAACATCGCGATGATCCACCCCCACCTAATCCCCCACGTGGTGGTGGCAGTGGCGGCGGTGACGGCAGCGGCGGCGATGAGGGCGGACAAGAAGGTGGTCGAGGTCATCGTGACAACAACCGCAATCGTCGCGGCAATCAAGATCAGGCGGTCGACCAGAACCCTCCTCGCGATCTCCATCACCATCTTCCTCCTCGTGACGTCCGCAGTCGCATCACTAGTCGTGCTAATGACCGCCAGGCCCACGAGAATGTGCGCCGCATCCAGTATGACACCGAACACGGCTCCTCGGGCCTCAAACAGTTTACTCCTCATCTCTGACAAGTCATCTGGCCAAGGAATTTCAAGCTTGAGAAGCTCTAGAAATATGACGGCAAGGAGAACCTCGAAAGTTGGGTCACGCTCTACGAGATCACCATCCGGTCCGCTACAGGTGATGAGCACGTAATGGCTAACTATTTTCCAGTTGTTCTTGATCAAGCAGGTCATCAATGACTTCTTAGCCTCCTGAAGAACCAGTTCGACAGCTGGTCAGCCCTTCTGCAAGCCTTCATCGACAATTTCATCGCCACGTGTGACCAGCCGGGCAATAAGTACGACCTCGAGCGCATACGTGACCGAGCAGGCGAGCCGCTGCGCGACTACATCCGACGCTTCTCGGATATGCGTCTCAAGATCCCAAGAATCACTCATGACGAAGCAGTCTCAGCTTTCATCAAAGGCCTTCGCCACCACGATGCCCTCAGAAGCAAGCTGCTCCAGAAACGGCCGTCTACGGTCTTCGAGCTCCTCGCTACTACCAAGAACTACGTGGATGCCGATGACACCGAGAAGATCATTAAGGAAGACATGGGTGGGTCATCATGCCCCGAGCACCCACCGCGCCGGGATGAGAAACCCGATGACCGTGGTCGGAACAACAACTATGAACGTCGCGACTGGCACAACAACAACAATCGCGATCGCCGAGATAATCGTGATAGGTGGCTCGATAATCGCGGTGATTATAGAGGCAAGCGCCCCCGCGAAGAAGACCATGAAGTCAACGCGGTCAAGAAACCTGCTGGTCGCCGTGACTATCAAGAGGATTACAACAAAGCTTTGAAGGATCCCTGCCAGATCCATCCCAAGTCTAATCACACCATGGAGAACTGCCACTTCCTCAAGAACATCTACGCCAAGCAACTTGCTAATGATGATGCTCCAAAGGCCATTAACGATGGACCGCGGTGTGACGGTGATGACGACGATGATGACGAACAGGATAGAAATCCTCGTCACCAATATGTCAATCCCACCAAAACTGTCCACTCCATCTTTAGCGAAAAGGTGTCTTCAGAGTCCAAGCGTGAGCGCAAACTGCTGAAGCGGGCCTGCTTGAACGTCATCAACACCGAAGACCTCATCTCCGATCCCAAGCTCCTAGCCTGGTCCCACCGCGAAATCTCTTTCAGCTGAGCAGACCGGTGGGCGGCAATTCTGGAACCTAGTCAGTTTCCCCTCGTCCTCGACCCCTGCATCAATAGCGTCCAGTTCGAGAGGATACTCATGGACGATGGTAGTTCCATCAACATCCTGTTTCGCAGCAGCTTGCCTGCCCTTAAACTAACTCAGGCTAATCTTAAGCCTTACGATGCACAGTTCTGGGGCGTCCTTCCCGGACAGAGCTCCATACCTCTCGGGCAGATCACACTCCCTATGCAGTTCGGCAATCTAAACCACTTCTACACCGACTACGTCAACTTCATGGTCACGGACTTCGAAGGTACTTACCATGCCATCCTTGGTCGACTAGCTCTCACCAAGTTCATGGCTGTGCCACACTACTCTTACTTGGTGCTCAAAATGCCTACTGAGCAGGGTGTCCTTACTCTTAGAGGTAATGTTTACACTGCCTATACCTGTGGAGAGGAAAGCTTTAAGGTGGCAGAGGCCACCGACCTCTCAATTTGCATGGAGCAAACCCTGGTCGACGCCTCCAAGACTCCCGCCAGCCAACTGGAGATCCCAGAGCGCCAAGCACCACAGAAGCACATCAAGTCCAACGAGCACAAGGAGATTCAGCTGGTCGACAACGATCCTAGCAAGACGACCCTTATTGGGCCAACCTAGATCCTAAATAGGAAGACGCGCTCATCAGGTTTCTAAGAGACAAAGTAAGCGTGTTCACGTGGAAACCCGCTGACATGCCCGGTGTTCCTCGGCACCTGATCGAGCACTCCTTGAACGTCTCGAAGACCACAAGACCTATCAAGCAAAAGCTACGACGGTTTGCTTGTAACAAAAAGGAGGCTATTAGGGCAGAAGTTACCTGGCTTTTAGTAGCTGGATTTATCAAAGAAGTGTATCATCCGGACTGGTTAGCCAACCCGGTCCTTGTACGCAAAAAGAATAATGAATGGAGAATGTGTGTTGATTATACGGATCTCAACAAACACTGCCCTAAAGACCCCTTCAACTTACCTCGCATAGACGAAGTCATTGATTCCACAGACGACTGCGAGTTGTTGTCCCTTCTCGATTGCTACTCTGGTTATCACCAGATCGCTCTCAATAAGGACAATCAGATCAAGATGTCCTTTATTACACCGTTCGACGTCTACTGCTACATGACTATGTCGTTCGGGCTTAAGAACGTAGGGGCCACATACCAGCGTGCTATCTAGCAATGCCTTGCTGATGAGATCAATGATGACCTGGTCGAAGCCTACGTCGATGATGTGGTCATGAAAACCAGGGAGGCTCACACCCTAGTCGAAAATCTCTAGCTTACCTTCACGGCTCTCAACAAGTACCAATGGAAGCTTAATCTGAAGAAGTGTATCTTCGGAGTCCCATCTGTTATATTATTCGGCAATGTCGTCAGCCACGATGGCATACGCCCCAACCTGACAAAGGTAAAGGCCGTTTTGGATATGCAGCCACCCAAAAACGTCAAGGATATCTAGAAGCTCACTGGATGTATGGCCGCCTTAAGCCGTTTCATCTCATGACTCGGCGAAAAGGGCTTGCCTTTCTTCAAGCTACTCAAGGCTTCAGAGAAGTTCGTCTGGTCAGAAGAGGCTGACGCTGCCTTCATACAGCTCAAAGAATTCTTAACCTCTCCTCCAGTCCTTACAACCCCTTAGAAAGACGATGTTCTTCTTCTCTACATTGTGGCCACTGATCGCGTGGTCTCCACAGTCATCGTGGTTGAAAGCATCTAGGCCCCGAGGTTTGGTTTCGGCAATTGATGACAACGCTTTATTACCATGACTAACGTGTGTTTTGCAGAAACTTTGGTAAGTTAGGTCATGGAGGTTTTAACTGCTTTGGGCACCATGGTATTCATGCCCCTTGATGGAAATCGTTTCGGTTTTCAAAAGAGTGACGTCAAGATTAAGGACGGTTAGTTCTAGATGTCGAGGTGTTGAGAGACATTTGGAATAGTCGTTAGGATCTTCGTTTTTCTCTTTTGGCCGTACTATAAAGGGGGGCATGAGCGGGTAGCTTGACCTAGGCGAGTCCTATGTTTAGGTGTGATGCACACTTGTTAAACTTGGCGCTAGGCAGCTCTAGATTAGCTCAAAGTTCAGTTGGAAGCAACTTGGTTCAAGTTGTGACGCGTTTCGGAGAGTTTCGGGTTGTTTTCCCTTGACCGGACGCGGTCCTCGGCATGACCGGACACGTCCGGTCAGTACAGTTCCGCGGCTAGGGTTTCAGCTCTGAACACCGGACGCGGTCCTCGCGAGGACCGAACGCGGTGGTCAGAAGTCAACACGTGTCACTTGAGGGAAACACCCGATCGGACGCGACCTGGGTGTGATCGGCGCGTCCGGTCACAGTCCAGTAAGGTCCAGAGACGACCGGACGCGTCCGGTCATCACCGATCGGACGCGGTCGCGCGTCCGGTGCGAGTACAGTATGCTCCCTGCACGATCGGACGCGTCCGGTCACCCCTGACCGGTGCGTCCGGTCACTCAGTGGTTTTTCGGTTTTCGACCGTTACGAGCGACCGGCGCGTCCGGTCAGTACGACCGGCGCGTCCGGTCAGCTCGAGTTTTGCTGAGTCAGCAGGTAACGGTTCGTTTTGTCTGTGGGGTGTATAAATACATCCCCACCACCTCTTTTAGAGGTCTCTTGCTCATTTGATCAGCTGATAAACACCTTTGGAGTGCAAGGGAGTGCAAGAGCACTAGTGAGGATAGAGATTTGAGAATCAAAGCTTGAGAGTTCCTCACTAGCAATTAGAGAGTAGCAAGTGTGCATCCACTTTCTCATTTAGGCTCGTAGTGGTCAAGTGAGAGTTCTAGCTTGTTACTCTTGGTGATCGCCATCACCTAGACGGCTTGGTGGTGATTGGGAGTTTGGTGATCATCCGGCGGAGCTTGTGGATGACCCAACTCGTCTTGTGAGCGGTTGTGGGTGATTCACCGCGACGGAGTGTCAAAGAATCAACCCGTAGAGAGCACTTGATCCTTGCGCGGATCAAGGGGGAGCTACACCCTTGCGCGGGTGCTCCAACGAGGACTAGTGGGGAGTGGCGACTCTCCGATACCTCGGAAAAACATCGCCGTGTTCCTTGCCCCTTTACATTCAAGCATTTACATTCTCGTATTTACTTTCATTGCTTGTTTACATTCCTAGACTTGCCATGCTAGACTAGGATTGGAAACTAGGGTGCAAAACTTTGTATCGGTAGACTCTCTAGGAACACAAGTAGACACTAGGGGTGAATTCCGGCTTGTAGGATTTATTTCTTGCATCTAATTTTTAGAAAAGCCCAATTCACCCCCCCTCTTGGGCATCTTGATCCTTTCAATTGGTATCGGAGCAGTGTTGCTCTATTTTTAGGCTTTACCGCCTAGAGCAAGATGTCTAGTGGGGAAGGACCACCTCCCACTTTTGAGGGAGACGATTTTCTATATTGGAAAATTCGTATGGAGGCGTACCTCGAAGCCATAGATGTTGGGTGCCTTAGAGCCGCAACCGAAGGGCTTCCCCCCATAAGGGATCCCGCTAACCCAAGTGGTGACGAGGAGAAGTACGGCCGGTGGAATGCAAAGGCCAAAAATGCACTCTACCGGGGTTTAGGCAAAGATATCTTCAATCGCGTGCGTAATGCAAAGAACGCTCATGAATTGTGGGAAAATCTTTGTGCTCTCCATGAGGAAACTAAGAGTGAGCGTGAGGAACGCTATCACATAGCCTTAAAGAAAATTAATTCTTTTGAGATGCTTCCCAAAGAAAGTGCTAATGACATGTACACTCGCTTGAATGTTCTTGTAGAGGACCTCAATGCTCTTGGGCTCACCAAAATGAGCCAATTGGATGTTGCAAGGAAGATCTTGAGTGTGCTTCCCGTTGAGAAGTATGGACACATTGTCACCGTGCTTCACCAAAGTGATCTTTCCACCGCAACACCGACTCAAGTTTTAGGGAAAATCAATGCTCATGAGATGTACATGCATATCACTCCGGAAGAGGGCTCATCATCTTCCAAGAAGAAAGACTTGGCTTTCAAAGCTAGTCATGACAAGAAGAAGAAGAAGGGCCAAGCCATGATGGTGCAAGAAAGCTCAAGTGAAAGTGATGTTGATGATGAATCACTTGCACTCATGGTGAGAAAGACCACCAAGATGCTAAAGAAGCTCAACCAGAGTGGCATCAAGTTCGATGGCAAGAAGAAGAAATTCTTCACAAGTAGCAAGAGAAAGCCAATCTCGGAGATGGATTGCTACAATTGTGGTGAACTTGGCCACTTAGCTCATCAATGCCCTAGACCACCAAAAGACAAGTACAAGAACAAGAACAAGGGCAAGAAAAGTGATTCAAGTGATGAAGAAGAAGAGAAGAAGAAGAACAAGCCATACAAGAAGAAGGATGGCAAGAAGAAGGAGTTCCACAAGAAGAAGAAGGGAGCAAAGGCATACATTGTTGGTGATTGGCTCACCGACATTGAATCATCTTGTGAGTCCTCCGAAGATGAGAGCGATGATGAAAAAGAGAAGGTTGCCGCATTTGTGATGGGGCCATCATCTTCACCAACATCTTCATCATCACCTTCACCGCCTCCTTCACCATCATCGTCCACTACTCACTTATGCCTTATGGCCAAGGGTGAACGAAAGGTACAAAACCATGATAGTGATGATGATGATGATAGTGATAGTGATGATGAATATGATTCACCTTCTTATGATGAACTTGTAAAATTGCTAAACAAATACACTAAAATCATAAGAAGGACTAGAAGTGAAAATGATGATCTTCAAAATGAAAATGAATCACTCTCATCCAAGCTTGAAAATATTCAAAAGACTAGTGGTGAGCTTAGAGTTCAAAATGAAGTGATGTCTTCCACTCTCAAGGAGCTCAAAACCGCTAATAAAGAGCTTAAAGATCAACATGATAAACTTGAGAAGAAGCATGATGAGCTCATCACTAGACATAATTCTCTAAAAGACAAATACACCACATTAAAAATTGACTATGATAGTCTTGTGGTTGCTAATGAACTTGCTCTTGAGACACATGATGCTACTAACCATGTTGTTAAGTGTGATATAGCTACATCATGTGATGACTTGATCATTGAAAGCATTGAGCAAGGTTCTAGTAGCAAAGGCAAGAGTGTGGTTGAGTCAAGCAACCATGATGATTATGCCAAGATTAAGAGTGAGAATGAGAAGCTTGCAAATGAGAACAAGAAGCTAAAAGGTTTGATGGCTCTTGAGAAGCAACCAACAAATGAGTCACTCATTGAAGAAAACAAAAAGCTCAAGCAAGAAAAAGAGTATCTCAAGACCGGCCTAAGCAAGTTCACAAGAGGCCAACATTTGCAAAGTGAGCTCCTCATGAACACCGTAATGAAGATGGATAGAAGTGGTATTGGGTACTTGGCAAATCAAGAGAAGAAAGCAAAAGCTCAACAACAACAAAGCAAGTCAAAGCCCAAGCCAAAGAGATGTGTTGAGTGTGGTCAAGAAGGTCATTTTGCTCATGAATGCAAAACTCCACCACCACAACCCTTGCCCAAGCATGCTAGACCTTTCGCTTTCAATGCTCATTATATGCTAAGAAAAGATTCAAATGGAAAGATGAAAGTCATGTTTTTGGGTCCCCCAAACAAGAATAGGCCAAAGAAAATATGGGTTGCTAAGTCACTAGTGGATAAAGTCAAGGGCCCCTCTCAAGTTTGGGTCCCTAAACAAAAAGCTTGATCTCTTGTGTGTAGGTGAACTACAAGACCGGTGGATCTCATTGGGTTATTGATAGTGGTTGCACTCAACATATGACCGGTGATCCTCGTATGTTCACCACCATTGAAGAGAATGGAATATGTCAAGAGAAGATCACATTTGGGGATAATTCAAAGAGCAAAGTCAAGGGTATAGGCAAGATTGCAATATCACATGATCACTCACTCTCAAATGTGCTCTATGTTGCTTCATTGAGTTTCAACTTGTTATCCGTTGGACAACTTTGTGACCTTGGCTTCCAATGCTTGTTCACACCAAATGAAGTGGAAGTTTCAAAGATAGATGACAAGCAAGTGATATTCAAAGGCTTTAGATACAACAATCTTTATCTTGTTGACTTCACCTCCGAAGATGCAAATTTGATGACATGTTTGTTCACCAAGACCTCACTTGGTTGGCTTTGGCATAGGAGGCTTGCTCATGTTGGAATGAACACTCTCAACAAGCTATTGAAGAAAGAACTAGTGAGAGGATTGAAGGATGTGAAGTTTGAAAAGGACAAACCTTGTAGTGCATGTCAAGCGGGCAAACAAGTTGCAAACACTCATCCAACCAAAGCTTTCATGTCAACTTCAAGAGTGCTAGAACTTCTACACATGGATTTGTTTGGGCCTACAACATACAAGAGCTTGGGTGGTAATCTCTATTGTCTTGTGATAGTAGATGACTACTCAAGGTATACATGGACTTTCTTCCTTCATGACAAATCCGAAGTGGCAAATTGCTTCAAGAAGTTTGCAAAGAGAGCTCAAAATGAATTTGAAGTCAAGATAAAGAAGATTAGAAGTGACAATGGGAAAGAGTTTGACAACACCAACATTGAAGCTTATTGTGATGAAATTGGAATCAAGCATGAGGTCTCTTCAACCTACACTCCTCAACAAAATGGTGTAGTTGAGAGAAAGAACCGAACATTGATCACCCTTGCAAGAACAATGCTAGATGAGTACAACACTCCGGAGAAGTTGTGGGCCGAGGCAATCAACACCGCATGCTATGCTTCAAATCGCCTCTTCCTACAAAAGTTTTTTGGCAAGACTCCCTATGAGTTGCTTAATGGGAAGAAGCCGGACGTCTCTTTCTTCCGGGTGTTTGGTTGCAAATGTTACATCTACAAGAAGCGTCAACACCTAGGGAAGTTTCAAAGACGTTGTGACATTGGTTTTCTTGTTGGTTACTCATCAAAGTCCAAAGCATATAGAGTATTTAACCATGCCACCGGTTTGGTTGAAGAAACATATGATGTGGAATTTGATGAATCTAACGGCTCCCAAGGAGCAATTGAGAATTGTGATGATGTAGGTGATGAACCCTTGAGGGTGGCCATGAAGAACATGCCGGTGGGAGACATCAAGCCAAAAGATGATGATGACGATGTACAAATTGTTGATCCACCATCTTCATCACGTGTGCCTCAAGATGATGACAAGAATGAGAGAGTTGAAAATGAAGACACTTATGTCTCTCATGAACAAGCCGAGGCACAAGCTCAAGATGTCGATGCTCCCCATCTACCTCCTCAAGTGGTTGATAGAAGAAATTCACCTCTACTTCAAGCACATCCACAAGATCTCATCATAGGGAGCCCTACAAAGGGAGTAATGACTCGATCCCAAAAGCTAGCTTCTTTTGTTGAACATCACTCTTTTGTCTCTTGCGTTGAACCTAAAAATGTAGAAGAAGCTCTTCAAGATCCGGATTGGGTGATTGCAATGCATGAAGAATTGAACAACTTCACCCGCAATCAAGTATGGACACTTGAAGAGCATCCCAAAGGTGCAAGAGTCATTGGAACCAAGTGGGTGTTCCGAAACAAGCAAGATGACCAAGGCATAGTGGTGAGGAACAAGGCAAGACTAGTTGCAAAGGGGTTCTCTCAAGTTGAAGGTCTTGATTTTGGAGAGACCTTTGCACCTGTTGCAAGACTTGAAGCCATTCATATCCTCCTTGCATATGCATCACATCATGATATGAAACTATATCAAATGGATGTGAAAAGTGCATTCTTAAATGGCTTTATAAATGAACTAGTCTATGTTAATCAACCTCCCGGGTTTGAAGACCCTAGATATCCTAATCATGTTTATAGGTTGTCCAAGGCGTTATATGGGCTCAAGCAAGCCCCTAGAGCGTGGTATGAGCGCCTCCGGGACTTCCTCATTGAGAAGGGCTTCACCATTGGGAAGGTCGACACCACACTATTCACCAAGAAGTTTAATGGGGAGATCTTTATTTGTCAAGTATATGTTGATGATATCATCTTCGGATCAACAAATGAAGATTATTGCAAGGAATTTGGTGAATTGATGTCGAAGGAATTCGAGATGTCAATGATTGGTGAGCTCACATTCTTCCTTGGTTTTCAAGTAAAGCAAATGAGAGAAGGGATTTTCATCTCTCAAGAAAAGTATACCAAGGATCTTCTCAAAAGATTCAAGATGGAAGAATGCAAACCAATCAAGACCCCAATGCCATCAAATGGACATCTCGACCTAGATGAGGAAGGTAAACCGGTTGATCAAACTCTCTACCGTTCTATGATTGGTAGCTTGTTATACCTTACCGCATCTAGGCCCGATATCATGTTTAGTGTGTGCATGTGTGCCCGCTTTCAAGCGTGCCCTAAAGAACCTCACCTAAGTGCCGTAAAAAGAATCCTAAGATATCTTAAGCTCACCCCAAGCATTGGTCTTTGGTATCCCAAAGGAGCTAGATTCCAACTAGTTGGCTATTCCGATTCGGACTATGCCGGTTGCAAAATTGATAGAAAAAGCACATCCGGAGGGTGCCATTTGCTTGGAAGATCCTTAGTATCTTGGTCATCTAAAAAGCAAAATAGTGTGGCTTTGTCCACCACCGAGGCGGAATACATTGCCGCGGGGGCTTGTTGTGCACAAATATTATATATGAAACAAACCCTCCTAGACTATGGAATTGTTCTTGAAAAGGTGCCACTTTTATGTGATAATGAAAGTGCCGTTAAAATTGCTAACAATCCGGTTCAACACTCTCGCACCAAGCACATTGATATCCGCCATCACTTTCTAAGAGATCACGTTGCTAAAAATGACATATCACTAGAGGGTGTAAGAAGTGAAAATCAATTAGCGGATATCTTCACTAAACCTTTGGATGAGGCAACCTTTTGTAGGTTAAGAAGTGAACTCAATGTGCTTGATTCTAGTAACTTTAAAAAATGAGCGTGTGTTGTCCCTTGCATTGCATTGTATAATATGCCATGTTTATTTTTATCGCAATGTCTCTAGGGCTTGGCTAACACGATTACGATAACCCTTCTTTGGAGGAGTGAAAAAGCCTAACCGTGGATCAAACTTGACAAGCTTTCTAGTTTTACCTTCTTGTATTGCATTGCATATGCATGGTTGTTGTTCTTGTCGTTTCTTTTTGGTTAAGCTTTGAGCAACCTCTGTGTTCGTCCATGGATAGAAAGAGCATTTTGACGCTCCTAAAGGTTCAAAAACTCTATTGCGTGGCCATACGTTGCTCCTTGGGTGTTTATTGCCTATTTTCTTAAAAATAATACTAGCCTAAGGCAATCTATTTTGAAAAATTTGAGGGTTTGAGTGAGGTCTCTCATATCGTGTTCCAATTGGTGTTTTTTTTGTGTCTCTTTGAATTGGAACTTGATTGGGAGAAGTCGCGTCGTAGTTCGGAACAAAGAAGGGCGAAGAACAGTCACCGGACGCTGCACCGGACGTTGCACCGGACGCAGTGATGCTTCACCAACGCGTCTGGTCCCGGCGTCCAGCAGCGCGTCCGGTCATCCAGAAGACCAACTCCAGATCTAGTGATCGGACGCTGCACCGGACGCGCCTCTGTTGACCACCGCGTCCGGTCCCGATTACCACCACTGCGTCCGGTCATTCGCGATAAATTCCCGAACTCCCAACGACCGGACTCTGACCGCGTCCGGTCAGTCCGCACCGGACGCGTCAGGTCACTCCAGGAGCTTACTGGAGTGTGACCGGACGCTGCACCACCGCGTCCGTTCATATCGACCACCGCGTCCGGTCATCTCGAGTCGAGCGGATCTAACCCTTCATAAAACGGTTCGTTTTCGGCCGAACCTTCTCATCCGCCCGAGCTCTTCGCGCCGCCGCCGCCCTTGCGCCTTCGCTGCGCCTTCGCCGCACCCCCTGCCGCCGGTGAACCGCCGCACCGCCTGCTGCCGGTGAGCCGCCGCCACCTGCGCCGTCTTCCTCGCCCAGCCTCGCTCGCGCGCGCGCCAGCCGCCCGCACGCGCCCGCCTGCGCCATCTTCGCTCGCAGTCGCGCCGCCGCCACCCTCGCGCCGCGCCGCCGCAGCCAACGCTCCACCACCGCCGGTGAGACGGGTTCCTGCAAGCCAGCTTCTCCTCCGACCGAAGAACGACTCATCCTCGCCTCCGATCAATTTTCGTCGATTCGCCCTAACCCTAACCCTAGGGTTTGTCGTTCGTCGACGAGATTCGTCGCGCGTCGTCTTCTTCGCGAGGTTGTTTCGCGTCACCTTGACCTCCTTGCTAGGGTTTGCCGTAACTATTTCTTTTCAATCCTAATTATACCTTGTTTTGGCAAATCAGAGCTCGTTCGGCGATTTCGGGAATCTCGCAATCTAGGTCACCTCACCCTGTCAGTCATCTCGACGATCCGAGGTAGCTTCACGTTTCGATTCATATCGTATCTCATATGCTTGCTATCTCTAGGATTCGTACCTTTTAGTTATATATGTGTTTATAGTAGATCTCTCTATTCCGTCTTTGCAGCGAGTCTGTCGTGTGTCGGGTGAGATCAGTTTGCTGAATCCGAGGCCAAGCCTGCGGATACGGATTGAGGCCAAGCCTCTTGAGTGACAGTTCATCATCTTTCAGAGGTTTTCAGTCAGTTTGTCAGCATGGTGCGTTGCAAGAACGCCGGTGGTGCTCCTGGTGACGGGGACGACAGTCCTCCCCGTCGGTCTGAGATTGCACGTGGGAAGCGTGTCAAGATCTTAGCCAGAAAGAAGAAGAAGACACTCACAGAGGCAGAGATTACTCAGGCCGTGGCAGATGCAGCAGAGCAGGCAGAGAGAGGTGGCAGGAGCAGTGGCATACGCATAGGCGAGCGTCGCTTTTATCTTGAAGGTCGACAGCTCGGCACAGAGGCCACTGAGGGTACTGAAGATACTGGAGCTGCAGAGAGTATGTCAGTTGATCCACCTCCAGAGGCTCCAGAGGCTCCAGAGGCTACAGAGGACACAGAGGAGCAGCCAGCTCAGTCTCCACCACGTCGCCGCTCCACACGCGCACGTACTCAGGTGTCTCCTAGGCCAGAGGGCCAGCGTCGTGGAGCACGTCCTCCTCCCAGAGCTAGAGGTTCACCCCCGGTTGAGCACTTTGACTTGAGGGGTGCTACAGCACGTCAGGTGCAGGGGTTGAGGTTCGTGGAGGTCAGTCGGTGGTTTCCACCAGTGAGGGATCCCAGAGCTTCAGAAGGATTCTATACCCCACTTCAGGAGGATTTCTACAGAGCTCTAGTTGACAGCGGTATTGCTTTCCGACCACAGAGGGTCTGTCGACTTGAGTCACTAGTTGAGGTTGTGGGAGAGCAGCTTCGTCCGCACCTGTCCTTTCTGCCAGGCTTGTCAGATCTTCTTGGACGGACAGGTGCATACTGCGGCACATGGGTCAGAGAGTTTTATGCTTCACTATGGATTGATCCTGCCCATGATTTCATTCACTTTGCATTCCGAGGCCGCGATCACCGCCTATACAGCACCAGAGTGCGGGAGATTCTCAGACTCCTAGCTTCCAACACGAAGATACATCAGCTGTGCTTTGGTCAGACTCCTCCACCGAGACGCCCTCATGGCGGTGTAGTGCCACCTACAGACCTGGTTCGACCCTGCTTCCGTGAGCCTTTTGGCGAAGGGTCTCGACGCACGCCTGCCAGTTTGACACCACTTGCCAGAGTTTTGGATGCTATAGTCAGACGCACTCTACTTCCCAGACTTGGCTACAGAGAGGGACTGACTCGGATGCAGCTATGGGTTGTTCACCACCTCCTCTCACAGACTCAGTTTGACATTTGGGATCTCATACTTAGTGAGATGGAGGACACCATAGCTGAGGGCTTCAAGGGTAATCGTCAGCTGCCCTATGCACACTGGATCTGCTTCATTATTAGATCATCTATCTAGTTACCAGCAGAGATCCGAGCTGAGATATCAGATACTACTACTACTTTCCCTGAGTATGATATCCGTCAGCTTTGGGCTTCAGTTACCAGAGATCAGGCCCCAGGGCCAGGACAGCATGTGCGACCTGAGGTTCCTGAGACAGCAGCTGAGCAGGACGCCACAGTTGATGAGCTTGCAGAGGCAGAGCTTGCAGATCTTGACGCTCAGCCTGCTGATCTTCCTGAGGATGGGACATCTGACAGCACTGATGAGGACTACCAGCCCATCCCCAGGTACCGGTCTCCTCGGTCCCACGACCACGAGGCCGGTGGCTCTGGTTCAGCCTCCCGCACAGACCCAGCCATGGTGGCAATACTTGAGAGGTTGACCCAGGCACAGGAGCAGCAGCAACAGCAGATACAGCGACAGGCTCAGGACACAGCTGCAGCATTTGCACAGATTCAGGCTTGTCAGGACGAGTTTCAGCGTCAGCAGCTTGAGATCCAGAGGCAGCAGGTCGAAATGCAGCGACAGCAGTACGAGATTCAGCGATAGACTGCAGCTAGTCAGCAGCAGTACTTGGACCTCCTGCGCCACCTAGTCACTGTTGGGGTTCCTCCGCCTGCTTCCGTCCTGACTTCTGCTTTGCAATCTGGTGATCCATCGAGTCAGGGACAGCCGGGTTTCCAGTTCACATCTCCACAGCAGCAGGTTACCCAGTCTTTCCAGTCCCTGAGTTTCACGCCTATTCACACGGGGTTTACACCATCAGACCAGCCTCGCCCTCACCTCCTGACAGGCACACCTTTCGGTGATTTCAGTGCTACCTACAGCGAGTTGACTGGTCAGCCGACGCCCTCGCACACTACATTTGCTACTTCTTCAGGGTTGTCAGCTTCAGAGGCAGCTGTTCCTCCAGTGACAGGGACTGGTACTACAGAGACTCTACCTTCGTCAGTTGCCTCCACAGATCCTCCTGCTATTGGCTCGCTACAGGCTCAGGTCACTCAGACGGATCCTATTATTGCTACTACGACAGTACCTGTTCCTGCCGTTCAGACCCAGACAGTTACACAGCCACATGCTTCTTCAGAGGGTCAGCCAGATAGTTCAGATTCAGAGGGCGATTCTCTTCACTTCATAATTACTCCGCGCACCTCGGCACCCGACACGACTCCGTCTGTCCCCCCATCAGATCCTTAGATTAGCTTTGTTGGCGCTTGATGCCAAAAGGGGAGAGAGAGTAGTTTCAGGGGGAGTTTTGAGAGAGGGTTTTCGTTTTTTCTCCTGTGTGCTACATTCATGCATCATGCTTACTTTTCAGTCATTGCATTCGTGTGACATGTCGTTGTGAGATAAAACCTTGAGTCTTAATGTTTCATCCTGTCACATTGTTATCTCTTGTCACCGTTGTTAATTATAGCTCCAAGGTTGTGCTTCCGTGCCTTACTCCGATTACTTATGAGCTATATCTGTTTGTGTACTAACGTTTTTTTGTCTTATCTTATGAGTACACTCTTTTGGCTTGGGACACATAAGCAATTCCTAACCCTTCTATGCTTATTGCTTTTTGCTTATGTGAACCATGCATGTTCGAAAACCTCAACTCCAATCTTTCATATCTTAGTGTTGTCATCAATCACCAAAAAGGGGGAGATTGAAAGCATCTAGGCCCCGAGGTTTGGTTTCGGCAATTGATGACAACGCTTTATTACCATGACTAACGTGTGTTTTGCAGAAACTTTGGTAAGTTAGGTCATGGAGGTTTTAACTGCTTTGGGCACCATGGTATTCATGCCCCTTGATGGAAATCGTTTCGGTTTTCAAAAGAGTGATGTCAAGATTAAGGACGGTTAGTTCCGGATGTCGAGGTGTTGAGAGACATTTGGAATAGTCGTTAGGATCTTTGTTTTTCTCTTTTGGCCGTACTATAAAGGGGGGCATGAGCGGGTAGCTTGACCTAGGCGAGTCCTATGTTTAGGTGTGATGCACACTTGTTAAACTTGGCGCTAGGCAGCTCTAGATTAGCTCAAAGTTCAGTTGGAAGCAACTTGGTTCAAGTTGTGACGCGTTTCGGAGAGTTTCGGGTTGTTTTCCCTTGACCGGACGCGGTCCTCGGCATGACCGGACGCGTCCGGTCAGTACAGTTCCGCGGCTAGGGTTTCAGCTCTGAACACCGGACGCGGTCCTCGCGAGGACCGGACGCGGTGGTCAGAAGTCAACACGTGTCACTTGAGGGAAACACCCGATCGGACGCGACCTGGGTGTGATCGGCGCGTCCGGTCACAGTCCAGTAAGGTCCAGAGACGACCGGACGCGTCCGGTCATCACCGATCGGACGTGGTCGCGCGTCCGGTGCGAGTACAGTATGCTCCCTGCACGATCGGACGCGTCCGGTCACCCCTGACCGGTGCGTCCGGTCACTCAGTGGTTTTTCGGTTTTCGACCGTTACGAGCGACCGGCGCGTCCGGTCAGTACGACCGGCGCGTCCGGTCTGCTCGAGTTTTGCTGAGTCAGCAGGTAACGGTTCGTTTTGTCTGTGGGGTGTATAAATACATCCCCACCACCTCTTTTAGAGGTCTCTTGCTCATTTGATCAGCTGATAAACACCTTTGGAGTGCAAGGGAGTGCAAGAGCACTAGTGAGGATAGAAATTTGAGAATCAAAGCTTGAGAGTTCCTCACTAGCGATTAGAGAGTAGCAAGTGTGCATCCACTTTCTCATTTAGGCTCGTAGTGGTCAAGTGAGAGTTCTAGCTTGTTACTCTTGGTGATCGCCATCACCTAGACGGCTTGGTGGTGATTGGGAGTTTGGTGATCATCCGGCGGAGCTTGTGGATGACCCAACTCGTCTTGTGAGCGGTTGTGGGTGATTCACCGCGACGGAGTGTCAAAGAATCAACCCGTAGAGAGCACTTGATCCTTGCGCGGATCAAGGGGGAGCTACACCCTTGCGCGGGTGCTCCAATGAGGACTAGTGGGGAGTGGCAACTCTCCGATACCTCGGAAAAACATCGCCGTGTTCCTTGCCCCTTTACATTCAAGCATTTACATTCTCGTATTTACTTTTATTGCTTGTTTACATTCCTAGACTTGCCATGCTAGACTAGGATTGGAAACTAGGGTGCAAAACTTTGTATCGGTAGACTCTCTAGGAACACAAGTAGACACTAGGGGTGAATTCTGGCTTGTAGGATTTATTTCTTGCATCTAATTTTTAGAAAAGCCCAATTCACCCCCCCTCTTGGGCATCTTGATCCTTTCAGTGGTCAAGCATGAGGAACCTAGCCACGTGTACAAAGTCCAGCGCCCTGTTTACTTCATCAGCGAGGTGCTCAATGAGTCCAAAGCTAGGTACCTACAAGTTCAAAAGTTGATCTATGCCATACTGATTACATCCCGAAAGTTGAAACATTACTTTGACGGATATTGGGTCGTGGTCAAGACTAATTTCCCATTGGGAGACATCATTCGAAATAAGGACGCTAATGGATGCATCATCAAGTAGACAATGCAGTTATGCCCTTATTCAATCAAGTTCTAGGGTCGCACGTCCATCAAGTCTCAGGCTCTGGTGGACTTTATTGTTGAATGGATAGACCTTAGCGCACCTCCCGATCAGGGGCCAATCAAATACTGGAAGATGTATTTCGATGGCTCTCTGAACATCGATGGCGCAGGCGCAGGCGTGCTCTTTATCTCACCAACCAAAGAATAGCTCCGCTACGTCCTTAGGATTTATTTCCCTGCATCTAACAACGCTGCAGAATACGAGGCCTGCCTCCACGGCATGCGGATTGCGGTTGAGCTTGGTGTAAAACGTCTCCATGTCTATTGTGATTTGGCCCTAGTCATGAACCAGCTTAACAAAGACTAGGGCACGACTAGCGAGAAGATGGATGCTTATTGCAAAGAAATCAGAAAGTTGCAAGGCAAATTTTACAGCATCGAGTACACACATGTGGTCCGGGACAAAAATCAAGTAGCTGATAAGTTGTCTAAGTTAGGGTCATCCCGAGCTAAAGTTCCACATGGCGTATTCGTCCAAGATCTTGTAAAACCATCAATCAAAGAAGAAGACCGAGTGGTCGATCAGCAACTTGTGGCCACGGTTCCTCTGCCGATCAGTATGGAATCATCTCCGACCACTCCTGCTATAAGCCAACCCACTGATAATGGTGACTGGAGAGTACCCTTCATCAAATACTTGCAAGATGGAACCGGCTATACCGAGCAAACACAGAATGAGCGACTATGCGCCGCAGTAAGCAATACCTACTGGTCGACGGTGTCCTGATGTGGAAAAATGCAAAGGAGGAAGTTATGATGAAGTGTATCACTCGAGAAGTAGGTATTCAACTACTCCATGAAATTCACAGTGGTACTTGTGGCAATCACGCCGCCTCTCGGACCCTGGTTGGCAAAGCTTTCCAAGCAGGTTTCTACTGGCCGTCTGCCATGGCCGATGCAAAGAAGCTGGTCCACCGCTGTGCTGGATGTCAGTTTTTCACCAAACGTATACATGTACTAGCACATGAGATCCAGACCATACCAGCCCCCTAGCCTTTTGCATGCTAGGGACTGGATATGATTAGTCCCTTCAAGCCGGCCCCTAGCAACTTCAAATGTGTCTTCGTGTTGATTGACAAATTTTCCAAATAGATAGAGTACATGCCTTTAACCAAGGCATCATTAGAGAAGGCGGTCGAGTTCTTTGATTAGATTATACACTGTTTTGGCCTCCCCAACAGCATCATTACAGACCTGGGGACTCAGTTCACTAGCAGTTCATTCTGGGACTTCTGCGATGCAAGGAGCATAGTGGTGAAATACGTGTCGATGGTGCATCCCAGGGCTAATGGGCAGGTCGAAAGAGCCAATGGCATAATTCTCGACGTGTTGAAGAAGAGGTTGTACAGGGAAAACAACAAAGCCCTTGAAAGATGGCTTAAAGAATTGCCGGTTGTGGTCTGGGGACTGCGAACCCAGCCAAGTCATAACACTGGTGCCTCTCCATACTTCATGGTCTACGGTGCAGAAGCAGTGCGCCCTGCAGATATCGCTTTCAGATCACCACATGCTGAGAACTTTGATGAAGACAGATCTGATGACGCACGTGAACTTGAGGTCAACTGCTTTGAAGAGTGACGGCTTGACTCCTATGTACGTATGGCCAAGTACCTAGCCGTACTACGCAGATACTACAACAGGAATGTCAAAGAACGTCTCTTCGTGGTCGGTGACCTGGTCTTGAAGTGGAAAACGAACCACGAAGGCATGCGCAAGCTCTCATCTCCTTAGGAAGGACCGTTTGAGGTCATCGAAGTCACCTGGCCTACTTCATATAGGCTGGCTCACCTCGATGGTACTGAAGTACCCAACTCCTGGCATATTGACAAGCTTAGGCGTTTCTACCCATAGAGCGCATAAATAAAGATATGTAGCTTTCTTGTACTTTGATTATTTCAATAAAGCATATATGTTTTCTTTTGGTCACTCTAATGTGTTTATCTGGAGGCTACTTTTTATCAATGTTTTATAAAAGATCAGTTGACAGACCACTAATCTTTCTCGAGTCCTTGGAGCTAGCCCCGTCTCCGATTTCTCCCCACGCGTGCACGGGACCGGCTCTCTATGCTCCGGGTGGTCGGCGGGTGCTCCCTGGTCTGACCTGTGTGCTCTTACGTGTGAACAAGCTCTGTGCCTCGCACTCTAACCACAGATCTGGCTAGGGCCATTCGGATTCCACAAGATGACGTGTCTTCCAACTGTTACAACTAAACTAGAACACTTATACGTTCTAACTTAGTTAGCAAACACAATATACAAGCTTAAAGTGTTTTTTAGACAAAAACAACACAAGCTTACATTGTTGCCAATAGTACTTTATTACAAGCTTGCCTGACGAGGTACAAGTTTATGATAAACTAAACTATTGACTGCTCTACAATTACAGGCAACTCGCTACTTAATGATCGGAGCATGAGCTAGGCTTGGCTTATATTCTCTGCCCATCTATGGCTGTGGCACTGCCTCTGCTAGTGCAGCCTGAGCTGCTGAAGTCTGGCTGGTTGTGACCGCAGGCTCCGGCTGCTCTTTGCTAGAAGATTGCCCAACCTAGGACTGGCTGGTCAAGACCGCAGTCCTAGGTGGTCTGCTCGAAGACCCCAGAGAAGCTGTTGTCGACATTCCTTACGACGGCGGCGTTGATGTTCTGCAAAGGTTTATATTGCCGATGAGCATCGCCGTCAGCTCAGCCAACTGGCCCCACAGCTCTCTCGCTTCCTACATGCCAACTTCCTTGGGGTAGCCCTTGGCGAAGCGCGTGAAGTCGATCAGGGGATAATGCGCGCGCACCATGCTTAGCACATGGGCGCCCACAAACTCTCTGGCCTCCTTCATGAACTGTTGAAGCCAACCCTAGGCGAGCTGACACTTGTCTATTACTCCTAGCTGCTGGGCTTGAGGTTCGGTTGGTGGCAGTCCCGGATCGAGCAAGTCGAGCACCGGCCCGATCCCTCGCACCATCTATGCACAACGATCCTTCCAGAGGTCACAGTCCTTCTGGATCTCTACAATATGCTTCTTGGCATTGGTCTTTAATACTGTAGAAGGGCATTCTGGTCAGAAAAACGCCAAAGGACATACATTAAGTCATGGAACCACGATCAGGAAAATGGCCACTTACTGGTTATCTCTTGGTTTTTGTTCTTCACCTCCTCGGTCATCTTCATCGAATGGTCTCGAAGCCGTGTGTGGTCCTCAACCAGCCGGGTATTCTCCGCTGATAATCGGGCGCACTCTTCGACCACGCGCGTGTTTGCCATTTAAAGCTTGGTGACTTCCTCCGCTAGGTCTACAACAAGCTCTGGGAGACACATAAATACATATGAAAGTATTTTTCAGTGCTTGGGGGTGTGCAGCTAAGATAAGTTACCTGCCCTTTCTCGCTCTTTCTGACCAAGCTAGAGGATAGCATTGAGCCTTTGCGACTCGAGCTCTGTCCGGTCCTTTTCACGGTCTCGAGCCGCTAGCGTAGCCGATCCACTTCAACTGTCAGCTCCTTATTGTCTTCAGAGATGCCTTGAATCTGGTCAAAGCACCATTTACGGTACTTTGCAGTCTTCACGAGGCCCTGTAAGTCACATATAATATCATTTATGCGTGTCCACATACTAAGACTAGTCTACGACAGTAATCAAGGAGTCCTCCTACCTGTACTTCTCCGATGAGTCATCTTGCCGCCCGCTCCACTCTCTCTGTCTCCACATCGATGGAGATCTCCTAGTGGTAGACGTAATGGTCTCCACGTCCACAGCAGACGTACACGTGTTGCCGCCCGTCTTATGGGTGCCCCTGGATTTCTTCGATGACGTCATCATCAGACTCAGCCGCCTGATCCGCACTGGCCCGCCCTTGCTCCTGGCTTGGCCTGGTTTGCTCTTGCTCCTGTCTCGCCCAGCGGTCAACGATCTCATCGCCATTTTTCCCCTGGCTGCGATGTCAGGTAGACCACTTTGAGTCAAGCTCGGGGGTGGCCACGTCTTGCTCGGGCACATCCTGACTGGTCTCGGGGATGTATCCTTGTTTTGTGGATAGGTGCCCTTCACTTAGTGTACCCGCAAGACTCTACTCGGGCGCCACCTGCCCAGGCGCCTCCTGCTCGGTCACTTCCATGGTCGCTATGTTGATCGCATCCTTGCCCGTCGTTGGCTCGACCATATTAGCTATCATCATCGTTGGCTCCGCCCCCTTGGTGGTCTCATCCACCAGCTGCTCGGAGCATGTTGTGGTGGTCGCCAACATGGTCGCTCCAGCGGTGGCCAGCTGCTCGGGTCTCTCTGTTGATGCCGAGCTTGCACGTGACAACAGAACAGTTACCCTTTACTTGCTCGCTAATGCTATCGCCATACTGTTTAACGAGTTTTTAGGAACTTACAAATCTGAGCTTTGATGTACCGTGGTGAAGGCATGGCGCCGCGGTTGCCTTTGGCTTGTGTGCTGGGCGGATGAACCCTGGCCTCCATCCTATGGTGGCGGCCTAGCTAGCTCTTCAGCCGCCATCATGCTTGGTGTCAGCCCCACTGGCGGCGTTTGGCCCTCTTGTGGCACCTCAAGTGCTGTCTCGGACCGCATACCCATGGTGCCCTTTGTCAGCACCATTAGCAGTGGGGTCGATCCCCCTTGCCTTGTCTGCTCGCTCCTCTTCTTCCGAGGATTGAGCATATAGGTGCTTGCGTCATCCTCTTCATCCTTCGACCAGTCTCACACCATGCGACGGCGTTTCCTGGTCGAGTCTTCTGGTCTCTCGTTTGCCCGGGAGCTTTCGTCCCTCTTCTTCGATTGATCGGCGATGACTAGACTCTTCCTAGCTACTGCCCGGGCCCTGGATTCATGGCGTCCTCAACGTGCACGTAGCACCTCTGCGCGTTCAGTGGTGGCGGCTCCACACTCTGTGGGTGCTTGACTCTAGGCGCCAATGACACGAACAGGTTGTGTCTCTCCACGCCGTGCACCTGTATACATGCAAGACAAGAAAAATCAGGAATTTTTACTCTACTGTGGTCGACAACACTCCTCAGAGCTAAGGAGTTTGGTTGTTTACCTTCAGGGCTGGTCGGATGAGTTTATACGCATGCTGGATCCTACTCGGGGGAGAGTAGTTTTGGTCTACCAGATTGAACAACTCCCCAATCCGACGTTTGACTTCGTCCTAGTCTAGATCCTCCGAACGCATCCTCGTCTGGTCGGTCGAGCCTTGGTACTCGTACCCGGCGTGCACCCTCCTCTAGCAAGGCTACACACATCGGCTAATGAAGCACCTGGCCACAGCCGGCCTGTCCAGGCGTTTCCATGGGAGCAGCGCCATCAACTCCTCCACCTACTCGGCCAGTTCTGGTCGCTCATTCCAAGTCACCCTCTTGTCTGGAATATACCTGACATCGCAAAACGTAGCGCTGTCGGGCTCTTCGCAAATATAAAACCACTTCTTGTACCAATCCTCGAGGGAGGTGTTCCAGGGGCAGTTAAGGTACTCTTGCTTCATCCCATCCCGAAGGGTCAGGTACGATCCACCGACAATTTTGGAGCCACCTTGGGACCCTTTCTTCCTCAAGTAAAACAGATATCGAAAGAGGTCGAAATGGGGTTGGATTCCCCCATACGCCTCACAAAGGTGGATAAAGACTGAAACAAGGAAGATCGAGTTGGGATGCAGATTGCAAATCCCAATCTCATAGTATAGACACAGCCCTTGGAGAAAAAGGATGAATCGGAACCCCAAATCCCCTCTTAAAGAAGTCTTCAAATACAACAATCTCACCAGGTTGGGGGTTGGGGAAGCTTTCCGAGTTCGACGCTCTCTAGCCTCCGAGCGCCTTGTCATGAAGCACCCCTAGGCTGACAAGGTCGTTGATGGTCGATTTGGTGGACTTCGACTTCACCACTCCTTCCTCATCACTTCAGACCTTTTCGCCACCTCCATCTTAGCCATCTTCTACCTCTCTCGCCTCTTTGCCTTTGGCTCAACTGGTGTACAGAGAGCGCATCGCTCCAAACGGCGGCGAGGTGTGCTAATGGCAGCGGCGGAATCGGAATAGGGCACACGGACTGGAGGAAGTAGGCGATTGGTTTGCAAATGCGACTATTGGGTGTAAATGGGGAATGGTCGCATAGCGGCTATTTATCCCATTAACCGCGTCGTTCCACCTCCCCGAGATTTTCGGGATACGTGTGCGTGAAACGTGGCGCGATCCCTCCGGTTTCCACTTTTTTCCTGATTACCGCGCCAGTAAATGCGCCCCTCGTTTCCTCCATGGGAGGGCCCACACTAGCATGCTCTATCTGGCGGACGGTTCATTATGACACTGACAAGGTAGACGAGCGTGACGATAACATCACATCAATCAACTTTTTGTGATATCTTGTCAGAGCAAGGAAGAAAGAAACATACAAATTAAATACTATGGGTCAGATGGGAAGATAGTAAGAGATGCTCGGGGACTGGTCTAGCCACAGATTGTCACTAACCACCGAGCATGTTATATACCTCGACCAGGCTCGGAGACTCGTCGACCACGTCTCACGCTGTTTGGGGACTCGTCGACCACGTCTCATGCTGCTCGAGGACTCGTCAACCATACTTCACGCTGTGCTCAGGGACTGCTTCGACCACTCTCCGACCACAGCTCGACGCCTGATTTCCTCGGCTACATATGAAATTGGACTCGCATAGAGTTGAGAGATCAATGCTTTTTTAGACCTTGCTACAAGGCTCATATTTCGCCTTCCAGCAAGCTCGAGGACTACATCGGTACAATGCACCTGTCAGTGCATCTTAGTATCAAGTTTCCATGGAGTTTCATTTTAGACCCTGGCACCACGTGCCTACGTCATCTACTACCAGGCTCGGGGACTAAGTGGGCACACTTTACCTAGCGGTGAATGTGTTTATTTTTCAACCCCTATGCTTTGTTTACCCTGCTTACATTTCTTTTTAGAAATACAAGTGGGCACACTTCACTAGAAAGGAAATCTTTTTCTTTTTCTTAAGAGCACCATACATTCTTCGGACAACCTACTTTCTCTGGCAACAACGGTGGTCAGCTGTATTATAAGCTGGTCGAATGCCTGCAACAGCTGCTCAGATGGTGTTTTGACTGGTCAGAGACGTCAAGAACTCAAGCCTCACTGTTCAGAGAAGGTCAAGACAGCGTGTCGCATCACAACGCATAGTGCTCGGGGACTAGCTGTGGGGGTATTAACCCCTATACCTTTATGGCTAGACTTGGGCTAGCCCAGACAAGTGGGCCCGACCCATCAGAAGACGACGCGTGGCCTAGTTGATCTACTCGGCGTCCCACGCAAGAAAGGAAAGCAAACTTGGAGATGAAGTGAGATCCTAGTCAGTTAGAATAGGAATCCTTATCCGGCCAGCTATGGCAATTGTAACCGGGTAGGATTAGTTTCCAGATTTATAACCCTGCCCCCTGGACTATATAAGGCGGGCAGGGGACCCCCTCAAAATACATCTCATTATATACAACAATACAAACCAGACGCAGGACATAGGTATTACGCCCTCACGGCGGCCGAACCTGGATAAAACCTTGTTACGTGTCTTGCGTCACCATCTAGTTCGTAGCTTGCACACCTGTCTACCGATAAATCACTACCTTGGGCATACCCCTTGGTAGACTGCCGACCACGTTTCGTCGACATTACCCGACTAGTGGAAATAATTTCTCGACTCTCAAGAATATGATAGGCAATATGGTTTGTTGTGTTTCTTTTGTTTTGTGAAAAACATTACTAATAGTTCGTCCTTAAGATCAAGTTTTATTAGCAATCAGGATTACTTCATTAGCTAAGCATTCTAGGTAAGCACCTATTCTACATTCAAGCAAGGGTTAAGCAACAGAACCATTTTACCACCTTCCATATTCCAGTTCTTACTACGGTGATAGACCATAGCTAAGTCGTACTGTCTCACGGAAATAGCGATTCACAAACTAATGTATCCCAGCTGAGTACCCCAAAACACATGCCTCGCTTGTACCCTAGACACAAATGAGACCAACCCATTCCACTCCTATCGAGGGGTCCAAGTCCCCGTCCAAACTTGGACTCCAAGCCCCCACCCTTGAGACCCAGCCTCAATATAGACCTCCACCTTTCTCCGTCTCCAATTAGTCAGCCCGAAAAGAGCTGCAACGCACGACAAGAGAGCAATGAACCTTCCCGCTCCTATGAGCAAGTATGTGCTCAGGATAATAAGTCTGTGACCTGACTTCCATCAACAGCAACGAACGATCCTTGATCGACACAGACAGGGAAACAGTGTAATCAAGCTGAGCCCCGTGGCCAAGGGATACAACTTGTTACACCAACCAATAACCCCTTCCTTATCCCTGTCCGGTCACAATTTTCTTTCTATTATTTTATTAGGAGAGTAATAATAATATTCACTTACTTGTGAGTAACGACATGTTACCCACGCTACCAACAGCCTAAACATAGCAACTACTCAAACCTGCACTAGCAAGACTCTTAAATATATATATATATAGCCTGTAGCTAGCTACAGAATACCCTATTGTGTAGCCGGACCAAAAGTCCAAAACCGGCGAGCCTGAGCTTCACCACTCACCAGCGCACCGGCCACGAGGAGACCCGCTTGACCATTTGGAAAATCCCCAAATCCCCGTCGCCTGCTTCTTTCGCTGCTTCTCCCCCGACATCTCTACCGCGTCCGCCCCCATCCACCGAGCACATCGGCGCCGCTTGCTCGCACCCCCTCCGGATCGGCGTCGATGCGGGCGTGACGCCACTCCGCTCGACGCGCCGCTGCCCCGGCCGACCACCTCTCCCCATCGCAGCGGCGCCTCCTTCACCTTCCCTGCGTGGTGGCGGATCCCCACCTTCCCAGCGAGGCGGTGGCCCCTCCACCGTCCTGGCGGCGACGGCGGCCGGCTCTCCACCTCCGCGCGCAGATCTGCGTCCCCACGGGTGCGCGTGGCTTGGCATCCCCAACCAGTGGTGGATGCTGCTCCCGACGACGTCATGGCTCGCCCTGCGCCCCCGGCCACACCTTGCATGACAGCTCCTTCCCTGTTGACGGCGGCGTGTCCCTTCTCGCTCCCAGTAGTGGCAACGGCGTCCACTCCTTCCTTGGCGTCCGACGACGGCGCAGCACGGCCTGGCCCCTTCCCCGACCGGCGGCGCGTGGCTTCCCCTCGTGGTCCGGTGGCCGTGCGACCCGCCCCTTGCATATGGCCCTCACGGCGGCGCTCGTTCATTAGGAGGCAGCGGCCCGGCACCCGTCGCATCTCCGGCGGTGATAGTCTCTCGAGGTGAGCCCCGTAAATCCGCATCCCTCGATAAGCATGGAGTCAATTTGCTTTTGGTCTGTACTAGTGTCTAGCTGTACAGTTTGATTCATAATGTTCGGGCCGGATTGACGATTTGCATGATGCAGTAGCAAATTAGTGATGCTAGACCTTGCATCCGACTGCCCTCTTTAGCGTGGTATACAATTTTCATCATGTCATGTGTTATATGGAGCTACGTTTGGCCCAAACATGTTATCTAGCAACTATCCTTTACAGTTTTTTTGTCTAACTAATCTTCACTCATTATTCTAAAAATAGCCTCAATTGACGATACTGAATAAATAGCAAATTGTGTTTCTCATAAATCATTTACTATATACTGTATGGAAAAGCAATTGTTCTTTATGGTCACTATGCCTTCAGTGATTTCCTACACAAGCTACTACTGTTATATAACACCACATAATTCTTGTAATTTAGGACTAGCGGCCGGTTCCCATTAGATTAGATTCATTGATTTACTCTTTTGAATGGTTTACTGATTGTACAAACAAATAGTTTCCCTGTTGTGGGCAGACCGAGCAGATAGAAGATGTTAGTCTGCTCTGATCTTTCTCGAGGCAGATGGCCATCTTGATCTTTCCCTTTCACTTGCCGGATAAGTTAGTTAACAGGCTACCTGAATCAGTGTGTTTTATTTTGCCGGCACGAGAACTCTTCAGTAGCTAACATGCTTCAGTTCTATTTAGTGTCTGGCACCCTTTTTTTTCTCTTAATCCAGCCCCAGGTTGACAACATCACAACCTGGATGCTATAAATGACTTTTGCCCTAACTCATGATGCCAAAAATCTGTTAAATATGCCCTCAGTGCCAGATTGTTTGATCTGGTCCGGTTCCGTCTGGCCCGTCAGGGCATGAGACAGGGTTCGGGGGTTTTCGCGACCGGGGTCATACGGTCCCTTCTATGACAAAGCCATGAGGGTGGTTCTTCCCTCACCGGTCGTGTTTTTGTTACCAGGAATACCGGGTGTGACATTGTTCTTATGAAGCTATCAGACGGAGATGTAGTTTTCTGCAGAATGATTTCTTGTTTCGATGACTTTATCATGTAAATGTAAATATGGCAGTTATCAGCTTACTGATTCCAACTTTTTGCTCACCTTTTCTGGCATTGGAATCAGGCAGCAGGAGATTTCAGCTTATTGATTTGGCAGTATAATTTATTTCTTGCTGAGTGCAGATTAAAACCAGTATAATTTATTTTTCTCTTGGTGAGCTCCCACTTACTCATAGTCACATTTTCAGTTCATCGGAGGAGCCCCTATAGGCACAGGCAATATGGTTACCGTGTCAATTTCAGCAGCAAAATGGTAAGCAAAGGGCTTCCAACCAGTGATACAACAATAGGTCACTGTCTCTCCAGCTCATCGCTTGGACAGAAAAGCTATGCTGAATTCCATTGTGGTAACTTGAGGATGCCATTGTAGTAAATTGGATATGCCACTGTGGTACCTCGTGATGTGGTAAATGTCAGTGGGGGTATTTCTTCATAGATTGTAGTAAATATCAGTGGGAATATATTCCAGTATATTCCATGGCTTGCTTACTGCTTGTGTTAGGAAAAAGATCAATGTCATATCATTTTCTGGTATCTTCATCATGACTTTGTGCTAAATGGATGACACCGTTATGGATTTAGTTACTGCAGGTGCGTGCTGATGGGCGATTGCAGTGGTGGTGGCGCCTGGTGCTTTCATCGTCAACAACGGCGACACCTTCATCACAGCTCGTTCACTGCTGGGCGCCATGGCCGGCTGTGGTGCATATCACTCGTGGGATCAGATCGGTGCGTGGCCCAGCAGACGTTGGCGAGGGGAAAGTACTCTGGCTAACTTTGATCCATCGACCAGATGCTTCCAATTTGGGGGCCGTTTAGTTCCCAGAAAATTTTGCAAAATTTTTTAGATTTTCCGTCACATCGAATATTTGGACACATGTATGAAGCATTAAATATAGATAAAAAATAAAACTAATTACACAGTTTAGATGAAATGAACAAGACAAATCTTTTAAGTCTAATTAGACCATGATTGGACACTAATTGTTAAATAACAACGAAAAGTGCTACCGTGCCATTTTGCCAAAAATTTGGCAACTAAACCGGCCCCAAGGACTGACCATTTTGGGCACAACTTTCAGATTGTTGTGTGATGTCGATGTGCATGTAAAAGCAGATTGTACAGGTTTGAGTAATAGTGCCGGATCGAATGTGCAAGCAAAACAATTCAGATTGTGTCAGATAGAACTTGAAATATTGGGCTATGCATTGTAGTAAATTTGACGTCATTTTGTGCCAGTACTTTACGCCATTGTGGTAATTGATATGAAGTATACTATTGAGGCATTCGAATTCTCGTAACTATTTTATAGTAAATTCAGTCACAACTATAGTGAGTCGTTTACTTGCAATAGCTTGACAGAATTGAGGTAACTCCTATACTAATTCTGGTACTGAGCCATTATCAAATTCTAGTAACTATTTTATGGTAAAATTCGATTTGTCATTCTAATATCTACGACAACATGATTCCAAATTGTGGTAACCGGTAAATTCATCTCGTCATTATAGTAATTGGTTCTTGTCGTCTTGAGGCTGTAACACCCCAGGTGTTTATCACCAATTAGGCAGTGGGTTTAAGCTTAAACATGACAGCTTAAGTGGGGATGACAATGTCAAGGTCAACCTATGGAGATGAGTCTGACCTAAAGTTGGATGTTGCATCATTGCTTTACATATAGGTCCCTTTTCAAAGATATATGCTTGGATGGTGTTATGGCAATATCTTCATGTGTCTCACCTTAGTACCTATCTATATTGATCTCTGAAAAAGTTTCATGAAGTTCGGAATCAAGAAGTCACATGAAATGATAAGTTATATGCTTGTTTGGATTATAACTAAAAACTGCCTTACATCCCATGGGAACTAGTGTTGTGCAACATACAAATGCAATATGTGCAACACATCTTGGACACATGTGGAACACCCTAGTGGAACATGTGTAGCATGTATCTTGAAACAACCACATGAAATGACTATAGCATTTCACTTGAGTTCTATGTTTCAAGGCATGTGAGGCCTGCACTTTTGTGCAACCTATGCATGGTGGGTATGTTTGGCCTCTACAACACCTTAACTACACTTAGGACACTTAATGGAACAATGTTCATGTTGATCATTTTGCCTAAATGTGCTTCTAAGTGATGGTTGACCATGTATGGACCCTAGAACCCTTTTGTTTGACCATTTCAAAAGTGTGACCTAGAAGCTTTGCATGACTGTGCACCCTTTAACAAAGTTTTAGATAATTTTATAAGGAACAAACTTTGTTTAAGAGTCAAGTCATGAAAATGTGTGGAACATGCTCAAAAAGGGCCCACAAGTCAGAAATAGGGCTAATTTCAGCACTTAAGAAATTTAAAGCCCGATTTCAGTGTCTTCGACATTGACATCCCACGTTCTCGAGTTTTTACTAAGTAACTTCAATTGGTCCAAAAATGAAAGTTGGAAACAATTTGTTGGAGAACAACATGTAAAAAGTTGGGATCGATTTGACCAAGTTTGGCATTTCAAAATCCCAAAACCGAGCCCTAGCTTAACTTATTGACACTGGTGATTTGGGGACTGATTATCTCCTAATTGGTGGGTCTTATGACCATGGTGCTTAAATAAAAATTGTAGAGTATACTGAGGTGAACAACTTTGACAATTGGTCCATAGCCCAGTTTGGCCCATAGCCAGCCCAACCATTGCCTCCAAGTCAGACGGTTTCACGCACACCACGTGCTCGACGTCGGGCTCCAGTGATCGACGCGTGGCCAGGACGTGGAGACCATGCGCGGGCGGAGCTCCTACCTTGCCTCCACGCGCCCCGGCCTCTTCCAGCGCAGATGCCGAGCTCCTCTCCATTCCCCCCCCCCCCACTCCCTCTGTCTCTTTGTCCGTGCTCACGCGCGCAGACCACTGTGGCCGTGTCCGCCATGGGCGCCGGAGCGGGCTCCGAGCTCGCCGCTGCCAAATCCACTGCCGCGGCAGCGCCTCTATCTTCCTTCGCCGTGACCATAGCTACATCATGGCCTCCTCAATCTTGCTAACCTACCCGCGCCTTGGTAAGCCGCCGAGGTAGGGGAAATCGTCACGGTGACCGGCCATGGCCGCCATTGCCGCTCGTGCTCGAGCTCAATGTGGGTATGCTGCCTCGGTCCACCGTTGTCCGAGCTGCGCCCCTCTGCGCGTGCGTGCTCCTCCAGGCAAGCCACCACGCTCCTCCCCGGGCCAAGGCCGTCGCCGGGCCACTGCCAGTCGCGGTGGCGCTGCTGCCGACCGCAGGCGCTCGTGGCCCCGCCTCCTCCGACCACCTCCGGTCAAGCCGCGGCCACCACCGGGTGTGCATGGATCCCCTGATGCTCGTGACGCCCTTCGCCGCCGCCGCCAGTGGCCCTCTTCGCCGGCGACCGGTCGGCCCCCAACTCCCCTGCTCTGCCATGGGAAGCAGAGGACCGGTTCCTTTCCCCCCCGTGACTCTCTCATATGACAAGCGGGCCTGGCCGGACCATGGGGGCCCACATGTCGGTTTTAGTAATGGCAGAGACCGGGTGCACCTAGCAAAAATTCGTTAGGGTTGTTTTAATTCCGATTTTGAATTTCAATTTCATGTTAATCTTTGAAAATCTATATCTCATGATAGAAAAGTCCAAAAATGGCAAAAGTGGACTTTTTGGAAACCTTGAGAAGAGATCTATGTAACAGAGTCATAAAATGTTACATGTTAGTAGATATTTTCTGGTGTCTTTATTTAAGCCTTAAAATTACTCTAGAAATGCCTTTAAACCTAACCAGAGCAAGATCTGGAGTTTTAGACATCCAAAAATAGTGATTCTTGTTTTGTTAATTTTGTGATGACATGTACTTGCTAGGAAAAATATTAAACACCCTAGTTGTTCACTGTTTTCTTAGAGTTTTGATTTGACCTTGTTAAATAAGGAAAATTTCATTATTATTACTTGTCATTTTATATCTTGAGTTGTGATACTCCAATTGATGTGAAGTTTTTATGGTAGGCTTGTCATGCTATGTATGTACTGTGGTATAAATTTCATGGTCATTGTTTATTGTATGCTCAAGTTATTGATTTAACTTGTTTATGGCTTAATAAATAGCTTATAAATAATATATAAATGATAAAATAGAAAATGTTGTTCCATTACCTGAGTATGATGTTTCTCTATCATATTGATTCATAATATGGCCTTGTGTTCACAGAAAATATTGAGTTTTAGGTTTAATTTGCTTTTACATGATTTATTGCAATAGCTATTGTCTTTTTCTTAGAGGTTGATCTACTTGTCTAAATAGCTTGAAATTTGGACAGTAGACTTTTGAGAGCATTTGTAGACCCCTGTAATTTTGGTAGAATTTATTGAGCATCTTTATGATGTGGTCATAATTCCACCTAATTATCTAAATAAATTAAGAAAATGTATTAAAAGAAATTATTTAGTAATTGACACTATGTTTTCTGATGTTCATTAGTCATGTATGAAATGTTGGTAAAGTTGGTTTTGTCCAATTATATGTTTGCAACATAAGTTAATAATTATTTCTTGCAAATGAGGTTTCTGGACAGATCTGGAAACTTGGTAAAGTTCTTCATGATAATGTGCTTTATTGTGAAACTTGTTTATACAAAAGTTGTAGATAATTTATATATCTAGCTGCTGTTAAAATTTGGGGGCATTTGACCATGTGGTTTAGGAGTTATAACTGTTGAAAGTTGGGTTACAGAATTGTTTGCTCTCTGTCTTGTTAGACTAGTTTCTGTGTTTGTGTAAATTCGACATATTAAACTTTGGAATCATGCTGTGATGATTATAAATGAAATGTAGAGAATTTCATAAGAATTCCATAATGTCTTCTTGCAAGTCATTTGGAGTTGTAGATCTCCAGTTATGATTAAATTACTTAGCTGCTGTTCTGATGCCCAGAATGTGGCAATTTCTAGTTCTAGTGCTTTGATTAACTTTGCCATGCTTGTGTATTGAAGTGTGACACATGTCATTGTTGGTACTTGGTTTGGTACCCTAGGATCTTATAAGACTTGTGTCTTGATTGATGTGTTTGCAATCTTCTATGTTATGCCTTAGTGAGGATTAAGTTATTAGCTCTAGGGTTTATGTGAACTTTGGTATGCTTGCATGATTACTTTGTTTATTGCACTTCTATGCATTCATACATATGCATTGTTGCACCTCATTTAGGTACGCTAGCAGAAACGCGTGAAGGATCTAAGGTGGAGCCAAATCCGAAGATGGAGTTGGTGGATCCATCCCGAAGATCGAAGGACCGGACAAGTGGTAGATTGGAAGATGCTCGCCAAGCAAACTCATCTGACATACTCTAACTTGAGTCGGATCCCAGGCAAGCCCCGGAGCATTATAAGCCTCCTATCTTCAAAGCAATTGATTATATATATATGTTATAAGTATTGTTGCATTAAGTGATAGGAGTTGGTTGGAAACCCTTGCTGCATTATATCATTCCTTGTCCAGATATATGAATCCTTGAATCCTACATAGACTAGGATCGAGTAGATGCTTAGCCCTGCTTTAAGCGGTAGAAGTCAGGTGATTTCCTGTCACCTGCGAGATATAGGGATATTCATATATGGCACGGTTGGCTATATTTGCTATCGTGGAATGGAACCATGTGTTAATAAAATGAAACGAGACCGGGCGGGATGACGATAGTGAAGCAACAAGGCATGGAGGTCTTGGGCGTGGATCTATCCCCGTCTGAGTCGTTTAAGGACCGATTCGCTGTACGTCCTTGAGTCATGTTGAACGCAGTCTAACACTTAGTTGGCCGGATAACCCGTTCCGACCGCGAAGCCGAGTAATGTGGTTCAGGCCGGGAATCGAATGGTAGGTTGCTTCTTGGAGGAGAGAAAGGATGTGCTTGGGGACATTGGCGTGAGACCAAGGGGGGGTTAGAGTCCCTATCACCTGGCAGAGTGTCGCCCTTGGGGTCGCGACATCATTCGGACCCGCGATTCCTGAATCATATGAAAAGGTGGCTTGTGCGACCCTGGCAGGGGCCTGCGCGGTGAGTGTTAGAAATACCCCTCCAGCTGGATAGGAATTCGATTCGAATCGCCGTCGCTCCCGGTTAGTGAGCACTTGACTTGAGCAGCGGCAACGTAGATTCAATTAAATTGAACTGATGGTTAATTGGATCACGATGAAAAGGTTGCCTCAATTTATACCTGCTATGGTTAATATTGTTTGCTCCTAATAAAGTGAGTGCTCTAGTGCAGGTTCTAATATAGATGATAGGTTAATAATAATTAACTTGATGCTTAAGCATTAATGATTGATCATCTATATTAAGCTTTTATGCAAAATGTTGTCAAGCCAGCCCACTTTATATCAGCCTTGCATGATCCTTGGTGTCACCTTATTTCCGGTTTCTGACGGGTAAGTCTAGCTGAGTACCTTCTCGTACTCAGGGTTTTATCCCCACTTGTTGCAGGTTATGATGTATCATGGCGGCTGCAAGAGTTGGTTGACTCCTGCCGTAGTGGCGGAGTGTGATCACGGGCATGATCCTTCTTATTTACCTTATCCCTAATGCTTTTGTTGGAAGTCGACCGTGGTACTGGCATGTATTTTAAATAAGATTAATGTTAGTTTCAAATTACTTTGCTTCCGCTACTTTTGAATTTAAGTTGTAATAACTTTGTTGAATTCCGATGTATATTCAATTACTTGTGAAATGGTTGTAACATATGACTTGTTATGTTGAATCACTACGATCTTGGCTTGTATGTTGGTTGGTTTGAAATCCCTCGTGATTTCATTGGACTACCGGAGTTATATGGGCTCAAGTGCGAGAATTTGATCATTTCGGTGATTGTTTTTGTACTTGTGCTCTTATAATTTGGACGGTTCCGTTACAGCTGGTATCGGAGCAAGATTCAACATTAAACTTGTCATATGTGTATTTAAAACAAAGGTTTTGTTTTCTAAAACCAGTTTTATCAACTTATAGTTATATATAGGTTTGTGAAATCCAAATTTTAAACCTAAGTATGCCAGTGGTCAATTTCCTTATGCCCATATAAGGATTATTAGGTGGCTTATATAAGTACTAACTTGGGGGTTTTTCATTTATGCATCTACGCCCAGGTCAAGGTATGTATGTGTGATGACTCTCCTACACTATGCTACCGGTGTGTTAGATTAGAGGTAGCCTTCATATATGAAATAGCCATATATGTTGCTAGTTTACTTTTATGCAACGTCGCACCTACGCTCAGGTAAGTGTGAGTTGTGAGAGCATGACCGTCCAACCCTCGGTCTAGGGGAGAGCTAGTTTTGGTTACTGGATTATTTACATGTTACACACATGTATATATGAAGGTACTTAATTGTGGGAGATTAATGATTCGGGTAGTTTTGGTACTACATGTACGTATACAGGGGTATATGTATATGGGAGTGCTTAGAATTTCACCTTTCTGTTTTCATTGTGTGCTATATTGGGAAATGTTGGGCTGCAATGAAACTTTTCTGCAGGTACGCTAACCACGAATGCGTAAGTCAAATGTAGCTGACGACTAGCTATATATTGAGAGAGTGCGTGTTATGCCACCGACATAGAACGTGATCGCCACCTTAGGTTGGCAGTCTTGTGAGGACGAATAGGACGAAGCATGCATCTTCATGATTGTTGCTTATTGCATGGCTATACTCTTCTCACCCTTGTTCTATAGTGTGTAACTTGTGATCAATGTGTTACATTATCTTTCTTGTGTGAAGCTAAACAAGAATGCCTTTATGTTGCCCACCTAAGTGTTTGCCAATGCTTTAGACCTCACTTAAGTAATTATGGATTCTTATGAATGAATTAAATTGGTGTTGGTCTAAGGTAACAAAATTTAGAGCTGCTAGAATAATATGTTTGTGTGCTCTCTTGTTAAGTAGAACAAAGGCAAGCTTTGTTTTGCTTATTAAACGTTGGCTGCTAGAACTGTTTCTGTTGTAGTGATGCTTTTATGATCATAATGGTGTTTTCTGTAGTTATAGAGAATACCAAAGTTGTAGCTAACTTAATTATATAGCTTGTCCTAAAATTTCAAGACCCTAGGCCTTATGGTTTGGGAGTTATAAATTTTAGAAGTTGTTGTCAAAATCTGCTCATGTTCAGAACAGATCTGTATGTTTGCTTTATTTGACCTGTGTGCATATGGAATCATGTCTTGGAGATAATAGAAGAAGTGTAGTACTTTTTCTAAGCTTTCCAAATTGTCCTATAGCACCAATTGGGGTGGTCTAAATCTCTACTTATGAGCTTGTAAAGTGGAATGACAGAATCTGTCCAAATCTGGGCAAAGATGTCTTCTTTGTCTTGTCTGGCCTTGTTAGATATAGAATCATCTTAAGATGATAATAAGAAAGTTATAGACAACTTAATAAGCTTTACATAAAGTTAAGGCTCAGCCTTGTTGGACCCCTAGAACTCCAGTTATGCAATTTTGAAGTTCTTGTCAGTTTTCTGTCCATATTGGTACAGATCTGAAACTTCAGCATGTTTGACCATGCTAACCTATGATTTAGCTTTTGGTATGAATAACTAATGTGTAGCCATCTTTCTAAGCTTTCTAGAAAGTCTAAGATCACCTTTATGGGATGTCTACAACCTCAGCTATGGTCGAAACAATTAACTACTATGTTGCTGTCCATGTTCTGTGCCCATGCTAAGTAGCCACCTTAGCTAGCGTTTGTCTTAGGCCAAACTCGTAGTTAGTTCTTGCTTTAGATGAATGTTTGTTATGGGTGAGCCTGATGCTTAGTAGTGGTTGCTTAAGCTAATTGGATTGGATCTCTCCAATGCTTGACTATGATGTTTGTATGTATGCTTGTTAGTTAATTAGTGTCATAGTTGTCACTTCGATTGTCTTCGGTAAGTATACGAGTGTCGAGTAGCTTTATCTTAGAGCAATACTCGAGTTACGCGAAACGATCTCTTGGCATCATCCCCAATTAGGTTCTTTTCCTTATGAGCCCAAGTCTGGACCATTAAATATTCGTGTATACCATGATTGTCCTGCAACCGCACGTGAATTCCTTTGTTTGATCTACTAGCCAAGATAGTTTCTCTTCAACTCTTCCTTTTGGCTATAGTTGTTTGATGCCAAGTTGTAAGACCCTTAACTGAATCCTTGTTGGACCTTTCGGTTCCCTCTCCTAAAGGTTAGCTAGTGTGACGCAATGTATCCATGCTATGGCCTCTAAATCGTGTGCTTGCAAATTCATGCATCTACCTTATCAACCCAATCTATGCCATTTGAAATTCCTCATTGGGTGTATGTTCAGTAATGGTGTTATGAGTAGCAACTAATGGTGCCGCGACGAAACCGAGAGCCTCCTGTGGGTGCACACACAAGGTTGTGCTGCTCGGCACGCGCTGGTATCATGGTTTCTAATCATAATCCATTGCAGAACAACACTGATGTGATGTTTACGTGACCTTCTTCCTTGATTGTTTTCCCATATCTTATTGAAAGACCCTTATATTGCACCAAAAGTAGTAAAACTTCCTTCTGAAGTTGCTAATAGGATAACCTTTGAAGAACAGGCCACCGACATAAACATTAACATACTACAAGAGGTGGTAGACAAGTGACTTTACTTAGTTGTCAGACTATTGACGAACGTCATCTAGTGAGCAACGTATCTCATTTCTGTTGGATAAGAATCGATTGTCACATTACGCAAGTCTTAACCTTTGTATGCATAATGACCATACCATTGAGATCAACCATCTCTGGTGAGACTCCGTATCTGCTGACTTCAATGGCAACCATCTGCTTTGTATCAACCGCAATTATTGTGATCAAGAATGAAGATTTGGAACTTTTTAGTGTTGAGAGACAACTAATTAGTTACCAATAGGAAGGTTAATCTCCAGCTAGGTAACGACCCCTTGGTAGTTACGAAAGCTATGTCTTACAAAGCAATAACCAACAATAAGTTAATCAACTGGCCAACAACTTGAGTGATATCCCATCTTCCACAGCCATTGTGACCAAGTCAATTCCATCTTGGACAATCACACAGATAGTGCAAAGTGTTCTATCAACTAAAGTGAAGAATTAGAGAAAGTATGCCCTAGTTCCGATCCGCATCCTTGTGCCCATAGGTGCCACAAATGGTTTGTCCATAACTTGATTGGACGAAGTGTCAAGGAAAATTTTACTCAACCGCTTGGTGGTAGACTACTTCTCGCGATTTGGTGAATATTACAACTTTTGTTGTCCTTAAGGCCTCGTTACATCTTTCTTTGGGAATTATTTTCCAATAATGACATACTTTGGTACCTTATAAATGTTTTTACCCAAGAGGTTGCATCTGATTCGACCCAGATAACTGTTGTCTTTGGACAAAAGAATCTTCTTAGGTGACATTTGACAGATAATACAGTGTTGTCATCAGAGAAAGAGAACTGCACCCATGGAACCATAAGTAGTTTTCCATTAGTTGGTGTCTAAATGAATGAACATTTACGACCAGCATAAACCTTGTTTATTGGTTAGTCAGTATCTATAGCCTCAGAGTATATTTGTCGCTTATGATCTCACCCTTTTGGAAGGTTGTGCTCAAGCCATTTTTGGTAGAGAGCTGCTTTTCAAAACCGTGTGAATATAGAGCCATTTCAATGAGTATACTTCTGAATATTTTGGTCTAGTGTCAAGTTCAGATGGCCTATGTTGTGCTCATTAGAGAGTCAGATACTTGTGAGTGGTTCACTCATGGACCAAATGATCTCCGTACACTGAGAATGCAGTACGTGCTATCTTGGATTCCTCCCAAAGTAACAATGCTTCATGGAAGTCAATGAAGGAAATTCTTCAGACAAATTTTACCATAAAGCATAAGTATCAGAAAGTGCCTTTGACCAAATTGTTCACCGATGTTGAAGCTTTTAGCTGAATGCTATAGCAGATATTGGGAACTAGGTAATGTGTCTCTCTTCCTTAAAAGATCTTCCATTCTGAATCTCGGGACGCGATTCTTTTAAGGGGGGAGGGCTGTAACACCCCAGGTGTTTATCACCAATTAGGCAGTGGGTTTAAGCTTAAACATGACAGCTTAAGTGGGGATGACAATGTCAAGGTCAACCTATGGAGATGAGTCTGACCTAAAGTTGGATGTTGCATCATTGCTTTACATATAGGTCCCTTTTCAAAGATATATGCTTGGATGGTGTTATGGCAATATCTTCATGTGTCTCACCTTAGTACCTATCTATATTGATCTCTGAAAAAGTTTCATGAAGTTCGGAATCAAGAAGTCACATGAAATGATAAGTTATATGCTTGTTTGGATTATAACTAAAAACTGCCTTACATCCCATGGGAACTAGTGTTGTGCAACATACAAATGCAATATGTGCAACACATCTTGGACACATGTGGAACACCCTAGTGGAACATGTGTAGCATGTATCTTGAAACAACCACATGAAATGACTATAGCATTTCACTTGAGTTCTATGTTTCAAGGCATGTGAGGCCTGCACTTTTGTGCAACCTATGCATGGTGGGTATGTTTGGCCTCTACAACACCTTAACTACACTTAGGACACTTAATGGAACAATGTTCATGTTGATCATTTTGCCTAAATGTGCTTCTAAGTGATGGTTGACCATGTATGGACCCTAGAACCCTTTTGTTTGACCATTTCAAAAGTGTGACCTAGAAGCTTTGCATGACTGTGCACCCTTTAACAAAGTTTTAGATAATTTTATAAGGAACAAACTTTGTTTAAGAGTCAAGTCATGAAAATGTGTGGAACATGCTCAAAAAGGGCCCACAAGTCAGAAATAGGGCTGATTTCAGCACTTAAGAAATTTAAAGCCCGATTTCAGTGTCTTCGACATTGACATCCCACGTTCTCGAGTTTTTACTAAGTAACTTCAATTGGTCCAAAAATGAAAGTTGGAAACAATTTGTTGGAGAACAACATGTAAAAAGTTGGGATCGATTTGACCAAGTTTGGCATTTCAAAATCCCAAAACCGAGCCCTAGCTTAACTTATTGACACTGGTGATTTGGGGACTGATTATCTCCTAATTGGTGGGTCTTATGACCATGGTGCTTAAATAAAAATGGTAGAGTATACTGAGGTGAACAACTTTGACAATTGGTCCATAGCCCAGTTTGGCCCATAGCCAGCCCAACCATTGCCTCCAAGTCAGACGGTTTCACGCACACCACGTGCTCGACGTCGGGCTCCAGTGATCGACGCGTGGCCAGGACGTGGAGACCATGCGCGGGCGGAGCTCCTACCTTGCCTCCACGCGCCCCGGCCTCTTCCAGCGCAGATGCCGAGCTCCTCTCCATTTCCCCCCCCCCCCCCACTCCCTCTGTCTCTTTGTCCGTGCTCACGCGCGCAGACCACTGTGGCCGTGTCCGCCATGGGCGCCGGAGCGGGCTCCGAGCTCGCCGCTGCCAAATCCACTGCCGCGGCAGCGCCTCTATCTTCCTTCGCCGCGACCATAGCTACATCATGGCCTCCTCAATCTTGCTAACCTACCCGCGCCTTGGTAAGCCGCCGAGGTAGGGGAAATCGTCACGGTGACCGGCCATGGCCGCCATTGCCGCTCGTGCTCGAGCTCGATGTGGGTATGCTGCCTCGGTCCACCGTTGTCCGAGCTGCGCCCCTCTGCGCGTGCGTGCTCCTCCAGGCAAGCCACCACGCTCCTCCCCGGGCCAAGGCCGTCGCCGGGGCACTGCCAGTCGCGGTGGCGCTGCTGCCGACCGCAGGCGCTCGTGGCCCCGCCTCCTCCGACCACCTCCGGTCAAGCCGCGGCCACCACCGGGTGCGCATGGATCCCCTGATGCTCGTGACGCCCTTCGCCGCCGCCGCCAGTGGCCCTCTTCGCCGGCGACCGGTCGGCCCCCAACTCCCCTGCTCTGCCGTGGGAAGCAGAGGACCGGTTCCTTTCCCCCCCGTGACTCTCTCATATGACAAGCGGGCCCGGCCGGACCATGGGGGCCCACATGTCGGTTTTAGTAATGGCAGAGACCGGGTGCACCTAGCAAAAATTCGTTAGGGTTGTTTTAATTCCGATTTTGAATTTCAATTTCATGTTAATCTTTGAAAATCTATATCTCATGATAGAAAAGTCCAAAAATGGCAAAAGTGAACTTTTTGGAAACCTTGAGAAGAGATCTATGTAACAGAGTCATAAAATGTTACATGTTAGTAGATATTTTCTGGTGTCTTTATTTAAGCCTTAAAATTACTCTAGAAATGCCTTTAAACCTAACCAGAGCAAGATCTGGAGTTTTAGACATCCAAAAATAGTGATTCTTGTTTTGTTAATTTTGTGATGACATGTACTTGCTAGGAAAAATATTAAACACCCTAGTTGTTCACTGTTTTCTTAGAGTTTTGATTTGACCTTGTTAAATAAGGAAAATTTCATTATTATTACTTGTCATTTTATATCTTGAGTTGTGATACTCCAATTGATGTGAAGTTTTTATGGTAGGCTTGTCATGCTATGTATGTACTGTGGTATAAATTTCATGGTCATTGTTTATTGTATGCTCAAGTTATTGATTTAACTTGTTTATGGCTTAATAAATAGCTTATAAATAATATATAAATGATAAAATAGAAAATGTTGTTCCATTACCTGAGTATGATGTTTCTCTATCATATTGATTCATAATATGGCCTTGTGTTCACAGAAAATATTGAGTTTTAGGTTTAATTTGCTTTTACATGATTTATTGCAATAGCTATTGTCTTTTTCTTAGAGGTTGATCTACTTGTCTAAATAGCTTGAAATTTGGACAGTAGACTTTTGAGAGCATTTGTAGACCCCTGTAATTTTGGTAGAATTTATTGAGCATCTTTATGATGTGGTCATAATTCCACCTAATTATCTAAATAAATTAAGAAAATGTATTAAAAGAAATTATTTAGTAATTGACACTATGTTTTCTGATGTTCATTAGTCATGTATGAAATGTTGGTAAAGTTGGTTTTGTCCAATTATATGTTTGCAACATAAGTTAATAATTATTTCTTGCAAATGAGGTTTCTGGACAGATCTGGAAACTTGGTAAAGTTCTTCATGATAATGTGCTTTATTGTGAAACTTGTTTGTACAAAAGTTGTAGATAATTTATATATCTAGCTGCTGTTAAAATTTGGGGGCATTTGACCATGTGGTTTAGGAGTTATAACTGTTGAAAGTTGGGTTACAGAATTGTTTGCTCTCTGTCTTGTTAGACTAGTTTCTGTGTTTGTGTAAATTCGACATATTAAACTTTGGAATCATGCTGTGATGATTATAAATGAAATGTAGAGAATTTCATAAGAATTCCATAATGTCTTCTTGCAAGTCATTTGGAGTTGTAGATCTCCAGTTATGATTAAATTACTTAGCTGCTGTTCTGATGCCCAGAATGTGGCAATTTCTAGTTCTAGTGCTTTGATTAACTTTGCCATGCTTGTGTATTGAAGTGTGACACATGTCATTGTTGGTACTTGGTTTGGTACCCTAGGATCTTATAAGACTTGTGTCTTGATTGATGTGTTTGCAATCTTCTATGTTATGCCTTAGTGAGGATTAAGTTATTAGCTCTAGGGTTTATGTGAACTTTGGTATGCTTGCATGATTACTTTGTTTATTGCACTTCTATGCATTCATACATATGCATTGTTGCACCTCATTTAGGTACGCTAGCAGAAACGCGTGAAGGATCTAAGGTGGAGCCAAATCCGAAGATGGAGTTGGTGGATCCATCCCGAAGATCGAAGGACCGGACAAGTGGTAGATTGGAAGATGCTCGCCAAGCAAACTCATCTGACATACTCTAACTTGAGTCGGATCCCAGGCAAGCCCCGGAGCATTATAAGCCTCCTATCTTCAAAGCAATTGATTATATATATATGTTATAAGTATTGTTGCATTAAGTGATAGGAGTTGGTTGGAAACCCTTGCTGCATTATATCATTCCTTGTCCAGATATATGAATCCTTGAATCCTACATAGACTAGGATCGAGTAGATGCTTAGCCCTGCTTTAAGCGGTAGAAGTCAGGTGATTTCCTGTCACCTGCGAGATATAGGGATATTCATATATGGCACGGTTGGCTATATTTGCTATCGTGGAATGGAACCATGTGTTAATAAAATGAAACGAGACCGGGCGGGATGACGATAGTGAAGCAACAAGGCATGGAGGTCTTGGGCGTGGATCTATCCCCGTCTGAGTCGTTTAAGGACCGATTCGCTGTACGTCCTTGAGTCATGTTGAACGCAGTCTAACACTTAGTTGGCCGGATAACCCGTTCCGACCGCGAAGCCGAGTAATGTGGTTCAGGCCGGGAATCGAATGGTAGGTTGCTTCTTGGAGGAGAGAAAGGATGTGCTTGGGGACATTGGCGTGAGACCAAGGGGGGGTTAGAGTCCCTATCACCTGGCAGAGTGTCGCCCTTGGGGTCGCGACATCATTCGGACCCGCGATTCCTGAATCATATGAAAAGGTGGCTTGTGCGACCCTGGCAGGGGCCTGCGCGGTGAGTGTTAGAAATACCCCTCCAGCTGGATAGGAATTCGATTCGAATCGCCGTCGCTCCCGGTTAGTGAGCACTTGACTTGAGCAGCGGCAACGTAGATTCAATTAAATTGAACTGATGGTTAATTGGATCACGATGAAAAGGTTGCCTCAATTTATACCTGCTATGGTTAATATTGTTTGCTCCTAATAAAGTGAGTGCTCTAGTGCAGGTTCTAATATAGATGATAGGTTAATAATAATTAACTTGATGCTTAAGCATTAATGATTGATCATCTATATTAAGCTTTTATGCAAAATGTTGTCAAGCCAGCCCACTTTATATCAGCCTTGCATGATCCTTGGTGTCACCTTATTTCTGGTTTCTGACGGGTAAGTCTAGCTGAGTACCTTCTCGTACTCAGGGTTTTATCCCCACTTGTTGCAGGTTATGATGTATCATGGCGGCTGCAAGAGTTGGTTGACTCCTGCCGTAGTGGCGGAGTGTGATCACGGGCATGATCCTTCTTATTTACCTTATCCCTAATGCTTTTGTTGGAAGTCGACCGTGGTACTGGCATGTATTTTAAATAAGATTAATGTTAGTTTCAAATTACTTTGCTTCCGCTACTTTTGAATTTAAGTTGTAATAACTTTGTTGAACTCCGATGTATATTCAATTACTTGTGAAATGGTTGTAACATATGACTTGTTATGTTGAATCACTACGATCTTGGCTTGTATGTTGGTTGGTTTGAAATCCCTCGTGATTTCATTGGACTACCGGAGTTATATGGGCTCAAGTGCGAGAATTTGATCATTTCGGTGATTGTTTTTGTACTTGTGCTCTTATAATTTGGACGGTTCCGTTACAGAGGCCATTAGTACGGTGACCTGAAAATGCTTTCTCGTAAATATCTGCAGTGTAGATTCTCGTAAATATTTCTTGGTGTGAATTCTCGTAAATATTTCTTCTTCACTGATGGAAAGTAGTAATTTGCACCGACGCACAGGTACATGCATGCACTTCACTGGACGGAAATCACGGAAACAAATTTCCTATTTACATGCGGCTAATTTATGTGCGCCAGTAAATGACGCATGCATGCACTCGGCTTGACACGTATCAACGGATCAGAGGTGGGTTCGGTGTCTGGACCTGGCTACAAAATAAGCTATTTTGTAGCTGCCTACAGAGTATATATATATATGCATGTGGTTTTCATAAAATTCCTGCAACGTAAATGCACAACACATATGTAGGTTATGTACCGGGGCTTGCCTAGGGCAGGCGCGGTGTCAGCTGAGTCAGTCAGTGGCGGCTCCAAGAACTCCTCCTGCACGAGAATCTCCTCCTCGTACTCCTCGACGATCTCCTCGAACTCGTGATCGCCAATGGTCACGATTTCCATCAACTCGTTCTCTATATGCATTCGATGATGATGATGCAACGATTTAGTATTTAGGCAACAACCATTCTTAAAATAAGAACACATATGCTATACTAACAAGCTAGCTCTAATGACTAAGATACTAAGCTAACCATCATCTCTATCAGATCAGATGCCAAGCTCATCCTAACAAGTGCTAAATTTCATAGATCAATATTATTCTCTTATTCTTATTAAGGTTTAATATAACCAAAGCAAAGGACAATCAATTACCCTAATAAATAGTCTCACTTAGGGCTACATAAATTACAGTAAGCACATAATAATACAATGAAACTACTGTAAAAATTTTAGGATTAATGCTAGCACCATTCTACCACTAAAATTCCTACAATTATTAATCTAAATAATACTAAGCATCTCAAATATTTTAATGGTCCTTAGCAACAACACGGGTATGTTTTAACTAACTATGCTAACAAGTAGACAATAATTTTAGGAACCTAACAAAATTAGTTTCACAATTTTTGGACACATATACTAATTTATATTAATTATGCAAATCTAGCTCAGAAATTGAAATGGAAAACTATTACTAATTCCTAAGAAAAAGAAAAAGGAAGATTCAATCGCGCGGCCCACATACGCACGGCCCGCGCGGACGCAGCCCACGTGTGAGACGGCCCACTACGGGGAAGCCCACGTGCGCTGGCGCTTTTGCAAGATGACCCTCAGACTCCTCCCGAACTACGCCTAAACCCTAATACTATCCCTCCCTCTCTCTGACGAATTCGTTTAACCCCCTGGGTTTTCCCTAATTTCTCCGCACACACCCCTAGGAAACCCTGTGCACGGCGACGCGGCCAGCGGTGGCACTGGGTGGCTACGCCGACCACCAGAGGCTCACGCAGGCTGACCTGACAGGCCGACCTTCACCTACAACCCTAGCACCTACACTAAGCGGCGGTGAGGGGCAGCAGGACTCGCTGGAGCAGGCGGCAACGGCGCGCGGTCGTCCGTGACGGCGACATGACCGTTCCGGCCAGCTAAGACTAATAACCGATCAACGAGCTAATGCGCGAGCACTAGGAGCTTAATATGGACTCGGCCGGCACGGTGGTTGAAGCAGACAGAAACTGGTGACGGCTGGCCCCGTGCGACCGAGCCATGCGGCAGCGCACCGCGGTAGACACAGCCGCATTAGCGGCGCCGGGGTAGCGGTAGCGGTTTGGCTGATGAGCACAGGATGAAGATGGAGTCAAAGTAGAGCTAATGGTGTAGCTGGACCGGCCTCGGGTGGTTCGATGGAGGAGTTGCCATCGGCTTTGGCCGAACGCGGCCTTATCGGCCCGATGGCTAGGGAAGTGCCAAATTGGAGCTTGGTCAGGCTCGATTCAAGGCGGGGTGGGGTCAGGTGGCTAGGCGGCTTAATGGCAGGGCCAGAGATGTGACGAATCGGGCGATGGTGACTTCTCCCTACTGGATTTAATGGCGCGGCTCAGTCCGCCACGGCAGCAGAGAAGAGAGGGGGAGTAGGTTGGAGCTCGACTCGTCCTTGGGACATGACTAGCCGCTAGCGAGTCAGCACACGTGCAAGCGCTACAAGCCATCACGGCTAGAGAGAACGTGCGCACGCCCACGATCGGGCACGACATGTGCGGCCGCAGTGCCATAAATGGCGAGGTGATGGCGCCGGCAGCAGGGACAATGCCACGTGCGCGGCGAGGCGAGCAGTAGCGGCAGCGGCCGCGCCACAGCGCGAGGCAGGTAGCGCAGCAGCATAGCAGCAGTGCAGCAGGGGGTGGGGCAGCAAATCGGCAGGGCGACAATGACGGCTGTCAGGGCGCAGCGGCTAGTGGCTGGCCGGCAGGCGACCAACGGTAGGCGTGGCGGCCAACCGCAGCAAGACCGCAGCCAGGCCATAGCCAGGCCGCGGCCAAGCCAGATCAGCCTTGGCCGGCTAGCGCGCGGTAGCACGAGCGCACATTGCATGGCTGCATGGGCGACGCAGAGGGGCCGCACGTGGTGACCGCGCGCACAGGCCAGGTAGCCCGAGACTGTGTTCATGCATTGATTTTAAAGCGTCTCTCAAAACTAATCCAACTCAGTTGAGGCCAGGGCTGGACAAAAAGCTCGTTAAGCTGGCTCGGTGGCTCGGTGCAAAAGTGCTCCGATTAAACTCATTTATCTTTTAAAATAAAAATGACTTGATTTGGAACGACTTTCAACTTCGGCTCGGCTCGTTAGGCTCGGCTCGTTAGGCTCATCGTGAAGTTGGGTCTTAAACAATACAGGAAATAATGATGAATAAAATTATACCAATTTCTAAAAAAGCTCGAAAAAAACTACGGTTGGCTCGATATCCAGCCCTAGTTGAGGCTAAACCACCTTGACCATGCTAAAGGAGGTACATCAGGCGACCATAAGGAGCAAAAACATAGCACGGACCTTTAGCTGGATTTGATTTCAATTTCCATTTCTAAGCTATTGGAAATACTTGCTAACAATATTATTTTTCTTGGACAAGAGTTGCATCGTTATCTACAAAGTTTGTACTCCAAACTTTATTTAGGTGTTACATACATGTTCTATAAGATTTTTGCCCAATAAAAATTGGTTTTCAACCCTACTTGATATAACATAAGCTCTTGAATCATTTTTGTTTATCATTTGTATTGATCATTTTAAGTGACAAGAAACCTATCTTCACACTTTATCAAATGTATTATCACATAAACATGATGCTCATGACATGATTTAGTAGTTTGTTTAAAGCGTAACACTGAGGGTGTTACAGCTCCTTCCCCTTAAAGAAAATCTCATCCCGAGATTTCATGTGTGTGCCTAGTGTGGGAGGGGATAAGAAGCAATTTCAATTTAAATAATTACCTCGATGAATTAGGAAGGAGACAGGGATAATGTTCCAGAATATAACTCTCCTATTCCCAAGTTGCTTCATCCTCCGAATGATTTTTCCATTGGACTTTATAAGATTTCACCACTTTGTTTCTAGTGACTCTCTTTTTTGTCTAAGATTTTGACGGGATGCTCAACATAAGAAAGATCAAGTTGGAGAGGGAGTCCTTCAACTTCCACTACTTCAGTGGAACCCGTAAACACTTCTTTAACTGAGAAACATGGAAAACATTATGGACTACTGACAAGATATTCGGGAGTTGGATACGATAAGCAACAGAACCACATCACTCCAACACCTTGTAAGGTCCAATATAACGAGGAGCTAATTTCCTGCGGACTCCAAACCAATGCACACCTCTTATCGGGGAAATCTTGAGATACACTTGATCACCGACCTCAAAATTGTAAAGGTCTTCTTCTCTTATCTGCATAGGTTTTCTTATGGTTCTAAGCTACCTTCAAATGACTATGAATGACACTGACTTGCTCTCTTGCTTCCTTGATGAAATCAGGTCCAAAATAATCCTGGTCTCTCACTTCGACCCAGTTAAGTGGTGTTCTACATTTCTTGCCATATAAAGCCTCAAAAGATGTCATTTGAATGCTTTCTTGATAACTATTGTTATAAGAAAACTTAGCTAAAGACAAGCACTCATCCCACTTTTCTAGAAAATAAATGACACAAGCTCTAAACATATCCTCAAGTACTTGGTTGACTCTTTCTGTCTGACCATCAGTTTGTGGATGATAAGTTGAACTTCTAAGGAGGCGAGTACCAAGGCACTTCTAGAGTTGCTCCTAGAAGCGAGAGACAAAAACTGACCCTTAATCAGAAACAATGGTAAGAGGAACTCCATGTAGGGATATAACCCGATCAAAGTATAGCTTGGCATATTTCTTGGTTGAATACCTTGTATCCACTGGAAGAAAATGAGCAGACTTAGTGAGACGATCCACAATGACCCAAATGGAGTCATACCCCTTTGCTGTGCAGGGCAAACCTACAACAAAATCCATGAAAATATCCTCCCATTTCCAAACAGGGATGGGCAAGGGCTGTAGGAAACCCGGTGTACGCAGATGGTCTGCCTTAACCCCCCTACAAATGTCACACTCTTAGATGTACTTAGCAATGTCCTGCTTCATATTTGGCTACCAATACAAGTGATGCAAATCATGATATATCTTGTTGCTTCTAGGGTGAATGGATAACTTGAAGTTGTGAGCTTCATCCAAAAATTTTCTCCTAAGCTCATCACTTGAGGGAACCACCAACCGGTTCTTGAACTTCACCACACCCTGATCATCAATGCTGAAATGAGGACCGGCAACTAACTTCTTGATATGATGAATTTTTGAAATATCTTGCCTTTGCTCCATAATAATCTGCCCAAGTAAATTCGAGACTAGAGCAATATATGCTAAAACTTCAGAATGAGTGAGGAACAAAGGCCCTTCATCGGTTTGATGCGACTTCCGACTCAAGGCATCAGCTACCACATTAGCTTTTCTAGGATGATAATCAACTTCTAAATTATAGTCCTTGATTAGCTCGAGCCACCTCCGTTGTCTCATATTCAACTTGGATTGAGTGAAAATATATTTGAGGCTCTTGTAATTCGTATAGATATGCACTTTGTTTCCCAACAGGTAATATCTCCAAATTTTTAGAGCATGCACAACTGTAGCCAACTCCAAATCATGCGTGGGATAATTCATCTCATGCTTTTTTAGCTGACGTGAAGCATAAGCTATCACATGTCCATCTTGCATAAGCACACAACCCAGTCTAGTCCTAGAGGCATCACAATACACATCAAATGGTCTATCAATATCTGGTTGAGCAAGAATAGGAGTAGAGGTAAGAAACTTCTTCAGGGCTTGAAAAGCCTCCTCACAAGCTAGACTCTATACAAACTTGACATCATTCTGAAGCAGCTTTGTCATCAGCTGAGCTATCCTAGAGAATTCAGGAATGAAGCGCCGATAATAACTAGTAAGACCAAGGAACTAACGAATCAGATGCACTAACTTTGGAGATTTCTAATTTAACAAATCTTGCACCTTTCTAGGATCCATAGAGATGCCTTTGGTTGTTCGGACATGCCCCAAAAATTGTACTCGATCCAGCCAAAACTCACAATTGCTGAATTTGGCATAAAGCTTATGTTCGCGTAGTCGAGTCAGGACTATGCGAAGATGCTGTGCACGGTCTTCATTATTCTTAGAATATACCAAAATATCATTAATGAACACCACCACAAACTTGTCTAACTCCGGCATGAAGACTGAGTTCATGAGGTACATGAAGAATGCAGGAGCATTAGTGTTGATATTGGTTACGCACATAGAAGAATCAAAGAGAAATAATCCACAAGCACACGGATATCGGTGATCACTTCACTCGGAAGATAATTCCAGAGTATCGTTATTTATTTATCCGCTAGGAGAAAACATGTGATGACTAACCAAGTCTTTACTACTACCCCTGAGCTGCAAGCAAGGTAACGTGATATAAGGGATATAGAGAAAACTACAATGGCACCCTAGTTCTAACCTATGGCAAGCTATGATACTACTACTCTGATGGGGACGTACCGAAGGAAAAGACACCACAGAGGATGCTTAACCCTGGCACACAAATCCTACCAATTCTACTAATGGGAGGAGGCTCCAAAGGATCAACGAGGCTGTCACCCCGGCGACCTACCACCAATCCGGCTAGATAGGGGTATCTACGAGTACCCGAGTCTAAGCACCACGCTTACACTATGAATGATTACTCTACCCTCAACGCAAAGAGAATAAAGTAAACTCATAAACCATAGAACAATAATAAAATATACTTACTAGTATTAGACGTTGAATCACCGAAGAATCTTAAAAGCAAGCTTCGGGGTAGGGAGACTTGATCCCGAAGGTACAGCCGGAGAGGAGACACCGATAGGTCGGGCTTCCTCCAACTCTTCCCTCTACTCTATTTCTCTCAATCTAGAAGAATAGCTCTAATCTCACATAGGGACTACAAAGCTAATCTCTCTTGAATGCTATGCTCTAGAGAGGTGATCCATATAAGGGACCTCTCTTAGGCGAATTCTCTCTAAAAAATAATGAATTAGGGTTTCTGAATTGCTCTCAGCTAGGGGCAAAGGGCCTTGCTTATATAGCCCTTTTCGATGAACGTCGGCCGTTGGATCAAACTGACTTAAATCAATGACTTATATTGCATCTCAAAGGTGGTGGAGGCATGATCCGTGAGCCTCCCCTTGATTGGCTACAGGGGGAGGGTGCCCGCCCTAGGGGCTAGGGTGGTCGCCCTGGCCTGCTGCCAGGTGGGCCCCTCCCTCCAGGGGTTGCCTTCCCAAGTCTTCTAAAGTCTTCTTTTTCATACGTAGGTCTTTTCTCTCTATGTAAACCTGACATGTGGGCATTCTATGGTTATTTTCAGTTGGCACCCTATAGAAATAGATATTCACCAAAACTCATAAAATTATGTCAGTTAAACCCTTAGTCTACGGTGGTAATTCTTTTTATAGCATATTTTCGGTTAAGTTAACGGTTAAAATTGATAGTTAATTACCGTCAATAAACTCTCCCACACTTTGGCTTTTACTCGTCCTCGAGAAAAGGATGGATTACCTTAGGCATAATCTCTTGAATAGAACATCAACACTAGATTGTTCCTTAGTCATACCTGTACTGCGGGATTCAAAGTGTGTACCATAAAACTTTGGGTAGTTGAAGAATGGAGCAGCTTGAAACAGAGCTCCTTTCATCCATCAGTCTGTCACTTAGAGTTTTTGTATATATTTTTGAAATGAAAACTTAGCTTACCTTCTCCTTCATGTGATACACTCAAATCACTTATTATATGTGGTATTTTTGGATTCTCACTGAGGCATGAATGAATAATGCCTTGCATGAAATTCCTATTCTACTAAAGCTTATGTGGAGTTTTAAAGGTAATTCAAGAAATGGCATACTTACTTTGCATATGTTGCTCAGTCACAATGGGATCCTCGGAGGAAAAGTCATACCCTTAGATCAAGATTGTGCATGTGTGTGGAAATATTTGGTGGCTAACCTATTTCTACTATGCTCCTTTGAAAAGACTTCTCTCTTTTATTCCAAAAACAAATGGAAGAACTTTGCTAAACATGGGCTATCATTTTGATTTTTCTATTTTTTTCAATGTTGGGACTTTTGTCCATCTTTCTTTCTTTTCTCATCATTTTTTTGTACACTTTTATTTTGCATAGCCTCATGAATCTATAAGAACTTGAATACTTCGAATAAAAATCATAGCAACACTTTGAAGAGAGATTAATAACAATTAGGATCATTTATTTGGAATCGTATGAATCTTTTTGGGAACTTCCCCCAGTGTAAGAGATAGATCTTTAGGTGGAAAAGCATGTTTTTGCGTACTCCCAGTGTAGGAGCGGCAGAATATATCTGGGTGTAAGTGAATCTTGATCTTAGGAGTATGAACACTCTCTCGACAAGGGTCTAACATAGGGTGACCAAACTCAATACAAAGTAGTAGCTATGTGCTGGTTTGTTAAATTTGTAAGGCTCTAATAGGCATTTATTACCACAGAGGAGAAGAATAGCTAGTAATTTAAATATTTTCGAAAAGAAATTCTCCAAATGACAAGACATTAGAAATCAGGTTCTCATGATTCTACTATCTCACAATCCACAATGACTTAAGTGATATGGGGTCCCTATAAATTAAGTTTTCAATAGCAACAGGACTCCTAGGAATAATTATGGTGTGAGTCTGTCTTGAGATTATGACTAAAATAATCTATCTTTTAATTTTAGCATTCAATATGTTTTTATTTCAAGAATTCTCAAGGCGAATCGTAACAGAAACTTAGGTACATAAAAATATAACGTGGGGAGAGCAAACCTGACCGTGGTCGAAGGATAGAGCCAGGGGGCCCACACTAGGGTGGGCGCCTTGAGCAGGAGGGCGGCCACCCCACCTGGGTGGCCTCCCGAGGTCTGTGTCGACGTGCAGGGTCCTCGTGTCAAATCTTTCCAAAATTTTCAATTTTCTTGATTAAATTTGTTTGTTACGACGTTGGGTGCCTCTCCCACACTTATTTCCTATTATCTTTCATACATAGGATGGTGGAGACAAAAGAACAAATATATCTATAATAACCAATTCTTTATTTTAGTCTCATTTAAGGCACTTATTACATTGATCGAATGAATTGAATCAAACTAAATTTTAACTAACCTATAAACTAATCAAACTAAACTTTGAACTAATCAAACTAATAAGATTGTATCTAATTTGACGGTGCCCAACTGCTAACCTATCTTGATCTAGTTTCCAAGATGTTCTAAGGCGGTCACTCTATCGCCTATCTTTTTGCTACGTCATTCAACACCGTCTACTTTTTCATTTAAGTTGAGAACACATCTACTTAGGAAGCGGTAGCTAGACTCTAAAGATGTACTGACTTCGCGCTGCGCTTGAAGCTCTTTCTCTAGATCAGCTACAGTTTTGCGGCGCTTAGGTGGAGCTTCAGAGGCTGCGAGAGCATGCTTGGGAGCTTCCTTCGGCGGGATGAACTTGACTTTGCTAAGATGAGCGCGAACTCCTTCAAAATAGGGACGTTCTCTAGTGGTGTACTTGGCGTAGACGACCTCGCCACTCCTGTTCTTCTTCTCTGCCAATAGTGTCTCGTTAGGCTTCGGTGGAAGGACCTTGGTTCCTTCGGGCAGCTTGACAATGGGTCCCTTCGGTGGTGCTCCTTTTAGCAGAAGAGGCTGAGGAGGTGAAGGAAGGACCGGTCAAGCGAAGTAGGATTGCCCATAGTTGCGAGGCTTTGGTGGTGGGATGACAGCGAGAGGGCGAGCATCGTTAACAAGGACTAGAGCTTTGAAATTTGGGTCTTCGGCTGGGATTTTGTTGAGGTTGATTCCATATGGGATCATCCTCCTCTCGGTGTTTTGGTTGTCTTGGTTGGCCATTGGAGCATGGAGAGAGCGCTAGCAAGCTTCTAAATAGAGGAGAGGAGAGCTTTGATGGAATGAGAATGGCTAACGTCATGGGTTGTTTATATAGGAGGCCTCGGATGACGAGAATGGCATCTAAATGGCATCTCGTGACGGGAATAAACTAGAAATTAACTTTTTCTAGACGAAGAGTGTAGAAGGATCGTGACAGCAAAAGGCGGTGGCGAACAGAGGCGGGCATAGGGCGGCCACCCTAGCCAGGAGGGTGGGCTCCCTGCCCCCGTGCCGGATAGCGGACTTCTTTTTCGTAACATTTTTATTATATTTTTATTATTCAGAAAAATATGTTGGACCCTAAAAACTAAAATTAAAAAGGTTGGGCCCAAAACCAACTTAAGTAAGGAAGAAATTAATTACGTCTATTTCCTATAAATCTTTATTGGGCTCTAAAAATAATTTAAGGCGTTGACCATTTACTTGAATAACGTACCTTCGTCATTTTGAAGAGTTACTGCTCCATGCGATGATATGCTTATCACTTTGAATGGTCCCTCCCATTTACTCTAAAGTTTTCCATATCCGAAGAGCTTCACCCTAGAATTAAAAAGTAGTACCTTATCTCCCGGGGCGAACTCCTTGTTCTTGATTCTCTTGTCATGCCATCTTTTGACTCTTTCTTTATAAATCTTTGAATTATGATATGCTTTTTCTCTTCATTCTTCTAGTTCTGAGAGTTGCATTTTTCTCTTCTCTCCAGCAGCTTCTAGGTCCATATTCCATTTCTTGATAGCCCAATGAGCCTTGAATTCTAGCTCAACAGGCAGATAACAAGTTTTTCCATACACTAACTAATATGGAGACATTCCAATTGGTGTCTTTTATGCTGTTCGGTATGCCCAGAGTGCATCGGGTAACTTGTCCCTCCATTAAGTACTCATCTCATTTACTGTCTTCTGCAGAATATTCTTGATTTGTTTGTTTGATGTCTCTGCCTGGCCACTTGTCTGAGGGTGATAAGGAGTAGCAACATTGTGACGTATCCCATGTTTCGACAAGTATTGTTTAAAGCACTTGTCGATGAAGTGAGATCCTCCACCACTTATTACTATCCTTGGAACTCCAAATCTTAGAAATATTATCTCTTCAAACATTCTCTTGGAGCTTATGTTGTCAACATTCTTACATGGCAGTGCTTCAACCCACTTGGAGACGTAGTCCACTGCCACTAGAATGTATTCACACTTCTTCAATGGTGAGAATGGTCCCATGTAATCAATCCCCCAGACATCAAAGAGTTTGATCTGAAGATTGTTGGTGAGTGGCATGACATCTCTTGAGTTGATATTGTCGTGCCTCTGACATGGGCCGCATCTTTGGATAAATTCTCTTGTGTCTTCATACATTGTTGGCCAAAAGAATCCACATTGCCAAATCTTTGCATGTGTGCGAAATGCCCTATAATGTCCTCCATATGGTGACGAATGACATCTTTCGATAATCTGTATTCCTTTTTCTGTAGGTACACATCTCCTGAGTAGGCCATCATCGCATACTCAAAGAGGTACGGTTCGTCCCATATGTGGGTGCGACTTTCTTGGATAAGTTTCCTCTTGTCCCCTCCTAGCGGTACATACCCTGAAACCATGAAATTAACAATATCTGCATACCAGGGGTCAGATCGGTTGATCCTGTAGAGCATTTCATCCCAGAGTGAATCATCGATGGGCAGTTCCTGCGGATTCTCAAACTGCATTCTAGACAAGTGATCGGCAACAGAATTTTCTACTCTCTTTCTATCTTTTATTTCTAAGTCAAATTCGTAAAGTAGCAAAATCTATCTTATCAAACATGGTTTAACATATTTCTTAGTGAGCAAATATTTTAAAGCAGCATGACCAGAATAAACAATTATTTTAGCTCCCACTAAGTAAGATCTAAACTTATCAATAGCAAAAACAACAGCCAGGAGTTCTTTTTCAGTACTTGCATAATTAAGTTGTGGTCCTATTAGTGTTTTGCTAGCGTAAGCTATTGTATGATACTTTTTATCTTTAGTCTGTCCTAAAACTGCCCCCATAGCATAATCACTTGCATCACACATAATTTCAAAGGGTAAAGACCAATCAGGGGGTTGAATGATTGGTGCTAAGATGAGTGCTTTCTTTAGAATTTCAAAAGATCTTAAACATGCATCTTCAAATTCAAAAGGAACATCCTTGGCCAGCAATCTAGTAAGAGGTCTAGCAATGTATGAGAAATCCTTTATGAATCTACGATAAAAACCAGCATAGACAAAAAAAAACTTCTAATTCCTTTCACATTTATAGGTGGAGGTAATTGTTCAATTGCTTCAATTTTAGCTCTATCTACCTCGATTCCTCATTCAGACACTAGGTGTCCCAGCACTATACCTTATCTAACTATTAAGTGGCATTTTTCCTAGTTAAGAACTAAGTGATTTTCTTAACATCTTTGCAAAACTCTATCTAAGTTTTCAAGACAATCATCAAAAGTTTTTCCATAAACAGAAAAATCATCCGTGAAAACTTTCATAATCTCTTCAATCATATCAGAAAATATAGACATCATGCATCTTTAAAAAGAAGCTGGAGCATTACATAGCCCAAAAGACATTCTACGATAAGTATAAGTTTCGTATGGACATGTAAATGTAGTTTTTGCTTTGATCATCGAGATGGATAGCGATCTGATGATACCTAGAAGATCCATCAAGAAAATAGAAGAAAGAATGATCGGCTAAACGCTCTAACATCTCATCAATAAAAGGTAACATAAAATAATCTTTCTTTGTTGCTTTATTAAGCTTTCTATAATCTATGCACATCTGCCATCCTGTGACGGTTTGTTGAGGGATTAACTCATTCTTCTCGTTCTTAACGATATTCATGCCTCCCTTTTTAGGCACTACTTGGACAGGGCTCACCCACTCAATGTGTGGCATAGGATAAATGATCCCGGTGTGCAATAGCTTCAAAACCTCTTTCTTAACGACCTCCCTCGTCACATTATTAAGTCTAGTTTGGGGTTCTCTAGAAGGTGGAATATTTGGATCTGTGGGAATACGATAAGTGCAAATAGCAGGACTGATTCCCTTGAGGTCTTGGAGTGAATAGCCAAAGGCTGAACGATGTCTTTCTAAGACAGCCAATACGCGAAGAGTTTGCTCTTGAGTGAGTTTATCACTTATGATCACAGGAGACTCTGGATCATTATCTAGAAAAGCATATCTAAGATCGGCAAGTAAAGGTTTAAGCTCGATAGGAGGTTTAGGTGGATCCGCAAACTCATCTAAAGGTTTAGGCTTAGAAAAGTCAGCTTCTTCTATGCAGAATTGAGTGTCATCATCTAGACCTAGTTCAGTCAAGAATTCTAGAGAAGCAGCCATAAATTCTTCCAACAGATCAGATTGAAGATGTGGTTCGATCTTAGCATTTAGAGAGTGACATATGGACATCGGGAATTGGAAACCTTTGCCTAAGCAAACATTTAATTTCCCTGTTTATCCTTCATAGAAAAGTCTTCTAAGAGGTTGTCCTATCAGCAGGTCAAAGTCCCATATATCAAAGATATAGAAACTCAAATGAACCATAGTCCCTTCTACCTGGATGGGTAGGACATGCAAAATTCCCAAACTGGGGACAATTTGTCCTGAAAGACTTTTCATCAACTTCATTGTTGGGGTTAATGACATGTGCTTCAATAAATTTTGTGCAAGTGAAGCAGACATGATATTAATACCCACAACCGGATTATAGAGAGCATCATAGTGGTCTAAATCAATTTGGCAACGTATTGGGATAGAAGGTGAATCCAAACAGATCACATTAGAGGAAAACTCTGATTCTTCCAACCATTCATTGATTTTGATCGACACTAGCTCTCCTGAGGTGCTTTTATAAGAAGAACCCTTAGAAAGATCTAAAGATTTTCTAAAATGTTTACGATGATTCTGTGGTTTCTTTATAGAATAGTAGTTCAAGATGTTTTCAAAATCGGCAAAAAGATCAGTCTCGATATCAAGCATAAAATCAGGAAATGGAATTTCTTTCTCTTTGGGTGGCTCAGAACATGGGGTAGCTAAAGTAGATGGTATGTCTAGCAAAGGATTAGGTTTAGCTACTTGAGGTTCTACTTCTAGTATATTATCAGATTCAGAAGCTAAGATTTGATCTAGGATCGATCTTGCTTTCTCAGAGGAAAGATGCAAAAATGATCCTCCAAAAGTTGTATTGAGCAACTATGAATTATTTCTATGAAGACCTTTGTAAAAATGTTGAAAAAGAATAGGGTCTTGTAAACTAAGGTCCGGGCCAGAATCTAAAAGAGTGGTAAAACAATTTCAGGATGAAGCCAAAGATTCATTGTGTTTTTGTTTGAAGGTCAGAACCTTGACTCTAGGGTCGACGATTTGGAAAATGGGGTAGAAATCTAGACAAAAAGTGGAACGTAATAATCCCCAATCTCCTTCCTGCTTACCTACAACTTTACTATACCATTGTCTAGCTTTTCCCATCAAAGAAAAAGGAAATAGCTTCCAACGTAAAGTTTTATCAGACAAGCCTTCTATGCGAAGACAATCACAGGTTTGTTCAAAATCTTGGATATGTAGGTAAGGATTCTCATCTTCCTCTCCTGAAAAGGATAGGCTTTGGACCATTGCAATCAACCGCGGACTCAGCCTATAGTTAGGTATTTGGATTGGTTGTGATGATTCCCATGGCACAAGGTTGGTCTCCGAGGGTGCAGAAATTTTAAAGATAGGAATGTAATTTATGTCATCTATAAGGATGGAAAAAGGTAAGAAAAGAAAAAAGGGAAAGAATAAAAAGATAAAAGTATGAATACAAGGTAGAGCAAGACTTAGAACATCTTTCTCCCCGGCAACGGTGCTAGAAATGCTTGTTGATATTGGTTACGCACACAGAAAAAATCAAAGAGAAATAATCCACAAGCGCACGGATATCGGTGAGCACTTCACCCAGGAGATAATTCCAGAGTATCATTATTTATTTATCCGCTAGGAGAAAACATGTGAAGACTAACCAAGTCTTTACTACTACCCCTGAGCTGCAAGCAAGGTAACGTGATATAAGGGATATAGAGAAAACTACAATGGCACCCTAGTTCTAACCTATGGCAAGCTATGATACTATTGCTCTGATGGGGACGTACCGAAGGAAAAGACACCATAGAGGATGCTTAAACCTAGCAAACAAATCCTACTAGTCCTACTAACGGGAGGAGGCTCCAAAGGATCAACGAGGTTGTCACCCCCACGACCTACCACCGATCCGGCTAGATAGGGGATATCTACGAGTACCCGAGTCTAAGCACCATGCTTACACTGTGAATGATTACTCTACCCTCAACGCGAAGAGAATAAGTAAACTCGTAAACCATAGAACAATAATAAAATATACTTACTAGTATTAAACGTCGAATCACCGAAGAATCTTAGAAGCAAGCTCTAGGGTAGGGAGACTTGATCCCGAAGGTACAGCCGGAGAGGAGACACGACAGGCCGGGCTTCCTCCAACTCTCCCCTCTACTCCATTTCTCTCAATCTAGAAGTAACTCTAATCTCACACAGAGACTACAAAGCTAATCTCTCTTGAATGCTAGGCTCCAGAGAGGTGATCCATACAAGGGACCCCTCTTAGGCGAATTCTCTCTGGAAAATAATGAATCAGGGTTTCTGAATTGCTCTCAGCAAAGGCCAGGGGCCTTGCTTATATAGCCCTTTCCGATGAACATCGGTTATTGGATCAAACCGACTTAAATCAACGACTTATATTGCATCTTAAAGGCAGTGGAGGCATGATCCGCGAGCCTCCCCCTGATTGGCTATAGGGGGAGGGCGCCCGCCCTAGGGGCTAGGGTGGCTGCCCTGGCCTGTTGCCAGATGGGCCCCTCCCTCCAGGGGTTGCCTTCCCGAGCCTTCTAGAGTCTTCTTTTTCGTACGTAGGTCTTTTCTCTTTATGTAAACCTGACATGTGGGCCTTCTATGGTTATTTTCAGCTGGCACCCTATAGAAATAGATATTCACCAAAACTCATAGAATTCTATTAGTTAAACCCCTAGTCTATGGTGGTAATTCTTTTTATTGCATACTTTCGGTTAAGTTGGCGGTTAAAATTGATAGTTAATTACCATCAACAATTAGTGAGACCAAAAGACATGGCTAGGTATTTATATAGTCCATACTGTAACAGAACCACCCAATTATATGAGATTAAGTAGGAAAATCATCCAACGGGAGGACAATTTAACAAACTTAATCCCGTATAACCCGGTAGTCCGTGAAATCTCGATGGATTTCAAACCATTTCACATAACAGCCAAGATCGTACTAAGTTTAGCGGTCACCATCATAAGTTACATAAAAGTTTGTGGCATAAAATACATCGGAGTTTAAACATAGTTATTACAAACCAGGTTCGAATAAAAGTAGCGGAAGCAGTAGTTCAAATCACGCACACACACAGCGTTTTGAATAAAGTGCCAGCTTGTGATCATCTCTAGCAAAAGCATCAGACGAGAAGTAGCGAATGACCATTGCCCATGGTCCTAATCTTCGCCCATCGCAGGATAGAGGCAGTTGATACAGTAGCCGTAATACATCTGCCCATCTGTAACAAGTGGGAACGAAGCCCTAAGTACGAGAAGATACTCAGCTAGACTTACCCGACAGAACCAAAATAAAATGACACCAAGGATCATGATAGGCTTTCTGGTGGGGTAGTTGACTCATTTGCAAGAAAAGCATTTTCATCTTAACAATTCTTTTCTAAAAGTATGCAGTAATTTAATCTTTATTACCCTATCAACTATGTTTGCATCTGTGCTAGAGTAATATATAATTAAGCAAGTAAGGATTACCAATGCTTATTAACAATAATTACCATGTCATCTTCCACATAACTATCCAAGTGTTTCATCAATATTACTACGATGAAGTAGCTCAAGTCAAGTGTTCACTATCCAGTGAACGATGGCGATTCGAATCGATTATTAACCAGCTGGTAATTTATTCCTCATACAAACCTCACTCACCCGCTAAAGTGAGGTATTGGTCACCGAGTCAACCATTCGGTAAAGTCGCGAGCTTGCCAGGAACGACATGTACCCGGGGGCCGCCCGACTGCTCTTTGGCCTTATCATCGCGCTCCCGTATCCTGCCACTACTGCTCTGGTACAGTGCGTTGTGGGCAATCCACTCAGCTCGAATAATCTCCCAGCTTCGCGGTCGAAAGGTACATTATTCGGCCAGCTAAATGTGAGGCATGCGTTCAACATGACTCGAGGCCCAACAATGGTCGGTCCTTAATCAACACAGACGGAAAACACTACAATCCAAAACCCTGCAAGTTTCCGTCCGGTCTCAGGTTCATTTCGACACTTAGTTATTCTCATATGACATACTTTCACATAAATCCAGGTAATCCCCTATAGCTCGCGGATGACAGGCAATCACCCGACTTCTACCGTTCTAAGCAAACTAAGCAATTATTGACCGTGGACACCAGGGTGACAAGGATCGGTAAAGCAAGGTGAAACAAGGTATAATGCAGAAACGGTTGCAAACAACTCCTAAACTTAATGCAGCAGTTTAAGTAAAGCATTAATAAAATATTTGCAAACCGGGGGAGAGAAATGCTCCGGGGCTTGCCTCTCTCAAAAGAGCTCGGACGGTGGTTGGGGCACTCTGGAAGATCTTCACCGACCTCCTCTTCGGCTTCGGTTGCCTCCTGCTCTTGCACCTCGGACTGCTCCTCCGGGTCCTCGGGAACTGCTACCTAGCTCACTTCCTGTGATCCTGTATGATGCAGAAGTATAAGTGCTCATGCCTAGGTGCATTGCAGGGATGACATGAGATGATGATGAATGAATGAGATGTAATGAGCATGTTACTTTATTTGGATTGCGTGGAACTGACGACTCTTCTACAAGGTAGTCTATGCCATTCAAGAACATGTACTCAAAAACTACCATCACTAATCTCTACCATGCAAAGGCACACTGACACTTAAGATGCTTCAAAGATACACCAAAGCATAGTTTACTAACTAATCTTGCATTAAAGGTTGAGTGTAAACCCTAATTAGCACTATGCTTGAACAGCAACACATAATTTGGTAGCACAGAAAAATCTTAGAAAATTACAGCGGATTACTAACATCAATTCTAGCATGCCACAAAATTTTCATTGCATTTGGATTATTAGAACTGTCTATACAAAAATAACAAGCTATGGCCTAAAAACGAGCATGAAAATACTTTGCATTATGAAAAGTATCAAACAACAGATTTAGTAATTTTCCTACTTTCTACACAGTAAATAATCACTGTAGAAAAATTATTACTTGCATGTTTTATTCACATTTATTTAATTAACAAAAATAGCAAATACTAGTGATAGAAAGCATTTGAACTACACCTACACATTTTTCTATAGAACAGGCATGATATATAATTTTTCTAGCAAGTACATGGCACAAAAAGATTAACAAACTTGGAATCACATTTTTCTGATTTTTCTATAATTTATTATCAATTTTTCAAGAAAACACCAATTCCAAGGATTAAATAAAACACTACAGAAAAGTAATGGAATATTGACATGCAATATTTTTATATTGTAGATCTGGTTCCAATGAGTCTATAGAAATTTATTTCACAATTTTTGGAGCTGAAAGGACTACAAAAACATTTTCCAAAGTATTTTTCATCGTGAAATAATAAAAGAAAACAGAAAACGATTTTCCTTATTGATACTGGGCCGGCCCGTGGAAGCCAACCGGCTCGTGGCCGTTTTTGGCCTGAGCGCGCGCGGGGGCGAAAGGCGAGCCGACCCGCTCGGAGGCGCGGCCCACAAGCGCGGCGGCCCAGCGGAACTCGAGGGGAAAACAGAGGGCGGCCTCGCCGGCGCTCTAGACCGCGGCAGTGCGGCGGTTGCCGGCGGCCAACGGCCATCTCCGGCCATGAGCTGACCAGCAGGCGTGTGCACGGTGTTCGCGAGTAGATGGTGAACTCAGGAGAGGGGTTCATCGGGATGGAGAGGGAGCGAGGGTGCCGGTGGGCGGAGCGCGAGCTCGACGGCCCAGCTCGGTGGCGCGTGCGGGAAGAGCTCGATTGAGCCTTACCGTAGGCGAGCAAGGCACACGGTGGCCCGTTCGAAGGAGAGGAGAAGGTGGCGGAACGTGGAGCGCAAGCAATCGGGTGGTGGCGGTTCACCGGCGTTGGAACGCGACGGCGGAGACGGCGTACCTACAGAAATTGGTTAGATAAAACCAATGCCACTATCCTAGATAGATCATATTCTAGGGCTTATACTTATTTACGTAATTTTACCGCATTCTATTTTTCGTAAAGCTTTTGTTGGTAAAATTTTTAAGTTTTTGAAAGAGTTATTGGCTCTGATACTAGCTATGGCAGAACCGCTTGAAATAGCATACTTTCAGAGGTGCTTGTCTTCCACTAGACACTAAGCACCCTAAAAGTAAGCTAACATAGACAGTTCCATCGAGACACCCCAAGGGAGAACTCGAAATAATCCATGTTTTACATCTAGAATCCCAGACACAAATGAGACCAACCCATTCCACTCCTGTCGAGAGGTTGAGGTCCCTATCCAAACTTGGACTCCAAGCCCCCACACTTGAGACACAGCCACAATGTGGTGCTTAGACCTCCACCTTTCCCCACCTTCAATCAGTCAGTCCAGAAAGAGCCAGAACCCACGACAAGAGAGAAACGAGTCTTCCCGCTCCCATAAACAAGTATGTGCTCAGAATAATAAGTCTATGACCTAACTACCATCCACAGCAATGGACGGTCCTCGATAGACACGGACAGGGAAAACAGTATAACCAAGCTCAGCCCCGTGACCGAGGGACACAACTTATTACACCCAACAATAACCCCTTCCTTATCCCTGTCCGGTCACCATTTTCTTTCCATCATTTTATCAGGAGAGTAATAATAATATTCACCTACTTGTGAGTAACGATAGGTTACCCACGCTACCGACAACCTAAGCATAGCAACTACTCAAACCTGCACTAGTAAGACTCTTAGGATAGATAGATATATATATATGCATGTGTTTTCCATAAAATTCCTGCAACGTAAATGCACAACACACACACACACACACACACACACACACACACACATATATATATATATATATATATATATATATATATATATATATATATATATATATATATATATATATATATATATATATATATATATATATATATATATACACACACACACACACACACGGTGATAATCAAAATGACGGTTATGCACCGGGGCTTGCCTTGGGCAGGCCTGGTGTCAGCTGAGTCAGTCAGTGGCGGCTCTGGGACCTCCTCCTGCGTGAGAATCTCCTCCTCGTACTCCTCGACGATCTCCTCGAACTCGTGATCGCCGATGGTCACAATTTCCACCGACTCGTTCTCTATATGGATGCGATGATGATGATGATGATGCAACGATTTAGTATTTAGGCAACAACAATTCTCAAAATAAGAACACATATGCTATATTAACAAGCTAGCTCTAATGACTATGATACTAAGCTAACCATCATCTCTATCAAATCAGATGTCAAGCTCATCCTAACAAGTGCTAAATTTCATAGATCAATATTATTCTCTTATTCTTATTAAGGTTTAATATAACCAAAGCAAAGGACATTTAGTTACCATAATAAACAATCTAACTTAGGGCTACAAAAATTACAGTAAGCACATAATAATACAATGAAGCTATTGTAAAAATTTCAGGATTATTGCTAGCACCATTCTACCACTAAAATTCCTACAATTATAAATCTAAATAATACTAAGCATCTCAAATATTTTAATGGTCCTTAGCAACAACACAGGTATGTATGAACTAACTATGCTAACAGGTAGACAATAATTTTAGGAACCTAACAAAATTAGTTTCGCAATTTTTGGACACCTATACGAATTTATATTAATTATACAAATCTAACTCAAAAATTAAAATGGAAAACTATTACTAATTCCTAAGCAAAAGAAAAAGGCGGATTCAACCATGCGGCCCACATACGCGTGGCCCGTGCGGACGCAGCCCACGCGCGAGACGGCCCACGGCGGGAAAGCCCGCGCGCGCTGGAGCTTTTGCAAGATGATCCTCAGACTCCTGCCGAACTACGCCTAAACCCTAACACTATTCTGCCCTCGCTCTAACGAATTCGTTTAACCCCTTGGGTTTTCCCTAATTTATGCACACACACACCGCGGGCAACCCTGTGCACGGCGGCGCGGCGAGCGGTAGCACTGGGTGGCTACGCCGGCCACCAGAGGCTCGCGTAGGTCCACCTAACGGGCCAACCTTCACCTACAACCCTAGCACCTACACTAAGCGGTGGTGAGGGGCAGCGAGACTCGCTGGAGTGGGCGGCAACGACGCGCGGTCATTCGCGACAGCGGCGCGACCATTCCAGACAGCTATGACTAATAAGCGATCAACGAGCTAATGCAGGAGCACCAGGAGCTTACTGCGGACTCGACTGGCGCGGTGGTTGAAGCGGACGAAAATTGGTGACGGCTCGCCCCGTGCGATCGAGCCATGTGGCGGCGCACCGCAGCGGACACGACCGCGTTAGTGGTGCCGGGGTAGCGGTAGCGGTTCGGCTGATGAGCGCAGGGCGAAGAGGGAGTCAAAGCGGAGCTAATGGTGCAGGTGGACCGGCCTCGGGTGGTTAGATGGAGGAGTTGCCATCAGCTTTGGCCGAACACGGCCTTATCGGCCCGGTGGCGAGGGAAGCGCCAAATTAGAGCTTGGCCGGGCTCGATTCAAGGCGGGGTAGGGTCGGGCGGCTAGGTGGCTTAATGGTAGAGCCAGAGACACGACGAATCGCGATGGTGACTTCTCCCTGCTGGATTTAATGGCGCGGCGAAGTCCTCGCCTTGGCGGGACGCGACTAGCTGCTAGCGAGTTGGCACACGTGCAAGCGCTACGAGCCAACATGGCTAGAGGGAACTTGCGCGTGCCCACGACCGGGCATGACATGTGCGGCCACAGTGACCTAAATGGCGAGGCAACAGCGCCGGTAGCAGGGACAATGCCTGTGCGGCGAGGCGAGCAGTAGCAGCAACGGTCGCGCCATAGCGCGAGGCAGGGAGGGCAGTAGCACAATGGCAGTGGGGCAGCGGGTGGGGCAGTAGATCGGCAGGGCGGCAGCAGCAGCCGTCAGGGTGCAGTGGCCCACAGCTGGAAGGCAAGCAGCCAGCCGCAGCCAGGCCACAGCCAAGCCAGGTCGGCCTTGGTCAACCAGCGTGCGGCAGTGTGAGCACGCACGGCACGGCTGCGCGGGCAATCGCGCGCACAAGCCAGGCAGCCTAATTCTGTGTTCATGCATGGATTTAAAGCGTCTCTCAAAACTAATCCAACTCGGTTGAGGCTAAACCACCTTGACCATGCTAAAGGAAGTAAAACATCAGGCTACCATAAGGAGCAAAAACATAGCACTGACCTTTAGCTAAATTTTCAAGAATTAATTCACCAACATAGCATTGTTATACTGTTATTAGACTTAAAGAATTTTTCTAAGTCTTCATCTGGATTTGATTTCAATTTCCATTTCTAAGCTATTGGAAATACTAGCTAACAATATTATTTTTCTAAGACAAGAGTTGCATTGTTATCTACAAAGTTTGTACTCCAAACTTTATTTAGGTGTTACATACATGTTCTATAAGATTTTTGCCCAATAAAAATTGGTTTTCAACCCTACTTGATATAACATAAGCTCTTGAATCCTTTTTATTATCATTTGTATTGATCATTTTAAGTGACAAGAAACATATCTTCACACTTTATCACATGCATTATCACATAAACATGATGCTCATGACATGATTTAGCAGTTTGTTTAAAGTGTAACACCGAGGGTGTTACATCCACGAGCCTGCCGAGCCCATCCACGAGTCATCGGCATCGTTCGCTCGCTGGATTCACCACCAGGGAGCTAATGTAGAGGTGGAGAGGGAGAGGAGCGTCGCCACGGGGAGGCCATGACGTCACCGGAGTTGATGTAGAGGTGGAGGGGGAGGAGCGCCACCGTGAGGAGGCTGGATCCGGCCTCCACGCCACCACCGGGGTTGATATAGAGGTGAAGGGGGAGGAGTGCCTCTGTGGGGAGGCCGGATCCGGCCTCCACGCCACCAGATCCGGTGTCCACACCACCGCGGGAGTTGATGTAGAGGTGGAGGGGGAGGAGCACCGCCATGGGGATCCAGCCTCCACGCTGCTGCCGGAGTTGATGTAGAGGTGGAGGGGGAGGAGCGCCGCCGTGGGGAGGCCGGATCTGGCCTCCACACCACCGGATCCAGCCTCCACGCCGCCGCCGGAGTTGATGTAGAGGTGGAAGGGGAGGAGCATTGCCATGGGGAGGCCGGATCCGGATCTCTGAAGGGAGGAAGGGCAGCCACCGCCACCGGATCTCACGCCGGGAGGAGGGTCGCTACCACCACCGGATCTCGTGACGGAGGGAGGAGGAGAGGGGCGGCGGGATAGGGAGGGGGCGACACCGGGAGGGGAAGGGGAGGGGGCGCCGCCAGGAGGGGAAAGGAGAGGGGCGGCGGGATGGGGAGGGGAGGGGAGGGGAGAGGGGTGGCGGGATGGGGAGGGGAGGGAGGGAGCGCGTGAGAGTGCCGCACGCCTATGCGTGGCTTCGGTGTGGGAGGAAGGTTGCGGCGCTTCTGGAGAGAGAGAGAGAGAGAGAGAGAGAGAGAGAGAGAGAGGAGTGGAGTGATTATGAAACCCTAAGTGACCATATTTATATTTGGAGGACGATATTGGGCTAAAAACAGTAGCGGACTAGGCCAGAACTTGAGGCAGGCCTTATAGACGACCGCCTCGTTTAATCGATCATTAACCGAGGCGGTTCTGTTATAATGCCCGTCTCGGTTAATGATTAACCGAGGTGGTTGTTGGCCCGGCTGCCGTGCCTGGAATAATCGAGGTGGGCAACCAGGCCAACCGCCTCGGAGCCCCAAAGTGAAACGCTGTGCAAAATATTTTGTGTAGTAGTGAGGTGAGAACGAAGCTAACGCCCACACAAATGGTAACCTTATCCTTGCACCTCATCTAGGAGGATGGCGCCGGCGCAGGCCACACGCCGCACCATGCCATCGCGGCTCATGTGAAGCCCGAATTATGCATACGTTGCGAGCCTGAACCGGGGCCTCAAATGCACGGTTCGGTGCATCGATTTCGTTTGGCACATAGAACTAAACAGACCGTCGCGTCGAGCGGGATGGTGCAACGGATCGCGGGAGGAGGCCAACCAATCGCCCGTGGTTCTTCATGTTTCTTGCATGTTCCGTGACTCATGAGTGTATGTTCCATCAAAAAAAAACTCGCAGAGTGTATGTGCTTTTTTTTTTGAACTGACGAGTGTATGTGCTGAGCCACGGAAAAAAAATTTCGGTGAAGGCTGGCTGCAGCGACTCTCCGTGCAGACCCCCAATCATATATTGACACGTCATACCACGGCAGCGTGGCTCAATTGGTACATCGGTTTGCTCCATGCCTCTGCTTTCGGCTTGGCTCATCCGATAGACAAGAAAGCCCATTAGCGCCGCAATGATGCAGGAAAAGGCTGCGACCAACATCGTGACTACGTGAGCGCCGCCAACAACGCCCAAGCGGTTGGAGTTGTGATCTGAGACGCCTGTCATCGTCCGCCGCCGGCAATCTGATCTGCGGCGCACGTACCTGACGCCTCACGGTAGCAGCCGGCCGCCAGGGTGCCCTCGCCGCTGCAATACATGGACGACGGTCTACCCTTGAGTGTTGCCGCTGATGACGCTGTGGCACGAGAGGATATTGCAGACGCCGATGATTCTCCGCACACCATTAATGCAACAGAGGTAGTAGATGTACTATTGTTTGTGCAATATTTTCGTCATTGGTTACCATAAAAATGTCTCAACTTATCTTTGGGCTTGGAGAACATCCATACAGGCACTACACCCGTGGTGCTGTCCAACATCATAGAGTCAACATGCATTTGACTGCAAACCTAGATCCGAGTTTACTATAATCAGTACAGACTCTCAGACTACAAAGAAGGATACAATCATCAAACTGCAGTCCTATACAAAGTTCTAAGTCTGTCACTGGCATTCCATCGAGCATGTGCTGGGCTGCGGGCGCACTGATCCTTCCTCGCACGACGACCTTCGCCAGCATCATCAGCGGCGGATGGACAACCCAAGGGGAACGCAGGTGACCTTCGCCCTCCCTTGCCGCCCCGGAGACACCATCCAGCAGCACTATGGCACGCGCCGCGTGCTTGTCGACCCTGCCGCGTCGGCGGTGACGAGTCGTAGGGCACTGCAGGAGTGACGTGACTGGCCTTCATCCTCCCTTGCCTCCCCCGGAGATGCGCCGCGTGCGCCTCGGCCTGGTAGTGGCAGGGCGACAGTGACGCGGTAGTACCGCTACAGCGTGAAGTCTTCACTCTTCAGTTGCCATCTAATCTAACTCGGCTACTCCTGCTGTTCTGCAAGCCGGGCCGCAGCCTCGCAGCGGAGTCGATGTGCCGAGGGAAAGTAGCAGCGGACGAGCCGATCCTCACCTGGCCGTGCGACGAATTGCTCGGGCACGTGGCTATCATCCGCGCTAGGTCTGCTCGGAGCGTCGCAGCCTTCACCTTCACTTCCCATCCCAACCCAAAATATTTCCTCTTACGTTCATCACATCAAATCTTTCGACGCATGCATGGAGCATTAAATGTAGGTAAAAAAAATAAGTAATCGCATAGTTTGTCTGTAAATGTCGGAACAAATCTTTTGAGCCTAGTTAGTCCATGATAGAACAAATTTTACCAAATAACAACGAAAAATGCTACAGTAACTTTTCACCTGTTTTTCGCGAAGTGAACACACCCGAGCCACGCGCTGCCGAGATACAGACCTTTCCCAACGTGCTGGGCCACTGAGCTAGAAATAGCTGCTGGCGGGCCAAACTAAAGAACAGCTCTGGACTGCCGACGTAAAGCTGGCCGCCATTGCTGTGGTGTACTAATGGCCTGCCCAAGGTTTCGCCAGCCATTGCACAGCATGCCTCTTTTTTTTTAAGACCCGGTTACAAACACGCTCACGTACACGAACGTACCCTCACCTCTATAAATAGCGTTGTTAAATCCTAAATTAAATTTAAAAAAATATGGCAGGTTCCACCACACAAAACCCAACCAACTAAGCTATGCTCAATTCACACACCACATGCCTCTTCATGTTAGGTTACTGAAGAACTGATGTGTCGTGTACATCACGTATATGGAGAAAATACCTTATCTCACATTGGAAGAGGAAATGATTTTATACTTAGTATCGAAAGATAAATCTTAGTAATATAGCATTGAGTTTATTTTTTATTCTTATACAGCACTGTCGTAATATTTGGCCTCTCACATCATCAACTATGAATGAAAAAGACCATTTTACCTATGTTTCATGTGTAGCCGCATCAGTATGTTAATAGTAATATTTTTATTGCACAAATTTTTAATAGTATTATTTTTTGACATAGAACATCATTTTTTTTTTACCAATACAATATTTTCGGTCCATAAACATCTTTGGCATTACCATTCCTTTTACAAATTATTTATGATAGTACAATTTTGTCGACAGTACCAAACACACAAATTTGTGTATATGTGAACTTGATGTGCGTTTGTTCACAAAATTGTACTGCCATAAATAATCTGCACAAAAAAGATTGCACTGGCAATAAAAAAACATGGCCATATCTAACGGCAGTGCTATACAGGGAAACAAAGACGACCCTATGCTATATTTCCTTTCAATGCTACATAAATAACCATGTCATATACCAATGCGAAAATAAGGATTTTCTCGTGTATAGGGCGGAGCTATATTCAACGTGCAAAATTAAAAAGATAGTAGAAACAACCAAAATTTCATAATATACTTTTACGGGTAAAAATTGTGGGGGGAGATCCCCACTGTATTTACATTCCACGTCATAGGTTCTTACACCCACAAGGTGTAAAATTTTCACTATATAGAGCAAGACCAAATTCAAGAGTTTTGCTTCTTTGAGGGCCATGACACAAGTGATCTTCGAAGCAATTGACATGTGTCCGATATGCTCTTTTTATCCACCTTGTTTCTCGCATAATCCGAGTTTGAGTAACCAATCAACTCAAATTGTGATCATTTGTGGTACCATAATCCAACACTAGGTGTATGCCTCAAGTACCTCAATGTCCTTTTGACGGCGGTCAAATGACTCTCTTTTGGTGAGGCTTGAAATCTAACACATATGCATACATTAAACATCACATCCGGTCTTAACGAGGTCAAATAAAGTTGGCTTCTAATCATAGACCGATACACCTTTTGATCAACTGGTTCACCACTAGCATCCCAATCCGAATGACCATTTGTGGTCGTATGTGTTCTAATTGGTTTGGCATCTTCCATTTTAAATTTCTTGAACATGTCTTTAATGTACTTGTCTTGGCTCACAAAGCTTTCATTCTTCCTTTATTTGATTTGAAGACCAAGAAGTAACTCAATTGTCCATTCATAGACATGTCAAACTCTTGATCGTCCATCATTTTTTCAAACTCCTCACAAAATTCTTGATTTGTTGAACCGAAGATAATATTATCAACATATATTTCACACAAAGATAAATCTTTTCTGATCATTTTGGTGAAGAGTGTTGTATGAACCTTGCCTATCTTAAATCCCTTTGAGAGTAGGAAGTCCCTCAACCTCTCATATAATACCTTTTTAAGATTATGCACGTGGTTGAGTTTCTTGCAACCTTCAAAACTGAGCGGTTGCTCCACGTACACTAGCTCATTGATGACTCCATTCAAGGAAGCGACATTCATATTCATTTGATATAGCTTGATTTTGTTGAGAGAAAGCACATGCCAATAGTTATCGTATAGCTTCCATCTTGCAAGTTGCAACTGGTTGGAGGAACACTAGAACTTAATGGTTGAACTTCTTGACTTAGACTAGCACTTTGCACTTGCAACTTGTTGAACTTAGACTATCCTTGGGGATGAATTGTGCACTGCAGGGCTAAAGAGGAACGTGAGGCCAAGAAGGGAGTGAATTGAATCACTTAAAATTTAACATCTAGGGCTCAAACTTGATTACACTAGAAAAGCCATAAACTAACTAGCATCATGTGCACCTTTGGTTTTTCTACAGCATTCCCTTGGGAGTTACAACTAGGATAAGGCAAAATCACACGTTATCATTTCCTTCTTGTTCAATGTACTCTGCGTATATGTCACACCCGGTTTTAAGGACAAAACCAGACATACACCATATGTGAAATAAAGAAGACAAATCTCACATATAGCCACAGATAAGTGTAATATCAAAAGACAAATGCTTATTTAACATAACGCAATAGTATAAAATATACCTTAAAGAGCAACACAGCGGAAAGACAACTCCGAACACCGGGTGCAACCTTCACTCCAGGATCAAACTAACTGGTTGATCACAAGCCTAACAATTCCAGAATCTAACAGTCTGGTACCCTTCCTGAGATGTGGGGAAATAGCAAGAGTGAGTCCATGTCGAACTCAACAAATATAACATAGGGTTCATGAAACTCAAAAAGTTTGACACGGGTTACTGCAATAACTTTTAGTGAGTCATCTTTTTAGCAGTTGAGTAGCAACAAGTTTACCACAATCCCAAATAACCTCATGATCATGTAAACAAGAATAATGTATAGCAAGAAACAATAATCATTAGTGAGCATCAATATCATCAGTATTATCATTATCATCAGTGTTCATCATTTATTCTGTAAGGGTCCAAGGCCACTCGTGACCGTGAGCACGGCTGTTATAACAGTTTTACACTCTGCAGAGGTTGTACACTTTCACTGTGAGTCGTGATTTACCCTTTCGCCCGAGGTAGCTAATCTCTTGACCCACTTCCAAGGAAGGTCGGCAGGGTTCACTATGAAGTCTTTCAAAGGTTCGTCTAACAAGTTAGGGCCATTAGATTCACTCGGCAAACAGATGTAGAGCCCCCCTTCCAAATGGCACAATAACACGCAGCCTATACACATAAGGATAGAGGCCGCACTATACCCGATTCGTCAAGCCGTTCTTATGCCATGAAGGAATACCTCTAACAAGCTAGAAAAGGTCCTCATACTTGACTAAAGCCAGAGCCATATAGCCCTCACAGTTGTACTGTAAGTCCCGGATTTTCGCTTACAGATAAGTCCTTAGGGAGAGAAACTAGAGCACCATAAAAAACAACCAAATATGCTCTAGCCCTCTTGAACCATATTGCTTTAAAGCATCATTTAAACTTTTATTGCATATATCATTAGTCAAGTTACAGATCATGATTATTCAAAAAGAGCACTAGCATCACTACCCAATGCAATGTCCCATAGGTGTCAAGGTACAAGATACAAAAGCTATGATATCCTTAATGGTAACAAGGTAGACACATGCACATGAATTAAGTATATTAAAGATGAATAGGAAACAAGGATAATCCCATGTTATACTTGCCTTAAACACCGATCCTTCGGTAAGCTTTAATCTTCAACGTTCTTCTTCTTCTTCTTGATAACCTCGTATATCTCACCGACTGGACTTGATCAATAAATCATCACACACACATCGAGCAATCATACACGAAGCAAACAATAGATCTAAATTAGAACAGTACATCAATCATACAAAAATAAATAAAAGAGTTTGAAACACGATTCTACGCATCACTACGAACACACAGACACGAAAAGCACACTAATCAGAGCTACGGTTGAAAAGATACATCTACCGAAAGATTTGCTCATAGGAGAAAATATAAAACTATTAGCTTCATGAGTTTTAATTATATAATAACATATATAAAATATTTTATAAATACTATATACGGAATTAAGTCAAATTTAGATTCAAATTATAAAACTAAAGTAAAACAAATCATATTTTATTTACAAAACCCAGTTGCATAATTATTAATCAAGATATGATTTAAACCATAAAATTTCAGAATTAGTAATATGGTAAACACTGTCACTAACGCGTAGATCTCGTTGCTATGAATCTAACGCAACTCGAATGAGCTAAAACGGATCTAAAACGTAGAAGATATGATTTTAACAAGATCTACTTTATTAAAGTAATAGATTAAATCTCACATCGGAACTTAAAAATAGAAAACCTAACCAACAGTAACACTAACAGTATAACAAGTTTGTAAAACTCTTCTACACGTTACTACGATCACATAGACATAAAGATCACGAAATTTGGATTTAAAACGTAAAAGTTATGAGTTTTCTAAGATTTTCTATAGATAAATAATTACTTTAATATAAACTCGAAAATAAATTATCTCAAACCTACTGTACAGTTCTATAATCATGTAGAGCTCGCAAATACGAATCTAACGCAATTTGAACGGATCAAATCGGAGTTAAAACGGATAATTTATAACTAAAACAAACTCAGTGGCAAAACTATAAATATCAGAAAACGTATTTTTCAATTACCGAGACGAATTACGCTTTCAACAGATCAAAACGTATTTTCGGAAGTTACACGATCAAAATACGCTTTACAGAAAAGAAAACGTAAACCGGGAATACGCTTTGGACTGCGGGTTAAGAACTTAAAAACTTCAGGGGCTCTTTAGCAAGTTTCACAGGCGAACCGGTATCGCGTAATATCAACCGTTAGATTTAAAATGAATGGTTCCGATCGGATCGGGGAGGAAGCCGGCGGCGCTCCAGCCGGAACAGGGCCCGACGGCGACTCTCCGCGGCGGCGCCATGGCCGGGATAACCTATCTCGCGCTACGGAGCACGAGCTTACGAACGGAAAACACAGGGAGAGAGAGAATGACATGGCGAGCTCACCCCGCGCGAAGATGGGACCGGAGGATGACCGGAAGGCGGCGGCTAGCTCGGCAAGGCGGCGGTGGAGGCGGAGCTTCGACAGTGGCGCGTCGAGACGACTAGAGCGGCTCCAAAAGGATGGAATGGGGGCGGAATAGTGCGGGGGTCTTGTTTTTATAGCCCGAAGGCGGTTCTAAGAAAGGAAGGAGGGAGATTTGGCGGCGGATTCGGTCGGTGGAGGAAGGAAAGCTTCGTGCCGGCAGCTTGGGGAAGGGGACGCGACTGACGCGTGGGCCCAGGCTGTCAGCGACGCGAAGGAGAGAGGAAGGCGCTCGCGCGATACTGGGCCGGCGGCTGCGGCTGGGCTCGGCCCATGCGGGGGCAGAGCGCGGGAGAGGGAAAGGTGGGCCGCCGAGGCAGGCCGGGGAGTTGGGCTGCGGGAAAGTTTCGGCCCGAAGAGGAAAATTCCCTTTCTCTTTTTCTTTTTCAAACTTTTCAAAGCCAATTTTCAAAAGATTTTCAAATCCAAATTTGAATTTGATCAAACCACTCATCTCAAAAATTTAAATGCAACAGCATGAGTGCACAAACATGTTTCTACTCTTATATTTGATTTAAATTTATAAAAATTATTATTATCCTAAATTTGCATGCTCACCAAAAATATATAAAAAATCATATTTTTCCTATTTTTCATTTCTTCAAAATTTCAGGGTGTTACAATTCTACCCCCTTAAGATGAATCTCGTCCCGAGATTCGGAAGATGATGATAAAAGAGATAATGACACTTTGTCTTTATTCGATCCTCATTTTACCAATTACATCTTTCGTTGAGAGTCATGAGGCAGTTTCTCATATCCTGGCTAACTAATCTGCCTAAGCATGATCATCTCTCCTATTGAGCTCCTCCAAAGTTATTTGTTCCTCTGCTATGACTTCTGTAAACTCATGGTCCACTTTGCTACCCTCGGTGTACCTACCTTCTAATTGATCATTCTCATCTCCCTCAGGTAAAAGTCGACCACCTTGATACTCAATTCTTTTCCCTGACGGTGTTGTTAAGAGCATTGTGCACCGAGTACCATGAATCACTCCTTTGTGTGCACAGAGCCATCCATTACCAAGAACCACGCGAATTTTAAGTGACTCCAACACAATGAGTGTCGCGGTGAAGTTTTCTTTGTTTATGACAAGACTGACATTCGGGCATATATGATCTGCCTGCATTTCTCCCACTGGGGTTTGAACTAGCAAAGGCCTCCTCATTGGACACTTCACCATCTTGCACGTCTCTACCATGTCGGTGGAAATGAAAGAATGCGAAGCACTAGGGTCAAATAAAGCAAAAACTTGTACTGAACTTACTTGAATATAACCTCCCACTACTTTGGTAACTCCATGAATTTTATCCATATCCACATTGCTTAGTCTTCCATTGACATAGTTTAGCTGCGCTTTGCTTCCTTGAGCAGGCTTCTTATGGGCTTTCCTTTTTCGCTTTCGTTGTTGTGGATTCTGACTTAGTTCACTCCCCACTTGCTCTTCAACATTGTTGTTTTGATAGTGCTCGGCTTCATTATACCCATAACATCCTTCAATGGCAGAAACATCAATCTTTTCCCACATATTAGTGCGAGACGTCATATAGGGCTCCTGAGTCATGAGACACTACACTTCCTGTCATCAAGTGACCAACATCAGCAACACGAGCAAGTATAGATGATCATAATCATGAACTATCCAAAAGGACAACTCTTGTCTCCATGGATCCAAAATTATCAACCTTGTTCACAGAACATTTTTGCTCAAGAGTGGCAACTCAATCATGGAGACTAACCAATACTTCCAACTAAAGAGTTCAATCTTAATAATCCTTCTTTACATTGGCTACCCCCCTTAAAATAAGAGACACTAAATAGGGTAGCTTGAACCCTTTTCTAGATGAGCTACTTAGCATAAAAGTGTTCTGACATCCCAATAATATTCTTGTGCATGGGTAAGAACAAGAAATCTGAAATTTCTCACGAGCAGAAAATCAGCAGTGCAGTAAAACAGTTGTAACTCTCATTCTGTTAATCCAATGAAACTGTAGTTTACACCGATGGAAAGCTTATAAAATTCTCTGCAACTTTCTTATAGAACACACTTCCAGATTCTGCAGTTAACTTGATCGAAAACAGCACTTATCAGAAACTGTTCCAGGTTTCAGACAGCACAGTTGCATCGTCTTGTGATTTTTGTATCTCCCAATCCAAAATAACTATGAGGGTAGTTCTTGCATTTAGAGAGAGATGTTGAAGTCCACTTTTGTCCAGAATTTTCTCATGATTTTTGGTCTTTCAAGAACAGAGATATAAGTTGATAAAGACAGGCTGCTCCGAAAGACAAGATATAGAAAGCAGGAGATAACCAAAACCCAGCTATTTATTTCATTAATCCTTATACCTTATACATATAAACTAAATGAAATCATGGTCAAAACCCACGAGATCATTTCACTCATTACAAAATTCCAACTCAAGCATAAACATAAGCACAAAATAATTAAACACTTAAATGTTCATTAGCCACACATTAAGATGACTCAACTTGGCTACTAACGGTTTTATTACACGGGACATAACTCCTATTCCTTAAATATGGTGTGATTGTAGCAGTATCCAGAGTAGATAACGTCTCTTACATTCCTTATTGCTTTATATGGACATCTGAATCTCTGCATCCCTCTTTACCATTCTTATAACTCATACCTTAAGATGGGTCAACCTGGCATCCCTAGGTATAGATTTAATACCCTCATACTTAATCCTTTCTCCTGAAAGTGTAGTTAGAAATACTGAACATTGGGCATACTCAATCACTCCTTTATAAGTAGATAACCAGTCTATTCCAAGGATAACATCAATGCCCATTAATTCCAAAACAATGAGGTTTACCTTAAAATTTACCCCCTTTATGTCAAGACTAACTTTTGGGCATACGCGGTCTGCCTTTATTTCACCTCTTGGAGTTTCAACCATAACTGTTTTTCCCTTTGGAAGCATAAGTATGTTATGATCTTTTGCATATTGTCTAGATATGAACGAATGTGAGGCACTGGGGTCAAACAAAACCTTGGCATTTCCTGAACTTACTGGAATTGATCCAAACACGACCTCCTTAGCTCCAGGAATGGTGGAAATATCCACATGTTTCAACCTTCCATGGATGTAATTTCTCTTTAATTTATTTCCCTGCACATGCTCCTTTTGGACATCCTGTCCTGGGTCTCGCTGTTGTGGATTCTTCTGTGGGCAAGATTTGATATAATGTCCTTCCTGCTGGCAATGATAACACTTTCTCTTAGCTGGATCTTTTGTGATGTCATACTCCAAGGAACTGTTGTTTGGTATGCTGCTATCTTGCTGGCCATAAAAGTTCAACTTCGTCCCTTTGGCTTGTTTCTTAGCTTGTTTGGCCTTTCGAGGTTGATACTCCTTATAGGTAATTGTCCACCCATCTATGACTACTTCATGGGGAGTAGTTTTAGCGGGAGGGGCTTCTAACTCTTTAGGGTTTGGATTTGTTTGACAGGGGATCAGGGTTGCATGTGACAATGTAGTATAACTTGCTTGCTGATTGTTTTCCACAAGTGGTTCTAATGAGATTGCCTTTCTCTTCTTGTCCATGTTGATCGCAAAATTTGGATCCACCTTGACTTTCCCCTTATTAGACTCGTTTCGAAGACAGGGAAAACCATAATGCTTACAGCAGTGACATTGTTCCTGCTCTCCAAATGCCTTACTATCAACATCTTTATTGGATTTCATATTCTTCCAAGCTTCTGCTACTTGTATCTTCTCTGACCCCTTGGATATGTTGGCTTGACCTTGAGATAAGCATCGTTGAGAATTCCCATGTTGAGCCATTTCTTCTAGTAATTGGTTTTGCATCGCTAATGGTTTCTTGTCAAAAGTGAGCAAGAGCGACACAATTCAGTCCTCTTAACCTCTGAAATCCACAATCTTCTCGTCACGAGCCGTCTAATAGCAAGGAGAAAAGGTTCAAAATAGAGACAAGGTTTTTATAACAGAACGGGGATAGAATTAAGCATAACTTTGAGAAAATAACAAAGTTAAAGAGAAGCAAGAAATAGGCAACAATGAGAACATGCTAAACGTCCAGTTCTAACTAGGCTTGCGTCCTACAGTCAGCATTGCTCTGATACCAATCTGTCACACCCGGTTTTAAGGACAAAACCAGACATACACCATATGTGAAATAAAGAAGACAAATCTCACATATAGCCACAGATAAGTGTAATATCAAAAGACAAATGCTTATTTAACATAACGCAATAGTATAAAATATACCTTAAAGAGCAACACAGCGGAAAGACAACTCCGAACACCGGGTGCAACCTTCACTCCAGGATCAAACTAACTGGTTGATCACAAGCCTAACAATTCCAGAATCTAACAGTCTGGTACCCTTCCTGAGATGTGGGGAAATAGCAAGAGTGAGTCCATGTCGAACTCAACAAATATAACATAGGGTTCATGAGGCTCAAAAAGTTTGACACGGGTTACTGCAATAGCTTTTAGTGAGTCATCTTTTTAGCAGTTGAGTAGCAACAAGTTTACCACAATCCCAAATAACCTCATGATCATGTAAACAAGAATAATGTATAGCAAGAAACAATAATCATTAGTGAGCATCAATATCATCAGTATTATCATTATCATCAGTGTTCATCATTTATTCTGTAAGGGTCCAAGGTCACTCGTGACCGTGAGCACGGCTGTTATAACAGTTTTACACTCTGCAGAGGTTGTACACTTTCACTGTGAGTCGTGATTTACCCTTTCGCCCGAGGTAGCTAATCTCTTGACCCACTTCCAAGGAAGGTCGGCAGGGTTCACTATGAAGTCTTTCAAAGGTTCGTCTAACAAGTTAGGGCCATTAGATTCACTCGGCAAACAGATGTAGAGCCCCCCTTCTAAATGGCACAATAACACACAGCCTATACACATAAGGATAGAGGCCGCACTATACCCGATTCGTCAAGCCGTTCTTACGCCATGAAGGAATACCTCTAACAAGCTAGAAAAGGTCCTCATACTTGACTAAAGCCAGAGCCATATAGCCCTCACAGTTGTACTGTAAGTCCCGGATTTTCGCTTATAGATAAGTCCTTAGGGAGATAAACTAGAGCACCATAAAAAACAACCAAATATGCTCTAGCCCTCTTGAACCATATTGCTTTAAAGCATCATTTAAACGTTTATTGCATATATCATTAGTCAAGTTACAGATCATGATTATTCAAAAAGAGCACTAGCATCACTACCCAATGCAATGTCCCATAGGTGTCAAGGTACAAGATAGAAAAGCTAGGATATCCTTAATGGTAACAAGGTAGACACATGCACATGAATTAAGTATATTAAAGATGAATAGGAAACAAGGATAATCCCATGTTATACTTGCCTTAAACACCGATCCTTCGGTAAGCTTTAATCTTCAACGTTCTTCTTCTTCTTCTTGATAACCTCGTATATCTCACCGACTGGACTTGATCAATAAATCATCACACACACATCGAGCAATCATACACGAAGCAAACAATAGATCTAAATTAGAACAGTACACCAATCATACAAAAATAAATAAAAGAGTTTGAAACACGATTCTACGCATCACTACGAACACACAGACGCGAAAAGCACACTAATCAGAGCTACGGTTGAAAAGATACATCTACCGAAAGATTTGCTCATAGGAGAAAATATAAAACTATTAGCTTCATGAGTTTTAATTATATAATAACATATATAAAATATTTTATAAATACTATATACGGAATTAAGTCAAATTTAGATTCAAATTATAAAACTAAAGTAAAACAAATCATATTTTATTTACAAAACCCAGTTGCATAATTATTAATCAAGATATGATTTAAACCATAAAATTTCAGAATTAGTAATATGGTAAACACTGTCACTAACGCGTAGATCTCGTTGCTATGAATCTAACGCAACTCGAATGAGCTAAAACGGATCTAAAACGTAGAAGATATGATTTTAATAAGATCTACTTTATTAAAGTAATAGATTAAATCTCACATCGGAACTTAAAAATAGAAAACCTAACCAACAGTAACACTAACAGTATAACAAGTTTGTAAAACTCTTCTACACGTTACTATGATCACATAGACATAAAGATCACGAAATTTGGATTTAAAACGTAAAAGTTATGAGTTTTCTAAGATTTCCTATAGATAAATAATTACTTTAATATAAACTCGAAAATAAATTATCTCAAACCTACTGTACAGTTCTATAATCATGTAGAGCTCGCAAATACGAATCTAACGCAATTTGAACGGATCAAATCGGAGTTAAAACGGATAATTTATAACTAAAACAAACTCAGTGGCAAAACTGTAAATATCAGAAAACGTATTTTTCAATTACCGAGACGAATTACGCTTTCAACAGATCAAAACGTATTTTCGGAAGTTACACGATCAAAATACGCTTTACAGAAAAGAAAACGTAAACCAGGAATACGCTTTGGACTGCGGGTTAAGAACTTAAAAACTTCAGGGGCTCTTTAGCAAGTTTCACAGGCGAACCGGTATCGCGTAATATCAACCGTTAGATTTAAAACGAATGGTTCCGATCGGATCGGGGAGGAAGCCGACGGCGCTCCGGCCGGAACAGGGCCCGACGGCGACTCTCCGCGGCGGCGCCATGGCCGGGATAACCTATCTCGCGCTACGGAGCACGAGCTTACGAACGGAAAACACAGGGAGAGAGAGAATGACATGGCGAGCTCACCCCGCGCGAAGATGGGACCGGAGGATGACCGGAAGGCGGCGGCTAGCTCGGCAAGGCGGCGGTGGAGGCGGAGCTTCGACAGTGGCGCGTCGAGACGACTAGAGCGGCTCCAAAAGGATGGAATGGGGGCGGAATAGTGCGGGGGTCTTGTTTTTATAGCCCGAAGGCGGTTCTAAGAAAGGAAGGAGGGAGATTTGGCGGCGGATTCGGTCGGTGGAGGAAGGAAAGCTTCGTGCCGGCAGCTTGGGGAAGGGGACGCGACTGACGCGTGGGCCCAGGCTGTCAGCGACGCGAAGGAGAGAGGAAGGCGCTCGCGCGATACTGGGCCGGCGGCTGCGGCTGGGCTCGGCCCATGCGGGGGCAGAGCGCGGGAGAGGGAAAGGTGGGCCGCCGAGGCAGGCCGGGGAGTTGGGCTGCGGGAAAGTTTCGGCCCGAAGAGGAAAATTCCCTTTCTCTTTTTCTTTTTCAAACTTTTCAAAGCCAATTTTCAAAAGATTTTCAAATCCAAATTTGAATTTGATCAAACCACTCATCTCAAAAATTTAAATGCAACAGCATGAGTGCACAAACATGTTTCTACTCTTATATTTGATTTAAATTTATAAAAATTATTATTATCCTAAATTTGCATGCTCACCAAAAATATATAAAAAATCATATTTTTCCTATTTTTCATTTCTTCAAAATTTCAGGGTGTTACAGTATACTACTCCGTACTCCGTATCTTTTACTGCTCAGATCATGGTTTTCGACGATGGGCTTGTTTAGTTCCCAAAATTCTTCTCTAAATTCCACTATGTAAAAAGAAGATTTTCTGTCACATCGAAATGCCGGCACATATATGGAGTACTAAATATAGATGAAATCAAAAACTAATTACACAGTTTTATTGTACTTTGTGAGACGAACATTTTAAGCCTAATTAGTCAAAATTTGGATAATTTTTATCAAATACAAACGAAATGCTACAGTTCGCATTTATGACGCTCCAGTGCATTTGGTGCCCACCAATTCGGTGATCTAAACACGGGCGATGGCCTTGTTTAGATATCCAAATTCACCTCTAAATTTCATTATGCAACAAGAAGATTATCCATCACATTAAAATGCCGGTATATATATGGAGTATTAAATGTAGATGAAATCAAAAACTAATTGTACAGTTTTATTGTACCTTGCGAGACGAATATTTTAAGTCTAATTAATCAATATTTAGACAATTATTAGCAAATAAAAACAAAAATATTACTGTGTAGAATCGGGAGCTCTCCGTTCTGGCAACTAAACAAGGCGGATGACAAAATTGAAAGCCCCACCCCCATGCATTAATCATGATTGATTGTGCCTGCAAGATCGCCGATTTTCGTCATCAGGGAAGGGACACGGTCCACACGGAGCACTGGGCCAGCGCTCGCAGGCAAAAGAAGAGTCGCCCCTCCCGGGGCTCCGGCCTCCGCCTCGGCAACATAAACGGGCAGGCAGGCTGGCAGTAGCGGACCATCGTGATTCAGGGTGTGTTCGCTTTCCATGCAAATCTAAAGTATTTCTTCTTCTATCTATCATATTAAATATTTGAACGCATGTATGGAGTATTAAATATAGGTATAAAAAATAACTAATTGCTAAGTTTGTCTAGTTTTTACGAGACGGATCTTTTAAGACTAATTACTTTATGATTAGATAATATTTATCAAATAAAAATAAAATATACTACAGTAACTTTTCACCCACCCACTCAACACACCCTCCACCACCCCGGCGACCCCGCACTGGCACCGCGCTCCCGGCACCGAGTCCGGCGGTCCTCTGGCACGGACGCAGATGCACGCGTACGAGTTACATGCATGCAGATGCAGGCAGCGCAGAGGCAGAGGAACCATTGATGGCGGCAGTGCTCGGTTCACTTCCCAAAATATTTCATCGGTCACCTGTCACATCAAATTTTTAAACCCATGTACAGAGCATTAAATGTAGATAAAAAAATAATTAATTATACAGTTTGTCTGTAAATGTCGAGATGAATCTTTTGAGCCTAATTAATTCATGGTTGGATAAATTTTGTCAAATAACAACGAAAGTGCTACAGGAATTTTCCCCCCAAATATTTCGGATCTGAACACAGCCTAAATTTTACTATGCAAAAAGAAGATTACCCGTCACATCAAAATACCGGCACATATATAGAGTACTAAATGTAGATGAAATAAAAAACTAATTGCACAGTTTTATTGTACTTTGTGAGACGAATATTTTAAGCCTAATTAATCAATGTTTGGACAATTATTACCAAATAAAAAATAAAATTGTTACAGAGCAGCACAGTAAATCCGGCCACCCCGAATGGGGCATCTAAACATGGCCTGTATCCCGTGGGCGATCGTGCACGTAAAGTTATGCCGTGATGCGCATCGATCGAGTGCACCGCTGCTCGGCCTGTCGCTACGCTACGGCGCTACGGGCTACGGAGAGGTCAGCGCGGCGCAGGCTGGCTGCCGTGAGTGTGTGGAAGTGGGACGCACACTTGCCTGCACGGGCATCTGCCGCACCGCACGCTGCCAGGCAGTCCTCACTGCTCAGCAGCGGCCCGGACCCAGGACCAGGAGTGCGGAAGCGAGCGGGCATTCTCCGTTCAGGGCCGGATTGGGCCCAGGGAATCGGAGCGGGCCGGCCAGTAGGTGGGGGCAAGGCCTCGCTAGTCGTCGCTACCGAACGAACACCGATCCGTTCCCACAATTCGCAAGCGACGCTCGTTTCGATTTTGTCCTCTCTCTAATCCTGTTGGCTGTTTCCCTGGGCTAGGAGTACACTCCGTCCGCACGGCACGGCCACCTGCGGCTGCTGCGCTGCGTCTGAAATTCTGCTGCCGCCGCTCCTCTCCGGCGCACACAGGCAGGCAGGCAGGTTGCTGCTACTGCTGTTACTCTCTCTCCCTCGCCTCGTCATTTCCATCGCACTTATTGCAGCTCTGATCACGCCATCGCGTCACGCGAAAAAGCAGAGCGTGTACAAGCGAGCGTGAACTCCAGAGGCTGGGCCCTTGTTGAGATGTCAAATTTTTCACCAAATTTCACTATAAAAAAACATCACATTAAAATATCGATATATACATGAATTATTAAATATAGATGAAATCAAAAGCTAATTATACAGTTTAGTTGTACTTTGCGAGACGAATCTTTTAAGCCTAATTAGTCAATGTTTGGATAAAAATTCATAAATACAAATAAAATACTACAGTGCGAAATCTTGCAATGTGCAGATTTTAGACATCTAAAGTCGGGCCAACTAAACACGGCCCGGATTTAACTCGCGAAGTCACATATGTCATCAGGCTTTTTGCATACTAATAAAAAACTAATTATATAGCTCATCTAGAAACTGCGAGATGAATTTATTAAACCTAATTAATCCATCATTAGCATATGTAGGTTACTGTAGCACTTAAGGCTAATCATATACTAATTAGGCTTAAAAGATTCGTCTCATGATTTTCAACCAAACTATGTAATTAGTTTTTTCGTCTACATTTAATACTCCATGCATGTGTCCAAACATTCGATGTGATGGGTGAACCTAAATTTTTTTAAAACTAAACCAGGCCTAATAAGACCTAGATTGGACACCCTATCACATTGAATGTTTGACACATGCATCGAGTATTAAATATAGATTAAAAAATTAACTAATTACATAGATTGTGTGTATTTTATAAGACGATTTTTTGAGCCTAATTAGTCCCTGATTAGATAGTGTTGTGCTACAGTAAACATGTGCTAATGATGGATTAATTAGTCTTAATAAATTCGTCTCACAGTTTACCGGCGGGTTCTGTAATTAGTTTTTTTATTAGTATCCAAATACCCTTTTCGACATCACATAAATCATTCAATGTGACACTCCAATACTTTGGCCTTGTTCGGCTGGCTGGTTGCCAGCCAGCCAGCAGTGCTTTTCTCTCACACCAGTTCAGCACCAGCCATCAGTCACCAGCCAGCCAGCAGTATTTTTCTCTCACAATAAATCAGCCTCAGCCACCAGCCACCAGCCAGCCGAACGAGGCCTTTATACCTGGAACTAAACGAGACCTAAAACAAAAGCGAACACTCCTATCCTCCACCCATCCCGTCTCACTCTACCGGTCTCGGGCGCTCTGATCTCTCTCCAACATCAGCGGGCATACTATTATTTTTCGAAGAGTTAAATCTTTTTAAATTTAACTATAAATATAAAAGATAATATTAATATTTGTATTTTTAAATAATTTTATCATAAAATATATTTAATCTTAAATCTAATAATATTTATTACATATCATAGAATTGTTATATTTTCATAAATATTTTGTCGATCTTTAAAAGGTTTGACTCCTTAATAAACAAAATATGTATTTATTTTGGAACAGAGAGTACACAGTTTTCTAGCCAAAAATAGGTGCATTCTTGAATGTTTTTCAATCTTTTTCTTATTACTTTCTGTATCCAAATCTGTATCCACATTCTAAGATAGATGATATCTGATATTATATCCGTGAAAAAATTAACTATCCAATAGATACTTTCATGACTAACAATACCAATTTAATATTATTAGTGGTGTATCACTAAAACTATTTAAAAATTATCTCTATAATAAAGACTATGATATTTAAATTAATAATACTAATGGATTTATTATAATAAAAATATTTTTTAGAAAAACTAAATGTCTATCTTTTTTCTTATTAATCTCTCTATCTAAATTTGTATCCACGTTCTAAGATAGATGATATATGATATTTATCCGTGGAAAACTTAACTATCCAATAGATACTTCTATGACTAATGATAATCATTTAATATTATTAGTGGCGTATCATTGAAACTATTTAAAACTTATCTCTATAATAAAGACTGCGATATTTCAATTAATAATACTAATGGATTAGATTTTTTAAATATAACAAAAGTTATTTTTAAAAAGCCGAATGTTTTTCTATCTTTCTTCTCATTAATTTCTCTACCTAAATCTGTATTCGTATTCTAAGATAGATTATATATGATATTATATCCATGGAAAACATAACTACCCAATGGATACTTTATGACTAATGATAATAATTTAAAGACCATGATATCTAAATTAATAATAATAATAATGGATTTAATTTTTAAAATATAATAAAAATTATTTTAGAAAACCTAAATGTTTTCCTATCTTTTTCTTATTAATTTCTCTGTCTAAATTTGTATCTGTATTCTAAGGTAGATGATATCTGATTATATCCGTATCTAATATACACTTTTATGAGTAATGATAATATTTAATAATTGAAATTATTTAAATCTTATCTCTATAATAAAGACTATGATATTTAATTTAATAATACTAGTGGATTTATTTTTAAAATATAATGAAAAATATTTTTAGTATATCCATTTATATATTTTAATTAATATGAGCAATGATATATTACCTAGTTTTGTATAGCTACTGGTCAACTTTTAAAGTTGTGTCTATGAGATTATTCATGACATTTTGAAAGTAAGTAAATTATCATTTGGAAAGTATTTACAACTTGAGTAAAGTGCACCAACATTCCCCAAACAAGTTGGCATGTGTTTTTTTTATTCCGACTTGCAAATCATCCGTTTAGATCATCAATTTTTATTTGGATCTTTGAGCCCGTCCAAATGAGTCTACACATGTACCTATATGGTGATGTGGCATGCTGAAATGTAGGACTCATAGATCAGTTCCATCTCCATTCTCTCTCAAGCTCCCTCTAGCCTCTCTCTCCCCAAGGCCTTGTTTGGTACCCAAATTCACCTCCAAATTCTACTATGCAAAAAGAAGATTCCTCATCACATCAAAATGCCGGAAAATGCATGAAGTACTAAATGTAGATGAAATCATAAACTAATTGCACAGATTTGTTGTACTTTGCGAGACGAACATTTTGAGTCTAATTAATCATTTTTTGAATAATTTTTTGCACTAGAAAACAAAAGCTGCTATAGTGTTTCGACAGGAACACTGTAGCAGCAGACGCCGATTCGACCGCCCGACTTGTCCATCTAAACAAGGCCTTTATTTGATATGTCAGATTGCGCTCTTTACGCTTTTCTCATGTTCGGCTGGTGGCAAAAGCGGCTGAGGCTGATGCTTATACTAATTTGCTGTGAGAGAAAAATACTGCTGAATAGCTGGCTGATTCTGACTGATAAGTTCAAACGAACAAGGTGTTTATATTCTCGATTCACTTTGCAGGATAAGTCTTTTCGTGAGGTAAATGATGTTGTGCATGGTTGTTTTTTTGCGATTACACAATATGGAGCAGTGTTGTAAGGATTGTAGGTGCTCGAATCATAACTTGATTTAAAGGCTTGATCGTGAATATAAGACCCCCCCACCCCAAAAAATCGTATCTAGCATACCTATCAAAAGAAGTTGTAGCATTTCAAACATGCCATTACGTTGTTCAAATATTAAACCACAAAAGTCTGTTTTTGTGTTAGGGCCGTCTGTCAAAAAATACACTGAGTTTTAAAAAATTCAAACAGTTCTATTAACTAAATCTATATGAAATACACTAACATTTCTAGTACTAAATAAGTATTATTAGATTAATTGTGGAATATGGAGTATATTTTATAGTAAACTTGTATGGAGGTTAATATTTACTACTTTTATAAATTTAGTTAGATTTAGAAAATTTTTAATTTGATTCAAATTTAAATTACGTGTTTTTAAGGAATGGGATTACCTCCTAATCGTGTCTCAGGTGTCACCCTGCTCCCCTTTTGTCTTTGCTCACGTACTGTACCACTATCCCAGCCAAAGTGGCGGCATAGGAGCGGACAACAATGGCTACCAGCGGTCTGGCGCACACCATCACATCGAGCCATACACTTACAGGCTGTGTTTAGATCCATCGAAAAGTGCACTATGCAAAATAAGATTCCCCGTCACATCAAACTTGCGATACATATATGGAGTACTAAATGTGGATAAAATCAAAAACTGATTGCACAGTTTGGTTGTACTTTGCGAAACGAACGTTTTGAGCCTAATTAGTCAATATTTGGACAATTTTTACCAAATACAAACAAAATGCTACAGTGTATTTTGGCACTCCAAAATTCGGATCTAAACACAGCCACAGTGTGCTCTCGCAGTCACCAGGCCCACCTCTTCCTTGTTCCTGCCGCTCGAGGCTCGGCTCCTCCACCTCGAGCGAAGCAGCATGCCAGCACCGGGGCTCGGCGCACACGCAACCACGCGCGTCGTCAGGAGGTGTTTAGGGTGTGTTGGTGGTAAAGTGTGCGTAAAGTTTCTGTAGCACTTTTTATTGTTATTTGATAAAATTTATTTAATTATGGACTAGCTAGGTTCAAAAGATTTGTCTCGACATTTACAGATAAACTGTGCAATTAGTTATTTTTTTACCTACATTTAATACTCCATGCATGCGTCCAAAAATTTGATGTGACGGAGAATATTGTAAAATTTTTGGAATTTTGAATGAACTAAACACGACCTTAGTTGCTCGTCTAAAATTTTTCACCAATCATATCGGATGTTTAATATATGGATGGAGTATTAAATATAGACAATAAAATTTTTCACCGATCATATCGGATATTTAATATATGGATGGCGTATTAAATGTAGACAAAAAAACTAATTATATAGATTACGCTAAATTTACGAGACAAATTTCTTAAGTTTAATTAATCCATGATTTGATAATATAGTGTTACAGTAAATATATATTAATAACAGATTAATTAAACTTAATAAATTCGTCTCTAGATTTTTAAACGAGTTAATATCCGACACTCCGACGTTGAAACAATTACACCCAAAATTTTTCGCCAAGTGTGTGTTCACTTCGCGAAAAGTAGCTGAAAAGTTACTGTAGCATCTTTCGTTGTTATTTGGTAAAATTTGTTCAATTATAGACTAACTAGGCTCAAAAGATTCGTCCCGACATTTACGGACAAACTATGCAATTAGTTATCTTTTTTATCTACATTTAATGCTCCATACATGTGTCGAAAGATTTAATGTGTAGGTGGAAGAGGAAATATTTTGGGTTGGGATGGGAAGTGAACAAGGCCCGAGTAAAAAAAGCCCGCTGCTCTGTGCTCTCTGTCGCTGCCTGCCAGGCTGCCACCCTGCGTTTCTCCGTCGCAAACGACTGATTGACGCCTGATCTCTGATGGACTGAATGATGGATTGGATGTGCGGATTGCATGGATGAGCCGGCCTGACACCAAAATTGACGCGCCCTGATCGTATCTTTCCATCGATCCCTCCTCCTGGCTATGACGCTATACTAGGCTCTGATGATCCTATCTTCAGTTCGCACCGCGTTCCCGTGCATCCCCCTGCTTCCTTCCTTCCCTCCCCTTTAACCCCGGCAGCAGACGCGTATGCACGGCGTCGGCCTCGTCTCCGGTAGCCAAGCTTAGCTCACATCCGTCCATCCACGGTGTGCACGGGCACCAGCTCGTCCTCCTCGTCGTCGCCTTGCCGCTGGTGTGATCCCTGCCCGTGCCGGCGTGCCATGCATCATCAGTCATCTCACCTCTTCAGGTAAGCGGTAAGCAAGCCGGAGGGCACAAGGCAACACGTGGTGCCACGCGCGCAGCACCAACACTGCCTCCTCCCTCCCTCCTTGTGTCGCTTGCGGCGCGAGCGCTTGTCTCCCTTTGCCCTTTGGACCGGCGCGTCCGGCTCGCTAACGTGTTGTTGCCTTGCGCGGCCCCGCCTCGTGCCGTGCGGCGCGGTGGTTGCATTTGCATTGCAGCTGCTGGGTGGAGCAGGGCGCGGCCGGGCACCGCCACGTCGGGGACGGCGCCACCATCCTCCCCGAGCTCCAGCGCAGTAACGCCCTGCCCCTGCCTTGTTTATTCGCCTCCGCATTTTGTTTCCCTCCTTCTTGGATGCGCGCGCGTTGTTGTTCTCTCTTCTCATGGCTGGCTGTTGCACGCGCATCGCGGGATTAATGTGATGTGAAGGCCCCAACCCCAGCTCCAAGTCCTCCAGCAGCCTCAGCGCCTGCGCCACCTTCGTGCCGCCGCTCGCCGCCGCGGTGAGTTCACTGAGCTTTTGTTGCATGCCCAAGACGATCCATTCGTCCTCGCGGCTTCTCTTGAGTGTGAATGAATGATGGAGGCTATCTCTGTCTCTGTGCAGCATGGAGGAGGAGTAGCGGCGGTTCCGTTTGGCATGGCGCCGCCGGGGGTGGCGCCGCATGCCGCGGCGCACTTCGAGAACTGGGGCGACTCCGGCATCGTCGTCACGAGCCCGCTCGCCGAGACGGCCTCCACCGACGTCGACGACGTCAGCGGTGGCAACCACCGCTACGACGCGCAGATGGTCTGCTCTGCTCGTGTCTACTCCACTTCGATCTTGGTTTCCACAGTATGCCTGCCATGAACTCTACCTGATGTCCTTGTATGCGGTGACATGTGATTGCGCCGCCGCCGTCGTCGTCGTAGGGTGGAGCCATCACGCAGAGCGTCGATGGGCACGAGAACTCCTTGCCGGTGTGCAAGGTAGAATCGAGGGATCACAAGGTGCGCCGCCATGTCATGTCTTGTGAACACAATGTGGAAAAAAAACTAGAACCAATGTAGCAAATGTGACTCTGGTCTGTGCTGTGTCATGGCAGGCGCAGAGGAGGCTTGCGCAAAACCGCGAGGCGGCCCGGAAAAGCCGGATGAGGAAGAAGGTGATCATCCCTTACGGAAGCTTCTGCACATTTTGATTTTGTTATTGTTATGCAGGGCATTCCATCCTGTGTTCTTGGCTTCTTGCTAAAGTAGGGGTAACCACAAACCAACAATTGTCTGCTAAATAAAAGTAAAAGATTGCCTTTTATTTTCCTTGATGATGCATATCAGGTAATTGAAGTTGAACAATGTATGCGTCTGTTCTAATCTACAATGGAGGCATGCTGCCTTGGCTTACTGAGTTTTGTCTATAGTTTTACTGTATCATGTTATGTCTGTTGCCACTTGCAAGATTGTTCAAGCACTGTGCAATTTTGTTCTGTAGGCGTACATTGTGGAGCTGGAGAACAGCCGGTCCAAGCTGGCTCACCTTGAGCAGGAGCTTCAGAGGGCAAGGCAGCAGGTGAACTCCTTATCTGTTTTTTTTATAAAAGAAAAATGTATTATTTTGTCACTGATTGTATATGGCCTTTGGTGTAACTATAATACAGGGGATGTTCATTGCAAGTGGACGCTCCAGCGATCATGGAGGCTCCACCGGAGGCAAATAATCTTTTACATTGCTCAAGTCTTGTTTCCATACATATACATACAGGCATCTATACATAGCAGTTCTGAAATCTGATCCTGTGCAAAGCAAAGTCAGTCTAATCTGTGTCGCCATCCCGTTGCAGGCGCGTTGGCGTTCGATCTGGAGTACGCGCGGTGGCTGGACGAGCACCAGCACCACATGAACGACCTCCGGGTGGCCCTGAGCGCGCAGATGGGCGACGACGACCTGGGCGTGCTGGTGGACGGCGCGATGCTGCACTACGACGAGATGTTCCGGCTCAAGGGCGTGGCCACCCGGACGGACGTGTTCCACGTGCTGTCGGGCATGTGGATGAGCCCCGCGGAGCGGTTCTTCATGTGGCTGGGCGGGTTCCGGTCGTCGGAGCTGCTCAAGGTGGTGGCGCGGCAGGTGGAGCCGCAGCTGACGGAGCAGCAGCTGGTGGGCATCTGCAGCCTGCAGCAGTCGCTGCAGCAGGCCGAGGACGCGCTGTCGCAGGGGATGGAGGTCCTGCAGCAGGCCCTCGGGGACACGCTTGCCGCCGCCGCCGCCCCGGCGCCGGGGCCGTCCGCGTCCGCCGCCGACACCGTCACCAACTACATGGGCCAGATGGCCGTCGCCATGAGCAAGCTCGCCACCGTGGAGAACTTCCTCCGCCAGGCGGACCTGCTGCGGCAGCAGACGCTCAAGCAGGTGCACCGGATCCTGACCACGCGCCAGGCCGCGCGCGCGCTGCTCGTCGTCAGCGACTACTTCTCGCGGCTCCGGGCGCTGAGCTCCCTATGGCTGACGCGGCCGACGGATTGATTCGTACTGCTAGGCAGTTGAGTGTGGCGTGTCAGGGTCATCATATGAACCGTAGATTGCGCTAATTCATCTGAAATCATTTGCGGATTCATCTGAAATCAATCAGAAACGGCGAATGTTGCGGAAGTACATGTAATCGTCACTTTGGCGGTGTTTTTGCTAGTAGCTGTTGGAGACTTGGGAGTACAGCAGCTTCTCGGCTAGTGCAGGGTTACGTTCCGGCTTCTGAAAAGGAAAACTTGTGCAACCTTTTCCTCCATTTCGTTTCTGAGTTCAGTGTTGCCTTGGCGCGATTTCGATCGCGAACGAGCTCCATGTACATGGCGAGGCTTTGCCCACTTCTCGTTCACTGCCGCGGCTGCAAGAGCCTGCGGTCTGCAGATGCCCTCGTCATGGCCGCCGGGTCCCGCCGGCCGTTCGCGCGCGGCGGGAGCAGGGATAGGAACAACAATGAACAAGGAAGGCCCGCGTGGGGCGGACCGGCGGAGGCAGGCGGCGGGCGTACCGGCGCTGGATGTGCGCAGAGCCGCAGAGGCCACGCCCGGCTGCGTGCCGACCGCGCGCCGCGGAACGACGGAATCAGGCGCGTGACGACGCGGGCACACACGGCTGGGTCCGCGGCAGTCATGCGCCTTGCGCGCCCAGCGTGCCGACTGCCGTGCCCTGCCGCGGGGGACTGATCGTGTGGCTACTGACGAGTAATCGATCACTGGATACCGTGGGTGACTCGTGGGCCGTGGTACCAAATTAGGGCTTCCCCACGCTCCCTGCTGGTGTACTGCACCAAATTCCATCTCAGTACCCACTGTCCATGTCATAGGAGATGGTAGTCTCGAAGGAGAGTCTCCTGCAGAGGAGGCCATGGTCTCATCTGACGAAAAGCGGAGGAAGCAATCCGAGCGCGCGTTGCGGTGCCGGGGCAGCATGCAGCGTTTCCATCGGGCGAGACCACTCCCGGTTCCCACGCTTTCCCACTCTATTGCAGCCCTTATCGGGACCACTCCAGGTACGACAGCGACTCCACGCGAATAAAGTGGAGGTGATGTCATGGGCCAGTCGAGGAAGCACAGCACCTGCAGCCCCGCGTTAGAAATTTTGGCAGCCCAAACAATAGATGCGTATGTGGCCTGGACTTTTATGCGTGAGGCATACAGGAGGTGTCGCCTGCGTTGGCCTTGCCCTTAGTGGCCCACAAAGAAAAGAATCAGTTGTTTGTTAAGTTGTACATGATGCTAAGCAACATAACAAGCCCAATCATGATCCTTGATCAAGACGAATTCGAGCCTAAGAAATCTTCGATGCTGAGGCAGTGATATTAAGTGTTTTCCTCTGTCGGCTATTTATGTTTAGTACTCCCCCTCTAAACGTTCTCTACAAGATCTTATTGATAGTTGTAACATCAAAGTCATTAAGAAATTGTTTTGAACACGAATCCAATGGTAAGAATTCTATGGCATACTAGTTCATCAACCTTTGCTCATGCTCGAGTGACAAATCGAAGTGACACACATTAAAGGTTCATGAAGGAATTTGATGTGGGCTAATCAAAATTGCTTTTCTTTTCATATATCTACCATGTAAGTTTTATCCGGGTATGATAAGCTTTATTTACTACTTACTTTGTATTATTTTATATTCCATTCATATTTTTTTTCCATTTTCGCGGCACTTATACGTGTCATTTTGACATGTGTTTAGTACAAAACTTAGCACGAATGGAATACATATGGTGCCATTTTGAAATGTGTTTAGCCATGACGTGTTGGCTAGGTGTACAAAACTTGTATATGTGTTTAGCCAACACGTCTAGCTCCATGCAACCCACATACAAACCCGCTAGCTCAACAGCCACCCATGCATGCGTTGCACACGACACATATACATGAATCACGCTATCTGCACGACATAATCCTAGCCGCACTGGGTAAGATAAATATCACACCATAGTCCGTACATTTCCTATTTACGTCTCACGCAGTGATCATGTTTAATGCAGTGTTTTTTAGCCCGAACGCCCAAAAGATCAAATCATGATGCTGTTACAAGCATAAATAAGTAGAACATGCACATCACCCCTATATATGCCGAAATTTCAATCACTTTGCAGTGTGCTAATTTCTTCTCAAACCAATTTTCCATGACACGATCTCACAGTTTTTATGATATTTCTAAGACATGGCATTATATAGCGTATTTCATGAGGATTAGTGTGAAGGTTCTTACAAAGTCTCTGGTTAGTGATACTAGTAAGAAAACTCTCAAAGCATAGGTTTGTAAAGACAAACAGTGGAAGTAAGCAAACTCACACGTCAGCTGCCTAGCTTGTTAAGTATGAATAGTATGAACGATAAGATTAGATCACGAGGATTATACCTGCCGACTGTAGCTGTAGTCGTTAGTGATGCAGATGGTGGTGATGATGGAACGAAGTCGACGTCGAAGTCGTCAATGAGAGGTGGAGGGAGAGCTCGACGTAGTTGAGACGAATACGCCGGGACGTAGCGCCGTCTAACTTGGATGGAAGATGACTCGTTGTGAAAGTTGGAAGCAGTCGCACGGATAGTGCTTCCCGAAAACCTTATTCGCATTCTCCCGGTGCAGGATCGCAAAGACCAGGGTTCCAGAGACCTGCTCGTCCGGTCGCTGGTGCACGCAAGCGATCGGACTGGAGTAGCTACAGCGGCAGCACAACAGCAAGAATAGGCAAAAACTCTAGCTCAATTAGATACGTTTTGGCGTGGCCGGTAGGTTACTTATATAGTCCTGTCCAACCGACATCGTATCGCGATCACGATCTAAGTCATTTTAGGACTCTTAATTTGTAACTGTTTAAGACTCTGCAACTTGAAGGTCAAGAAACCAAAAACTAAAACTGTAAAAGGAGACCGTGCTCCCGCAAGGCAAGGAGCTGGATTTCGACGGACCATTCACACAGGTGTCGCGCGCCCGCGCCCCGACCCGGCGAGGCGAGCGAGCGCACGCGTGTGGGCTTCTCTTTCTCCTCCTCACACTAGACTTGAAGAAGTGGAGAGGACTTCTATATTTAAGTATGGCTACCTCCACTTCAACAAGTAAGGTGGTACTAAAGAGTTCACACATCCCCTCTTGCTCACATGAATGGGCCTTTGAGATTTATTAGGAATTTTATAATTGGTTATTGGACCAAGCCCATATAAATTCCAACAATCCCCAACCAGATCTCAAATACCCATTTAGAGATTCGCCTGTTCTTGCTACTGTTTGATATATCAGTGTTTCGGTAGAGACTGTGAAGTTGAACTTCCGTCTAGAACCTCAAGCTACACTCATCCACAACTTGAACAATGGACTACGTCCTGAATTGTAAGTTTTGTGCGAATGAGCTTTACTCAAAGCCAAACTAGTACTTGGCTACTAGTAGCCTTACTCCATGGGTGGAGCATATACATCGTACTCCTTGGTCTCTTCATGAGCTTACTAGAGACCACCCAAGTCTCATAGACTGCAACGTTATACAATCAAACTCATATAGATATGTTCTTTTAAGAATGCTCTGTAGGATAACATCTTCGCTTGTTAAAGCCAATAGAACATATTAAGGCATTAGCCAACCTACCATACAGTGCCTTAACGCTTTGAGAGTATTGCATCTTCACATAGAAAGGGTTATAATTATACTCTCCTCAGTTTGCCAATAGTTTTGTTTTTTTTTCAGATTCTTAGTCACGGGATCTCCGATCAAAAAGGTTAGGTTACTACTACTGCAAAGTCACATGGGTCTCATACCCATCTCCATTGATGCGATTTCTATCACATTCAGTGATAGCCCTTTTGTAAAGGGATCTACCAGGTTTTTGTCTGTTTGTATATAAGCCACAGTTATTACTCTGGAATTTCTCAATTTCTTGACAGACTTCAAACATCTTTTAATGTGTCTTATTGACTTCGCATTATCCTTAGCACTATTCACTTTAGTGATCACTGTTTGATTATCAAAGTTCATAAGAATAGCCGGTATTGGTTTTTCAACCACCGGCAAGTCAGACAAGAGCTCACGTAGCCACTCTGCCTTTGCAGAAGCTATATCCAAAGCAGTAAGTTCTGTTTCCATGGTTGATTTAGTCAAAATAGTCTGTTTACAAGACCTCCATGACACTGCGCCACCTCCAAGAGTAAAGACATACCCACTAGTGGTGTAGATTTGATCAATATCAGAAATCCAGTTCACATCACTATATCCCTCTAACATAACTGGGTGCCTAGAATAGTGAATCTCAAAAATCATAGTACCTTTGAGATAACGCAAGACCCTTTCAAGTGCATGCCAATGATCATCACCCGGGTTGGACATGTACCTACTCAACTTACACACGGCAAAAGAGATATCTGGTCTGGTTGCGCTAGCTAGATACATGAGTGAACTAATTATCTGAGAATATCTCAATTGATCTCTAGCAATCTTCTTATTCTTCCTCAATGTCACACTAGGATCATAAGGTGTTGGAGAAGGCTTGCTATCCATAAAGCCAAACCGGCTCAAGACCTTCTCAACATAGTAAGATTGTGACAAGATAATCCCACTATCTTAATCAGCTTAATGTTTAGAATTATATCAACTACTCCTAGATCTTTCATGTCAAAACTCTTTGACAAAAAAACTTGACCTCATTAATAATATCAATGTTTGTTCCAAAGATTAGAATATCATCAACATATGAACATAATATAATAGATTGCCCCCCACCATGTCGATAATGCACACACCTATCAGCCTCATTAACAGCAAAGCCCGCACCAGTTAAAGTAGTGTCAAACTTCTCATGCCATTGTTTAGGTGCTTGTTTCAAGCCATACAAAGACTTCAGTAACTTACACACCTTCTGCTCTTCACCTTTTACTACAAACCCATCAGGCTGATCTATATAAATCTCCTCATCCAACTCTCCATTAAGGAAAGTTGTCTTCACGTCCATTTGATGAACAAGAAGACCATACGAGGCAGCCAGAGAAAGTAGCACTCGAATAGTAGTCATTCTAGCAACAGGTGAATAAGTATCAAAGAAATCCTCATCTTCCTTCTGGGTATAACCCTTAGCCACAAGCCGAGCCTTGTACTTGTCAATAGTACCATTAGGCCTAAGCTTCTTCTTGAACACCCACTTACATCCAATTGGTTTACAACCAAAAGGTAGCTCAGATAGCTCCCAAGTTCCATTAGAAAGAATCGAGTCTATCTCACTATGAACAACTTCTTTCCAATCATCTGCATCTAGAGATATATACCTCTGTAATAGAGGTAGGAGTATCATCCACAAGATACACAATGAAATCATCACCAAAGGATTTTGCAATCCTTCGTTTCTTGTTTCCACAAGAACTTCATTGTCATTCTCCTCAAGGACTTCTTTAGGTGGTTGCTCAAGTGACTCAACAGGAGACTCAATAGGTATAGTAAAATCAGAAGCTATCTTAGAGGAAAATCTAGTATTGCTACACATATCTTTCATAGGGAATATATTTTCAAAAAATGTAGCATCACGAGATTCAAAAATTATATCCACATGCATATAACAACTTCATATTTTACTACTAAAAATCTATAGGCAATGCTATGATGAGCATATCCTAGAAAGACATAATCCACAGTCTTTGATCCAAGCTTACGCTTCTTAGAAATTGAAACATTGACTTTCGCCAAACATCCCCACTTGCGCAAGTATGAAAGTGATGATTTCCTTCCAACCTAATTCTAATATGGAGTTGTCTCTTTATTTATGTTTGTAATTCTATTCAGGTCATGACTCACAGTCAATAAGCTTCCCACCACCATGCCTTAGATAGACCAGCAGTGTCTAACATGGCGTTCACCAAGTCAGTCAGTATGCGGTTTTTTCCTCTCAGCAATCCTGTTTGATTCGAGCGAATAGGGAGCGGTCCTCTCATGAATAATACCATATTCCGCACAAAACTCATCAAATAATAAATGAAAATATTCACCACCATGATCTGACCTTAGATATTTAATTTTTCTATCTAGTTGATTTTTAACTTCAGCCTTATAGATTTTAAAATAGTCTAGCGTTTCATCTTTAGTTTTCAGCAAGTAAAAATAGCAAAATCTAGTTGCATCATTAATTAAAGTCATGAAATATCTCTTTCCGCCTTTTGTCAACACATCATTCATCTCGCAAAGATCAATATGAGTTCTAGAGGTGCCAAGTTTCTCTCCTCCGCTGCCTTGTGAGGCTTTCGAGGTTACTTAGATTGCACACAACTATGGCGCTTAGATAGTGAAATTTGGAATTAAACTCAAGCTAGATAAATGTGACATCAAACCAAAGTTCACATGACATAAACCATAAACGAGAATGCCAAACACTCGAACTATCATTAATTGTGCCACAAATATAATTCACTGACTTATTACAAAAATCTACCAAAGATAAGCGGAACAAGACTCCACAATCATAGCCTTTACCAATAAATTATCCATACTTAGACATAACTACTTTATTGGACTCTAACACTACCTTAAACCCATCTCTCAAAAGAAGAGAGACGCTAACAAGGTTCTTGCTAATAGTAGAGACATGCTGCACGTTCTTCAGCTGCACGATCTTTCCCAAGTAAACTTCAGATCTACCGTGCCAACACTACAAACAGAAGCATGTGACCCATTCTCCATATGGATGGAGGAACCTTGGAGCCCCTGGTAAGAAGAAAATAAAGAGATATCAGCACACACGTGAATATTAGCACCTGTATCAACCTACCAACTTAGAGATTAAAACACTGAAAGTACAGTAGGAAAATTACCATACCCGTCATTAGCACTGCTAGCAGTCATGAGGTTGACTTTCTTTTTCTCTTTCTTGTTCGCTCGCTTCGGACAAGCTTTAGCAAAATGACCAAGCTCTCCACACGTGAAGCAAGGTAGCTCTACTTTGTCTTTCTTCTTCTTGAAGACAGTATTTTGTTTGGCATTGAAAGCAGGTTACTTAGGCTTTCCCTTGTTCTTACCATGGTTTCTCTGGACGAAGTGGGCGCTACCTTTTTCCTCGTTCCCCTTCTCAATGTTGTCTTTAGCTTGAGCTTTCTCCTTAACATCAAGAGATGCTATCAGGTTTTCAACTAATATTTTTTGTCTCTTGTGTTTGAGACTTGTGGCGAAATTCCTCCATGAAGAAGGCAATTTAGCAATAATTCACCCAACCACAAACTCATTGGGTAAGACACATTTAAGGAGTTCAAGTTCCTTAGCCAGGCGCTGAATCTCATGAGCTTGCTCGACTACTGATTTGTTAGCAAGCATCTTATAATCATTAAAACTCTCCATGATATACAACTCTTTGCCTGTATCTGAAGCACCATAGGTAGCATTCAGATGATCCCACATAGCCTTTGCGTCTTTTATGTGCATCATCGAATCAAACAAATAATCTGAAAGCACATTACGCAAAGCTCCCACAAAAATGTCACTTGCTTCCTAGAATTTTCTCATATCTTCATCAGAGATATTTTCCTTAGGCAAGCCATCTTTGACTCAGAAAACTTTCATGGCAGTAAGTCAATCCGTGACCTTGACAGACCACCTCTTAAAATGCGCACCAGAAAACTTTTTCGGCCTCAGCGCGTCAACAAAACTAGTCATAGATAATTCTGAAAACGGTCTATAATAAGGTTTTTGGATTGTTAAGTAATTAGGCAATTTCTAGATTAAAACCAGAATATAAATCATGTAAAACAGATAAACTAGATCAAGCATGTATAGCATACTAGCATGACAGATCAGCATATTGAATAGTATGAATGACAAGATTAGATCACAAGGATTATACCTGCCGACTGTAGCTGTAGTCGTTGGTGATGCAGATGGTGGTGATGATGGAGCAAAGTCGACGTCGTTGATGTTGAAGTCGTCGTCGAAGTCATCAATGAGAGGTGGAGGGAGAGCTCAATGCAGTTGACGACGAATACACCGAGACGTAGCGCCGCCTAACTTGGATGGAAGACGACCCATTGTAAAAGTTGGGAGCAGTCACACGGATAGTGCTTCCTAAAAACCTTATTCACCTTCTCCCGGTGCAGGATCGCAAAGACCAGGGTTCCGGAGACCTACTCGTTCAGTCGCTGGTGCACGCAAGTGATCGGACTGGAGTAGCTACGGCGGCAGCGCAACAGCAAGAATAGGCAAAAACTCTAGCTCAATTAGATACATTTTGGCGTGACTGGTAGGTTGCTTATATAGTTATGTCCAACCAACCTCGTGTCATGATCACGATCTAAGTCGTTTTAGGACTCTTAATTTGTAACTGTTTAAGACTCTGCAACTTAAAGGCCAAGAAACCAAAAACTAAAACTGCAAAAGGAGACCGCGCTCTCGCAAGGCGAGGAGCTGGGATTTCGGCGGACCATTCATGTAGGTACCGCGTGCACGCACCCTTCACCCTGCCTCGGCGAGACGAGGCGAGCGAGTGCGCACGTGTGGGCTTCTCTTTCTCCTCCTCACCCTAGACTTGAGGAAGTGGAGAGGACTTCCATGTTTAAGTATGGCTACCTCCACTTCAACAAGCAAGGTAGTACTAAAGAGTTCCCACATCCCCCCTTGCTCACATGAATGGGCCTTTGAGATTTATTAGGAATTTCACATTTGGTTATTGGGCCAAGCCCATATAAATTCCAACATAGCTTGGAAGCATGCATTTGATGGTGGAAAATACATGGTATATTTGAAAATTTATGTGTATTTGAACGACTCATTTCATTTCAATTTTGTGTCAAAATGACCCAACATATGATATTAGTTGTAACATGGATGGGTGCATTGACCCTTTGAAGCCCAATGGAGAATTTGAGTGGATAAAGATGGGAGCATCTGACATTTAAAAAGTAAGGGGAAATATCATGCCTTGGCCATTTGAAATTGAGACATAGGGCACCATTAAGTGTCGAGGAACGGTGAATATAACTAGTAAATACCATGTACGTTACAGCGGGAATTTTTAAGAATCTGAAATAAAATTAAGTGGAGATGATGTGGATATCTTGCAATTAACAAGCTGGAAGTTAGTATGATGACATGACTATTAGTGGGATATGATGTAGATAGTTAATGGAGAATGATGTGGATACCTTGCATGTTGAGATGGACTTATAGTGAGAATTAACTTTATGAGAGATGTGAATATGAATTTTGTGTCAAAAGACACAATAGATGATTTTAGCTGCAACATGGATGGGTGTATTGACCTTCGAAGCCCAATGGAGAATTTGAGTGGATAAAGATGGGAGCATTTGATATTTAAAAAGTAAGGGAAATATGCTCGTGCCTTGGCCATTCGAACTTGAGACATAGGGCATGTCTATTTGGTTCCCCCAGCTAAAGTTTAGCTACTAAACTTTCACTTTAGCTACTAAACTACCAAACAAACTGACTAAAAAGGGACTAAAATAGTTTAGTCACATTAATCACCCAAGGGTAGCTAAAAGTGGGCTAAAGTGCCCAGTGGACAAGAGTTGCCCCTCATTATTGTTGGTCCTCACCCTGATTTGGACATTCATTAAGGGTAGTTTGGTCTTTGTTGAACTACTTTAATGCTCTTTAGTCACTTTTAGTCACTAGAATCAAACAGAAGTGACTAAAGTTTAGTCATTGATTTTAGTAGCTAAACTTTAGCATGGGGGAACCAAGGCCCTAAGTGTTGAGGAATGAATATAACTAGGAGGACTCCCTGCTCATTGCCGCGGGTATGAAGGAGGAATCTATATTTTAGCATTCTGATGTGGACAACTAAATATATCTACTACTATATTGCGTGCATGAACTTAGAAAAAAAAACTACTACTACGCATGCATGCACATGATTAGCCGGTGTTAATTAAAAGGGATAAGTGGATGATGTGGCGCAAAGAGGTTTAAGATAATAGCTTAGTGGGGTTTGTGTTAATTGCAAAGGATAAGTGGATGACGTGGCGCAAGGAGGTTCAAGATAATTAGCTTAGTGGGGTTTGTCTTTATATTATATATAGACTCGAAAATACCCTGCATGTTGCTACGGGAATTGCAAAGAATTTGAAATGAAATTAAGTGGAGATGATGTGGATACCTTGCAATTAAGAAGCTAAAAGTTAGTAGGATGACATGACTATTAGCAAGAGATATGTGGATACTTAGTGAGGGATGATGTGAATACCTCGTATGTTGAGACAAATTTATAGTGGGGATAGATAGATAAGGTAATGTTTCATCTAGGGGTTGAAGTGAGATGTGATTGAATAAAATAGATCCAATTTTGAACCCACACCTAGTTATGATAGAGTCATATCAACAAGGAATATTCCCTCAAGATCTACCACGGTATGTGAAAAAAACACAAGGAACACAATTATATCATTTCACCTTACAGTATTCTAGAGGATATATAGTTAATTTCCTCTGAGAATAAGTAAAGAGTATTGAGAAATAAAGGACACAACCTTTTATTAACTTAGTTACTAGTTACTGTAAACTATAGACATGGTTAAGATAGAAAAGTGCGTGAACATGGTGATACTAAGGATATCCATATGATACACAAGCGGTATAGCGAGTTAGAATATCCATTGGTTCCGTTGGTCCACTTGATCAACTGTCATTGATCCAATGCTCCATGTAAGTTAACCTATGTTTGTTTTCATGCGGATCAAAACACAGGTGGTGAGGAGCTATACCATGGCCGGGAGCCATGGAGTGCCCGCTTGGCATGGGTTTGTGCCCAATTTTTCACAAAATCTTTTTAGGTGTACTCGCATTAACAAATCTCACAAGACTTGTGGATTTTTTTAGAAGTCTACAGAGGGGAGAGGATCCCCACCTGATGCATTTCATTTAGGGGCCCAAGGCCAAATTGGTTCAAAGTACATAGGCGCATCTTGTCGAATTTTTTAGTTTAAAGGCTTAGGATACTAGATGATACCCCGCGCGTTGCTGCGGGAATTTTATAGCATTATTATTATACATTGTAATGACTTTAAATATTAAAGTTGAAAAAGAAAAAATGGAATGGAAAAAGAAAGAGAGGAAATGATTGAAAGGTTCTACCTTTCTACAACATCTTATATGCACAATATCTAAGGCTGGACGAAAAACTCGAAACTCGTTAGCTCGCTCGGCTCGTGGCTGGCTCGGCTCAGCTCGGCTCGGCTCGTTATGATAACGAGCCGAGCCGAGCCAGGATTTTAGCTCGTTAGCTATAACGAGCCAACTCGAGCTGGCTCGTGAGCCGCTCGCGAGCCAAACGAGCCGTAGTTTTAGAGAAAAAGTCATCATAACTTATATTAGTTTTGTATTACTTTATGTTTTGCACTTCACAAATAGATGATATGTTAGCTCATATGAATATTTTATTCGATTTAAGGCTATTGAATATATTATTTTTATATTATTAATATTTTTATGCTTTAGATAAATACAAATATTATATTTTGTATTTTTTTCCCTGGCTCGCGAGCCTAACGAGCCAGCTCGAGCTCGTAACGAGCCGAGCCGGCTTTCTGGCTCGTTAAGATAACGAGCCGAGCCGAGCTGGCTCGTTATCCTAACGAGCCAGAACGAGCCGAGCCGAGCCGAGCCGAGCTGGCTCGTTAGCCAGCCTTAACAATATCTCAATACACATTGTGTACGTAGTCGAGGTGAAATGATTAAGCATCTGTTTAAGCTGGATGCTCCAACTACAGTTACTTTTTTTTAAAAAAAACTTCAATTACCGCGGCAATGTGCGTTAGTGATGCCCAAAAGAATGTGGGACCCAACATGAGCCAACAATCCCTTCCTTTCAGGGAAAAATTTCTGATCCTTCCTCCCAGTGATTTCTGTAACCATGCAATCGATACGGGACCCACAGGGTTCCCCAGCGATATGACTACAAGTCGTGGGCTCTGGCCTAGCCCACGGACCGAAGCAGGAAGGGGTGCAGCAACTGCTACGCCGAATCCGAGTAGAATAGGCCACACTAGCCGGACTCCTATAAGAAAGTACCTTCTGTATTTAGATTAGGACACCTTTTTTAGATCCGACTAGAATTATAACCGCACCATAGTCTTCTCTATTGACAATAGCCGAGGTTTATATTTATACCCTGGACTTGACACGAGTCCTAACTGAACACGAACCCTTATTACGACTTCTAAGACAATACTTTCCTAAATTAAAAAGGTAACTCAGGCTCTACTCTTTCCCTTCTTGTAGAGTCCAATATGTCGATTCCTGATCGGCAATACTGTCCTCGAGGCTAGATAGCCGAACCTTTGCTTTAGCCGATATCGTCATTTAGCCGATTCATTCTGAACTATCTCTCCTTGACGTTCCCGCTATCCAAAATTCGGTGCAAACACAAAGGTGCTAATAGATGGGGGAGCTGGACTCAACATAATATTTTTAGAAACACTAAGAAAAATTGGACTAGAATTCACCGAGACGATTACTCCAACAAGCGTTCCTTTCTATGGGATAGTACCTGGCAAGGCAACCATGCCACTTGGACAGATCAATCTACCGGTTATTTTTGGGACTCCTTCAAACTACCGTACAGAGTTCATCAAATTTGAGATTGCAGACTTCGAATCTTCATATCACGCTATCCTTGGAAGACCAACATTAGCCAAGTTCCATAGCGATACCACACTACCCATACCTCCTGCTCAAAATGCTAGGGCCCAACGGGATCCTCTCCCTCAGAGGTGACCTGAAGCGTGCCTTCGACTGTGACGTACAAGCAATCCAGATCGCAGCAAAAGCACAAGCAGCCAGCGAAAGAGAAGAGATAGCAACTGTAGCAGCTGAAATCAACCCAGAAGAACTAGAGATCCTAGCCAAGAAGCCTAGCATTCTCGCTCCTCCAAAAGAAGCCAACGTGAAGCAAATCGACCTGGGTACAGTGATCCCTCCAAAACGGCGACCATCAGTGCCTACCTCTCGGCAAAATAGGAACTCACGCTCACCAACTTTCTTCAGGACAACAAAGATATCTTCGCTTGGAAGCCGGCCGACATACCAGGTGTCCCAAGAGAGTTGGTTGAGCACAGAATTGATGTTAATGAAGGCTCCAATCCTGTGAAGAAACGGCTACGGCGATTCTCACCCGACAAAAAGGCGGCAATTAAAAAGAAGATTGCAAAGTTAATGGCAGCAAGGTTTATAAGAGAAATCCTTTATCCAGATTGGCTGGTCAACCCAATTTTAGTGCAGAAAAAGAACACGATCGAGTGGCGCAGTGCGTCGACTACACCAATCTCAACAAACATTGCCCGAAAGACTCGGTTGGACTACCACACATTGATCAGATAGTTGATTCAACAGCGAGATCTACCCTATTGTCTTTTCTTGATTGCTATTCAGGATATCATCAGATCGCATTAAAGGAAGAAGACCATAGCAAGACATCTTTTATCACTCCGTTCGGTGCCTACTGCTATAAAACTATGTCGTTTGGACTCAAGAACGTTGGTGCTACGTACTAGAGAGCTATCCAGACATGCCTTGGTGAGCAGATTGGTGAGAACACGAAAGCATATGTGGATGACATAGTAGTAAAGACAAAGAACCCAAACAAACTAATTGAAGACTTAAAACAAACTTTCGAGAATCTAAAGAAGTGGAAGTGGAAATTGATCCTAAACAAATGTGTATTCGGTGTACCATCAGGACAACTACTCGGATTCTTGGTCAGTCATCGTGGAATCGAGGTCAGTGCCAAACAAATTTTAGCTATAACAGAGATGGGCCCTCCACAATGTGTTAAAGATGTGCAGAAACTAACAGGTTGCATGGCAACCCTCAATCGTTTTATATCACGACTCGGTAAAAAAGGGCTACCTTTCCTCACATTACTAAAGAAAACGGGCAAGTTTGAGTGGATAGAGAAAGCCAAGGAGGCTTCAAAAACCTTAAGACATACCTCACCTCCTCGCCCGTTCTCACACCTTCAATGAAGCACGAAGACATGATGCTATACATTGCGTCAACTTCTATGGTGGTCAGCGCAGCGATCATCATGGAGAGAGAAGAAGAGGGACGCGTGTACAAAACACAGCGGCCAGTTTACTACATTAGTGAGGTACTATCAGATTCCAAAATCTGGTACCCACATGTATAAAAACTACTTTATGCCCTCCTGATCACCTCCCGCAAGCTTCGCCACTATTTTAAAAGCCACAAGATTACTGTGATAATAGATTTTTCACTCGGAGACATCCTACATAATAGAGACGCAACAGGACACATATCTAAGTGGGCAGTTGAACTTAACGCTCTCAACGTTGATTTCACCCCATGAAAAGTGATCAAATCTCAAGTCCTTGCTAATTTTATAGCTGAATGGACAGAAATCCAACAATCTACGCCAGATGCCATCCTCGACCATTAGAAGATGTACTTTGATGGATCACTCAAACTAGGTAGAGCTGGTGCAGGCGTTCTCTTCATCTCTCCAAATGGAAAGCAACTCAAATATGTCCTTAAGATATTATGGCAAGCCACGAACAATGAAGCAAGGTACGAAGCACTCATCTATGGGCTCTGGGTAGCAATCTCCCTTCGAATCAATCGACTTTTCATCTATGGTGATTCAACAATAGTTGTCAATCAAGTCAATAAGGATTAGGATTGCATCAAAGATAACATGGATGCTTACTATACTAAAGTACGTAAACTAGAGAAAAACTTTCAAGGATTGGAAATTCTACATGTCCTGCATGACTCAAATATCGCAGCAAACATCCTCGCAAAGCTAGGATCAGACAGGGCGAAGGTCCCACCCAGTGTGTTCATAGAGGAGTTATCAGCACCCTTTATCAAACGACCCAGTGAGATAACCCCTGAACTCCCAGCAACAACAACCCAGATTTTGGTAATCACAAAATCATGGACATAGGATTTCATCGACTACATCAAAGAAAATAAGTTACCGATAAATAAAGAAGAAGCTACTCAGATAATTCGAAGAAGCAAGAACTATATCCTTGTGGGAGACAACCTATACAGAAGAGCCACATCATCAGAAGTACTCCTCAAATGTGTCTCATCAGAAAAAGGTAAAGAGATCTTAGACGAAATTCACTCAGGTTGCTGTAAAATTCACGCCGCTTCAAGAATATTGGTCGGCAAAGCGTTCCACATCAGATTCTACTGGCCAACTACTTTAAAAGATGCAGAAGAAATCATCAGAAAATGTAAAGGTTGCAAAATGTTTGCATGATAGGCTCATGTCCCAGCACACAATCTAATTTCCATCCCGCCCGCTTGGCCATTCTCCTGCTGGGGGCTAAATCAAATAGGACCTCTCAAGAAAGCTAAGGGTAGTTTTGAGTACATCTTTATGGCTATTGACAAGTTCACCAAGTGGATCGAATATAAATCACTCATGAAATACAGCGCATCCAAAGCAATCGAGTTCATTCAGGACATCATGCACCGCTTCGACATGCCCAATTGAGTCATCACAAATTTGGGTTCTCTCTTCACGGCTATAGAATTTAAAAGTTGGGCACAGGATTGCGGCATCAGCATAGATTACACATCAGTCGCACACCTAGAGGCCAATGGACAAGTAGAGAGAGCTAATGGACTCATACTAGCCGGATTAAAACCTAGGTTGTATGAAGAACTAGAGAACTATGGATCCAAGTGGATTGAAGAGTTGCCCAAAGTAGTATAGAGGCTACGAACTCAAGTAAGCAGAGCTATCGGATACTCACCCTTTTTTCTAGTTTACAGATTAGAAGCTGTATTACCCGCTGACCTGATCTAGACATCACCAAGGATTGAGCAATATGATGAATGAGAAGCCGAACACACCCGAAGGCTAGAACTGGACAGTACAGAAGAAGTCAGGGTCAACACCACCTTACAGTCAGCTCGTTACCTCCAAGGTTTAAGACACCACTACAACAAAAGTACCCAACCTCATTCTGTCAAAGCCGGGGATCTAGTGCTTCGAAGAATACAAAAGGCAGATGGATGTCACAAATAGCTCAGCCCATGGAAAGGCCCTTTCATTGTCACCAAGGTCACCAGACCAGGAACATACGAGCTGATAACCGAAGACAAAATACAAATCAGAAATTCATGGCACATCAGCTAGCTACGAAGATTCTACGTCTAAAAAGCACATGACTGATTCTTCTGCATCAAGAAAATACTATGTAATCAAGATTCATGATCAAAGTAATAAAGATAATGTTCCTCACCTACAATTGTCTTACTAAGATCTACAAAACCTATCCTAGAGTTGTTTAACTCGGATGAGAGCAAAAGAGCCAACTAGGCTTGAGCTCGTCATATCCAAGTCTTTTCAGACTTGGATAAGAGTAAGAAGACTGCCAAGCCAACACTCAACCTATCCTGAGTTGTTTTCACAGCGTGGATGAGAGCCAGATAGCGCTCGCCCTATCCCGAAGTTATTCAACCTGAATGAGAGCAAAAGAGCTAACCAGGCTTGAGCTCGCCTTATCCCAAGTCTTTTCAGACTTGGATGAGAGTAAAAAGGCTGCTAAGCCAACACTCGAGCTATCCCAAGTTGTTCTGATAGCGCGGATGAGAGCCAGATAGCACTCGCCCTATCCCAAAGTTATTCAACCCAGATGAGAGTAAAAGAGCTAACCAGATTTGAGCTCGTCCTATCCTAAGTCTTTTTAGACTTGGATGAGAGTAAGAAGGCTGTCAAGCCAACACTCGACCTATCCCGAGTTATTTCCACAGGGCGGATGAGAGCTAAATAGCGCTCACCCTATCCCGGAGTTATTCAACCCGGATGAAAGTAAAAGAGCTAACCAGGCTTGAGGTCGCCCTATCCCAAGTCTTTTTAGACTTGAATGAGAGTAAGAAGGCTATCAAGCCAACACTCGACCTATCTTCCACACCGGATAAAAGAACATGACTTACCTAGTGCCGATGCTCGTCAAGACTCATGAAGACACAAAAACAAGAGCACAACTAGTTTGAGGGACATAACTCTAAAGCACCTAGACACACCTACAATGATTAAGGCTTAGATCCAGCACATAGCTAAAGAAAGTTCCACGATCTAGGGAAACAACTTGAAAAGAGTCACAAAAGGACGAATACTCGAATAATCCAAGCAAGATAGTAAAGATGTACCCAAAGAACCAGAGTTTTTTTACAAGATAGCATATAAACTATATCTTTACAAAGGAAGAAGGAGGTGTCTGGGCACTACAAAACCCAGCTATCAGCTTCATCATCAGAAGAAGAGAGTTGAATATCAAGCTTCTCGACGATGAAGTTGGCCAGATCTTCAACTTCAAGCTCAGCCTTTTCGATGGACTCTAAGTAGTTGTCATCATCGGCTTCCTCCATAAGTTTTTCCAGAGGGATCATCAGAGAAAGAACCCGAACATGTGCCAAGACATTCTTAATGCATGCCTGGACCCCCTTCTTGACAAAACTCTGGAGGCGTACTGGGATCAGCAAGATGAAGTCGCCCTAGGTCCTTCCATCATCTTTAGGAGTCCAAAGAAGCTTGGCAATAGTCATGAAAGATTTCCATAAGGTGGCAAACCGTTGATCAGATACCGCCAGTTTCTTGGACAAATCATCAACGGTTTTCCTTCCCTACACAAGATCCCGGTCAGCACCAAGTCTAATCAGCTGGGCGTGAGCGAGTTCTTCTTCAGCACGAGCTTTTACCTCCTCAGCCCTATTATGATTAGAGCGAACCGATATCTTCATCTCTTCAATATTCTTTGAGAGCTTCTGCTTACTCTATGGAGGGCTGATCAAGGCAATTAGAGAAAGTCAGACAAATGAAGAACAAAGAAATAAGAGATAAGAGGAAACAACGCATATAAGAACTTGGGATACCTTCACACTCCTTCTTGAGACTATCAGATTTTCTAGATGACTCTCGCAAGGCGGCTATGGCATCATCCCTCCTCTACTCTGCCTCAATGACTTACACGCGGAGAGCCCTCTTTGAAGTTTGGCACCCTTGGCTCTCAGTATCCAAGTCCACCTCCTTACTGGCCAACTCTGCCTTCAGCTGGCTCAATTCAAAGGCTAGCCTCTTCTTAGTCTCACCTGAGCCAAAGAAGCTAGAGTGATCCCGAGAGAAAGACTTCTCCCACAGAAAAAGAAAGGAAATAAGAAAAAGAAGCAAAAGAAGCTGAACCACCAAAAAGAAGAAGAAAAAAGATGCCTACCTAAAGCTATTCTACAAAAGAAGTCCTAGCCGAGAGGCCCTCCCAAGCCGTGATCAGCTTTGATAGACGATGGGTGGCATCGAACTCCAACACCACATCGTCCTCCAAACGCTGATTATCTAAAAATTGGCCAGCAGGAGGGGGGAGACGGCAAAGAAGTGAAAACCACAACCAAAGTCGTATCTTGCACGATAGAGCCCCCAGCTGCCTTCACAGTCAGTTTCTCTACCACAGTCATAACCGCCTCGGAGTATGGTGACTCCACAGCGATCTGCTCGACCTGGGTCGCCGTTTCTCCCGCCCCTGCCTCACTAACTGTCTGCTCTGAGTCTTGCGACAAAGTAAGCAGAACGGGCCCAATCAACTCAGAAGAAGTTGATAGGGGATTGGGGGAGGAAGTCGACGATGATCTTCAAGGCATAAAAGAAGTCATCAAAGAAGGATGGCAAACAAGTCAGGAAAAAACTTACTTGGTGCTCCTCCTCTTCGTACCGATTTTTCCAAGCCAACCAGAAGACTTGGGCGAGGGCATGGGGCTAAAAAAATATCAGTGCCAGCCTACTCCAAGGCCGGCAAGACTAGCGCTTGAGTTCCTCCAGAACTCTAACTCAAACCCCGCTTACTGCCAAAGACAAAAAGAAGATGAGTCATCAAAAGAACTCGGGACAATGCGAGATAATAATGATAATAGGCACTCTAACTACTCACCAATGAGTAACAAGGGTCGCGCTATCATCCTCGTCCTCGAGGATCTCCACCGCACTGCCATCTGAAGAGAAAAAAGTACTCAAATAAGGAAACATACAAACAATAAAGGAAAATAAAGAACATTGATACGCTCACCTAGGAGCATGCTACCTATAGCTTGAGTACCTGAGCAAGTACTCAGAGGATGAGGCTTCTTTGTAGCAGACACACTGGTGGAAGTGTCATCTACCGCACCCTCTTGCTGGTGGAACGAGGAGCTCGAGGAATTGGGCGAGGCACATATTCAACAAAAGGATCGAGTTCTCCAAGAGAAACAACAGGAAGAACAATAATGGTTCGAGACTTACTAACTCCTAAGGCTCCAGCCTGGCTCCCATCGACCACTGCCCCCATGTTGACACCTCTAATGCCACCTAAGCTAGGTTGTCATCCCCAGCATGACACCAAAGGTGCTGGTACTAAAATATGCAAATGCTCCTCTTTGAAATAAATATGAAATTCACAAGCGCATAGATAATACCGATGTAGCATTTTAACTGGGAGTAATCCAGGTATCGTTATTTATATTTTTACCACTAGGAAGGGATGCTAAGGATAATGAGTAATGAGTATCACTGCATATACTAATGGAGAGCATAACCATGTCTTTATCTCTCTTCTCATACAGGGTAAGTGTCACAAGATAAATAATATATATATATATATATATATATATATGAATAAAGGATAACTGGTAAGCACATAGCCATATAATGATAAACATGTCAATAGACTACTCTAGATATATAGCACTAGCATGGATTAGGACGAACTATAGGGATAATCCTAAGTTATTCTAACTATAAAGTCAAAGCATACAATGATTAGAGCAATTACACTTGGCAATCATGGCAAGAAAAGGTTATATCTACGCATAGTGATATTACTAAGGAAGATATGGAACATAGCCGTCACTTCCCTGTAATAGTTGTGCTCTGCCTGCCCTATACTCAGGAGGTGGACTACAGAGGACTCAATAGGACAGTCACTCACGCGATCTACCACACGATCCGGAATATAGGGTACAATCGTAGGTAAATACGGTATAGGCACCACGCCTACACAACGTTTACCACTCACCCATAATATCAATGAGCAAGCGCTATACGATCCTATACTTGAATATAAGTCTGATCGAACTATGCCAAGCATATAATCAAAGTAGACTAAGAACAATATAATTGAGAATATAATCAAAAAGAGCAAAGTCATATCCAATATGATAGAATAGACTAAAGTCATATTCATACAAATGATGAACTAGATGAATAATATAAGAACAAATACAAAAGTAGGAGAGAATTACCAAGTATTCTCCGACAGATCCGAAAATCAAGCAATGCTTGGCTCCTTCTAGTTCTAATCCTATGTAGCTATGCTAAACTAGAGATCTAATTGAGATGGTGGCTCTAGGGCTTGATCAGAGGCTTCTCTCTTGATGAATTGAATGAATCAAGTAGAATTAGGGTTTCTCCTAGGGTCAGGGGCCTTGCTTATATAGCCCTCTAGGAAGCACCATAGCCCTTGGATCAAATTGACCTTGATGAACGATTATTATTGATCCTCAAAGGCGGTGGAGGCATAATCCATGAGGTGGCTCCTGATTGGCCACACCACAGGGGCGAGCGCCCAGGACCAGGGGCAGGCGCCCCACTTGTGGGCCCGTTTCGTCTCCCATTAGTTTCTAGAGTCTTCTCGTATCTTCCACATTCCAGAAAAGTTATGTGTAGGCCCTTTGTCTCTATATAAATCTAACATGTGGGTCTCCTTTACTTATTTCCTGATAATCCCCCTATAGAAATAGATATTCATCAAAACTCATGGAATTTTGTAAGTGTAACCCCAATATCTAAATAGTATTTATATTTAAATCATTTCTCATGCTATGTTGACGGTTAAAAATGATACTTATCTACCATCAACAAACTCCCACAAGCTTACCTTTTGCTTGTCCCTGAGCAAAGATAGACTTAGTGATGGATCAGGAGTTGCTACAATACTTTCACGCCTTACAGGTATACATGCGTTCAAACAAGAACTCTCCTCCGGATTAGAATGAACTATTCTGATGAAAAACTTACTCATATTACCTTCCACCATGGGGCGTGTAGCCGTCACTTGGGTCTTGAGTAGTTGAAAGACAGAACGGTCAAGTCAAGCGCCATGTTTCAAGCTCTTTGATCAACTATTATTCCAGAGTTTTGCAAGATTTTTAAAATAAAACTCAGAGATTCATATGTATGACCCTTCCAAGTCTCTCCTTTGTGGTATTTCTGGATCCTCTCCAAGGCATTCATGGTGTATTCCTTTTCTCTCCTCTTAAAATATGTGATATTTTTGGTAGCATAGTAACATTATGCCTGCTCTCTCTCACCCTACTTCTAAAAGGCTTATGTGGAGCTCATAGGTGGGGAGACAGCGAAACATATATTGCATAATCAAAACTATGGATCCAAAGGAACGAGTCATAAAGTCAAATCAAGATGTGCATGTGTCTTGGGCTATATGGTAGATGGTGGTAAATGGAGTAGAAGTGGTTATAAGGGGTAAAAAGGATGATAATGGTGAATACTTAGCTCCTTTGAAGAAATTTTTTCATATACCTCTCTTAGAAGACTTGAAGAATTTAAGGAAAACTTGGGCTTGTTAAATCTATTTTTATTTTTCTGAGTGGGACATTTGTCTTTTTTTTAGAATACCCAAGCCTCTTTTAAAACATAATAACATGAGGTAGCATAACTGGATATTTGGAGCTTTATTGGCTAGCAAGGGATAAAATGGATGATAGAAATATTTTTGCAGTTCACTCTCAATGTAAGAGTAGAACTATTTTTTGGGTGGATCTAAATGAGATATATGTGGATTTGTACTTCCAGGGTAGAAGCAGAATATATGGGTGGATATATATGGGTGGATATGGATGCATACTTACAGGGTAGAAGCAGCATATATAGGTAGAGTGTGTAAGTGGATCTCAATTTTAACCGCATGACCGTTCCTAAGGATCGACACAGCATGACCATACTCAATGCTCACAAATAGTAAATATAAATGTAAGGCTTCCTAATCTACAAGCATGTATATGGCTGTGGTAGGAATTTAAACTCTCATCATACAGGAACTCATCATGTAGCAAGTTAATTTTCAAAAGATAAATTCTCCAGAACTCTAGTATCTCTAGGAACATGATAGATAGCAGCTCAAAACCTTCCCATATCATATATGTCAACTACCTAGACTTAGTTCAAGCATTTGCTACCCACAAGTTCAGGTTTAGAGCAAATCTTAAATCAAAACCATTGTATCCAAAACTCGGGAGAGTTCAAGGTTAAAAACTAGGTACTTGAAAGGAATTACGGTAGAGCAACTATTCATCATTTCCATATAAGAGTTTATTCTAGGGGTTCACTTAGCAAGATGAAGCTTAGCATACTCTCCTATATTTATTTAACTAACTTAAAGATTATACAGAAAACATATATATGTATATAAGAAAACATTTATTTAGGTTTCTATAAGTTATGCATCTTTTTATTTTACTTCATATATCAAAGCAAAAATAAATAAATAGGTAGGTAAGAAAATACTTAGCTAGATATACGGGAGATGCTCTCCCCCAAGCTAAATGTTGACATAGTCTTGTTTGATGAAACCGTTAGATAGCGAAGGTGTACTTTCTCTCATCAGAGTGCTTGTGATGATGATGGTTGAGACCGCGCTCCGATAGGGAACAGATTGTCCTTTTTGTCTGTTTGCTTTCCTTGATCCTTTAAATTCTATGAAGCTCAAATAGACAACAAAGCTTGTGGAACTTGATTAAGTGTTAGTGATAAACCTCTAAGCCTTGAGCGCCTAGAACCTCTTAACAGATGTATCTTTCTAACAGGATCTCTTGTACCATATTTTTATTCTTTTATATTTTTATATAATGCAAGGAATAAAATGATGAAAGCTTCTTTATTTTATTTTTATGCCACCACAGCAAGTAGACTTATGGGTTTTATGCCACAAATTTATTTGCATGGGGCTTAGCAGTTTTATAATGCAATGCAAGACATATTTGTTTTCTTTTCTATGCAGAAATAAAGTATAACTAAACATGTAATGAAGGAAAGTAAATATGATGCGGAAAATTAAATGCAGAACTAAAAAGGGAAATATTGATAACTACTAAGTTACCTCTTGGCGCGGCGTTCGGTGATTTAGGTCTACCGAACAGAACCTCTTATTCGCTCTAATCATTCTGGGGCACCTCAGATGGATCGAGTGGTGCTTCTGATTGTGCTGAGTCTGATATTGAATTAACCTTTACTTTCCATACCTGTTTTGTTGGTGAGGTTGACTTTGAGGAAAGAGTTGGTTGCACTATCTTCTCTTCTTTATTCTCCATAGTGACTGATTCACTTTCTATTAGGGGTACAGCTTCCTCCTCAAGATAAATCTTTTCTTCAGGATATCGATCTTCATATCTTGATACTTCTCCTTGATAGTCAGCCCATCCATCCTTGGGGATCTGATTCTTCTGGGTTCTTCATTAACTATATAATTATTATTGAAATAACGACGTACCTTCTCTGAGAGAAATTGGAAATGTATTTCTCCTATTGCAAGGTAGATGATTGCCTTGGTGGTGCTTAGAAATGGTCTCCCTAGGATGATCGGTGGATCGTACTCATCTTCTCTCATGTCGATGACTAAGAAGTCAGTCAGGATGAAGTGGTCATCAATTTGTACAGGGACGTTCTTCGCTATTCCGTCCACGAAGCAAAATGATTGGTCCGCCATCTGCAGCTACACATAGGTTGGGTCTAAAGGCATAGTACTATATAGATATTCATAAGTTACATTGGCCATTATGTTGACACCCGATTCAGTGTCACAGACAACTTTCTGAAAGGAACTTCTGTTGATTGTGCATTCAATGGTTGGGACTCCTGGGTCGTCTCTCTTAAGCAGATATGGGGACTTGAGCTGATGATCATGCTCTCTGTGGACTGCAGTGATCACTCTCGCTGAATCCATCTGTTGTGGTTTCCTATTCTTGTTCTTATTCTTGTTCCTCCGATTGTTCTTCTTCTTTGGCTCATAGGGATGTTGAGGGTGTGTAGAGAATTATAACACTTTGTCCTTGAAGAAGAATATCTCTCTCTTGCCTTTGATATTAAAATAGATCTTGGCAGTGTTGGCATACATGATAGCTCCAGCGGTGTTCAAGAACGATCGTTCCAAAATGATGGGTGGCTTCTCATCACCACCTGTCTCTATTACCACAAAGTCTGTAGGAACATACGAGCTGCCCACTCGTACACATATGTCTTCTAGAATTCCCTTAGTGTAGCAAAGTGACTGGTCTGCAAGCTTAGGCATGATGTTGACGCTTGCACCGAAGTCACAGATAGCTTCGTTAAAGTTCACGCTTCTAATAGAAATCGGAATGACAGGCCTTCGTGGATCACCTTTCTTGATCAGTAGAGCCTCATCGTTCCATCCTTTGGAGATAGGGTCACTCCAATAACTTCTTGCATTAAATATGTCTATAAGATTTGCAGTTTCTAGATCTTCTGGTTGTCCCAGAATTTTACCTTGGTTAGCAGGAACAATATTAGCAAGCTGTTGCAACTGAGACTCTAGCATCTTATTGAAACTGAGCTGATTCTTAATGGCAGTGGAAAAAATATCCATTCTATTATTAATTGTTTCTAGTGTTTTATCATTGGATGCTAATTTCTTAGACAGGCTATCTATTAACTTTCCTTGATTAAGCACTAACTCTCTCAGAGGTGGTTGATTGAAAGAATTATTACCTTGATAATTACCTGAGTAGTTACCTGAGTAGTTAGGCCTCTGCTGCTGATTCCAACCTTGATTCTATTGAGGACGGTAGTAGTTTCTATTGTTGTTGAGGTAGTTCACATCCTCTTGTAGCTCTAGGCAATTGCTTCCTGAATGCCCAATGTCTCCACACTCTTCATAAGTCATGCGGGAATCATGAATGTGCATGACTTTCTTCTTTTCGCTGGCTCTCTCATGAGCCGCTTCATAAGCAGGTCCATCTTGGCAGATAGCATGTCTACCTCGTTCAGCTGGTGCATACCTCCACCTCTCTTGTGGGTTTGAGTTCTTTCTTCGTTCCAACCTTGGTTGGATGCCATTTTCTCCACAAGAGTTGTGGCTTGATTGATTGTAAGTGATAAGAACGCTCCTCCAGCTGTAGCATCCATAGTCTCACGGGTGCTATTAGTGAGCCCATGATAGAAGGTCTGCATAAGTAGCCAATTCTTCATTCCATGATGAGGACATTCTAGGATGTAGTCTTAAAAGTGCTCCCATGCTTCTAGGACTGACTCATCATGTTGCTGCTGAAAACTTGATATCTTCCCACGAAGAGCATTTGTCTTGCCCATAGGAAAGAACTTTGCCAGGAAATTGGTGGAACAGAGTGCCCACGTAGTATTCTTTTCCTTATTTGCATAGAACCACTGCTTTGCTCTCCCCAAGAGTGAGAATGGAAAGAGGCGAAGTAGTATGGCATCTCTAGGGACATCCTTGATGGTGAAAGTGCTGCAGATCTCCAGGAAGTGTTGGAGATGAGCACTAGCATCTTCATGTGCCTTCCCACAAAACTAGCTAGCTTGCACCATGTTGATCAACGCCGGCTTTAGCTCAAAGTTCTGCTCAATCTCCTCCGTAGGTCCAGTCCGAATGTTAGCTGTAGTTGGAGCTGAGAACTCACGGAGTGACTTGTTTGCCATAGCGTCAAACTCTGGTGTTAAGTTCCGAACTATGCTTGGTTTGCCTTCCGAATCAGAGAGTGGAGCTTCAAGCTGAGATGATGATGTTTCTGCTTGAACTCTCTTTAGCTTGGCTCTTGCTCTTCTGAATAGTAATTCTAGATTATCGATAAAGTTATCTGGACAGCCAAACCTGCTCATACATTACCATGTATATAATATATAAAATAGACAAAAGATAAGGGTAAAGTTGTATGAGAAGAAAAGGATGATGGTTTCTCGATCGCATTAGTGGATGCAAGTGATGGCTCATTATCCTTTAGATAGCAATTCAACCTTCCCCGGTAACGGCGCCAAAAATGCTTGTTGACACCTCTAATGCCATCTAAGCTAGGTTGTCATCCCCAGCATGACACCAATGGTGCTGGTACTAAAATATGCAAATGCTCCTCTGAAATAATTATGAAATCCACAAGCGCACAGATAATACCTGAAGCGACCTCAATCTCCACGAAGGGAAATCCATAGAGTCGAAGTGTATTAAGACCGCGATGGATCTTATTACCCAAATTCCAGTCGAATACCACATCCATACAACGATAAAATCAGAGTACAAATAGTGCGGAATTACATAATTTATTACATCGCCGCATTGGCGAGAACAAAAGTAGCAGACAAGCAGAACAGCTTGAAGATAAGATCGCCAAACTCGAGCGTAGGCACGAACCCCTCAACCATCAAACTCCTCGGAGTTATACTCCTCAGCAGAACCTGTGCCAAAAACTTATTAGTAAGATTTGTACTGGCCACTCCCATCTCTATGAGCATTGCTTTATGGATTTGGATGCAACAAGGTTGTATTCGAAAGAAACCTATAGGGCTGGGGTTTCCTATGCAGTAGCATATCAAGTGTATAATATAATTGATCAAGTTTTAACACCATTCCCACACTCAATCCACTCCATTCCCTTTTCCGAGCTAGGTTATGATCCTGGGATCAACATACCACCATCTCCACACTATTACCACACCATCGCTCAATCGACAGGCCAACTCCCTCTCGGCACTGTCTCAAGGCCGGTAGCCCCTGGCTATGACCGACACTCTCTCGCGGGGAAAGAAGAGAAGGACTCATCTCTCTATCTAGTTTAAGCGAAACCCAGGAAAGGTCCATAGTCGACGAGTCGGCACATGTATCGATCGATCAACCATACACTCTGCAGAGGTTTTACATAACCACAAGATCTGCCTTCCTTGCTGACCGTCGTCAACTGGGCTGATTCCAGTTGCTTGCTAGCCTAGGATAATGCCACTCTACCATTCAGCCCTAGTTCACCCCAAGTCAAGTCTGGGGTTGCTGAAACTGTGAGTCATGAGCCGGGTCCACAAGGTCTCCATGAAGTCTCGGTAGGGTGTGGGGGAAATCCTCTGTGCCCCGTACCTCCTTACACTGTCCGCTATCAACCTAGCAGTAGTGGCAAAATCCTACCAAGTAGTCCAGCCGTCCCGCACCATATAGGGCGAGTGGTACGTAAGGCTTCCCGGTGAATCTGAGTACTAGTAAGTCCTTAGGGATGACCAAGCTAGAATAGCTCCATCAGGGTTTCCTTTACCGTGCCACCACAGCACCTCCAACCCGAGCTCCACCCATCACAGGTTCACAACCAGGTCCACCTCATATACCTTTTACCCACCACAGGTATACATTTCCAGGGGTGCCCAGGTAGCATCCCATGGTAAGACTTGCCCCAGGCTCGTCGTATACTCCAACTTGGTCGACTCAACCCTCACCCTCCACACACCCAAGTCACACACGCAACACTCTCCCCAAAGTCCAGGTAACACCAGTTTCCACCACGCACATAGTATGAGCGTAGTAGAAGTATAAATAAGGAATTATAGAGCAATAAGCGTGTGTCTAGCCTATAGCAGGGTATGCAGGGGTAAGGTTGCGTCAAGGTAAAGGCTTTCAAGCAAGCATACCACCATGTAAATCCTACTATAAAGTAGAGTAAAGCGATAGCAGTTCTATATTAGCCATGCGTAATAGGTGCTACGAGATTTGGGTGGGATGTGGCACCTTCGGTGTAGTCGTCTCCACATTCTTCACGGTACTCCCTATCCTCGTCGGTTCGATTCTCCTCCGAGTCTGTAAATGAATCAGTTGCGGTCGCGTAAGCGATCACAAAGATACGAATAACGCAATTTTAGAAGACCCAAATGCACTCAAACATAGCTCCAAAGCGTAGAGCTAAATTTTAGAAGAATTTCGATATCTCGTTTGCCATTTTTGGAGCTTGGATGAAAAAGATATGATTTTCTGAAGTTTATCCCATTTTCTAAATAGAAAAAGGGCACTGTTGGGCAGTGGGCCACGTGTCAGCTTAAGGATGTGCCACGTGTCGGCTTTTGATTGGTCCATGTGTCCAGTGGGGTCCAGCAGTGGGTCATTGGTGCTGAGTCAGCAGCTGACGTCAGCATGACGTCATGGACACGTCAACAGTCACTGACGTGTGGGGCCCACGGTCAATGGTCAACGGTGACCAAGTCAACGGTCAACGACCCATTAGGCCGGATATGGGCTGGATATGGGCCTGCTGGGCTGGGCCGTGCCGGCCCGCCACGTGTCGTCATGTGGTTGCGCCACGTGTCCCCATGGATCTGGGCTGAGCCCGCTTCAGCTCTGGTTCACAGGGACAGGGTGCACGAGTCATCGCACAACGCTGCCTCCTCCTATGTTTCAAACCACGGTGGCCGGAAGGCGCACCGGCGGCGGGGGCGACACCGATTGGCGTCCCTGATGCTTCTCTGGCTCAATTAAGAGAGGGAAAAAGCCCCGTGCGAGTGTGGCGACATCACTGGGAGGTTCAGTTGGGCCACGGCATGGTTTAGGTGACCTGCTCACGCACGCCGGCGGCTTTGCCGCGGCGGCGCTCATTGTGGCGTCGGTGAGGTGTGTTTTCTCCCCTGTTTTCTCCTTCTACAGATTCGCGGCAACGGTGTCAACGCCTTGGTGAAGATCAAGACGTCGCGGCGGGGCTCGGGTGTCTTCTTCACGCGTGCCAGCGGCTTGGCCGCGGCGGCGGGTCGGGGTGATGCCCAAATGGACTCCCCAGGAAGCAACTCTTTGTAGAAAACTCCTCGGCAGGTTGCTACGCAAGTTAGGGTGGCGTTGCAGGTGACCCAAGGGCACAGCGGAGTCCGTGCGTGGCGGCGCTCCGGTGGAAACCCGAAGACAGTGGCACAGATGCTAGGGGTTGTGCTCGGTCTCTTTGTCTATGCGATCGGGTTCAGGGTGCTATGGTGGAGCTCTACGACCATCTCCCGTCCATCGGAGTGGCCGGAGTCGGTGCAAAAGGTGGAGACGTGGTCATGAACTCGACGACGGCATGTTCTCCTCGGTGTGCTAGCACGGTGGCGAGGATCGGCTCTAAGCAACCATCTACACGCGCATGGGACGTTCATCTACCAGGCGATCACGGCGGAGAAGAAAACAAGACCTACGTGGGTCTATCGTCATGAAGCCGAGGGCTCGCCGGCGGTGAACGGGGTTCACGGCGGCGGCACGGCACGTGGTGGAAAACACGAGCAGAGCTTTCGATTTGTGGCCGATGCGTGTGTAAGGTCCTAGATGGCTAGAGGGGGGTGAATAGCCTATAAAAAAATTCTACAAGCACCACTAAGCAAACTTGTTAGAATAACAAACGGCGTAAAGCGAGTTTTGCTTAGCCAAAGGTGGTGATGCAAGCCTCCTATCCACAAGTCTAGTAGATTATGATCTCTAGTTCACACAAGAGCTATGTCACTAATTTAACACTAGACAACAAGCTAACAACACTACTAGCAAAGCTACTACTAGAGCTACACAAGATAATCTAGTAAAGATAAGTGCAAGAGAGAGGATTGTGATTCTTATACCGACGGTGAGGAGAAGATGTTGCCAATCACCAAGATGATATACAATCAATCAATATTGACAACAACTCAATATGAAGACCAATCACTGGGAGACAAGAGACACAATAATTTTGTTCACCCGGTGTTCACTTGTGCACCGACAAGCTACGTCACCGGTTGTGTCGACCAACACTTAGATGGTTCCCCGGTGTGACCCTCAAGTCACTTGCCCCTCAAGGCACGCCCCGCAAGGCACCGCAAGACGCCACTCTTAAGTGAGGTAACTCAATGACACGCGCATTCCACTAGAGTTGCTTTTGGCGTCCCGCCGAAGAAAGCACAAGAACCTCTCACAAACAACCGGAGGCGGCCAAGAACAATCACCTTCTCTTGCCAATGCCTCCAACAATCTCCAAGCCGGCTAGGAGCGGTACTCTCCAAGAGTAACAAGAAATCCACCGGCTAAACCACCCACAAGTGCCACTAGATGCCCTCAAGCTATGCAATGCACTTTGGGATCACTCAATCTCACTTTTGATTTGCAAACAAGCAAGAGAGATGAGTGGGAGGAGTAGCTCTAGCTCAAAGGATGCACAAGAGTGTTAGAAATGCCAAGAGACCTCCCCAAGGGCCGACCAACGAGTATTTATAAGCATCCCATCCAAATAGAGCCGTTGCCACTCCACTGACCGTTTTTTCGGGATGACCGGACGCGCCGGTCGAAACTGACCGGACACACTTCACCGCGTCCGGTCGCCCTGCGACGTCCACGTGTCCCTCAAATTCAAACGCGACCGTTAGATCCTCCAACGGTCACTGTGCGCCAACGGTCAAACGCTATGACCGGACGCGCTGCTCAAACAACCGGACGCGCCGGTCGCACAGTACCGCGCGCCCGCGAAGCAATGACCGGACGCGCCGATGCGCACAGCACCCGCGCCCGCGAAGCAACGACCGGACGCGCTCCAGAAGATGACCGGACGCGACAGTGCCAGCGTCCGGTCGGAGTCCAGTAAGCTCCCTCGATGACCGGACGCGTTCGATCGTGTGTGACCGGACGCTCACCACGTCCGATCGACCTTGCGAACTGCAGTTCCCTCAGGGCGCCTGACCGGACGTGCCGGTCCCGCGAGTGACCGGACGCGCCAGTTGCAAACCCTAGCCCGCGCGCCCGACTCCTGCGCTGTACTGACCGGACGCGTCCGGTCACACCGTGACCGCGTCCGGTGCAGCGTCCGGTCACCTCAGTGACCCCGTTCGCCTCCGTTTCTTTTCCGACTTCCGGCGTAGTGGAAAATAGGCATTTCATTTCCCCGAAATCGCCTGAATCCCGCGCCGACCCAAACCCCTCTCTACCCGCAAACCACAGCACGACCAACGCCACCTTTGCAAATGTGCCAACACCATCAAGTGTACATCTCCATGTGCTTGTGTGTTAGCTTTTTCTCAATCATTTTCAAAGGTTTTCCAATTAGCTCACTAGGCCCTACATGCAATGCACTTCATGAATTCACCTAGTGGCACCCGTGCATCGAATAACCGATAAGACTTCTCCTCTTAATAGTTCGGCTATCGATCCTAAACCACTCACACCCTCTATGGTGTCTTGAGTGTAAAACAAAATGGCCCTATGGTTATACCTTTGCCTTGAGCCCATTTTGTTTCTCCAAATGATATGATCCACTTCATATCATCACATGACCGTCTCGGTCCATCGACCTTGACTTCACTTGCTCTTCACCGTTGCATCGGTCCGTCGGCGCTAAGTCTTGCTCAAGCTTCACCATCGCATGGTCCTTCGCTTCGAAGCCTCGACTTGCCCTTCACCTTCACAACCGATCCATCGAGCCAAGCCTCATCTTGGTCTTCACCATCTTGGTCATATGAGTCAATGTCATGTCTCATATGCAATGACCACCTTTATCTAAATCATCCACTTAGATACAAAGGTTAGTCCTAGGTTTCATCAATTAGCCAAAACCAAACTAGGGACTTTCAATCTCCCCTTTTTGGTAATTGATGACAACCCTCACAAAGATGATTTTGATAATAAAAGTTTTAAACTTGTCATACTTGTCCAATCATTTTGCTCATAAGTAAAGTTTGGACAATTATCACAAGCTCGATTTTGGTAGCATTAGCTCCCCCTACATATGTGCATAGAGTTTGGATTGAAGGCTTTGCACATACGCATGGATAGAAGTGTTGGGAGAGTAATTCTACCAAAATGATGCTATGGTGTAAGAAATGGACCTTTGAAGCGTGATACTGTAACACTCCGGTGTTACGCAAGCATTTGCATGGCAATCATATGCATGGCATTTCATATTATCATAATCATACATGTTAATATTATAATTTGAGTGAAATAAAAGCTTAGAAAGTGGTATTTGAGATGTAATATATTAATGTGCTAATCACATTCCATCAAAAATTGTGCACCTAAAAATTTTATATCACTTATAATTATAAGGAAATTTTTTGGAGCCACTAAATCACTTAAAGTTTTGTCAAAGATTTGTTTTAAAAATGTTATTTGAAAATATTCAAAAATCCTCTCTAAATTAGCTTTTATTCTAAAAATCAAAATCTATCCAGATTTGGACTTTGGTCTTAAAAGCAAAGTTGTAGAGAATTAAATTCTAAGCAACTTTTGTTTTTGGGTCATTTTCAGAAAAGGTCCTTTTCTTGCTCAAAATGAGATTTGAAGACTATTATTTGAAATTATTTGAAAATATGAAAAGAAAAATTCAATTTCTAACCTAAACGGGCCGCCGCCTCGCTTTCGGCCTGCTGGCCGAATCGGCCCGCGCCACCCCCGCGCGCGCGCGCCGCAGCCGCCGCCTCGGCCCGGCCCGCGTCCGCTCGGCCGCTTCCTCCCGCCCGCTCGCCCGCGCTCGCCGCAACACGCCCGCGCCCGCGCAGACACCGCGCGCCCCGTGGCCGGCATGCGCCGCTCGCCGTCGACAGCTGGTCATGGCGCGCGGCCTCCCGCGGGAGTGATTCCCCGCTACCCCTCTTGCTTCTCTATCACCAAAAACGGGTCCGCCTCCTCCCCGCGCACCTGTTGCTCGCTTTTCCGCACCCGGGCGTGGTCAGCAATGGCCACCGGCCGGTCGTCGCGCGGCCGCGCCATTGCGGTCACCGGCGCCTCCGGCTTCTCCCGCCCCGGCCTCCTCGCGCGAACGGCCATGGGCCGAAGCCAGCGCGGGCCTGCTCGCTCATTTCCCCCGCGCGCGTGGACCAGACCGTGAAAGGCCATGGGCCGGTTTACTTCCCCGGGCCGGCCCAGTTTTAAAAATAAAAATCGTTTTATGTTTTCTTTTATTATTCATAATAAAGGATGTTGTAGAAAATGTTTTTTTATTCATTTGAGCTCCAAAAATTGTGAAATAAATTTCTATGAACTCATTGGAACCAGATCTACAATCTAAAAATATTGCATGTCATTTTTGGGATACTTTTCTGTAGAGCTTTAATTAATTCTTGATATTGCTGATATCTTGTAAAATGGTTAGTAAATCCTATATGCATCAGAAAAATATGATTTTAAGTTTGTTAATCTTTATATATCATGTACTTACTAGGAAAAATATGTTTCATGCATGTGCTGTGGAAAACTTTGGAGGAGTAGTTCAAGTACCTTTAATGGCTGATTTTTATTATTTTTGCTAGAGAGCAAACTTTGTATAAAACATGCATGTGATAATTTTTGTACAGTCATTATCTTCCATAAAGAACCTAGGAAAAATATTAATTCTGTTGTTTGACACTTTTCATAGGACAAAGTAATTTCATACTCATTTTTATGCTATAGCTTGTCATTTTTGTATAGGATAGTTTACTTATCCAAATGCCATAAATTTTTATGGTAATCTGTTTAAGGTAGTATTATGCTACTGTAATTTTCTTAGATTTTTAGGAGCAACAAAAATATATGTTGCTATTCAAACCTATTATCATTTAGGGTTTAAGCAAGTGTTGCTTTAAGTGTGATTAAGAAATTAGTAAAGCTTTGGTGTATCTTTGAAGCATTTCATAAGATATGTTAACTTGACATGTTAGTAGTAGAAGAGAATGCAGTAGATGACATGTGCTTGTAGTGTATAGTTTCTTGGATGATGTTGACTACCTTGCATTTCAACATATTCATTGCATTCATCTCCTTCGATGCACGTTTGCATAATCACTTACGCGCATTGCATCATACAGGATCGCAAACCGAGAACCCAGTCGTCTTACCCGAGGAGCCAGAGGAGCAGCTCGAGGTGCAGCAGCAGGAGGTGACAGAAGCCGAAGAGGAGGTCGGTGAAGAGCTCCCCGAGTGCCCCGACCACCGTCCGAGCTCTTTTGAGAGAGGCAAGCCCCGGAGCATTTCTATCCCGGTTTGCAAATAATTTATTATTAACTTTACTTAATTTGATGCATTACATTTAGGAGTTGCTTGCAAACGTTGCTGCATTATACCTTGTTTACCTTTGTTATACCCTATCCTTGTTACCCTGGTATCCGCAGTCAAGTCAATGCTTAGCTGGCTTAGACCGGTAGAAGTCGGGTGATTTCCTGTCACCTGCGAGCTATAGGTGGTTACCTGGATCTGTTTGAATGACTATGAAGTCATGGTATAACTAAGTGTGAAATGAAATTGAGACCGGGCGGAAACTTGCAGGGTTTCGGACTGTAGTGTTTTCCGTCTGTGTCGATTAAGGACCGTCCGTTGTTGTCCCTCGGGTCATGTTGAACGCATGCCTCACATTTAGCTGGCCGGATAAAGTACCTTCCGACCGCGAAACTGGGAGATTATTCGGGCCGAGTGAATTGCCCGCAACACACTGTACCGGAGCAGTAGTGGCAGGATACGGGGGCGTGATGATAAGGCCAAAGAGCAGTCGGGCGGCCCCCGGGTACAAGTGGTTCCTGGCAAGCTCGCGACTTTACCTGAATGGTTGACTCGACGACCAACACCTCACTTTAGCGGGTGAGTGAGGTTTGTGTGAGGAATAACTTACCAGCTGGTTAATAATCGATTCGAATCGCCATCGTTCACTGGATAGTGAACACTTGACTTGAGCTACTTCATCGTAGTAATATTGATGAATCACTTGGATAGTTATGTGAAAGATGACATGATAACTACTGTTAATGATCAATGGTAATCCTTACTTGCTTAATTACATGTTACTCTAGCACCATTGCAAACATAGTTGGCAGGGTAATAAAGAATTAATTACTGCATGCTTTTGGAAAGGAGTTGCTAAGTTAAAAATGCTTTTCTTGCAAATGAGTCAGCTATCCCACCAGAAAGCCTATCATGATTCCTTGGTGTCTTTTATTTCTGGTTTATGACGGGTAAGTCTAGCTGAGTACCTTCTCGTACTCAGGGCTTTGTTCCCACTTGTTGCAGATGGACAGATGTACTATGGCTATTGTATCAACTGTCTCTATCCTGCAATGGGCGAAGCATAGGACCATGGGCAATGGTCATTCGTTACTTCTCGTCTGATGCTTTTGCTGGAGATGATCACAAGCTGGCACTTTATTCCAAAAATGTTGTGTGTGTGCGTGATTTGAACTACCGCTTCCGCTACTTTTATTCAAACCTGGTTTGTAATAACTATGTTTAAACTCCGATGTATTTTATGCCGCGAACTTTTATGTAGCTTATGATGGTAACCGTTAAACTTAGTACGATCTTGGCTGTTATATGAAATGGTTTGAAATCCGTCGAGATTTCACGGACTACCGGGTTATACGGGCTTAAGTTGGTTAAATTGTCCTTCCGTTGGATGATTTTCCTACTTAATTTCGTATAATTGGGCGGTTCTGTTACAGCTGGCATCGGAGCATGGTTTAGCGTGATTACTGTTCATAAGTGTATTTAAAACAAAATTCTATTTAAAAAGTATGATTTTAAAACTAAATGTGTGCCAGTGGTCATATCCTGTATGCCCAGTTAAGGACTCTAGGTGGCTATTTAAGTACTAACTTGGGGTTCTTGCACCATATTTCTCTTTCGTTGCTCATACGGCGTGCTATTGTATGAGTGCCACTTAATTAAGTGGTAATGTATGGATCAGTTACCTCTACGCTTTGGTAAGTGTGAGCTGTGAGAGCATGATCGGATACACCGTCGATCTAGGGAGAGTGTTTTATATGATACTAGAATAATTACATGTTGTACACATGTTTTTATGAAAGTATCGTATGTGTGGGTGTTCCGTCCGTTGAGGCGATGCCGTCAATAGGACGATGTGTTTGGGTAGTTACTACTGTTGTACACGCATCTAGGGATTCGTGTAGAGCGTGTAGGTAGATTTACTGCTTTCATGCATTCATGGGGGATGGGCTGAAATGAATTTTCTGCAGGTACATAACAGCGTTATCGTGTAGATCGAATTAGTTACGTATATGAGAGATCGTTGGTATGCCACCGAATTCATCGTTAGATGTCTTTATTTTCTAAGTTTGTGAGAACGTAAGACTCGCGCATGCATCATATTGCCTGTGCATTTCATTCATAACATGCATTCCTCCCCTTATAAAAGAATTATCCCAGTTTGATAAAAGTGACATCAACGTAAAATATGTTCTCACCGGGTAATTTAAAAACTTGTGCTACAGATGGCTCGCACGAAAAAGACTGCTCGTAAGTCCACTGGCGGAAGAGCACCCCGTCACCAGATGGCCCCGCGGGAGCGCCGCAGCATGGACACTTTTCTAAGTGAGTTTGGCATGCCCACCTTGCTTTGGAGAGTGCTCCATGATGTGGGGTACCCAGAGGGTCAAGAGCCGGTGTACTCTTGGAATGAGAACCAGCTAGCTGAGGATGGACTTGCAATAGTGGAGATCACCGTCCCTGCCCTTGGTGATGTGCTAGAATGGGATGGTTGGCATTTGGAGTTTGAAGGACGCACTCCAGTTGAGGGTGCAGAGGGTGCAGCCTTTCACGTCATCCGAGACATAATGAGCAGGTTTCCTAATGAGTTGGCAGCAGCTTTGGCGGGTACTTTCCCGAGAGATGATCCTCGTGATGCCATTTGGGTGCAACCGCAAGGAAGTGCCTTGGTTAGAGGCCTAAGTGAAGGACAGGCTAGCGACAACCACACGATGAGTGCCATGTATGCAGCCATCAAAGCATACCAGGGTCTTGAGAATACCTATTGGACCTTGACCGGTCTGAGAGGTAATGATCGGCTTGAACCAAGGAAGCAGAAGAAGAAGCAAGCACGTGCTATAGCTAGCTTGCAGGAGCAGTTGGCCGACATGAGCTTGTCGCGAGACCGGGCTCTCGAGAGAGGTGAGAGTGCTATGCAGCGGGTGTAGACGTTGACTCAAGCCAACAGAAATGCAGACCGCATGATGGGACAGCTAGTACAGGAAAGGAATGAAGCCTGGAACGAGAGGGACCTTCTGAGGCAGAGGGTCGAGGAGCTAGAAGGGTATAATGCCAACTTGCATGAAGAGTTTCATGCCCTCTACAACGGGATAGGCCTGTATGCTCCTCCGGACGTCGCCCAGATGGACGTCGACGACGACGCCGCTACTGATGGTAGCAATGGTGACGCCTCCGACCTCGACGACGGCCCCGAGGAGTAGGCTAGTTGCCTTGTGTTAGTGATAGGCTCTGTCATGATGGCCTTCTTTTGGTTTCCATGTATCATGTTGTATCCTGTTCAATCTTGAGACTGGCGATCTTTTGAATCTTGGTTGTGTATGTGATGCTCGAACGCATAAAAGTCCAGTGTATGTATGCTGGCAACGTGGTTGTATGGAACGCGATGTTGCATTCGAAGTAATTTGATTAGTGATGTTGTTTTAATTGGAATGTGATTATTGTGCCTCTGTTTTATTGCATGACTTGTTCGCTCCAATAAATTCAGTATGGCATGATTGTTCATTCGAATACAATTACTACCACTTCGCTCAATTATTACTTGTTGCTGAAATATGTAGATGGCAAACACTCGCCGTGCCACGTATGAGGCCGCTGAAACTGGTGGCAATGGTGCAGGGGCTGGTGGGGGTGGTGCAAACAACATCAATCACCAGGAGCCACAGCCAGAGCCACAATTGCCCCCTCCTCCACCGCTCACTGCAGAGGTATTCTTCGCACAGTTCCTTGGAAGCCAGCGCAACGCTGAGCAGTGACAAAGGAATATGGAAGATTTTCTGCGTACCATCGCTGAAAATGTTCAGAGAGGAAATAATCAAGGTGGTGGCCATGGGGTGAACCAGTACAGCAATTTCAAGGATTTCATGGATACTAGGCCACCTATTTTTAAGGAAGCAGCAGAGCCACTCGACGCTGAAGAATGGATCAACACTATGGAAGATAAGTTCCGTGTGTTGAGACTGACAGAAGTCCTGAAAACAGAATATGCTGCACATCAGTTACAGGGACCGGCAGAAATGTGGTGGAAGCATCACCGCACCACTTTTCCTCCCAATGCCCAGATTACTTGGAGAGAATTCACTGAAGCGTTTAAGGGAGCTTATATTCCCCCAGGGTTGGTTGAGATGAAGCTCGGAGAGTTCTTGGCCTTAAATCAGGGTACCAAGACTGTAACACAGTATCTACATGCCTTTAACAACTTGTGCCGCTATGCTACAGACATGGTCGACACAGATGCAAAGAGAATTGCTAGTTTCAAGAGAGGGTTAAGTCCGAAGATGATGAAGCATGTGGGTACCAATACCCGCGCCAGGTTCAGTGACTTTGTCAGTGATTGTTTGAAACAAGAAAAGAACAATAACGCCTACACTGCATCCAAGAATCGCAAGAGGGTGTTTGAGTCAGGACCATCACAGTCCAGAGTTGTCACCGCAAATCGTCTTTCTTATCGTCCGTCCGCACCTGGTGCAAGGTTCAGGCCTCCACAGCATAAAACTCAGAACTACAAGGGACCACAGAAGCCGTACAAGATGGCCATGCCGCCAGCAAAGATCACCGCAACTGCAGAACAAAGCAACTCCAAGGGAGCAATAGGATCTGCTGGTACAGTGAAGGGGCCCTGCTACAATTGTGGTCAGCCAGGCCACTTTTCAAAGTTCTGCCCTTATCCGCCTAGAAAGAAGCAACAGACTTACACTGCCCGTATACACCATACCACCGTTGATGAGATTCCTGAAGGAGAACCTGTAACTGCCGGTAAGTTTCTTGTTAACCATCACCCTGCAGTTGTTCTATTTGATTCTAGATCCTCGCATTCTTTTATGAGTCAAGCATTTGCACGGAAGCATGAACAACTATGCATAGAATTGAGTTATGGTTATCGTATAAGTTCAGCCGGGGCTGATGTGTTAACCAACAAGATGGTTAGAGGGGCAACCCTTGTGTTAGATAGTCGGAAGTTCCGAGTGAACCTGATAGTTATGCCGGGACTAGTTTTGGATGTAATAATAGGAATGAACTGGATGAAAGACTGGGGAGCAGTCATAGATACAAGCAGTCGATTGCTTACCCTTAAGGATCCGCAGGCAGAGGGTACTTTTCAGGTACCATTGCCCAAAAGAACAGACCTTGTAAGTGTGACCTGTGCCATGGAAGTTGTTCCTATTCGCCAGATCCCGGTAGTGTGTGAGTTCCCGGATGTGTTTCCAGAAGAGTTACCTGGCCTTCCTCCAGATAGAGATGTTGAGTTTGGAATCGAGTTGATCCCCGAAACAGCTCCTATTTCGAGGAGACCCTATCGGATGCCTCCGGATGAGTTAGCTGAGTTGAAAAAGCAACTGGAAGAATTGCTAAAGAAGGGGTTTATCCGACCAAGTAAGTCTGAATGGGGATGTCCTACCTTGTTCGTGAAGAAAAAGAAAGAGGGTACTCTAAGAATGTGTGTGGATTATCGACCTCTTAATGCTGTAACTATCAAGAATAAATATCCTTTGCCTCATATCGATGTTTTGTTTGATCAGTTGGCTAAAGCTAGAGTGTTCTCCAAGATAGACCTAAGATCAGGATATCATCAGATAAAGATCAGGCCACAAGATGTCCCAAAAACCGCTTTTTCTACCAGATACGGGTTGTACGAGTATTTGGTTATGTCTTTTGGCTTAACAAATGCTCCTGCATACTTTATGTATCTGATGAATACGGTTTTCATGCCAGAGTTGGATAAGTTTGTAGTTGTCTTCATTGATGACATTCTAGTATACTCTGAGAATGAGAAAGATCATGAAGAGCATCTAAGAATTGTCTTGACCAGACTAAGAGATCATAAGTTGTATGCTAAGTTCAGCAAATGTGAATTTTAGTTGAAGAAAGTTCCTTTCCTTGGTCATATTCTATCTGAGAATGGAGTTTCGGTAGATCCGAGCAAAGTGCAAGAGGTTATGGATTGGAAAACTCCAACCACAGTGCCAGAAGTCAGGAGTTTCCTAGGGTTAGCTGGTTACTATCGCCGCTTTATCCCAGACTTCTCGAAGATTGCTAAGCCAATGACAAGTCTGTTACAGAAAGATCATAAGTTCGTGTGGACAGAGGAGTGTGAGACAGCTTTCCACACCTTGCGGAAACTGTTGACCACTACTCCAGTTCTTGCACAGCCAGACATCAAGAAACCTTTTGATGTGTTCTGTGACGCATCAAAAATAGAATTAGGCTGTGTTCTGATGCAAGAAGGAAGAGTCATTGCTTATGCCTTCCGCCAGTTGAGAAAACATGAAATCAATTATCCGACACACGATCTTGAGCTTGCCGCCGTAGTGCATGCCTTAAAGATTTGGAGACACTATTTACTTGGTAATGTGTGCAATGTTTTCACCAATCACAAGAGTCTCAAGTACATTTTCACCCAACCAGAATTGAACATGAGATAGCGAAGATGGTTAGAACTAATTAAAGATTACAACTTGAATGTACAGTATCACCCTGGGAAATCCAATGTGGTAGCTGATGCTTTGAGTAGAAAGTCACATTGTCTGAATATGCAACCCTTACTCGAAGATGGTTTTAATCTAATGCACCCTGTCGTGTTACATAGTATTCAGATCAGTTGCACCTTGGAGAGTAAGATAATAGAAGGTCAGAAAGCAGACAAAGGGATATTCCACATCAAAAGGAAAATTAAAGAAGAACCTTCAAAACACTTCAGAGTGAACGAGCAGGACGTGTTGTGGTTCGACAACCGCCTTGTTGTTCCAAAGGATAGAGAGCTTAAGAATAAAATTATGGATGAAGCTCATCACTCTAAGTTATCCATTCATCCTGGCAGTAGTAAAATGTATCAAGAACTAAGACCTCGTTTTTGGTGGACAAAGATGAAGAAGGAAATTGCAGCCTATGTGGCCCGATGTGACACATGTTGTCGAGTGAAAGCTATTCACATGAAACCTGTCGGATTGTTGCAACCTTTGTCAGTACCTAGTTGGAAGTGGGATGAAATAAGTATGGATTTCATCACAGGTTTGCCCACTACTCAGAAAGGCCATGATTCGATTTGGGTAATCGTGGATCGTCTTACCAAGACCGCTCACTTTTTGCCTGTCAAGACAGTTTATAGACCACCTCAATATGCCGAGAAGTATATTGCGGAGATTGTGAGATTGCATGGCATACCGAAGACTATAGTGTCTGATAGAGGATCCCAGTTCACTGCTCACTTTTGGGAGCATTTGCACAAAGGTTTGGGGACTAGTCTGATTCGTAGCACTGCCTATCATCCTCAAACAGATGGTCAGACTGAAAGAGTTAATGCTGTTTTAGAAGATATGTTGAGAGCTTGTGTATTGTCTTCTAGAGGTTCATGGGAGTCGTGGTTACATTTAGCAGAATTCGCGTATAATAATAGCTATCAAGAAAGTATCAAGATGACACCTTTTGAGGCTTTTTATGGACGAAAGTGTAGAACACCTTTAAACTGGATTGAGCCAGGGGAAAGAAGGTATTATGGTATTGACTTCGTGGAAGAAGCCGAAAAGAAAGTTTATATCATTCAGCAAAATATGAGAGCAGCTCAGTCACGTCAGAAAAGTTATGCGGATAAGAGAAGGAGACCACTTGTGTTCGAAGTTGGTGACTATGTTTATCTAAAAGTCACACCAATGAAGAAGAAGCGGTTTGGAATACGTAGAAAGCTTGCCGCCAGATTTGTAGGACCCTACAAAATCTTGGAAAGGAAGGGTCCAGTGGCTTACAAATTGGAGTTACCAGAATCAATGGATGCTATATTCCCAGTTTTTCACGTATCACATCTCAAGAAATGTTTGCACGTTCCAGAGGAAATAATTGAACCTCGAGGCATAAAACTTAAGTCAGATCTGGTGTATCGTGAGCAGCCAATTCGAGTTTTGGACTCCAAAGAAAGGGCTACTCGAAACAATGTGGTGAAAACATATAAGATACAATGGAGTCATCATGATGAGGGAGATGCATCTTGAGAAACGGGTGAATACCTACAAAAAGCATACGAAGATTTTTATAATAAATGGTTCGTAACCCAAATCTCGGGACGAGATTTTTATAAGGGGGGAGGGCTGTAACACTCCGGTGTTACGCAAGCATTTGCATGGCAATCATATGCATGGCATTTCATATTATCATAATCATACATGTTAATATTATAATTTGAGTGAAATAAAAGCTTAGAAAGTGGTATTTGAGATGTAATATATTAATGTGCTAATCACATTCCATCAAAAATTGTGCACCTAAAAATTTTATATCACTTATAATTATAAGGATAATTTTTGGAGCCACTAAATCACTTAAAGTTTTGTCAAAGATTTGTTTTAAAAATGTTATTTGAAAATATTCAAAAATCCTCTCTAAATTAGCTTTTATTCTAAAAATCAAAATCTATCCAGATTTGGACTTTGGTCTTAAAAGCAAAGTTGTAGAGAATTAAATTCTAAGCAACTTTTGTTTTTGGGTCATTTTCAGAAAACGTCATTTTCTTGCTCAAAATGAGATTTGAAGACTATTATTTGAAATTATTTGAAAATATGAAAAGAAAAATTCAATTTCTAACCTAAACGGGTCGCCGCCTCGCTTTCGGCCTGCTGGCCGAATCGGCCCGCGCCACCCCGCGCGCGCGCGCCGCAGCCGCCGCCTCGGCCCGGCCCGCGTCCGCTCGGCCGCTTCCTCCCGCCCGCTCGCCCGCGCTCGCCGCGACACGCACGCGCCCGCGCAGACACCGCGCGCCCCGTGGCCGGCATGCGCCGCTCGCCGTCGACAGCTGGCCGTCGGTGGCCCTCGCCAGCGCGCGCCTCACGCTTCTAAATCACCTGCGCTCCGCATCCACCCTCCCTCTCCGAATTTCCCTGCCTCGGCCTTCCTCCGCTCCGTGCCGCGCGAGCACCTCACCGTGCGAGCGCCGCCACCGCCGCACCCGCCGGCCAAATTGGCCGACGGTGAGCCGCCATAGCTCGCCTTCTCGCGCACCCACCTTCGCTTCCTTCTCCGACACCCCGTGCGCACCTCGTTGCCATCACCCGAGCCAAGCAGGTGCGGATTTCGTGCCTCCGCCGCCGGCGGCCATGGCGCCACCGCGCGCGCGGCCTCCCGCGGGAGTGATTCCCCGCTACCCCTCTTGCTACTCTATCACCAAAAATGGGTCCGCCTCCTCCCCGCGCACCTGTTGCTCGCTTTTCCACACCCGGGCGTGGTCGGCAATGGCCACCGGCCGGTCGTCGCGCGGCCGCGCCGTTGCGGTCACCGGCGCCTCTGGCTTCTCCCGCCCCGGCCTCCTCGCGCGAACGGCCATGGGCCGAAGCCAGCGCGGGCCTGCTCGCTCATTTCCCCCGCGCGCGTGGACCAGACCGAGAAAGGCCATGGGCCGGTTTACTTCCCCGGGCCGGCCCAGTTTTAAAAATAAAAATCGTTTTCTGTTTTCTTTTATTATTCATAATAAAGGATGTTGTGGAAAATATTTTTTTATTCATTTGAGCTCCAAAAATTGTGAAATAAATTTCTATGAACTCATTGGAACCAGATCTACAATCTAAAAATATTGCATGTCATTTTTGGGATACTTTTCTGTAGAGCTTTAATTAATTCTTGATATTGCTGATATCTTGTAAAATGGTTAGTAAATCCTATATGCATCAAAAAAATATGATTTTAAGTTTGTTAATCTTCATATATCATGTACTTACTAGGAAAAATATGTTTCATGCATGTGCTGTGGAAAACTTTGGAGGAGTAGTTCAAGTACCTTTAATGGCTGATTTTTGTTATTTTTGCTAGAGAGCAAACTTTGTATAAAACATGCATGTGATAATTTTTATACAGTCATTATCTTCCATAAAGAACCTAGGAAAAATATTAATTCTGTTGTTTGACACTTTTCATAGGACAAAGTAATTTCATACTCATTTTTATGCTATAGCTTGTCATTTTTGTATAGGATAGTTTACTTATCCAAATGCCATGAAATTTTTATGGTAATCTGTTTAAGGTAGTATTATGCTACTGTAATTTTCTTAGATTTTTAGGAGCATCAGAAATATATGTTGCTATTCAAACCTATTATCATTTAGGGTTTAAGCAAGTGTTGCTTTAAGTGTGATTAAGAAATTAGTAAAGCTTTGGTGTATCTTTGAAGCATTTCATAAGATATGTTAACTTGACATGTTAGTAGTAGAAGAGAATGCAGTAGATGACATGTGCTTGTAGTGTATAGTTTCTTGGATGATGTTGACTACCTTGCATTTCAACATATTCATTGCATTCATCTCCTTCGATGCACGTTTGCATAATCACTTACGCGCATTGCATCATACAGGATCGCAAACCGAGAACCCAGTCGTCTTACCCGAGGAGCCAGAGGAGCAGCTCGAGGTGCAGCAGCAGGAGGTGACAGAAGCCGAAGAGGAGGTCGGTGAAGGGCTCCCCGAGTGCCCCGACCACCGTCCGAACTCTTTTGAGAGAGGCAAGCCCCGGAGCATTTCTATCCCGGTTTGCAAATAATTTATTATTAACTTTACTTAATTTGATGCATTACGTTTAGGAGTTGCTTGCAAACGTTGTTGCATTATACCTTGTTTACCTTTGTTATACCCTATCCTTGTTACCCTGGTATCCGCAGTCAAGTCAATGCTTAGCTGGCTTAGACCGGTAGAAGTCGGGTGATTTCCTGTCACCTGCGAGCTATAGGTGGTTACCTGGATCTGTTTGAATGACTATGAAGTCATGGTATAACTAAGTGTGAAATGAAATTGAGACCAGGCGGAAACTTGCAGGGTTTCGGACTGTAGTGTTTTCCGTCTGTGTCGATTAAGGACCGTTCGTTGTTGTCCCTCGGGTCATGTTGAACGCATGCCTCACATTTAGCTGGCCGGATAAAGTACCTTCTGACCGCGAAACTGGGAGATTATTCGGGCCGAGTGAATTGCCCGCAACGCACTGTACCGGAGCAGTAGTGGCAGGATACGGGGGCGCGATGATAAGGCCAAAGAGCAGTCGGGCGGCCCCCAGGTACAAGTGGTTCCTGGCAAGCTCGCGACTTTACCTGAATGGTTGACTCGGCGACCAACACCTCACTTTAGCGGGTGAGTGAGGTTTGTGTGAGGAATAACTTACTAGCTGGTTAATAATCGATTCGAATCGCCATCGTTCACTGGATAGTGAACACTTGACTTGAGCTACTTCATCGTAGTAATATTGATGAATCACTTGGATAGTTATGTGAAAGATGATATGATAACTGCTGTTAATGATCAATGGTAATCCTTACTTGCTTAATTACATGTTACTCTAGCACCATTGCAAACATAGTTGGCAGGGTAATAAAGAATTAATTACTGCATGATTTTGGAAAGGAGTTGCTAAGTTAAAAATGCTTTTCTTGCAAATGAGTCAGCTATCCCACCAGAAAGCCTATCATGATTCCTTGGTGTCTTTTATTTCTGGTTTATGACGGGTAAGTCTAGCTGAGTACCTTCTCGTACTCAGGGCTTTGTTCCCACTTGTTGCCGATGGACAGATGTACTATGGCAATTGTATCAACTGTCTCTATCCTGCAATGGGCGAAGCATAGGACCATGGGCAATGGTCATTCGTTACTTCTCGTCTGATGCTTTTGCTGGAGATGATCACAAGCTGGCACTTTATTCCAAAAATGTTGTGTGTGTGCGTGATTTGAACTACCGCTTCCGCTACTTTTATTCAAATATGGTTTGTAATAACTATGTTTAAACTCCGATGTATTTTATGCCGCGAACTTTTATGTAGCTTATGATGGTAACCGTTAAACTTAGTACGATCTTGGCTGTTATGTGAAATGGTTTGAAATCCGTCGAGATTTCACGGACTACCGGGTTATACGGGCTTAAGTTGGTTAAATTGTCCTTCCGTTGGATGATTTTCCTACTTAATTTCGTATAATTGGGCGGTTCTGTTACAGATACCAATCGGAGTTGCCTTTTACACCATCCTTAGCATCATGAAGTAACTAGACATCCATCAAAACTCAAGAACCCCGTGAGATCAACATTATATGTAAAGGTTCTTGGACCACTTGTAAAGCTAACCACTTGTAATGCTTTAGGCAAGTCTAGATATCATATGTAAACTATTCCTATGCATGCTAGTAGATCATTTCATCATCCAAGTTTTATACTAGCATTGCACCACACAAGCATGTATATTGAATTTAAATACATGTGCAATGAGCAAGTCATATGAGAATGCACAAACAAATGCAACAACTTTGTTTATGAGCTTGCTCCCCCTACTTGTGTGCATCAAAAAAATTTATTTACCCCTTTATCAAGTTGAATCATCTTTTTCTCTCCCCCTTTGTCAACAACTTACCCAAAAATGGGATCAAATTGTGGAGAGAAGGAAAAATGTTTGATGGAGTAGATTAAATTTTATCAAATTTGGTTCAACCTAGAACACTTGCCAAAGATATTTAATTCGATTTGAACCAAAGACAAGCTTCTTCACACCTTACAATAAGGGTTATCTTGCCTATGTTGAATTAAACACTTATAGCAAATCTTCTAGATTCAACACTGGGTTTGCAAGCTCACAAACATGTCATATGCCACCACTAGATCAAAACAAACATAGAGGCAATAGTGGTAACATATATCCATCAAATTCATTTGATTTATCATGAATGCTCATGCATACCACTTAATATGTCTACATGCTCTAGCAAGTCCTTAGCATAGAATGAATGACATGTCAATCAATTTTACCTTGCAATGTCGAAGGAGAGGCATGTCAATAAGTGGGTGGGGTGCATTCAACTCATGTTTGAGAAATCAAGAATGTTCAATTCATTCCTTAGCTTGCAAAACCTCTTTTCATCAAGTGGCTTAGTGAGAATATCGGCAAGTTGATCATCGGTGCCAACACATTCAATGGCAATATCTCCCTTTTGTTGATGATCTCTAATGAAATGATGTCTTATGTCAATATGCTTTGTTCTTCCATGTTGAACCGGGTTTTGTATCATCTTGATTGCACTCTCATTATCACATAGCAATGGCACATTCTTGAAGTTGAGGCCATAATCCTTCAAAGTTGATTTTATCCATAGCAATTGTGCACAACAACTCCCCGCACTCACATATTCGGCTTTGGCGGTAGAGATTGCCACACTATTTTGTTTCTTTGAGGACCATGACACAAGTGATCTTCCAAGTAATTGACATGTGCCACTTGTGCTCTTCCTATTGATCTTGCAACCCCCATAGTCGGAGTTCGAATATCTAATCAATTCAAACTTTGACCCCTTGGGATACCATAGTCCAACATCTCTTGTTTGCTTCAAGTACCTCAATATTCTCTTTGCCGCCGTGAGATGACTTTCTCTAGGTGAGGCTTGATATCTAGCACACATGCAAACACTAAACATGACATCCGGCCTTGATGCGGTGACATAGAGTAGACTTCCAATCAAAGACCGATATTCCTTTTGATTCACCATTTTGCCATCAAGATCACTATCCAAATTGCCATTTGTGCCCATTGGAGTTGAAATTGGCTTTGCATCTTGCATTCCAAACTTCTTCAACATGTCCCTTATGTATTTCCCTTGACTCACAAATGTCCCATTCTTCAATTGCTTGACTTGGAGACCAAGGAAGTAGCTAAGTTCACCAATCATAGACATTTCAAACTCTTTGGCCATCATAGCACCAAATTCTTCACAATAAGCTTGATCAGTTGATCCAAAGATGATGTCATCAACATATATTTGCACTATGAATAGATCATTTCCAATCTTCTTGGTGAATAGAGTAGTATCAACCTTGCCCATTTTGAATCCCTTAGAGAGAAGGAAATCCCTTAGCCTCTCATACCATGCTCTAGGTGCTTGCTTTAAGCCATATAAAGCCTTCTTCAACTTGTACACATGATTGGGTTTCTTGTCATCTTCAAATCCGGGCGGTTGCTCAACAAAGACTAACTCATTGATGATCACATTGAGAAATGCACTTTTGACATCCATTTAATATAGTTTGATGTTGTGTGCACAAGCATAAGCCAATAGAATCCTTATTGCCTCCAATCTTGCCACGGGAGCATATGTCTTATCATAGTCAAGACCTTCAACTTGAGTGTAACCTTGAGCAACTAGTCTTGCTTTGTTTCTCACTACAATGCCATCTTGATCTTGCTTGTTTTTGAACACACACTTGGTTCCAATCACATTGTAGTCATTTGGCCTTTCTACCAACTCCCAAACATCATTTCTTGTGAAATTGTTAAACTCTTCTTGCATAGCCATGATCCAATCGGCATCCCTCAAAGCTTCTTCTATCTTCTTTGGTTCTATGGTTGACACAAATGATGCATGCTCACAAAACATAGTCAATCTTGATCTTGTTTGCACACCACTTCTAATATCACCAATAATACTATTAATGGGGTGATCTCTTGAAACATGTTGTGGTTGGAGTACTTGCACTTGATTGCTTGAGCTTGGTTGATCACTTGATGTATCTCGATGAGAAGAACTAGCACCATAATTTTGCACTTGAGAGTCACTAACTAGCTTGTTTGGTGAATTGAGCACTTGATCTTTATCATCATCTTGAATATCAATTACTTGCTTTGCTCTAATGTCCCCAATGTCCATGTTCTTCATTGCTTCCACCAATTGAGTTCCACCAACATCATCTAGATTCTCTTCTTCATCTTGTGACCCATTGGTTTCATCAAATTGCACATCATGGACTTCTTCTAGAATGTCACTTGAGTTGTTCCAAACTCTATAAGCTTTGCTTGTAGTTGAATAACCAAGTAGGAACCCCTCATCACATCTCTTGTCAAACTTCCCCAATCTAGTGCGCTTCTTCAAGATATAGCATTTGCAACCAAACACCCTAAAGTAAGAAATATTGGGCTTTCTTCCATGAAGTAACTCATATGGGGTCTTCTCTAGCAATGGATGACAATATAGTCTATTGATGTAGTCGCAAGCGGTATTGATTGCTTCATCCCAAAATGATTGACTCACATTGTACTAATGAAGCATTGATCTAGCCATATCAAGCAATATTCTATTCTTCCTCTCAACTAGGCCATTTGATTGTGGAGTGTACTTGGCCGAGAATTGATGTCCAATATCATAATGATCACAAAGTTCTTCAATTCTTGTATTCTTGAACTCACTTCCATTGTCACTTCTCACTTTCTTGATTCTAATCTCAAACTCATTGTGAACTCTAGTGAGAAATGTCTTGAAGGTGTCAAACACTTCACTTTTGTCACTAAGAAAGAATACCCATGTGAATCTTGTGAAGTCATCCACTATGACAAAGCCATACTTGTTACCGCCTATGCTTGTATATGTTGTTGGTCCAAATAGATCCATGTGCATCAACTCAAATGCTTTGCATGTGCTCATTGTACTCTTCTTTGGATGTGAGCTTCCAACTTGCTTCCCGGCTTGACATGCACTACAAAGCTTATTCTTCTCAAATTCAACATCTTTCAAACCATTGACAAGATTGTGAGTTGTAAGCTTCTTCAATTGTTTCATGCCAACATGACCAAGCCTTCTATGCCAAAGCCAACCCATGCTTGATTTGGAGACTAAGCAAGTTGTCAAAGAAGTTTCTCTAGCATTGAAGTCAACTAGGTAGAGATTCTCATATCTAAAGCCCTTGAATGCCACATTTGAACCATCCACACTAATAACATCCACATCATCAACCCCAAAGATGCATTTGTAGCCTAGATCACATATTTGTGCCACGGATAGAAGATTGAAATCCAAGCTTTCAACTAGCAACACATTAGAGATACTCATGTCATTTGATATTGCAATCTTGCCCAAGCCAATAACCTTGCCTTTCTTGTTATTGCCAAATGTGATAGAATCAACACCACTATCATTGTCATTGATTGAGTCAAACATTCTTGATGTACCGGTTATGTGTTGAGTGCACCCACTATCAATAATCCAATGCCTTCCTCCGGCTTTGTAATTGACCTACAAGCAAATCAATGAAGTTTAGGTACCCATTTTTGCTTGGGTCCTTGTAGGTTAGTAACTAAGCTCTTTGGTACCCAAATAGCCTTCTTCTTTGGGCCCACAATTGGTGTACCAACAAACTTAGCTTGCACACCCTTCACACCCTTGGTAAGCACATAGCAAGAATCAAAAGGTATAGCATTAACAAGGTTCTTGCTTTGATTCTTTTTATTGCAATTATGCTCTAGGTGCCCAACTTGCTTGCATCTATTGCAAAACCGACCATTGCCCTTCACAAAACTAGGCTTTGGAGTTGCAAAGGCCGACTTGCCTTTCTTGGGGGTGTAGCCCAATCCCTCTTTGTTAAGAGAGAACCTTTGGCTACCCAAGCACTTAAGCAAGTGGGCCTCACCACCATAGGCCTTGCCTAGGGCGTGAGTGAGCTCATCCACCTCTTTCTTGAGAGTCTCATTCTCAACCATTAGTGAGGCATCACGAGTGAAACCATCACTAGTAGTGGAGGTAGAGTTAGTGGTGGTGGATGAAGAGCTACAAGAAGGGTTAGCATTTGACATGATGATAGGTTCATTAAAGGATTCATCAATTATATCACATGTAACACCTATATCACATGATACAACAATCTCCTTCTTTGCTTGTTGCTCAAGTAGCAATGAGTGAGCTTTTTCAAGCTTGGAATGAGCCTTATCAAGATCCTCATGGTCTTCCACTAGACTCTCATGAGTGGTCTTAAGCTCACTAAGGACTTTCTCAAGTATTACTACTTTCATTGAAAGCTTCTTACACTCTTTGTCCTTGGCAATAGCTATGTCTCTAGTTTGTTGCATCAAGTCATATAGTTGTTCTTTAGTTGGTTCATCATCATCATTTTCATTATCATTATCATTATCACTATCATGAGCATATTCCATTTCACTTTCATCATCACTCTCATCATATAATACCTTAGCTTCTTTAGCCATGAAGCATGAAGAGGATGAATCAAATAGTGATGGCTTCTTGTTGATAGCAATGGAAGCAAAAGCCTTGTTGGATGATTCTTCTTCTTCTTCTTCTTCATTATCATCACTTTCCCAAGTGATCACATAGGCACCATTTTTGCCTTTCTTGAATGTCATCTTGGCCTATCTCTTCTTCTTCTTCTTCTCAAACTTGTCCTTTTTGTTCTTCTTCTTATCATAAGAACATTCCGCTTGAAGGTGCTCGGTGCTATCACAATTGAAGCACTTTCTTTGTTGCTCATTTCTTTTCTTAAAGCCTCTTCTCTTGATGAACATGTGACCCATCTTCTTGACTACAAGAGCAAGTGCCTCATCATCAATTTCAAATTCCCCATCTTCATTGTTGTCTTCTTCTTCTTCAATGATGGTAACTTTGCCCTTGGAGGAGGTGGCCTTGAATGCCACGGTCTTCTTCTTCTTCTCATCTTCCACCTTCTCCTTGTCATCAACATCTTGATCATATTTGTCATAGGTCAATACTTCACCAAGCAAATCATTAGGCTTCATTGTTTTAAGCCCATCTCTTTGCAACATCATGATCAACATCTTGAATCTTCTAGGTAAGCTCAATAAGAACTTGTGACAAAAATCTTGATCTTGAGTTTTATGCCCTAAGCTCTTGAGATCATTGACTATCACTTGCAATCTATGAAATATTTCAATGATTGTTTCATCATCCTTTTTCTTGAAGTTCTCAAACTCACTCTTGAGCCCATATAGCTTGGCACTCTTCACAACCTTAGTGCCTTCATATGTCTCACTCAACCTTGTCCATACTTCACTAGCCAATTCCAAATCTTTGATGCCCTCAAACACTTTTGTGTCAATACCATTGTAGAGTGTATTGAGAGCCATTCTATTGCATGTTCTATTTGCTCTATCTTCATCGGTGAGATGATCGGGATCAATGATAGCAAAATCATTCTCGGTGACTTGCAATACTCTAAAAAAGGATCAACCCGGAGCTGCTGGATGAGGAAACACGTCCCACATCATAAGATTTCTTCCACCTGCCAACAAGTACTACCTGGTACAATGCCACTACGAGATTAGTCTACCTCTAATATCTATCACAAGACTTCTTCCACCCGCTACAAGATATACAAGACTTACAACTCAAGCCTGGGGACTGCTCTACTTCATAAACTATCATATTCATGACTACAAGACTTCAAGATCTACACCAAGACTTTACCGGTTTGCAACAGTTCACCAGGAGAGTATTTATAGGCCAAGGAGCGGCGTACATGGACCTAGTGCACCAACAAATCAAACCTAAAAAAGGATTCAATGAAATGATAGAAAACAGTAAAGGAAAAACAACCGCGCGTGAAGACATAGTACTCGAGAAAGGTATATCTGGAAGAATATGCCAACACTATACAACTCATGACTGAACAACATTTACACTCAACCATCACCTACCACCTGCCTTTGACAGAAAGCAGGCTACCTGAGAACATGACAAAAAGACCCTCTGTATGAGTTCTTCTTGAACAAAAGAATCCGGATATATGCTCGAGGGCTATAGGGTACATATCCTCAGAAGAGATTTTTAGTTTTTCCAATGATAAAAATCCAAGACCCTCCAACCTTTTGTTCCAAATAGCAAGAGGCTCGAGGGCTACACTTAGTGAGTGCTCTTTTTCTTCAAAAAAGCACACATCACTCAGGAGATTTCTTCAAGAAAAGACCACTTCAAGGTTTTTCTTCGAAAGAACCCATACTAGGCTTGTTTCACCAAGCGAGGCCAGAAAAACAAGGAGGTTTTTTAGTTCAACCATAAAATATTTGGGGGCTTGTCGATGCAGGACCCACAGGGTTCCCCAGCGATACGACTACATGTCGTGGGCTCTGGCCTGGCCCACGGACCGAAGCAGGAAGGTGTAGCAACTGCTACGCCGAATCCGAGTAGAATAGGTCAGACTAGCCGGACTCCTATAGAAAAGTACCTTCTATATTAAGATTAGGACACCTTCTTTGGATCCGATTAGGATTGTAACCAACCATAGTCTTCTATATTGATATAAAGAGAGACTATGGACACCCCTGTAGGAAGGAGACAATCATACAATCAATCCAACGTAAAAGGCTAACGTCGACTGGATGTAAATGCTATTACTCGATCACGGTCGAGGGCCTAAACCAGTATAAATTGACCATCTCTTGTGTCCACCGTTGAGTTTCGCACCAACCGAAACCCGAACAACTGTCCCGGGTACCCCCGTGATAGGCTATCAGTGGTAAAACATCGACACATGCCTCCATCTGATGATTTCGCTAACTCAGCTTTGCACACCTAGCCAATGCACACGTGGGCGGCATCCGAGTCTTGCTGCAGAGGAACTTCTCTACGTCAGGCAGAGAAATTTTCTTTTCCCTTTCTTTGGAGTTCATGTGGAGAGAATTCTCCAGCTCTGTCTTCATTCCAGCCTTCGAGGACGAACTCGTGTAGAAGTAGCACAACTTTCGCGATCGATCTCCCAAGCTCCAACGAAATTAAGATGCTCTTCCGAAGATCTTGGCTTCTCTGTGCCGGATCTCCTCCTCCAGTCGATCTCACGCCTCCCGTCCGAATCGATCCTGGCCATGAGCATCGGCGGCGCACGAGCGGCCACTCGTGGCGGCGGCGCACGGGCGAGCCTGGCCAGACACAATGACACATGCAGGTGAGGCACGAGCGGCATGCGTCGTCATGGTGTTGCGCTGATTCTTGTCATCACACCGGGGGAGGGCGCAAACACCTGCTGTTGCGGTGGATGCAAGGGAGCAGCGAGGAGAAACATGCAACAACATTAGCGACAATTGCTAGGAAATAGCAGTATTTTATTGGGCATCGATGCCTATCTAAACATCGAGGGCTGATTTTTTGGATCAAGCACGAGAAGAAAGAATATCCAAGCATCGGGGTTTCTAAATGTTGTAGCTGATCCTATGGAACCGTGAGCTTTTGATGGGGCAAAATAGAAAGCAAAACATACAAAAACTGCAAGGGACCATTCAGATTTAAAAGGGGCATCTCGCTGGTGGAATGCGGGAGGTAGACCAGTGGACACCATGATTGTTCAGTTGCCAGTTTCGAAGATGGAGAGCCAGCGCCGCATGAGCTATGAACATGAATGGGAAAAGATGATTGGTCAGTTGTCAGTTTCGAAAATGGACAGCCAGGCTGCGTGAGCCCTTGTTTAGTCCCCCAATTCTCCCCAAATTTCACTATACAAAAAGAAGATTTCCCGTCACATTAAAATGTCAGCAAATGCATGGAGTACTAAATGTTGATGAAATCAAAAACTAATTGCACAGTTTTGTTGTACTTTGCGAGACGAATATTTTAAGCCTAGTTAGTCAAAATTTGGATAATTTTTACCAAATATAAACGAAATGCTACATGAATTCTGATACAGTGTTTTTCTCCCCAATTCACCGAACTAAACGAGGCCTGAGTATGAGATATGAACACGGATGGAAAAGGATGGTTCGACTGCTGCATGCTTGCATGGGACTCGAAGTTATGGGAACTTTGATAACGTGGCTTCGTGAAATCGTAGAAAAATAGATTAGTGGGGTTCTCCTATTTAGATATAGTAAATGCTGTCTCAAGTACATTTTATATCAAACCAAATACAAGCTAGAGCCTGTTTGGATCCTACAAACTAATAGTGAGATGCTAAAAGTTAGTTGAAAACATATTTGAATCCTCAGCTAATAAGCTTAGCAAATATCTTACCTGCTACCTGGCTATCAATTAGTTATTAATAATTTTTTCTATTTAACACAGCTAATAGTTAGCTAATGATTACGTAGCTATTAACAAATTTTTCCAATCTAATACAGCTAACAGTTAGCCGGTGGACCCGAGCTGCCCCCCTAAGCCGTGTGGACTTGCAAACAACTCGATACAAAGATTTTTTTTCACTAACTGCCCTCGCTCCAAAGGCTGTGCACACATCTCAATAGCACCACTGCCAACAAAAAGAACACGTTGCGAAATCGTGCAGTGGCCAGCTCAAAACCCACTAGCGGCAGGCCGGCAGCGGCGCACGCACGTCCGGGTCCGGCGGAATCCACCTCATCACGTGGACTTGGCAGAATCTCCGTGCGCGGCGCGGTCCAAGATTCTGACCACCCCGCTCCCAAATCCACACTGAATGTACCCACCTTCACCCAATGGCAGAAGGCCCCCACATACATCGGTGCCCCACCCGTCAGTGGCTCTCGACAGCTGCACGGCTCGACCCACCGTGCGAGCCAAAAGCACCAGCCGCCCTCTTGGTGGGGGCGCCATTAGAGCCGCCAACTAAGACACAGATCCGACGGCCGAGATGCCGTGATTACCTTGCAAAGCCCTAATTAGATTCCCCTTCCCTGCCAAAACCTCCCATTTCGCCGTCCGTGACGCGAGAGACCTCTTCGCATCCCGAGGCGGCGCGGCGCTTTTGGGGTCGGAAGCGACACGGGCGACGGGGCGGGCGGTGGTGCTAGCAGGCAGCAGCAGGCGACGACGCTTGGCGAGAGCCCCAGCCGGAGCAGGCCACCACCATGTGCGGCATCCTCGCCGTCCTCGGCGTCGCCGACGTCTCCCTCGCCAAGCGCTCCCGCATCATTGAGCTCTCGCGCAGGTATGGCGCGGCACCCCCCACCATCTCGCCGTCCCATCTCCATCTGTTCCTGTTGTGTGGCCTAACGAGGCACCGCCCCCGCCCTGGCCCCCGGGCGGGTTATTGGCTTATTGCGGCCGTTTGAGGAGTGGGCGGAGGAAATTTGGTAGCGGGTTGGGATAGTACAGCACCTTTGGGCAAACGGGATATCTCTGGTTTTTCTAACCCTCTGTAGTCCACTGGTCGTTTCAATTTATATCAACAGCTGAAAAGGACCAGCGATATGTGGTCAACTCTTGCAAAACGTAGTATTTGTCTCCGAGAATTTGGGAACGAGCTGTGGTGAATGATAGATGTTTAATTTTTTCGAGGGCCCCTGTAGCGCGACAGGGCGTGTCTATGTCGTGAGAGAAATTGGGAGGACCAGATTTTCGAAATGCAACTGGTATCTGCCTATATAGATGTATTTCTGTGAGGTTAGAGTCCTTTTGCATTTCAAAATGAATGCATGTTTATTCAAGAATAGTAATGACTGTATACATGTACATTTCATCTGCAGAAAATGCATGTTGATGGCTTTAAATGTAAATTATTTGAATTTGAGTAAAATGTAGATGTATACATACACTTGATGTCCAGCAACAGGCTTCTGGGGTTTATCTGCTAGTGCTTGTGGTGGCAAGCGTGGAGGTTTTGGTTCATGGTTGCTCTTGTGGAGATTATGATTTCAAACACAAAACTTACTCCTTCCAGTTGCAAATTAAAATATTGTAAACGTGCGTACATAAATTACAAATTTTGATGATATGACCGGGTTACCTAAAATTATCTTTGTCAATGATTTATACGACTCATTTAGCAAGTCAGAAGAGGAGTAAAACAGAAAAAAAGTTGCCTAGAAGTGCCACAGTGGCCTATAATTAGAGAAACACTGAGAAGCGGCAATTTATAGAAGCAATTACTGTTCAGCTTTGGCCCAGCTTCCAGAAGTGCACAATTGTGGAGTTACTCTGACTTAATCTTCTAGTAGAGTAAATAGGTGTTGATTGTAGAACACAAATTAGTGTCATCTTATTGAAATCTGAAATGAGAGCCAGATGTCTCTTGACTTCGATGAGTATAATTTCTTTGAGCCTTCTTTTTTTTTTTGTGGCAGAGCGTTCTTAAGAATTACAGGGTGCTTGTTATAAATTTGTTGTACACATGCACCCCACTGAAATGAAGTTCATATTTTGTAGGTTACGGCACAGGGGGCCTGATTGGAGCGGTTTGCACTGTCATCAGGATTGCTACCTTGCACACCAGCGGTTGGCTATTATTGATCCTACATCTGGAGACCAGCCGTTGTACAATGAGGACAAAACAGTTGTTGTAACGGTCTGTATCTGGATTAGAGATACAATTTCACTGTATCCACTCATTTCTTTATGCTAACTGCAGAGTTTGCAACAAATTTGTTTAGTTGTTCTGCCTTTGGTAACTGTCATTTGTTTCCAAAAGTCTGTCATGCCCATAAATAGTGATCAAAGGAATCAATCAAAGGATCCCAATACTGTGAAAGAGAACTTCCCAGATCTAGGGAGGCTTAGCAAATGCCCTCGTTGAACTGAGTGCAACTTAATGTGGCATGATATTAACCCACCAGAAGTCTTGATTTAATTAAATCAACTAGAGGAAATATGCTTCTATTTGTGTATAGTTACTAAACCAATTTATCTTCTGGTTGTCATTTCCAGGTGAACGGAGAGATCTATAACCATGAAGAATTGAAAGCTAAGTTGAAAAATCATGAATTCCAAACTGGCAGTGATTGTGAAGTTATAGCCCATCTTGTAAGTTGCATATCTATACCCTTTTAACAGTGGCATAGCTTTTGCCAACAATTTCATTATATCCATCGAAGCATCATCCTCTGTTATAAAGTTATTTAATCTTGGCATTGAGACCTTTTAATATTTCCTTTACACAGTACGAAGAATATGGGGAAGAATTTGTGGATATGTTGGATGGAATGTTCTCCTTTGTTCTTCTTGATACACGTGATAAAAGCTTCATGGCAGCTCGAGATGCTATTGGCATCTGCCCTTTATACATGGGATGGGGTCTTGATGGTATGTAAAGCAAATAAGCTGATTGTTTTGTCCTTGTGAAGAAAATCAGGCATGAATTATGTTTTTGATTCATTTCACATAAAACTTCTAGGATCAGTTTCATGAAACTACTACTTGAACTTATAAAAAAAAACCTACTACTTGAGGCATCCATTTCAAAACTTGCAACAATTTGCATGGGCCTACTATTTCTGTGGCTGGCAGGTGGGTCCAATGAAGGTTTGTGAAACTGAGGACACAAGTAGTTGTTGTACCATGAAACTGATCTTAAAAGTTGTAGTTCTTTGATAGTTTGACGCAATTAGTTGTAATTTTGTGAGATAAATTCTATGCTTTTCCTTCTCAAACATAATGTTCTGGAATTTGTCAATGGCTTGCTTTGTTAACTACTGTTGCAGTGGTCAATCGTGCTTGAAGTTATGGTCCACATTCCTATCCGGAACTGGCCAATACCAAGAACCTCCTGGCATGTTCTCTAGTTCCTTTTAGAGAGAAACCACACAGAACACTTAATTTAAATTTGAATGCTGATCTCTTAATAAAATGAAATATAGAAACACCATTAGCAAGCCCTTAGGCAGCGATGAACTATGTGCATATTGTTGTTCATGCTGGTATGAGCCTACATTCTTCATGCAAGGAAGATGTCAGACTGGCTCTTTTGGAAGTTCTGGTTTTGATTACCAGTCTGGCAGCAGGATTCTCCTGAATCTGATATAGAACCATGTTAAAGTTCATTCTGTCGTCCAAAAGCAAAAACGGAAAAATGACTTTGTTATTTAGGGGGCTATGTACTTATTTGGATAAGCGTTCATTCCTCTGATATTTGATATCTCTGGAACTATTATTATTTCTTCTTTTTCTTCATCTTGGAAAATATGCAGTGTGGTGTTGCCACCAACTCAATTTGTTTCTAATTGTCTTTTCTGGATTCAGATTAGCTGCTACTTGAGATTAATTCATAGTATGCTATGTTATCAGGATCAGTCTGGTTTGCTTCAGAGATGAAGGCATTGAGCGATGATTGTGAACGCTTCATAACCTTCCCCCCTGGACATCTCTACTCCAGCAAAACAGGTTGACTTATCTAGCAGACTGTCTCATCCTGCCCATAAACCAGAATAGAGTTTTCAGATCCTGAAGCAAAAGTGCAATCTAAGCTTTTTGTATCCTTCCTAGGTGGTCTAAGGAGATGGTACAACCCACCATGGTTTTCAGAGACGATCCCTTCAACCCCTTACAATGCTCTCTTCCTCCGGGAGATGTTTGAGAAGGCATGTGTCTTTCCTGATACCATCACTTTCACGTTGATACATAAAGTATAGTTGATATCTATCTGTTCACTCGTCTTTTTCTCTGCCTCTTTGTTTTGTTTTACATCTTTTAGCGCATATAGTAATAATGCATTTGATATATTTATGTATGCCATATTTGTTGTCAGGATAACTATTTGAATTTTGTTTCGTCACTTCATGCTTATATTCTATGATAATTCCTCTGATTAGGTAATGCCTAATTACCTATCCATGTATTAGTTGATTTTGTTGTGCAATGGGAATTCCAGTTGCTGTGTCGTGCTGTAGTCACAATGATGATTCAATGCGTTCATTTCTGCAGTAACAGTATGATTTTATATAGCTGATATGTTCAATGTCTGTTTTTCTAAATTATCTTGATTACTGATATTATCTTTCATCTGCAGGCTGTTATTAAGAGGCTGATGACTGATGTGCCATTTGGTGTGCTTTTATCTGGTGGACTTGACTCTTCTTTGGTTGCATCTGTTGCTTCACGGCACTTAAACGAAACAAAGGTTGCCAGGCAGTGGGGAAATAAATTGCATACATTCTGTATAGGCTTGAAGGTAAGTTTCTTGTTTACCCTCATCACAGAGCATCGTGTTCACTTCAGCCATCATTCCAGTTCTAATTTGTTTTCTTGTTGCTATGAGTATTTTGACAAGATAAGGAATAACTACTGGGATACAAGCAGTGGGGACAATGTGATGAAATTGTTCTGTTTTTGTTCTTTGTAGGGTTCTCCTGATCTTAAAGCTGCTAAGGAAGTTGCTGATTACCTTGGCACTGTACATCATGAGTTCCACTTCACAGTGCAGGTTCTCAATTTGATTTTCTGTACACTACAGGGAAAAAGACCTTTTGAATTGTATATTTATTGTTTTTAAAAAATACCAGGAGGGGATTGATGCCTTGGAGGAAGTCATCTACCATGTTGAGACATATGATGTTACAACAATCAGAGCGAGTACCCCAATGTTTTTGATGTCACGCAAGATCAAATCTTTGGGGGTGAAGATGGTTATTTCTGGAGAAGGTTCAGATGAAATTTTTGGTGGTTACCTTTATTTTCACAAGGCACCAAACAAGAAAGAATTCCATGAGGAAACATGTCGGAAGGTAAAGATATTTTTTACTGGTGATGTTATGTCCAAAGTTTTTGGCCAATCAGTTAAAACAGAGTAGCACAGGCATGTTGTCTCTTTCGGTTCAGCTGCTTAGTCATTCAATCTTGCTCACAAGATGTCTTTTGAATGCTCTTTAGATAAAAGCACTACATCTGTATGATTGCTTGAGAGCTAACAAATCAACTTCTGCCTGGGGTGTTGAGGCTCGTGTTCCATTCCTTGACAAAAGTTTCATCAATGTAGCAATGGACATTGATCCTGAATGGAAGATGGTATGTTGCTGTGTGTTACAATAATATGAAAACATCTAATTTCACTGTAATTCATTTCTTTGATTCTAACCAGCATGATTCCTTTCTTGTGACTATTGCCTTGTAAATTTTAGATAAATCGTGACCTCGGTCGAATTGAGAAATGGGTTATCCGTAATGCATTTGATGATGAGGAGCGGCCCTATTTACCTAAGGTTGGAGAAGTTGCTCTTGTTATTTTTGCAATGTTACTTGAATACTTTCTAAATCCCATATGCTGTAACATATATAGGTTCTATTTTCTGTAAATAGCACATTCTTTACAGGCAAAAGGAACAGTTCAGTGATGGTGTCGGGTATAGTTGGATCGATGGATTGAAGGACCATGCCAACCAACATGTATGCCATATTTTCTTTGTTGAACCTCTCAGGAAGTTGGTCCTTGTTGAACGTGCAGTTGATGTTTATTATTGCATTTCAGGTCACAGATTCCATGATGATGAATGCTAACTTCGTTTACCCAGAGAACACACCCACAACAAAAGAAGGGTACTACTACAGAATGATATTTGAGAAATTCTTCCCCAAGGTTTGTAAGCTACATTGCTCTTGTAAAGCTATTTTGGTCTGCATTAAAAAAAACCCTTTGGTCTGGAATAATTCATGCCTTGCCCCCCAAAAAAACACCTTGTTATTTAGGTCTGGAATAATCTTCACCATGAAACAATGCATGTGATCACCTACATAATTCTGTTGATTATTACAGCCTGCAGCAAGGTCGACTGTTCCTGGAGGTCCTAGTGTGGCATGCAGCACCGCCAAAGCTGTTGAATGGGACGCATCCTGGTCCAAGAACCTTGATCCATCTGGGCGTGCTGCTCTGGGTGTTCACGATGCTGCATATGAAGATACTCCAGGGGAAGCTCCTGCCTCTGCCGATCCGGTCTCAGACAAGGGCCTTCATCCAGCTAGCCTAGTGACACCCGTTGCTTCACCCACAGCTGTCTAACCTTCTGTTTATCACACAGCAATGCTCGAACAGCAAAGGTTGTTCATTACTTGTTTCAGTTTCCTTTAGATCATGTTGTTTGTTCCATCAGCAAGCAATGGAGACATGCCTGTGCTTCATATGCTTGGTAGCATCATGTTTGGGTTTTCACTGAGCAATAATGTTTGTTTTTTATTGGACTGAAAAGACTCCACAGCTTTGTAAATATTCTGTCACTGTGACCAATTTCCTTCGGTTGTTTATGTGTTTGCAGCGGTTAGTGTATCGTCCCAATTTGCGCTCCTTCAACACTTGGTGTTGTTTGTGACTTGTGCGCAGATTGATATTTTCTTTTCTTTAATCAAGGTTTTCATTTCCTAATCTGGAGCGGTGATAGAAAACTGCCCAAGAAAAGAGGAACCTAGGTAGAAAATATGAACTTTTTTTTGTAGATAGACGTGCTTATGGATGAATTCCCGTCACCTGACAGGAGTGAATGCAAGCACATCTAGAAAAAAGATACTTTACCGAAAATCATTTTTGCTTATTTTCCCCCCACGCTTCGCTAGCCCTACTAGTTTGTTTAACAAAGTCCACACTCGAGCAAAAGACTTTCAATTCTTTCAATTTTGTAGCTTATTGTGCTCTAATTTCTGTACTTTGAGTTTGTGACACATGAATTTCTTTACTGTTCGCAATATTTTCACACAGCGCTGTAGGTATTTCTTTTCCTCCGATGAAGCGCACAACAGTGTGGTCTGGAATGTCCACTTGGACTATCTTGAAGATTTTTTTTTGGCGATATTTTACTGAAGATCCCTGAAGAAGGCCAAGGGATCGGGTGATGTTCTGTAGCGCATTGTGGTCGACTGGTCGTCATCGTCAATCAAAAGATGCACGGGCCAGATCTGACAACCCTAGCAAAGCAAGCCCGTCAATTTCCATCCCCTTCGCCCGCGCAACCGCCACGCCATGTCTCGACGCGGGGCAATGTCATCCACCGCCGCCCCGCGCGCGCGGCTCTCGCCGCCGGCGCCCGCCTCCCACCCGCCGCGGAAACGTGGCCGCTCTCCATCGTCGGCTCCTGGAAGCACGGCGTCGTCGTGGCGTGCGTCCGCCGAGAACACCGTGCCCCTCGACCACCGCCGCCGCTGGCACAACCCGGAGCGTGCCCCTGGTCGCGTCTGGCAGCGGTTCCGCGCGCCCCAGCCTGCCTTGCCCTCCTCCAGGCTTTGGGTTTGCTCGGAGGACGCCTCGACCTCCTCCTCCTCCGGAGGTATTCGTCGTGCTTAGTTATCTGGCATCGCTTAAGTTTAGGAGAAAATAGTTCCCAGTTGCCTTTGCTCACCATATGTTTGTCTATATGCCTGAGTATGCTTGCGGTGTTGCTTTCATGGTTGATTCAGTGCTCGTGCTTTGTTTTTCTAGATGCCTGCACTATCATGTCATACAACATCTTGGCTGATTACAATGCTCAGAATCATCCTGACCTTTATTTGGATGTCCCCTGGGATGCATTGAGATGGGATTCCAGGAGGCGACTTATTATCCGTGAAATTAGGCACTGGGATCCTGACTTAGTGTGTCTTCAAGTAAGAATCCAGTCTCAATGCTAATGATGACATTCTCGCACTGTACTCTGTAACACTTCGTTATTTGGAAGTTAGGAGGTGGATAGGTTTCAGGACATTGCTGCAGGAATGAAGAGCAGAGGGTACGAAGGTATATATCAGGTACATCACTTCCTTCACAAAGACATTTTCTTTCAAATATTTCTGTGTTTCAGTTCTTAAGTGACAGTTTGTGATCATCAGAGGCGAACTGGAGATACTAGAGATGGATGTGCCATGTTTTGGAAGTCAAAACGGTATGGATGATGCATTGCCCTTTATTATATTGATTGATCTGAATAAAATGGTATTTTCATTGCATCTTTGTTTCCAAATGTAGGTTACATCTGCTTGAGGAAGATAGTATTGACTTTAGTGAATTCAATCTGCGAAATAATGTTGCTCAAATATGTGTTTTTGAGGTACCTGAAGTAGCACTAGTTAGTTCAATGAATAATTCCATATGATTGTACATTTTAAACAAAATCATAGAAAAAACCGTGTGCATCGTAAATTACAGAAACTGTCCACTAATGACCGTAAGCTGTAAAATCTGGTAGTATTTTATAGCTCTCTTCATCCATTTACAGCTAAGTAACCATTGTTTCATTGCTGGTATATTGAACATCATTTCTGAATGCTTCTTACCTATTTTATTTTTCAGCTTAATGGAACACACAAATTTATACTTGGGAATATTCATGTTTTGTTTAATCCAAAGCGGGGTGATATAAAACTGGGCCAGGTATTAATTTCAGCCTCGTTTATTGCTGTGTATTCTTTGTACATATATCTATTCTTATGGACATGGCCATTTGCTGATGGCCTGTTGCGAATAGAATTTATATTTTTGACAATTAGCTACTTTCTGTTTCCCCACCCTAGAACCTTATCCAATTTATTGTTCTCCATTTTGATTCTCCCTGCAGATTCGCATGCTACTTGAGAAAGCAAATGCTCTTGCTGAAAAATGGGATAAAATTCCTATCGTGCTTGCTGGTGATTTCAACAGCACACCTGATGTATACCTTTATTGCTTCTTGACACATGATTTTTACTTATAGAACAAAATTATGTGTAGCAAGTTTCTTGTTATACAACTGCAATGCAAACACAGCAATATTCAGAAGTGATATACTATAAAATAATTATGTGTCCATGGTAGTGCGGTGCCACTAGGCCATCTTAAGTTTGTTATGGTATCTAATTTGAAGAATGTGGGAGCCTTTTTTATATGTTACTGACATTTTTTATTTCTTCTGTTATTTCGTTTTTTTATTTTATGAGAGCAGAGTGCTATCTACAAGTTCTTGTCGACAATGAAGGTAGAGTGATGCCTTAGAACTTATTGAGGAAATTATAGTTATCCCTAGTTATTACAAAATTAACCGACGGTGCACTTGCGTTTTGTTTTTTGTGTAACCAGCTGAACATTTCTTTGCATGATAGAAGGCAGTTATCTGGACTTGATAGCTCTGAATTTGGCCTGTATGAGCTTTGTAGGTCAGCAGTCTTTCTTGTCAGATCACTATTAACCTAGTACATGTCTTCTTTTCCTCTACTGAAGACTTATCCCGATATTTCTCATAGTCTGCTCAAGTATCAATGGACTGATGAAGAAGTGAGAAATGCGACAGGGTGTTCAAATGTCGTGGTGGCTGAACATCCATTGAAGCTCAGTAGTTCATATGCCATGTTAAAGGTACTAGTTTGTAACTTCAATTGGGAGCACGACGACTATTGACATTTAGATTAGGGCTTCAAATGAAACTATTGCCCATTATTCTAGGGAAATTCAAACAATAGGGGTCTTCATGGTGAACCCTTGGCGACTTCCTACCACAAGAAGTTTCTTGGAACTGTTGATTATCTGTGGTATGCTTCTAAATGTTTGCCTGCTTCTTGTTGTATGTATACACAATGTGACTGAGATTCTTTGTCGAAGGCACACTCGTGGAATTGAATGCTCCAGAGTTTTGGACACGTTACCTATAGGTGTTTTGAGGAGAACGAGGGGTCTTCCAACCAGGGTAATACGCCATCTGTTTTACTCCGTAGTAATTTAAATGAATCCTTTCATGGAACAATAGCTTAATCTTAATCTTTGGTGATCCTGGAATGTGGATTTTTTTTATGTGCTATATCTGTAACTGCTAATATGTGCCATAAATCTTTTTCAGGAAATTGGCAGTGATCATTTGCCCATTGTTGCTGAATTCGCTTTCCCGGAATCAGTTGATGATGATTCTTATGAAGAAGATGAATCTGAGCAAGATGACGAGTCTGAGAAAGAAGTGAGCGAAGCGCAACACTTATTTCTCTCCTCAGATAGTTCCGTTGAAGTGACCGAGTGATTCAGTATTTCGGTTGGTCAAAAAGGTTTCAGTTAAGTTATGCAAGAACAGGGAGTATGGTGCACCAGGGATTACATTGCATCTTTCATGGCCCATAAACAGATCATCTCCAGATTCAGTGCACAATGAATTTCTCGATGCCTTTGTCCGTGTATGGCACAGGATCCTGCTGTGCACAGAATCAAGTACCACATTGAGCAGAATCAAGTACGGGCAGCTGTGTGAAATGCAAGATTGCAACGAAGTAGGCTGTATGTGGAAGAAACGGCATTAGTGGACGTATTTATTCCGTATCAGATGGCTATTACTATATAATTTTTTAAATAACTGGCAAACGGCCCTGTCCCATTTTCCATAAAAATATATAGAACACTATGGAACACCTGTAAAGGGTTACAACCTAAGATCTAGGACTATATTCTGTTAACTGTTCGTATTTTGTTCATTCCATCGGTATGCTCCTAGGTACCAGTAATTGTGATATGTTTGCTAGAACCAAGGGGTCTTTCTGCTGAAACCTTCATGAGCAATTGCCTGTTTTTTAATGTTTTTCCGCTTATCACAGATAGCGAAAAGTGTACATTCTATTTTTGACATCCAAATAATTGTGGGTGGGTTATGGGTGTTGCTGGAGATACTGTAGGATGCGTTTTTTTTTTGACAATGCATACCGTGAGCTTTATTAATTAAAGACAGTTATATCATTTAGTACAAACTCAAGAATAAAGCTAGGGGGCTCATCGTCCCAAATACACTTAATCTTGGTTTGCATACTCGCCTAGCTAACTCATGTGCTACACAGTTTGCATCTTTGCTACACTGCTCAATAGAAATATGCTGAAAATCACTCCAAATAGTGCTACATTCGTCGTAGATGGTTGCCGCTGAACTTGCCAAGAATCCACCTCCTTTTATTGCCTCTACGACTTCCATACAATCTGCCTGGATGATGAGCCGATTACTTCCAATATATTGTGTCGATGTCGACAACAGACCTTCCTTAAGTGCATATGCTTCCCCCATTGGCGCATCAACTACATGAGCTACAAAACTATGTGAAGCCATTATCACTCCCCCTCAGTGATCTCTAATTACAACTCCTGTGCTTCCCCACGCCCCCTGAGTGATCTCTAATTACAACTCATGTGCTTCCGCAGCCCACATCATCATCAAACGATGCATCAACATTCACCATGATCATTCCTTCCGGGGGTTTTGCCATCCCTTGCGTGCTTTTGCTTCCCTCTTCGTAGCCAATTTATAATTTCTTGCTAAGGCAGCAATGGACAGAGCTGATTGGCTAGTCTCCGAATAGTCTCGTCATGGACATGCTGCCGGCGTTCCTACCAGATATACCAGCCCCCGGCCTGGTCAGTATCAGCTCTGTTAACCCAACATCCATTGATCGGACTTGTTCCTCCTTCCGAATCACCTCCTCGAGTACTACCGAGCCTGACCGATCAACAACAAGTAGGTGGGCGATCGTATCCCAAATGCCCAGCACCCTCCGGACTTCCTTGGCTTGATCACACAAGAAAATATATGTTTGATATCCTTTGCACCATTCAAACACATAGGGCAGCCTCCCGTATTTCCTATAAGGCGATTGGCAAGAATTGCTCGGCTTGGAATCAGACCGTGGAGAGCGCTCCATCCGAAGATTTTTATCTTCCCCGAAACCTGCAGCTTCCACAAGTTCTTCCATACTTGATTCCTCCATGCACCACTCGCTTGCATTGAGTAATTTCTTCGCCCATACGTCTCCTCCCATTAGCAGTGATACGCTGAGCGGACCGAGAATAGCTTGTTTCTGTTGTGATGCCATGCCACGTAATCCTCCCTTCCGGTAGTAATAGAAATTTGTAAAATCCTTGCAACTGCTCAGAAGATGGACTTCACCAAATTTGCATCCCATGTTGAATTAACTAGGTTTATAAGCTTGTCAACAGTTCTGATGACATTGTTATCTCTCGGCGTTAAGATTTTTAAATTGTGCCTCCCCGGTATCCAATGATCTTCCTAGATATTTATTTGAGTTCCATCTCCAACTCCCCAGATATAGCCTTTCTTGAAACATTCTAGCCTCGCCATCACACTATACCACAACCAATCTGTAGCGACTCTAAATCGGTTGCTATAAGTCGTTATAGCGACCGATGTATAAGTCGCTGTAAGTGGCGTCGCTATAAATCTATAGCACCCGACAGGGTTTATAGCGACCAATAGTTCGACGCAAATATTTATACCGACCGATGATCTGTTACATGTTTTAGCGACCAATGGTTTGAGGATATCAAACTTTTTAGCAACCAATAATTAGTTGCTATGAACTGGCACAGTTATATATAATTAATTTCATATTAACCAGATTTCAAACCTAATAAACATCCATAACATATCACATTATTCATCAACCACATACACATGTAAACCAACCATAGCTGCCCACAACACTCATCAACCACATTACCAGATAAAGGTATGTCAAGTTTTCATTGAAACCAACATTTAGTAATACAACGAGTTCTATCATCTTGATCCATGGCAGGTCATCATTACAAAAGGAAAAGCACACATACAACCTAGCTAGGTCAAATAGCAGGCACAAGTCATATGTTTGTTTGCACAATCTAACTAGATTCACTACAAAATGCCTCATCTCCATCTTATCAAAAGCAAAATGTCATATGTTGGCTTCCTGGTGACAGCATCATGTACACCTCCAAGGCCTTCCTCAACCTGAAACATCAAGAAGGTAAGTACATACAGTAGCAACTGAAATATATAGACAATGAAGATATATTGCCTAGAGTGTCATTAAATTTTAAAATAAATCAATAAAATTAAAAATATCTACATCAAATTAACTTCAATCTGGATGAACATGCACAAGAAATCTAACCAACCTACGCTCAATTCTCCTGAATTATTTTGTTTCCCGTGGACAAGCCAATGATGTCAGTAGCACTCTGCAAAGCAACGCTCTCTCCACAAAAGTGCAACAGCAGATTTTGTTCTTAATTCAGCTTGCGTAAAGCTACAAGAGCCATTCCTAGTCAAAAGCAGAAGCACCATAATCGAAAAGCATTTTGACTTAAGACCTGAACACTTCCTATCTATGCGACAGCACACAGACAAAGGTCTGTTCGCTGCAGCTGCGTGCCTTGAACTGCTGCAGCCGCAGATATTACTGCACAGACATATCTCTTAAATATCTACATATTTCCATGCAACAAATTATCCTAACAATGTTAAATATCTACATATTTCCAAGTGAGAGGAACCAGGAAGTAATATAGTGTCACACTTTGCCATGTATAAGAACTTCCACTTCTCACCTTCGCTCTGAGAAGCCTTCCATAAGGATAGTATCTAACTCTGAGTACTCTCACACATAAAGAGTCTAGTTCACCGAGTAATCTCCAAACTTACTTTGCTAGCATTGCTAGATTGAAAGAATGCAATTCTCTGAAACCCCTGCCCCCTTTGCATTTCAGCATATATAACTTCCACCACTCTTGCCAATGAATCCTCCTATGTTCACCGTCATCACCCCACCAGTATTGGGAGATGGCCGTCATTATTCCTTTGCAAATTTTCTTTGGAATTTTGAAAACCATCATCGCATATACCGGTACAACTTGAGCAATGGACTTAATCAGAATCTCCTTCCCTCACATGCTTAGCAATTTTTCCTTCCACCCATTAATTCTAGTTATTACTATGTCAATCAAATGCCGAAAATAATCACTCCGATCTGCCCCCACTATCGCTGGCAATCCCAAATATTTGTCATTCTAACATTTCTGTCGTGATATTAAGAATTTCGCACACCTCCAGCTTACATCAACATATGTATTGCTTGAGAAAAAAAATGCTAGACTTAGCCTCACTGATCTTCTGTCCTGACTCCTGAGCCTGCGCAATAGCGTGTCAAGATGTCCGATAGACCGTCCGCGTTCTTTTTATCAGCTTGCATAAGAATGAGCGAATCGTTTTCCTGGTAGTTACTAGATGTTATGTTTTAGTACATGAGTCAAGGTGTGTAGGAGGGTGAAACAAAGATTTATATGGTGAGGTCTAGTTCTCGGCGCCGCGTGGCGACTCGAGAGACGTCTCCTTCCTGGCGACTAGGGTTTCCTTCCTCTCCCATCTACGTGCCTAGTCCGGATCTCTCCCTCTTGATCCGAGCTTTGAGTCCACTTGCCCATCTGCCGTTTGTGTCCACAGTCCAATCTCCAGTTGGAGCCCAGCCTTCGTTTGCTAGCCTAGTTCCTGGTCGCGGGGTTTTTAGGGTTAGGGGTTGGAGTGACGGTGGAGGGGATCCTATGGATCAAAAGGGAGATGGTGTGGCAGGGATGATGGAGAAGTTGAAACTGTCAGATCATGAGAAAAAGGGCATTAAGATTGGGGGTGTGAAGGCGGCGATCCGGGGGCGTGGGGAACCCCAGGCGGTGGCTAAGGTTTTGGCTGATAAACCAGTTAGAGCGGAGGCTTTGGAGTTGTCCCTGGGGAGAATCTGGTGCCCGATGAAGGGAGTGGAATGCAAAGATCTTAGGGAGAACCGATTCCTGTTCACCTTTTCGCAAGGATCGGGGAAGAGGAGGGCGTTTGAGGAGGGTCCTTGGATGTTCGGAAAGGATCTGGTCGTGGTGGCTGACTTTGAAGGTGACAAAACAATAGATGAGGTGGAATTTAGTTCCATACCGATTTGGGTGAGGATCTTGAAGATGCCACTAGGTCTGATGAATAAAGCGGCGGGGGAGAAGATTGGTGAGATGGTAGGTGCAGTTTTGGAGGTTGATGCTGATGAGAATGAAAGGGCGGTGGGTGAGTTTTTGAGAGTCAAGGTGAGACTTGATATACACAAGCCGTTGATGAGAGGGGTTACTCTGGACATTGGGGAAGGGGAGCAGGAGAAGATAAAGTGGTGTCCGCTAGTCTATGAATACCTCCCAGACTTTTGCTACATATGTGGTTTGATCGGTCATATTGATCGTTCTTGTGATACAAAGCTAGAGAAGGGAGCAACTCAACAGTTTAGTAAAGCTCTGAGGTTCATTCAAGAGAAGAGGAAGTTTGGTGAGGAGACCAGGGGCAAACTGGCGAGCCAGCGATCACAGCTGCCGTGGAGAAGTTCTCGAGGAAGAGATGCAGGTGGGTCTGTCAGTTGGGGTAGTGGTGGCAGGAGGGGTAGTGATAGTGATAGTTGGCGTAGGAGTGAGAAGTCAGAAGAAGTGAAGGGGCTTATTAGTAGGGAGGAGCCGGAGGTATCGAGCCCGCTGAAGAAGGCGAAGTCTATCTCTCAGGAGGGAGGCTCAAAGAAGGCTTTATGTTTCGATGTGGAGGATAAGGAGTCTGAGAGGGTGGTGGAGAACGTTGCTGGTGAGGTGAATGAGGTTAACGTCGCTGGTGAGGTGAATGAGGTAGTCCTGAATGATGGTAATAGTACCATGCAGGGAGTGGTTGGTGATATTATACCAAGTCTGGTGGATAAGAAGGGAAGCAGTGGTTCTGGAAGGGGTTTTAAAAGAATCCCAAGGATGCAAGCGGGAAGTAAAAGGGGTGAGGGTGGAGTGCGTTTGGATAAGAAGAGGAACGTGAGGATGAGGAGGATATGGATGTTGATGAACTGGCCCATGTTTCAAAGCTTGGGAAGTGGGCTGCTGTTGTTTCTGTTGAGGATATGAAGAATGCGGGGCTGGCTAACCGGTCCTGCAGGAACCAATGAAGCTCTTGGCTTGGAACTGTCGGGGGTTGGGAAACGCCCCGGCAGTTCGTGGGCTTCTTCGGTGCCAAAAAGCCGAAGAGACCGATGTCCTTTTCTTGTCGGAAACCAAGTTAGACGAGAAGAGGATGATGGTGATTAAGAAAAAGTTGGGTATGGCGAACATGGAGGTGGTGGAATGCGAAGGTAGAGGGGGGGATTTGCTGCGTTTTGGAGGAGAGGGATTGATGTGGTTTTGAGAAGCAAATAAAAAAATCACATTGATATGGAGGTCCTGGAGACCGGCGGGGATAAATGGCGTGTCATGGGGATCTATGGAGAACCCCAATCTGAGCTCAAATATAAGACGTGGGAGAAGTTGGTGTGGCTAAAAGATCAAGATGATGAGCAGCTGCCGTGGCTGTGTTTGGGCGATTTCAATGAAATTCTTTTTCATCATGAGAAGGAGGGGGGAGTCCCGAGATCACAGTCTTGTCTGGACCGGTTCAAAGGAGCACTGGAAGTCTGTGAATTAGATGACCTGGGCTTCTCTGGGGATATATTTACATGGAGGAACAAACAAACCACAGGCAATACACATATTAGGGAGAGGCTTGATCGGGCGGTGGCAAATGCAGGATGGCGAGTGAAGTTCCCATTGATGCATGTTAAGAATGGTGATCCTTATCATTCCGATCATAGACCCATAGTGGTGCTAACGGAGATGTTTCCTCAAAGGAGGAGTGGTGGGGGAGGTTTCCATTTTGAGGCGAGTTGGATTAAGGAGGAGGGCTGCCGAAAAGTGATAGAAGAGGCGTGGAATCTTAATTTTGTGGGTGATGGTAGTTTGAGGGAGAATATTAGAGGTGTGGCAGCTAGTTTGAAAGATTGGAGTGTGAATGTTCTAGGTGATTTGGAGAAGCGTCTTATGAAGGCCAAAAAGGAATTGGAGAAGTGGAGAAGGGAGTTAATTAGCAATGATTCAGTGAGGAGGGAAGCAATTTGGAGCTTTAAAGTGGATAGGTTAGAGGAGCAAATAGACTTGTACTGGAGGCAACGAGCACATGTGAACTGGTTGCATTTTGGAGATCGCAACACGACCTATTTCCACAATGCGTGCTCAGTTAGAAGGAGAAGGAATAGAATAGGAAACCTTCAAAGGGAGAATGGGGGTTGGGTGGTAGAGGAGGAGGAGAAGAAGGCTTTTATTTCTAACTATTTTCCCAACTTTTCAGGACCAGTGTGATTGACGGAGGGGAGCACCTGCAGCAGCTCTTGGCTGCGGTGCAGCCTGGCGTTACCCTAGAGATGAAAAATTTTTAACAGCTGATTTCACGGCTGATGAAATAAAAAAGGCGTTGGATGCCATCGGCGATCTTAAGGCTCCTGGACCTGATGGCATGCTGGCTATCTTTTTCAAGAAGTATTGGGACGTTGTCGGTGGCCAATTGGTTTCGGAGGTGCATGCGGTCCTAGGGGGTGGCCGAATGCCCCAGGGTTGGAATGACACAATCATATCACTCATCCCGAAAGTTGAGAAGCCCCAAAAGGTGACTGATCTAAGGCCCATCAGTTTGTGTAATGTGGTTTATAAAGTGGTATCAAAAGTACTTGTTAACAGATTAAGAGTTGTGCTTCCTGATATCATCACCCCTAATCAGAGTGCTTTTGTTCCGGGGAGGCTAATCTCTGATAATATCCTAATTGCCTATGAGCTTACTCATTATTTGACTAACAAAAGAGAAGGGAATTTGGGCTATGCGGCTATTAAACTGGATACGAGTAAAGCTTATGACAGGGTGGAGTGGTGTTTTTTGAAGGAAATGATGCAACGGATGGGGTTCCATGAGCAGTGGATATCTTTGATCATGGAGTGTGTTACATCTGTTAAATATCAAGTGAAGGTTAATGGTGACTTGTCTGATAGTTTCACACCGGAAAGAGGACTTCGGCAAGGGGACCCCCTTTCCCCTTATCTTTTTCTGTTATGTGCCGAAGCTTTCTCAGCTCTGTTGAGGAAAGGGGAAGATGATGGATTGATTGCTGGAGTTAAAATCTGTAATAGTGCACCAAGCATTTCACACTTATTATTCGCCGATGACTCTCTGATTCTGATTCGTGTGAATGAGGGGGATTGCAGGCACTTGCAGAGCATTCTCCAATTATATGAGAATTGTTCAGGCCAAGTTATTAACAAAGTGAAATCAGCTATCTTATTTAGTAAGAATACTAAACCGGCACAGAAGAAAGAGGTGTGTGATTTGTTGCAAGTCACAAAGGAAACAATGAATGAGAAATACTTGGGGTTGCCGGTGTATGTAGGCAAGTCCAAGATGAATACCTTTGCCTATTTGAAGGATCGAATTTGGAAACGGATGCAAGGGTGGAACAAAAAATTCCTGTCTTGGGCGGGAAAGGAAATTTTGATTAAGGCTGTGGCACAAGCTATACCCACGTTTGCGATGGGGTGCTTCGATCTGTCAAAAACGCTTTGTGACCAGATTGGAGCGATGATTTGCCGTTTCTGGTGGAATCACCAGGAAGGGAAGCACAAAATTCATTGGCTAAGCAAGGAGCAAATGCTTAAACCAAAGGAGGAGGGGGGCCTTGGGTTCAGGGATATTCATCTCTTTAATCAGGCTATGCTTGCTAAACAAGGTTGGAGACTGTGGCAGCAACCTGACTCCCTATGTGCTAGAGTACTGAAAGCAAAATACTATGCTAGCTCTTCTGTTTTGGAGGCTAAGCCGAAGGCAGGCATGTCGTATTCTTGGAGAAGCATTCTTGGCGGTCTTGAAATTGTGAAGAAAGGGATGATCTGGAGAGTGGGTGATGGAGTCGGGATAAACATCTAGTCGGATCCCTGGATCCCTAGAGAACCTTCTAGAAGGCCGATCACACCAAGGGGACACAACATCCTCACTGATGTAAGTGATCTAGTGGACCCCTATACTGGTAATTGGGACGAGATGCTGGTGCGTGACTCCTTTTGGGAAGAGGATGCAAATTTGATCCTTGCCCTCCCTGTCCATCAAGGTCGGGGGAATTCCCTTGCCTGGCACTTTGACAAGCATGGTGTGTTTAGCGTCAAGAGTGCATATAAGGTTGCCCGGGAGGATTGGCTGAGAAATAAAATTACCAATGCCAATCAAGGGGGGAGCAACAGTAATCAACATAGTCTGTGGAAAGGAATCTGGAAGGTGAGGTGCCCAAACAAGATTAAGCACTTTCTTTGGCGGTTTGCTCATAATAGTCATCCTCTGCGATGTAATTTGGTGAACCGAGGAATGAAAATCAATATCAGATGCCCAGTTTGTAATCACGTAGGTGAAGATGGTGGTCATTTATTCTTTAAGTGTCGGCTTGCGGTACAACTATGGGGCTTACTTGGATTGGAGACTGAAAGAACGGAGCTGTCGACGATCCGATCTGCTCAGGAAGCTGTCGAAATAATTTTGAAGGCCACAGAGAAAAAGAAAATCTAATGATCATTGCTTTGTGGTTTACCTGGTCTGAAAGGAATGCTATTAGGGAGGAGGGAAGGCGGAGAAGCCCTCAGCTACTGGCCAGAAGTGTGGAGCTGTATGCCAAGGAGAATGAGGTGCCTTTCCCAGCTGCCTTATCTCTGAAACAAATCCGACAACAGAGCCATTGGTCCAGACCACCGATGCAAACACTGAAGTTGAATTGTGATGCTTCGTTTTTTTCGGAAATGCATAGTGGCAGTTGGGGTGTTTTTATCAGAGATGCTGATGGCGATGTGGTTATCTCAGGAAGAGGGAAGGTTGATCATCTGCTCAGCCCTTTCCATGCGGAGCTCATAGCATGCCTCCAAGGGATACAGTTAGCGGTGAATCTAGGAATTGGCCGCATCATTGTTGAAACGGATGCTCAGGAGGTGGTGAAAGCTATCAATTCCAACTCGTATGATGATTCAGTCATTGGTCACCTAATTGTTGAAGTTAAATCCTTGTTGGGGTCCAACTTTCTCAGTTATGAGTGCGTCTTTGTGGGTAGAGAATGTAATAGAGCCGCTCATGAGCTGGCTGCGCTGGGTTATTTGTGTAATGAGGGTGAAGAGTTAGTCACTAACTCTCTACCTAAAAATGTATCTGTGATTGTTGCTAACGATATGTTAGCAAACGAGTAATGAAGAATTACCCAGTTTCAAAAAAAAAAAAAACAGTCCGTCGGTTGGCCTGCCGTTCTAGTACAATCAGTCCCCGGAACGAGAGGCCATACATGGATTTTCAAGATAGGGAGGCAGCCAATCACAGCCAAGCATATGGCCACATGTGCAGTCACCACTCAGGGCGAGAGGACACAGCAGGGCACGGGCGAGACCTACGTGCACAATAACCGTTCCACTTTGGTCCATAGCAGCGCATAGCCAACACACCACAAAGAGAGCGAGAGGCCCAGAAGCGCTTTAGCCGTAGCGATAAGAGTGAGCTGGTGCACCGGCATGGCGGCCACGGCGTACTCCGTGGCGCTCCTCGGCGGCGCACGCCTGCCGGCCGCCCCGCGCTCCGCCCTCCTCCCTCGGCGCAGCGTCTGCCAGCTTCGCCTCCAAGGTAATGACTAGCTGGCTCAGCCGGTTTCGTTCGTCACAGCAGATTGCTCATCTGACGTCGTTCTAGAGGATTTCACCCGTGCTTTGGCGATTCTCGCGGCGTTGCAGATGCACCGAGGCTCTCCCTGCTCCGTGCGAAGGCCGCGTCCGAGGACACATCGGCCTCCGGCGACGAGCTCATCGAGGACCTCAAAGCAAAGGTACGTGCCAATTGGCCGGCCGTCGAGTCGTCCACAAATCTGACATGTATCTATTCGCCATCAGGCAATGCGCGCATGCCTTAACCTCACCCCTGCGCGCCTTTGACTTTTGACTTGCAGTGGGACGCCGTTGAGGACAAGCCCACCGTCCTCTTGTACGGCGGCGGCGCCATCGTCGCCCTCTGGCTGACGTCCGTGGTCGTCGGCGCCATCAACGCCGTGCCGCTGGTATGTAGTTGTAGCGTCCGTGAGGGAACACCTGGCTATTATTCCAGTCCAGTCCAATCCTTCTCTGAATTGCGCTAATCGGCCGTGGTGTTCTTGAGCAGCTCCCCAAGATCCTGGAGCTCGTTGGGCTCGGCTACACCGGCTGGTTCGTGTACCGCTACCTCCTTTTCAAGGTAACTGAGATAGAGAGAGCGTGCATATAAAATTCTTTTGCACTTTGTCTTAATCTTGTTCAGATTTCTTAGCTGTTTTATCTTGATGAACTGCTACGTGTGCATCTCTACATACGTTATACAAAGAAGCTCTCTTACATAAATGTCTTTGGTTCTTCTTCTTTTACTCCAATTACAGGAAAGCAGGAAAGAGTTGGCCGCCGACATTGAGACCTTGAAGAAAAAGATAGCTGGAACAGAATAAACTCTCATGAAAAGTTTTAGATGGTCCTTTCTTCTTTGGAAAGATATCTAATCGGAGAACCGTATCAATGCAACTACTTGAGTACCATTATTGCACATGTGTTGAGTGATGTATATCTTCTGTATACAAAGGAAGCTTCGTTTGTTGTGTAGTAGCATTGTAGTTTATGTATCGTACTACCTATCTGCTAAATTCTTCTTTTTTGATTTGGTAAATTTGTGAGTACATATTGTACGTAAATAAGAGCGTAAAACAAATAGAGTGTGTAATCGATATCAGTATTAAGAACTTATTCGATAAGATAAATAATATGCAATTGTAACATAAATAAATATTCCCTTCATTCCAATTTCTAAATTCTAGGTCACCTTAGTTTTGTTCTATGTAATCTATATCAGTATTAAAAACATTTGATAAGATAAATAATATATATAATTACAACATAAACAAGTATTCCCTTCATTCAAAATTCCAAATTCTAGGTCACCTCAGTTTTGTTCTAAGTCAAAATCCTTCAATGTTGTCATATTGACCAGTTTTTTTAGAAAACTACAATAATATCTACAAGTTCAAATACATTATCAAGATATATTTCATAGAAAGTTTAATAAAGCTATTCTTTCCAAATTACATGGTACATACAAAGATGCTCATAAATATGCATGCATACTCATCTCTATAAACACACGCACGTAAACCTTATTGATATGAGCACATTCGAAAGACTAAGCCGACAGTGCGAAAGCTCTATGTTTGGTGTTGGTAATTAGTGACAATGCCTAAGTACCAATCTTATGCCTAAGTTGTATATAGCATATGAAGATTAGTACATTCCAAGGTTAGTGGCAAGATGGACATGGTGATTATGATGGCCACACTTGGATTTGGACGCAACCCTACGTGATCAAGGCAGAGGTATATGCTTAAAGGTTGTGTTTTAGTAACCAAGACACCTAGTGGGTGTGGTTACATTATAGTATAGATAGCCGTACTATAAAGAGGGGAATGACACAGCTATTGAACTCCTAAGTGCCTCTAGGTGTGCATTTCAAAATCATATGCATTTGGATAGAACTAATAACGCCTCGAAAAATGATTGTGAAAATGCTAACACACTCGCACATGACGTGACCACTTGGTGGTGTTAGCACATTTACGATGATGTTGGAGTTTGAGCAGTAGAGAGGGTTTGGGGTCCTCTCTCCCTCCCGACGAGCTTGCGAGGCGGGATTCAGGCGTTTTCGAGGAATTGAAACGCATATTTTCCTTTACGCCAATGTCGAGTTTTGGAGACGTTGTCACATGTTGTTTCACGAGCTAAAACATATGCTAAAGTGACACACATACTTAGTCTAGCGCATATGTGAAAGGGTGAATCAAACGGAGACGAACAGAGGTCACAGTGGTGACCCGAACGCTAGACCGGACGCGGTCTCTGTGTGACCGAACGCGTCCGGTCAGTGCTCTGCGTGTGTCCGTGTCTCGGTTCTCTGATCGGACGCGGTGGCGCGTCCGGTCACGGTCGTCCGTACGCGTCCGGTCGTTGTGGGAGCTTACTGGACTTCAACCGGACGCTGGCACTGTGGCGTCCGGTTCGTCTAGCAACGCGTCCGGTCGCTGACTCGCTGGAGCGCTGCTCGGCTTGACCAGCGCGTCCGGTCCGTTACGGGACCAGCGCGTCCGGTCGAGCTTCGCGCGTCCGGTTCACGCGACCAGCGTGTCCGGTCAGCGCGACTGCAGCGGTTTCGAGTGCCTAACGGCTCTATTCGAAGGGGTACGTTTATAAATACTCATTGGTCGGCTCATGGCTCATGCTCTTGTATTCTTTGACATACTTGTGAGCACTTTGAGCTAAGCAACTCTCCTCCCACTCATCTCTCTTGCTTCTTTGCATATTCGAAGTGAGATTGAGTGATCCAAGTGTATTTTGCATTGTGAGATTGCATCTAGTTGGCACTTGGTGGTTGATTTGCTGCGGGATTCTTGTTTCTCTTGGTGGTTGCCGCCACCTAGACGGCTTGGAGCAGCTTGGAGACGTTGGCAAGAGTTGGTGATTGTTCTTGGCCACCTCCGGTGATTGTGAGGGGTGTGTGCCTACCTCGGCGAAGCGTCAAAGGCAACATTAGTGGATTTCTCGTGTCATTTGCAACATTTTACCATTTGGTAGGTTCTTGTAGCGCCTTTTGAAAGGCTCGGTGTGAGACCGATTAACTATCGAACCACGTGGTGAAGAGGGACACAATGGGGACTAGCGTGCCGGCAAGCACGTGAACCTCGGGATAAATCTTCGTGTCATCATTCTTATTGTGATTAATCGATCCCGGTGGTTGTGTATTGTGGAATTCATCTCTTGATCATATTGATTGGTTGGCTCAATGCTTTGCCCCTCGGTGATACCCTCCTAACTCTATCTTGTATTTAATTTCTTAGTTACCTTGCTAGCTTGTTAGTATAGCTCTTAGCTTGTGTAGCTAGTTAGCTTTAGTTGTAGCTAAGTTGTGCGGTTTAACTTGTGCGGTTGAGTGCAAATTTACTAGAATTGTGAATTGGTTACACCCCGTAGGCTAAGCAAAACTCGCATCTCGCTATTTGTTATATTGATAAACTTGTTTAGCTTATCTTTGTAGAATTTTTTAAAAGGCTATTCACCACCCTCTAACCATCAAGACCTTTCACAGTGAAGTCACCACATGTACGTTTTTGTCAATGGGCTCATTTTCTACTATTCAAAGAATAGTTGTGTTAAATTTTGACCATGAGAAAAATGCAAACACCAGTGCAAAGTCGAGGAGGCTTTGTTTGAATACTATGCTCATGTGAGATCTGTTTGTTGTGTACTTGTCCAGTAACGATGAAGTTTGTCGTGTAGTAATGATGTAGTTTAAATATATTGTACTGCTGACTATTAAATTCTTCTTTTGATTCAGCAAATTTTCGAGTACATTTGTACATAAATAAATAAGAAAGTTAAAATAAATAGTGTTTGTAATTAATACCTTTACAAAAAAATCTTAATCTTTGATAGGTGATTGAGATGCAATTCTAACAGCTTTTACATCCATGTAGAACCATAAAATACTTGGTGACAAAAAATGGTGATCTGCAATAAAAAGTGGCAAATCATATTTCATGATATTGTAAAGCTCAAGCAATTTTGACCAAATTTAGCAACTGCTATTTTAGGACATGCCTATCTGAGACTCATGTTTTTGAAGGCTTGTGACACTCAAGAACTCTCTCTCCACAAAAGATTGCAATTCTAGATACATTGACCAAATATATAGGTAAAAATATTAATATTTATGACACCAAATAAATGTAGTATGAAAATATATCTGATGACAAATCTAATGATACTTATTGATATTGTAAATACTATTTTTTTATTTATAGTTAGTCAAAGTCAAGATACTTTAAATTGGTATTGTGTTAGAATTGCATTCTTGTGTGGATAGAGTGAGTATTTTGTAGGATCCAAACACTCTAAAATCTGATCAACATGCAACAGAATTTAGCGGTTTCTTGACACTTGTTTTTTTGGTCCATGGGATAAAAAAATAGGGATTCAGATGTGCCTTGTGGCTTTAAGTGATGCACTGATGCTCACATATCAATGAAAACAAATTTGCTTTATCACACCTGGATGGAATCATTTCACCCACATACAATTTTTTTAATTACCAAGTTTCCCTTCTTCTTCTACCTGTTGCGAGCTCTGGTGACCTTTTAGGGTGGGTGGGTGTGGGTGGGGGGTAGTGTTTGGAGGAGTTATACATGTTTCGATAGACCTAAAGGGATCTTCGAGGTGAGCGGTGGTGGCGATCGAGATTAAGATGGCTGGCTGGCGAAGCGGTAGTGTGAACACATTAAGCCCCTACATTTGGTTTTAGTGATTGATGAACATATGTCTATATGAATGATTGATGAACACAAGACTAATAACTAACGTGTATTTTACAGGGGTAATTACTATTATTAGTGATATTTATGGCTACATGTCACTCTTGGCCATGTATTTCAGATTCTATATATTGGACCAAAGGATATTCACAAAGGTTAGGGCACTATCGCTTCTAAGTGCAAACTTTGATCTTTGTCTGGGTTTAGGCCAACTCAACTGTTGGTTCGGGCGTTGTCAAAAAAAAAAAAAAACACTGTTGGTTCGGTCCAGTGGGCTACCTCGACACAGGCCACCAGATCGCTAGACTCAGCCTGGCTCGGGATCAGTCCGTGGTCCAAACCATCGCATTCTCCTTGGTCCTTGCCTCTGCTCCAGAAGTCCAGAATGTTCCCCTCCTCCAGCTCCGCCACGGCCCCCCGCTTCCTCCGCCCCATCACGGCCGCCACCGCACCCCGCCGCGCCATGGCGGCGGCGTCCGCGGGCGCCCCAAGCGACCCGCCGCCGACGCAGCAGTCTTCTCCCACCAAGGCGGTGCGCGTGGTGGTGAAGGGCCGCGTGCAGGGCGTCTTCTTCCGGGACTGGACCGTGGAGACGGCGCGCTCCCTGGGGCTCGCCGGGTGGGTCCGCAACCGCCGCGACGGCACCGTGGAGGCGCTGCTCTCCGGGGACCCGGACAAGGTCGACGAGATGGTGTCCTGGCGGATCCCCGTGGGCCCGCCCGCCGCCGTCGTCACCGCCGTTGTGCCCTCCCCCGCCGAACCGGTCGCCCCCGACGAGGGCTTCCACCGCAAGCCCACCGCTTGACTGGTGGTGGGCTGGTTCGTCGGCCATCCGTGCGGCGTGGTCATTGGCGAACGGCGCCACTCGCCTGTGGTAATCTGTCTACTGAAGAACACGTACGTTCATTTCCTGGAGATTGTTAGTGCTAATTTACGGCGTTGAATCAAATAATCTCAATCACGACGAGGAGCTGCTTCGATGAGTTGACCAGGATCGTGACTGCATGATGCACTCGGTTCTTGTGAATTGTGATCATGTTTTATGCAGCCCTGTGAACTGTTGTGTTTCTGACAAGGATGCCGTGCCTGTAATTATCTGCACTGTTCCGAGAGAAATGGTTGTGGATGGCATTTGCGCTTAGATAATAATATTTCTATGGATTGTTTCAAAAAAGAAAAACTATGGAGATTGCCTAGTGTCCTCGCTACAGTTCACGAGAGATCTGAGAGCGCGAGTTCACGAGAGATCTGCGCGCTGGTCATTTGTTGCATCTCTTGTTGGTTTGGCGACAAATGAATTTGACTCCAACTTAGAAACCTTTTTACTTATTACTTTTTCTATAAGTAACATTGATTAAACTAGACACTTAAGAGTTTTTTTTCCTAAATGTCATGGGTAGCTTATTTTTAAAACTCATGTAGAAATAGAGTCGTTAAATACTTGGCAAAATGTTTGGCAAATTAGATTCAATTTTAGTGAAACCTATAATGCAATGGTCAATCTTTGTCTATTTTTTCACATAGAATTTTCTATCTTGTCACTAACTCATGTTTCCGTATTCATTTCGAAAGTTGATGTACTTGATTTGCATAGCTTAGGACTTAAGAGATCTAACAGCTACAACAAGACTACAAGAGTCACACCAACATTTTGGTACTGCTGATTCACCTGATTTGTTTTGTAGACATGATCGAGGATATGCATAACTATATAGTGTGTACATTGATGCTATGGAGATAACCTTCGATGCAGAGTAGTTGGAGGACTGAGATGTTGAAGAAGATGTACATGCAAATGAAAATAATGCACGTCAATGTAGAAAAATGACAAGAGCTGAAAGGTAAGAAATATACGTTGCATTGCTTGAGAGCATTCTTTTCGAAAAGCCATTGCTTCAGAGAAGTGACTATGGAAAATTAGAAAGGGACACTACGAATATAGACAAAATGAAAATGTTCCCGTTGTTGTGGGCTACGATAACCCGAATGGCCCACTGCGTCTTTCCCTCAACAGCCCCACTCCATAAGTTTGTAAAAAAAATCCACTCCAGAAATGTTCAGAGTCGGGCTTCACTCAACTCCAGAGATGCGACCTCCACTTCGCTGCAGATTTCGGCATGGTCCACTACAAACTCTCCCCCGCAGGGCGCAGCCATGGCGAAGGACGCCGTAGCCGAGGGCAGCCAGCCCGTGACCCCTGAGGGATCCGTCGACACCGCACCGGCGGCTACTGCGGGCGCCAAGGCCGCGGAGGCGTTGCTCCGTCGCTTAGCATCTTGCCACTGTCGTAGTGCACACATGACGATGTGGTGCGCCGCCCCATGCACACAGCGCCCAACATCCTTTCCCAGTGCTACGGCGCTGTCCTGGAGCCCGATGTCGAGCACGCTGCCTCGTGCAGACGCTCACAGCGCCCAACATCCTCTCCCAGTGCTACGACGCCGTCCTGGAGCCTGATGCCGAGCACGCCGCTGCGGCCATCGAGGTCAAGGCCTTTGCCATCGCTTCCCAATCCGTCGTCGCTGAGTTCCTGGCCTCCATCAAGGAGGGGCTACCGCAGTTCCCCACCATGTAGGCTGCGGCCACGTGACAATGACATGTTTCAAGTATTTTAGACGTATGTTTTCATGTGTTTCATCTTGATGTTGCATACGTTGTAATAGCTATTACGCACGTTGCAAGTGTATGTTTCATGTTTAAGCATATGTTTCAAGTGTTTCAGACGTTTTAGGTGTATGTTTTAAGTGTTTCATCTGGATGTTGCAGAAGTATATCGATGTTTCGTATGTTTCAAGTGTTTCAGTTGTTTCGTACGTATGTTACTAGTGTTTCATTTGGACGTTGCCAGTGTAGATCTGGATGTTGCATAGGTTTGCAATGCTACACACGTGTTTTCTAGGTGTTTCGCAAGTGTTTTAGACGTATGTTTGCAAGTGTTTCAGATGTTTTTCGGACTATGTTACAAGTGTTTCATCTAGATTTTGCAAAATTAGGCCCTGTTCATCCGGCTTATAATTCGTCTTTTTCAGCTTGTTTTTTCAGACAGAACAATATTTTTCTCTCACAATAATTCAGCCAACGGTGTTTTTCAGCCGGCTTATCAGCACAACCGAATGAGGCCTAAGTTCTTGTGTTGCACATGTTGTAATAGGACCCACCTGTCGTAGCCGCTCGCTGTCGTAGGTCATTGTGCGGGCGCTAAGGCTGGTAGACGCATCCCCGATGCGCATCCAAAGGCAGGGCAGGTGATTAGGACCCACATGGGCGCAGGCGGTCCCTGTGTGTGCGTAGGAAGCAGGAGCGGGCGCTGGCGGTCCCCAGATGTATGTGCGTGCAAAACGGAGCGTGGGGTCCACGTGGTTGGGCACACGAAAACAGACAAACGTGGGCTCTCTTACGTGTGTGGCAGCGTCCGGAAGCTAGCGCCCTAGAACAATCGTCCGGGCGCTAGCAAGTCCGTAGACAAAAAGAATTCACATATTTAAAAAAAGGTAAAAAAAAGAAAACAGCCCACGCCCATCACACCCTTTGTTGCAGGCCGCGAATGCGACTCAGCTGCTCTGAGTCACAAAATTTAGGGCCTGATTAGTTGGCTACCAAATTTTCCAAGCCAAGGATTTGGCTAGTCAAAAGTTGGACAAAAAAAATTACCAAAGATTTGGCAAACTAAATGTAAGAAGTAGGCAAGTTTTGGTAGCCAACCAATCAGTTGATTAAAATCATAGCTCGCCAAATCCCTGACATAGTAAATTTTGGTAACCAACACCAATCATGCCTTTATTGGGCCGGGCTTGGGCTGTCCTACTAGGGCAGGCCTTGGCTTTCCAGAATCTTCCAGTTCCAGCAGTTCCTTGCTTCGGCCGTCTCGTCTCGTCCCTCTCCGGTCTCCGGTCTCCACGGCCCGCTGCTTCCACAACCGTACCACCACCAACGCGGCCATGGCCTCCTCCGCCGACCCCGACGCCTCCACGCCACCATCCGCGCCGCAGCCGGAGCCCGCACGGAAGGCGGTCCGTGTGGTGGTGAAGGGCCGCGTCACGGGGGTGGGGTTCCGCGACTGGACGGCGTCCACGGCCGAGTCGCTCGGCCTCGCCGGCTGGGTCCGCAACCGCCGCGACGGCAGCGTGGAGGCCCTCCTCTCCGGCGACCCCGCGAAGATCGAAGACATGATAACCCGCCGCCTCCCCGTCGGCCCCCCAGCCGCCACCGTCACCGCCGTCGTCCCGTCCCCCGCCGAGCCCGTCGATCCGTCCGCCGGGTTCGAGATCAAGTTCACCGTCTGATCCGCCCGTCCTGCGACAGGTTCGCGTCTCGCCGCGCGTTCTTCTTGGACGGTCTATTGTGTACTACTACTGCTGCGATTAAAGATCAGAGGCGATACCTAATGCATCGTAGTCTGTTTACCTGAAAAGCTCTGCTTGTGGGGAATTCGTGTCAGATTGTGGGCTGTGGCTGTGGGTGCAAACCTGTTTCCTACTACCAAGTGTCTGAATATTAATAATCTGTAAGCTATGCCAGGATTCAGATCGAAATATTTCTGGCACTGAGGAATGTGTTGCGTAATTTGGCTTTGAAAACTTTCAAAGAAATATAGTTGAGTTGTAATTTTGACCTGTGCCAAGTCTCAGGATCAAACCAGATACTTCTGCCATTCACAAAGCTGTCATGTGACCATTGACAATTTCTGAGGTTGCTTGCCTGAACAACCTCCCTGCATTCCTTGATCTACTTGACTAATACAGATGCTCACATACATATAGTATTAACTAGGGAGTTTCTGAGGATCTTCCTAGCACTAATGGAGTAATGGAAATACTTTCTTTCTACCTTAGACATGTACCTGCACATAGCTGAAAGGGTATGCTGCTCAAACCTTCTCTTGCAGCTCCACAAGTGCCTTGCCGCCTTCTTCCTCCTCTTTCTTGTGGAGCTGCACAGGCTTGAACCTGAACCGCTTGGCGCAAATGGCATAGTACACCAGGTTCATGACCTGCAGCATCGTGACGACCCAGTAAAAGTAGTCCAGCCTGCCGTGATTGATGTTGTCCGGCAGCCAGTTGGCGCCGCCTGGGCCCGCGCTCCAGTGATGCACGGCGTCCACCAACAGCGTGCTCGCGTAGCTTCCCAGCGAGATGGACAGCCAGAAGAGCGCCGTCGCCGTGCTGCGCATGCTCTCGGGCGCCTGGTCGTACATGAACTCGAGGTGCCCCACGGAGGTGAACGCCTCGGCCACGCCGTGCAGCGCGTACTGCGGTACCAGCCAGTAGGCCGACAGCGGGGACGTGCCGGCGTCCGTGGCGCCGGCCGTCGCCGCCGCGGCGTCCCTGCGGTGCCGCTCCACGAAGCCGGCCACCAGGGTGGCGAGCACGCTGATGGCGAAGCCGACGCCCATGCGGTGGAGGAAGGAGATGCCACGGTCCAGCCCCGTGAAGCGGCGCGCCACGCGGACGAGCACGCGGTCGTAGACGAAGAGGGTGAGGAGCATGGCGAGCAGCCCGAAGACGGTCATGGACCCCGCGGGGATCTGGAACGTGGAGAGGCCCGGCGCCAGGCGGCGGTCCATGGTGCTCGCCTGCTGCAGCGAGAAGGTGTGCTGCGTCGATGACCCCGTGATCACCAGGATGCCTGCCGCCCAGATGGGCCCCATGCGGATCACCGACTTGAGCTCCTCCACGCGGTGCACGGTGCTCAGGCGCCATGGGTTCGGGACGGGGGCCGACGACGGCTTGCCGGAGTCTGCGTCCGTCAGGGTGACCAGGTCGCCGTCGGTGACGATCGCCGCGCGGTCAAAGAAGCTGCATGCCGGGACACGATGTCAGTTGAACTCAAATTTGGAATGACAGTAGTATCGAAATTCGAATTTATGTTATGGACGAAACATAAATTTGGAGTGATATGATTGAACTCAAATTTGGAGTGACAGTTACAATTAACCGAGACTGCAATCACGCTTGTTACTTCAGAAAACAAACGTGGACCCGTGCGTTTTGATCTTCTTTCTCTCAGTGCTAAAGTCAAGACCGGACAGCAGGAGACATTGTACCGTTGCGGGCCGTCGGCATGGCACGATGTCCATTTTTGGCGCCACTTGACATGGCCTTGTGATTAGATCTGCCCTGTCCGTGATCCTTTCTTGGCAGTTTCTTATGCTCTATCGGCTAAGATTGTGAATTGTCGGCAGTCGATCCAGTCAAACCACCACATAAAAATGGACTCCTATCCTACTAGTGTAGTGCACGGCAGTGAAAGAACAGAGCATGGCAGCGGACGCAGGTACCTGAGCTGATCCGTGTGCACAAGCTTGCCGTACATGGAGATGGGCGCGTCGAGCTCGTCGTTCTCGTACAGCCTCGCCGGGTCGACGTCCGCCGCCGGCAGCCGCCGCTTCTTGACAGCGGCAACGACCACCTGCGCGAGCCGCGTGAACGGGCTCCCCGCGGGCTCCAGCCTCCGGTACATGGGGTACCCGGCCACGAAGGCGGCGACGGAGACGCCCATGCAGAAGGCCGGCACGCCGAGGCCCCAGCCCCAGCCCACGTTGTCCTGCACGTACACCACCGCCGTGACGGCCAGCAGCATGGACGCGCCGTTGCAGAAGTAGTACCAGTTGAAGAAGCCCCAGCTCCGCGCGCGCTCCGCCGCCCGCGACTCGTCGAACTGGTCCGCCCCGAACGCCACGATGCAGGGGCGGTACCCGCCGGCGCCCACCGCGTTCAGGAGCAGGGACACGTACAGCACCGCCAGCTGCCACGGCGCGGCCTCCTGGCACGTCACCGCGCCGCCCGGCTTGCACGGCGGCGGGCGGAACTGCGGCAGCGCGGCTGACACCGTCAGGAGCGCCATGCCCTGTGCAACGTCAGTGATCATTCATTCAATCGCAGCCTCAGTTCACCACCGGCCCACGTATGCTGGATGCATTGCTTGGCAATTGGCACGTACGACTTGGTAGACGACGGAGGCGGCGGCGATGGTCCAGAAGCGGCCGATGCAGGCGTCGGCGAGGAAGGCGCCGATGAGGGGCGTCGCGGCGGAGGTGCCGCCGAAGTTGGTGAGCGTGGTGGCGGCCTTCGCCAGCGGCATGTGCAGCTGCGTGGTGAGGTACGTCAGCATGTTGGTCGAGAAGCCCACCACGGCGAGCTTCTCCGCCACCTCGTTGGCTGCGGGTGTAAGTGCAAACGAAAAAAAAATCAAACTAATTGAGATTAAGACCCCCAGAAAACACAATTTCTGTTGATTAGTAAACTCTCTTACCGAAGATGAAGGGCATTGTTCTAAGACCACCCTTCTTCCTGCCCGTCATCTTGCTCGTTTCCTCCATGGCCATGGCCGCCTCCTCCGTTCGTGGTGGTGGAGGCGAAGCGCTTTTGTGCAGTTCTGCACAACCACAGCTGTGCCTAGCGTACGTAGCTGCCTTGGCCATCTCCACTCCGCTCCACTTATTTATAACGTAAAACAAGGACCATACCATTCCGCTACACTATACATTAATTATTATTTGGGTTATCCATATCTATATACACTTTTTTTAATAATAGGCTTAATCCCCATAAGTGAGAAATACTAAAGTTATTACAGAACACAAATGATTACAATAAAAACAATCTATATCTATATACACGTACATTGCTCTATTATTACTACTTTATAATTATAATAATATTAAAAGGAGAAAAATTCTTTCTCCGCCTCTTGGGCTGTCACTTTCTCCCTGTCCATCTATTCATTTACTTCCACGAGTACAAGAGTGATATCTAATCCTACTGTAAAAAAACAAGTTTTTTGAGGGGCGCTTTCCCTCTATAGTAACCTAGACGTCGTGCTATATGAGCCATCCGTCGTCTGAGATCTTACATGTGTAAGATGTAAGACTCCTCTTAAACCAAGATTCCTCCTAGACTCTGAAAAAAATAATAATTGTAAGACTCCTCCTAAACCAAATATTCCTCCTAGACCTAAAAATGGAAATTAATAAAAATCTATCCGAAGACACCTTGATTTTTAGATAGGGTTCGCGTATGTAGTATTGTATACTCTAATAACGTGCACGATTTTGATTAAAAAAATAACGTGCACATTACGAAATCGAACCTAGCTATATACACGTCTACAATATATACGTGTGCTTACATACATACATCAATTATATAATCATCAAGGCATCGTAGGTCTCCAACCAAAACCAATATGCGAAGAAAACAATGCAAACAATGGATCATGGCGCCGTCGACGGCACGGATGAAGCGACGACGACGTCCCTGCAGCACCTGAACGACGATGACATGGTGGTGGAGATCCTGCTCAACCAACCGTCGGTGTCCGTGTTCCGGTGCCACGCCTGTGTAGGGCATGGCGCGACATCACCAGCGGCCCGGGGTTCGTGGCGGCCTATGCCCGGCGGCGGCCCCTGGAGCTCATCGTGCAGCGGCCCTGCTCCCTGTACGTCCACCGGCCATCTAGCGAGCACAGGCTGCTTCTGCTCACCAACGACGACGAGGGCTATGGTTGGGACAAGTGGGCGTCACTGTAACACCCGAGGTGTTTGCCACCAGTTAAGTAGTGGGTTTGAGCTCAAACATGGTAGATTAAGTGGTAATGAAGATGTCAAGGTCAAACCTATGGAAGCGAGCCCCAACCTAAACTTGGATGTTGCACCCTTGCTTTACATATAGTCCATTTTCTTAAGATATATGCTTGGGTGGTGTTATTGCAATATCTTCATATGTCTCACCTTAGTACCTAATTATATTGGTCACTGGAAAAGTTTCATGACGTTTGGAATCAAAAAGTCACATGAAATGATAAGTTATATCCTTGTTGGAATGACTTTACTAAGTGCTGGAATTGCATTATTTAGTGGATGGAAATATAGGTTATCAACCAAACCTTGCAACCTTGCCCAAATGACTCTAGATGGACTCTACAACAAAAGTCATGAAAGGTTCGTGTAACACCCTGGTGTTAGTTAGCCTCATAATGCATTCATAATGCATGATCATGGCATGACATTACCATAAGCATCGTCATTTCATGTGCATTCTTGCTTGAAACATGACCTTGTAATATTGTGGTTTCTATGTGCTTCCTTTATGTGATGCTATTGTGTGACTTGGGAGCTTGAAAACATCTTTGATATGTTAGTGGAGCAAAATGAGCTAGGGTCTATATTCATGTTTTGACCAAAATCCAATTTGACTAGGTTTGACCCCAGTTTGACCTTAGCACTGATCTGTTTGACTGATTAAAAAGTCCAACCTAAAGACCTTGCATGGATGTGCACCCTTTACCAAAGTTGTAGGAAATTTATCAAGGAACAAAAGTCTCAATATGGTCATCTCATGAAAATGTCTTGAAAATGCTCAAATAGGGCCCACCAGTCAGTAATAGTGCTGTTTTCTAGCCTAGTTAGTGTAGTGCTGCTAACTGAACCCTCTAAGCCTCCAACTTAGAAGTAGAATCAGTTCATGTCCATATTAACAAAGTTTTAGTAAATCTTATAAGCTTCCACTTTGTCAATTGGCTCGTTTCATGATTCGTCCTCTAAGACTGTCAAAATTCCCCTTTTCGGTCGCTCTGAATTTCTGTTGTTTCACATAAATAGATTCTGCTCTTTGACCTTTAACTCCCAAACCATGCTGTTCTAGGTTTAGCTCATATTGACAAAGTTGTATAGAATTTTATGAGCTACAATTTTGTCAATTGGCTCATCTCATGATTCGGCTTAGTTTGGGAACTACAGAGCCTGCAAATTGCTGCTGTCTGGGAAGTGCAATGTTGCAGATGTTGCAGGTCAATGTTGCAGTTGTTTCATGGTTATGAAATTTTCCGACCGGGTGGCCGACCACCGCAGGCCATTGCCGCCGCGTGGCTGCGCCGTGGCAGCCGTACACCGGCGTTGCCCCCACCGGTCAGGCCTCGGTGCTCCTCAAGACAGCCACAACGCCCTCAGCTTGACTCTCCCTCTCCATTCGCCTCCTCCCCTCCCTTTGTTGTGCTCGCCAAGGCGGAGGAGCAGGCCGCCAGCGCCACCGCGCACTCGACGAGCCAGTGCACCATCATCTTCGCGCCTCCACCCAAACCTTGCTGCACGGAGCACCACCGCAACCTTCCCTACCTTCTACACCTCTTCCCGGAGCCAACCAAGTGGAGGTGAGGCCATATTGGGCATTTCCGCCGCCGCGGCCATGGCCTTGACCTCACCGGAGCTCAAGCTCGCCGTGGCTGGCATAGCTAGCGACCACCCCGTCCTCCTTATTCTACCTTGGTAGCACCGTCGTAGTCCCATGTAGCTCGCCCCGCGCTCGGCTGGCACTGTGGGGGTTCACCGTTGCCGGCGTACCACCACTGCCGCCGCCGAAACGCCTTGCACGTCGGCAAGCCATCCCCAATGGCTCCGCCGCTCCTTAAGTTGGGTCAATCGGTGTGGAATCACGTGGGGAGCGCGTTTATGCCCTCGGCTTCGCCGGCCGTTGAGCCGCCGGCGAGCTACCGCCGCCGCCTCCTCCCTCCTCTGTCCGGCGTCTCTGACGGTCGGGGCCCGCCTATCGGCGCGGGATTCCCTCCCCCATTTGGTGGTTGGGCCTCGGGTGGGCCGGTGGCTGAGCAGCGCCATCGGGCCGGCCCAGTAGGGTGTGGAAGTTGGTTCTCTTTTATTCAATTTGAGTTATTTGTATTTAAACTTTGAAAATTCACATACCCAGTTTTATAGATCCAAATAAGGTGCTTTAAATTTTGGTGTGCTCTACATAATGTCTAGTTTATTATAAAAATATAATATGTGCCATGTTTTGTGATGAAATAAATAGTTATTATTTATCTCTTTTATTCTTGAAGAAAAAGGAGAAAATGATATCTCTTTCTGTGAAGCTCCAAATGACATGAAATTTTTATAGTGAACTTCTCATACCATGAATAGCTTATGGTTAAATTTTCATGCAATTTGGATGTAGTTTGTTGGAGTTATATAATTATCTTGGTTGCTCGAATGGATCTTGTGTGAATTTTCATAATTTTTCTATAGATCCAGTAAGGGTGAAACTTAGTGAGTGTTGTTCTTATGTTAGAAAGATGTTAGAAAAAATATGAAATCTATTGTTTGATACTTTTCAATAGGGTTTCCTATTTATGCTAGAAATAGACCTACCATCTGTTATTTTTGATATCTCCATATCTGCTTGTCAAAATGAAGTGAAATTTTTATGGTAGCCTATGTGAAGCATTAGGTGGCTACTGTAATTTTTGTAGATTTTTATATATAGTTTTACTGTATGTTTCTTTAATCACCTAATTAACTAAATAAATTATAAAAGAATATTAAATAATTTATTTAGAAGTTGGCATTATACTTTCTGATGTTCCTTTGATATGAACAACAAGTTGGTAAACTTAGTTTGGTCCAATTATGCCTTTGAATCGTCACTAAATATTTAAATTAGTGATTCTGCTATTTCTGGACAGAATTGCTAGTTCAGAGAATTAACCTATAATAATGATGTTTTCATGCTTGGTGATCTTTAGGAAAGTTGTAGAGAATTTCATGAACTAGTTGCTGGTAAATTTTGGTAGCATTTGGACTTATAGTTTAGAAATGACAGCTGTTCCAAGCTAGGTTCAGTTTTGGCAGTGTTGTCTGTCTTTTAGAACAGATTCTATACATATGCTATTTTAACTTGGTAAATGATGAAATCATACTTAGATGTTTATAAATAAAATATAGACAATTTCATAAGCTTTCCAGAATGTCCTCTTTTAGGTCATTTGGATTTGTAGAACTCCAGTTGTGAGTTTTCTTAGCTACTGTTGATAATATATTGTAAATACTAATTTATGGAATCTTGTTACGTGCGTGTTTAGTCTTAACTTTGTGATACTTAGTGGTTTCTTAGGGATGTTCAAACATGTTAATACCGGAGAGGAAATTTGCACCTAAGCTTGAAGTGATTCGAATAGAGCACCACATAACTTGGTTTTGGGATTACGATGTTGCTATGTCATTGCATCCATCTTCATATCATTCTTACCTGTTCATAAATCATCATGTCATCCTTGGTGCATACATGAAATTCATTGGGTGCATATACATGCAATAGGTGTACCGAGAATCGTGGTGACCGTAAAGCTCCGCTAGACGTGGAACTCGAAGTTGAAGTCCATTTGAGAACCGGAGGTCCAGTCCGACGAAGCCGGAGACGACGTGGGAACCGTTCTAGAAGCCAAACCTTGATCTCTCTTCTTTCGGTTAAGGCAAGCCCTGGAGCATTATAAGCCTCCTACTTTCAAAGCAATTATCTATCTATACATGTTATATGTATTGTTGCATTACGTGATAGGAGTTGGTTGGAAACCCTTGCTGCATTGATAACACTCCTTGTCCAGCAATTCGAACCTTGAATCCTAAGTAGACATGATCGTATCTATGCTTAGCCTTGCTAAATTAGACCGGTAGAAGTCGGGTGATTTCCTGTCACCTGCGAGATATAGGGCTTAATCAGGTCACGGTTGGCTATATTTGCTATCGTGGAAGTGAACCATGTGTTAATGAAATGAAATGAGACCGGGCGGGATGACGATAGTGAAGCAGCAAGACATGGAGGTCTTGGGTGTGGATCTATCCCCGTCTGTGTCGATTAAGGACCGAGACCTGGAGCCTTCTATGTCATTTTGAACACATGCCTGACATTTAGTTGGCCGGCCTGAGGTTGCCGACCGCGAAGCCTAGTAGCTCAACTCAGGCTGCGAAGTCGAAAAGTGAAAGTCGCCTCGGAAGGGAGCCAGAGGGTCCAAGGGCAGGTGAGTTAAAAGTCCTGAGCATCCTGGCCACTGGTATCCCCGAGAATGCGGCGCTGTTCGGGCCCACCCTGAGTTGTACCAAAGGTTATCTACGGCTGCCTTTAGCGGGGTTTACCGGGTGAGTGTCAGGAATACCCCCCTCAGCTGAGTTGGAATCGATTCGAGTCGCCGTCTCTCCCGGTTAGTGAGAAACTTGACTGGTTATCTCCAGCGTAGATACACTAATGATTAATGATGGTTCGGAATTGATGATAATGATGATGATAGCCTTATTATACCTGCTATGGTTAATATTGTTTGATCCTAATAAAGTGAGTGCTTTAGTACAGGTGCTAATCTAGTTCTCAGGTTAATGATGATCAAATTGATACTTAAGCATATATTGGTTACTTATCGGTATTAAGCTTTTCTGCAAATGAGTCAAGCTAGCCCACTTTATAAAGCCTTGCATAATCCTTGGTGTCATCTTTGTTTCTGGTTTTTGACAGGTAAGTCTAGCTGAGTACCTTCTCGTACTCAGGGTTTATTCCCACCTGTTGCAGGTAGCAGATTCCTACTTGTTGCTGCAAGTATTGTGTAACACCCCAGGTGTTTGTTACTCACTAAGCAGTGGGTTTGAGCTCAAACATGACAGATTAAGTGGAGATGACAATGTCAAGGTCAACCTATGGAGATGAGCCTAACCTAAAGTTGGATGTTGCACCATTGCTTTACATATAGGCCCCTTTTTAAATTATATGCTTGGGTGGGGTTATCGCAATATATTCATGTGTCTTACCTTAGTACCTATCTATAGTGACCCCTGGAAAAGTTTCATGAAGTTTGGAATCAAAAAGTCACATGAAATGATAAGTTCCATTCCTATTGGATTTTGCCCCATTAAGTTAATGGAACTATAGATCATCAACCAAGCTTTGCAACTTTGCCCAAATGACTCTAGATGAACTCGACAACAAAAGTCATGAAGGGTTTATGTTGAGCAAATGTCAAGAAATTGCCCCGATTGGCCTAAAACCCTAGTTTTGGCTTTATCGAGTTGATACTTTGACCAAAGTTGACATGTTTGGTGATCTTTATCTCCATAACCAAGCTGAACCAGTCCATGAGCCTTTAATCAAAGTTGTAGCTTGAGTTGTATGCAACAAACTTGGTTAAAAGGCCAAAGGCTAAATCCATCTCTAAGTCTACTAAACATGGATCACCATTTTGAATCTTCTAAATGTTTTCAGACTTAGCAATATTTTAAGTCTAAGTAGTGGCAACTTGAGTGACATCCCGCGTTCTAGAGTTTTTGTTAAACAACTAGAGTTGAGCCAAATGTAGAAGTTGAAGATAATGTGATGGAGAAGAGTATGCAAAAAGTTGGACTTCGTTTGAGCAAGGTGGGCATCTCAAAATCAGCAAAGACCGAGCTCAACTTAAGCATTATCAAGTCGTTGACACTGTTAACTTTGGGCTTAGTTATCTCCTAATTTGTGGGTCTTATGACTAGGGTGTTTAAATAAAAATTGTAGAGTATACTGAGATGAACAACTTTGCTATTTGACCCAATTCGAAAATCGGCCTGTATCGAGCCCAAAATGGCGCCCCAATACGGCCTCACCGAAGCCCGCCACGTGCTCGACAGGTGTCCCCTAAGGGATGGGCGTGGCGGCCATGCGCCGTGCGTCTCCTCCATGGACGCCGCGCGTCCTTCTCTCTCTGTCGCGTGCCCTGCCTCCTCACGCGTCATGGTCACCGAGCCACGCCTGGATGCTCTGGGTTTTCCACCGCTCACCCTCCTCCACTCTCTCCCGCGCTTGAGCGCTCTTCTGTGGCCACTGCCGCGAAGGCCGCCATGGCCAACCATGCCGAGCTCGCTGCCGCCGGTGCTATTGCTCCTCCACGCCCCTTGCTCTCTTACCAAACCCTCTCTCGACCTCATGCGGGCCCGGGCGGATCACGTCGCAGCCGCTCAGGTAATTTCAGAAATTATGTAAATCTTCAAATTTTCATATCTCTTGCTAGGTAATTCTAAAAATAGCAAAAGTGGACTTTTTGGAAACCTTGAGAAAAGGTCTATGCAGTGGAGTCATAATATGTTACATGTTTGTAGATATTTTCTGATGTTTTTATTTAAGTGTTAAAAATGCTCTTAAATACCTTTAAACTTAACCAGAGCAAGATCTGGAGTTTTAGAACTCCAAAAATGATGATTCTTGTTTTTTTAATTTTGTGATGACATTTAATTGCTAGGAAAAATATTAAACACACTAATTGTTCACTGTTTTCTTAGGGTTTTGATTGGACCTTGATAAATAAGGAAATCTATATTATTTTGCTTGTCATTTTATATCTTGAGTTGTGATGCTCCAAATGATGTGAAATTTTTATGGTAGTCTTGTCATTATATGTATGTACTGTGGTATAAATTTCTTGGTCACTACTTATTGGATGATCTAGTTATTGATTTAACTTGTTTAGGGCTTGATAAATAGCTTATAAATAATATAGAAATGATAAAATAGAAAATGTTGTTCCATTACCTTATTATGATGTTGCTCTTTGATGTTGGTTCATTCTATGGTCATGTGTTCACAGAAAATATTGAGTTTTAAGTTTTACTTGCTCTCACATGATTTATTTCAATAGCAAATTGTCTTTTTCATAGAGGTTGATATACTTGTCTAAATGGATTGAAATTTGGACAGTAGACTTTTGAGAGCATTTTTAGACCCTTGTAATTTTGGTAGAATTTATTGAGCATCTTTATGATGTGGTCATAATTCCACCTAATTATCTAAAGAAATTAAGAAAATGTATTAAAAGAATTTATTTAGTAATTGAAATTATGTTTTCTGGTGTTCATTAGTCATGTATGATATGTTGGTAAAGTTGGTTTGGTCTAATTAAATGTTTGTAATATAAGTTAATAATTATTTCTTGCAAATGAGGTTTCTGGACAGATCTGGGAACTTAGCAAAGTTCTTCATGATAATGTGCTTTATTGTGAAACTTGTTTATATAAAAGTTGTAGATAATTTATATATCTCTCTGCTGTTAAAATTTGGTGGCATTTGGTCATGTGGTTTAGGAGTTATAGATGTTTAAAGTCAGGTTTCAGATTTGGTTACTCTCTGTTTGGGGCAGACCAGAGTCTGTAGTTTCATCTTTTAGACCAATTAAACTTGGTAATCAGGCTTAGTGGATATTAAATGAATTGTAGACAATTTCATAAGCTTTTCATAATGTCTTCTTGCAAGTCATTTTGAGTTGTAGATCTCCAGTTATGATTAAATTACTCAGCTGTTGGTCTGATGTCCAGAAGGTAGCAATTTCTAGTTCTAGTACTTTGATTAACTTTGTCATGCTTGGGTATTGAAGTGTGACTCATATCTTTGATGATACTTGGGTGGTACCCTGTGATCTTGTGAGACTTGTTTCTTGATTGATGTGTTTGCAATCTTCTATGTTATGCCTTAGTGAGGATTAAGTTAATTAGCTCTGGGTATTTAGGAGAACTTTGGTATGCTTGTTTGATTACTTTGTTTATTGCACTTCTATGCATTCATACATATGCATTGTTGCACCTCATTTAGGTACGTTAGCTGAAGCACGTGAAGGATCTAAGGTGGAGCCACACCCGAAGATGGAGTTGGTAGATCCATCCCGAAGATCGAAGGACCGGACAAGTGGTAGAGTGGAAGATGCTCGCCAAGCGAACTCATCTGACATACTCTAACTTGAGTCGGATCCCAGGCAAGCCCCGGAGCATTATAAGCCTCCTATCTTCAAAGCAATTAATTATATATATATGTTATAAGTATTGTTGCATTAAGTGGTAGGAGTTGGTTGAAAACCTTGCTGCATTATATCATTCCTTGTCCAGATATATGAATCCTTGAATCCTACATAGACTAGGATCGAGTAGATGCTTAGCCCTGCTTTAAGCGGTAGAAGTCAGGTGATTTCCTGTCACCTGCGAGATATAGGGATATTCATATATGGCACGGTTGGCTATATTTGCTATCGTGGAATGGAACCATGTGTTAATAAAATGAAATGAGACCGGGCGGGATGACGATAGTGAAACAACAAGGCATGGAGGTCTTGGGTGTGGATCTATCCCCGTCTGAGTCGTTTAAGGACCGATTCGCTGTACGTCCTTGAGTCATGTTGAACGCAGTCTAACACTTAGTTGGCCGGATAAGCCGTTCCGACCACGAAGCCGAGTAATATGGTTCAGGCCGGGAATCGAATGGTAGGTTGCTTCTTGGAGGAGAGAAAGGATGTGCTTGGGGACATTGGCGTGAGACCAAGGGGGGGTTAGAGTCCCTATCACCTGGCAGAGTGTCGCCCTTGGGGTCGCGACATCATTCGGACCCGCGATTCCTGAATCATATGAAAAGGTGGCCTGTGCGACCCTGGCAGGGGTCTGCACGGTGAGTGTTAGAAATACCCCTCCAGCTGGATAGGAATTCGATTCGAATCGCCGTCGCTCCCGGTTAGTGAGCACTTGACTTGAGCAGCGGCAACGTAGATTCAATTAAATTAAACGGATGGTTAATTGGATCACGATGAAAAGGTTGCCTCAATTTATACCTGCTATGGTTAATATTGTTTGCTCCTAATAAAGTGAGTGCTCTAGTACAGGTGCTAATATAGATGACAGGTTAATGATGATTAACTTGACGCTTACGCATTAATGATTACTTATCTGTATTAAGCTTTTATGCAAAATGTTGTCAAGCCAGCCCACTTTATATCAGCCTTGCATGATCCTTGGTGTCACCTTATTTCTGGTTTCTGACGGGTAAGTCTAGCTGAGTACTTTGTCGTACTCAGGGTTTTATCCCCACTTGTTGCAGGTTGTGATGTATCATGGCGACTGCAAGAGTTGGTTGGCTCCTGCCTTAGTGGCGGAGTGTGATCACGGGCATGATCCTTCTTATTTACCTTATCTCTAATGCTTTTGTTGGAAGTCGATCGTGGCACTGGCATGTATTTGAAATAAGAATAATGTTAGTTTCAAATTACTTTGCTTCCGCTACTTTTGAACTTAAGTTGTAATAACTATGTTGAACTCCGATGTATATTGAATTTACTTGTGAAATGGTTGTAGCATGTGACTTGTTATGTTGAATCACTACGATCTTGGCTTGTATGTTGGTTGGTTTGAAATCCCTCGTGATTTCATTGGACTACCGGAGTTATATGGGCTCAAGTGCGAGAATTTGATCACTTCGGTGATTGTTTTTGTACTTGTGCTCTTATAATTTGGACGGTTCCGTTACAGCTAGTATCGGAGCAAGATACAACATTAAACTTGCCATATGTGTATTTAAAACAAAGGTTTTGTTTTCTAAAACCGGTTTTATCAACTTATAGTTATATATAAGTTTGTGAAATCTAAATTTTAAACCTAAGTATGCCAGTGGTCAATTTCCTTATGCCCATATAAGGATTATTAGGTGGCTTATATAAGTACTAACTTGGGGGTTTTTCATTTATGCATCTACGCCCAGGCCAAGGTATGTATGTGTGATGACTCTCCCACACTATGCTACCCGGTGTGTTAGATTGGTGGTAGCCTTCATATATGAGATAGTCATATATGTCGCTAGTTTACTTTTATGTAACATCGCACCTACGCTCAGGTAAGTGTGAGTTGTGAGAGCATGACCGTACAACCTGCGGTCTAAGGGAGAGCTAGTTTTGGTTACTGGATTATGTACATGTTACACACATGTATATATGAAGGTACTTAATTATGGGTGATCGAATGATTGGGTAGTTTTGGTGCTACATGTATATATACAGGGGTATATGTACATGGGAGTACTTAGAATTTTACTTCTCTGCTTTCATTGTGTGCTATATTGGGAAATGTTGGGCTGCAATAAAACTTTTCTATAGGTATGCTAACCACGAATGCGTAAGTCGAATGTAGCTGACGACTAGCTATATATCGAGAGAGTGCGTGTTACGCCACCGACATAGAACGTGATCGCCACCTTAGGTTGGCAATCTTGTGAGGACGAATAGGACGAAGCATGCATCTTCATGATTGTTGCTTTATGCATAGCTATGCTCCTCTCACCCTTGTTGTAGTGATGTTTTTGTGGTCATAATGGTGTTTTCTTTAGTTATAGAGAATACCAAAGTTGTAGCTAACTTACTTATCTAGCTTGTCCAAAAATTTCATGACCCTAGGTCTTATAGTTTGAGAGTTAGGAATTTTAGAAGTTTACTGTCAAGTTTTGCTTATGCTCTGAATAGATCTGAATGTTTGGTTTGTTTGACCTATGTGCATATGGAATCATGTCTTGGAGATAATAGAAGAAGTGTAGTACTTTTTCTAAGCTTTCCAAAGTGTCCTATAACACCAATTGTGGTGGTCTAAATCTCTAGTTATGAGCTTGCAAAGTGGAACGATAGAATCTGTCTAAATCTGGGCAGAGATGTCTTCTTTGTCTTGTTTGGTCTTGTTAGATATAGAATCATCTTAATATGATAATAAGAAAGTTATAGACAAATTAATAAGCTTTACATAAAGTTAAGGTTCAGCCTTGTTGTGTCCCTAGAACTCCAGTTATGTATTTTTGAAGTTCTTGTCAGTTTTCTGTTCATATTGGTATAGAACTGAAACATCAGCATGTTTGACCATGTTAATCTATGAGTTAGCTATTGGTATGAATAACTAAAGTGTAGTCATCTTCCTAAGTTTTCTCGAAAGTCTAGGATCACCTTTGTGGGATGTCTACAACCTCAGTTATGGTTAAAACAAGTAACTACTGTGCTACTGTCTAAATTCTGTGCACATTCTAAGTTGGCTACCTTAGCTAGCGTTTGTCTTAGGCTAAACTCGTAGTTAGTTCTTGCTTTAGATAAATGTTTGTTATGGGTGAGTCTGGTGCTTAGTAATGGTTGCTTAAGCTAATTGGATTGGATCTTTCCAATGCTTGACTATGATGTTTGTATGTATGAGTGTTATCTAGGTAGTGCCATAGTTGTCACCTCGTTTGTCCTCGGTAAGCATGCGAGTGTCGAAAAGCTTTATCTTAGAGCAACACTCGAGTTACGTAAAATAATCTCTTGGTGTTGTCTACAATTGAGTTCTCTCTCTTAGGAGCCTGAGCCTGTAGACTTGGTGGTTAGCCCTTGAATGTTTGTATCCATGCCTTTGCTTGACTGAAAGACCAAAGTTTAGTTCTCCTATATGTTTGCGTAAGCCATGGATGTGTTGCAACCCTTTTTGTGAAGACCTTTATCGACTGACCAACCAAGTTAACTTTTATCAACGCTAGCCTTTGACCATGGTTCGTACGTTGCCAATTGTGGAGACTGTACCCAAATCCATGTTGGACCTTCCGGTTACCCCTCTCAAAGGTTAGCTAGTGTGACGCAATGTCTCTCTGCTATGGCCTTTAAATCGTGTGCTTGCAAATTCGTGCATCTACCTTATCAACTCAATCTATGACTACATATCGGTTTCTGCCCTTGAAATTTGCTTAATATGTCCCCAACCTTCCCAAGTCTTGGAATGTTTATCAGTCTTGATCTCATGTTGTTATTCAACATGATCAAATCTCTATTAATTAATTAATTATCTGGTAGTTCCTTAGTCGACGCCAGGTGTGCGTGAAATTACGCAAAAATCACATGCTTAGTCACCTGCGACAATGGAGCTATGTTCTCTTGTGAGATGTTTTGATCTGCGAATAGCTTCCCTGTTGATTCTAAACCTTGTGACTACCTTTGCTTGCTATCCCTCCTTGTATGGCGTCTGTTCTTATAACCCATTGTGCCACTTGAAATTTCACTTTCGTTGTATGTTTAGTAATGGTGTTATGAGTAACAGCTGATGGTGCCGCGACGAAACCAAGGGCCTCCTGTGGCTGCAGACACATGGCTGGCTGCTTGGCACGCGCTGGTATCTCGGTTTCTAGTCATGATCCATTATGAAACGACAGTCGAGGTGTTATTTTCTCGTGTTCCTTTTCTTGGTTATCTCTCCATATCGTATCGTAAGATCCATATCTTAGACCGAAAGTAGCGGAGCTTCCTTCTAAAGTTGCTAAGAGGAAAATCTTTGAAGAACAGGTCAGTGACATAAGCATTAACAGACTGCAATAGGTGGTAGACAAGTGACTCTACTTAGTTGTCCCAGTATTGACAAACGTCATCTAGTGAGTAGAGTATCTCATCTTTGTTGGATAAAAAGGACAAACAACACTTAATGTTGGACAAGTCATCCGTTGGATAAGACTCGATCGTTACAATATGCAAGTTTTAACCTCTGAATGCATAATGACCATACCGTCGAAATCAACCATCTCTGGTGTGACTCCTTATCTGCTGACTTCGATGGCAACCATCTACTTTGTATTGACCATAATTATTGTGATCAAGAATGAAGATTTGGAACTTTTTAGTGTTGATAGACAACTGATTAGTTACCAATAGAAAGGTTAATCTCCAGCTAGGTAACGACTCTCTGGTAGCTACGAAGGCTATGTCTTACAGAGCAATAACCAACAAAAAGTTAATCAACTAGCCAACAACTTGAGTGATATTCTATCTTCCACAGCCATTGTGACCAAGTCAATTCCATCTTGGACAATCACATAGATAGTGCAAAGTGTTCTATCAACTAAAGTGAAGAATTAGAGAAATGCATGCCCTAGTTTCGATCAACATCCTTGTGTCCTTAGGTGCCACAAATGGTTTGTTCATAACTTTATTGGACAAAGTGTTGAGGAATATTCAAAAGCAATCTGAGAAGTGTCAAACAATAGATTTTTCATCTTAGAGCTGCTATATGACCCTAAAGAGAAAGTCTCATGGTGAAAGTTGGCCTGACCAAAGTTGTTATGCTGCAAGTCAACTCAACTTATAGTACAACTAAGTCACCAAGGAAGATTTTTCTCAATCGCTTGGTGGTAGACTACTCCCCGCGGTTAAGTGAAATATTACAACTTTTGTTGTCCTTAAGGCCTCACTACATTTTGCTTTGGTACTAATTTTCATATGATGACATACTTTGGTACCTTATAAATGTTCTTACCCAAGAAGGTTGCATCTGATTCAACCCAGATAACTGTTGTCTTTGGATAAAAGAATCTTCTTAGACAACTGTTGGTAGAAATAGGAAGCCGACAGAGTCAGCTATCACATTCACTAACCCATCGATAGACTCAGATAATACAGTGTTGTCATCAGAGAAAGAGAACTGCACACATGGAACCTTAAGTAGTTTTCCATTAGTTGATATCGGAAGGATTGAACATTTACGACCAACCTAGACCCTGTCTATTGGTTAGTCAGTATCCTATAACCTCAGAGGATGTTTGTCATCTATGATCTCACTCCCTTTGGAAGGTTATGCTCAAGCCTTTCTGGTAGAGGGATACTTTTCAAACTTTGTGAACATAGGGTCATTTCAATGAATATACTTCTGAATATTTTGGTCTAGAGTCAAGTTCATATGGCCTATGTTGTGGTCATTAGAAAGCTAGATAATTGTGAGTGGTTCACTCATGGACCAAATGATCTCCGTACACTGAGAATGCAGTATGTGCAATCTTGGATTCCTCCCAAAGTAACAATGCTTCATGGAAGTCAATGAAGGAAGTTCTTCATACAAATTTTACCATGAAGAATAAGTATCAGAAAGTGCCTTTGGCCAAATTGTTCACCGATGTTGAAGCTTTGTAGCTGAATGCTATAGCAAATGTTGGGAACTTGATAACGTGTCTCTCTTCCTTAAAAGATCTTCCATTCTGAATCTCGGGACACGATTCTTTTAAGGGGGGAGGGCTGTAACACCCTAGGTGTTTGTTACTCACTAAGCAGTGGGTTTGAGCTCAAACATGACAGATTAAGTGGAGATGACAATGTCAAGGTCAACCTATGGAGATGAGCCTGACCTAAAGTTGGACGTTGCACCATTGCTTTACATATAGGCCCCTTTTTAAATTGTATGCTTGGGTGGGGTTATGGCAATATATTCATGTGTCTTACCTTAGTACCTATCTATAGTGACCCCTGGAAAAGTTTCATGAAGTTTGGAATCAAAAAGTCACATGAAATGATAAGTTCCATTCTTATTGGATTTTGCCCCATTAAGTTAATGGAACTATAGATCATCAACCAAGCTTTGCAACTTTGCCCAAATGACTCTAGATGAACTCTACAACAAAAGTCATGAAGGGTTTATGTTGAGCAAATGTCAAGAAATTGCCCCGATTGGCCTAAAACCCTAGTTTTGGCTTTATCGAGTTGATACTTTGACCAAAGTGAAAGTTTGACTTCTGTACCGGTTATGAGGTTTGACCTTAAACAAAAGTTGTAGTTCATCTTGTGTAGAACAAACTTTATTTAATGGTCAAGAGCTAGTTTGACCTCTAACCTAGTCAAATAGAGATCACAATGTGGAATCAGCTGCTGTTTTTCAAAGCCTAGAAAATATTCTAAGTCCTGAGTTAGCAGCAATAAGTTGACATGTTTGGTGATCTTTATCTCCATAACCAAGCTGAACCAGTCCATGAGCCTTTAATCAAAGTTGTAGCTTGAGTTGTATGCAACAAACTTGGTTAAAAGGCCAAAGGCTAAATCCATCTCTAAGTCTACTAAACATGGATCACCATTTTGAATCTTCTAAATGTTTTCAGACTTAGCAATATTTTAAGTCTAAGTAGTGGCAACTTGAGTGACATCCCGCGTTCTAGAGTTTTTGTTAAACAACTAGAGTTGAGCCAAATGTAGAAGTTGAAGATAATGTGATGGAGAAGAGTATGCAAAAAGTTGGACTTCGTTTGAGCAAGGTGGGCATCTCAAAATCAGCAAAGACCGAGCTCAACTTAAGCATTATCAAGTCGTTGACACTGTTAACTTTGGGCTTAGTTATCTCCTAATTTGTGGGTCTTTTGACTAGGGTGTTTGAATAAAAATTGTAGAGTATACTGAGATGAACAACTTTGCTATTTGACCCAATTCGAAAATCGGCCTGTATCGAGCCCAAAATGGCGCCCCAATACGGCCTCACCGAAGCCCGCCACGTGCTCGACAGGTGTCCCCTAAGGGATGGGCGAGGCGGCCATGCGCCGTGCGTCTCCTCCATGGACGCCGCGCGTCCTTCTCTCTCTGCCGCGTGCCCTGCCTCCTCACGCGTCATGGTCACCGAGCCGCGCCTGGATGCTCTGGGTTTTCCACCGCTCACCCTCCTCCACTCTCTCCCGCGCTTGAGCGCTCTTCTGTGGCCACTGCCGCGAAGGCCGCCATGGCCAACCATGCCGAGCTCGCTGCCGCCGGTGCTATTGCTCCTCCACGCCCCTTGCTCGCTTACCAAACCCTGTCTCGACCTCATGCGGGCCCGGGCGGATCACGTCGCAGCCGCTCAGGCGTCGCGCTGCACCGCCGTGCTGCCGCCACGGCGAGGTCGCCGCCGTGCGCTCGGCTCGCGTGGCCAGAGGGCCACGGTCGACCGCAGGTCACGCTGCGGGTGGCCATAGGTGCGCCTCACCGCCGTGCTGCTCCTCCGCGCTGTTCCACCGCCGTCGAGCCGCCGGCGGTCGGCCAGCGCAACCGGCCCGGCCGGTTTTCTCCCCCTCCATTCCTCTGTCGCCAGCGAGAGGAAGAAGAAGGCCTCTCCCTCTGTCTGTTGGGTGACTGACGTGCGGGCCCGGCTGAACCAGGGGACCCACGTGTCGGTTATGAAGGGCAGGGATGGGGTACGCGTTCGGGTGCACTTAGCAGTTCTCGGGTGAAGTAGTTAGATTTAGTTTTTGAATTTCAGAAATTATGTAAATCTTCAAATATTCATATCTCTTGCTAGGTAATTCTAAAAATAGCAAAAGTGGACTTTTTGGAAACCTTGAGAAAAGGTCTATGCAGTGGAGTCATAATATGTTACATGTTTGTAGATATTTTCTGATGTTTTTATTTAAGTGTTAAAAATGCTCTTAAATACCTTTAAACTTAACCAGAGCAAGATCTGGAGTTTTAGAACTCCAAAAATGATGATTCTTGTTTTGTTAATTTTGTGATGACATTTAATTGCTAGGAAAAATATTAAACACACTAATTGTTCACTGTTTTCTTAGGGTTTTGATTGGACCTTGATAAATAAGGAAATCTATATTATTTTGCTTGTCATTTTATATCTTGAGTTGTGATGCTCCAAATGATGTGAAATTTTTATGGTAGTCTTGTCATGATATGTATGTACTGTGGTATAAATTTCTTGGTCACTACTTATTGGATGATCTAGTTATTGATTTAACTTGTTTAGGGCTTGATAAATAGCTTATAAATAATATAGAAATGATAAAATAGAAAATGTTGTTCCATTACCTTATTATGATGTTGCTCTTTGATGTTGGTTCATTCTATGGTCATGTGTTCACAGAAAATATTGAGTTTTAAGTTTTACTTGCTCTCACATGATTTATTTCAATAGCAAATTGTCTTTTTCATAGAGGTTGGTATACTTGTCTAAATGGCTTGAAATTTGGACAGTAGACTTTTGAGAGCATTTGTAGACCCTTTGAATTTTGGTAGAATTTATTGAGCATCTTTATGATGTGGTCATAATTCCACCTAATTATCTAAATAAATTAAGAAAATGTATTAAAAGAATTTATTTAGTAATTGACATTATGTTTTCTGGTGTTCATTAGTCATGTATGAAATGTTGGTAAAGTTGGTTTGGTCTAATTAAATGTTTGTAACATAAGTTAATAATTATTTCTTGCAAATGAGGTTTCTGGACAGATCTGGGAACTTAGCAAAGTTCTTCATGATAATGTGCTTTATTGTGAAACTTGTTTATATAAAAGTTGTAGATAATTTATATATCTCGCTGCTGTTAAAATTTGGTGGCATTTGGTCATGTGGTTTAGGAGTTATATATGTTTAAAGTCAGGTTTCAGATTTGGTTACTCTCTGTTTGGGGCAGACCAGAGTCTGTAGTTTCATCTTTTCGACCAATTAAACTTGGGAATCAGGCTTAGTGGATATTAAATGAATTGTAGACAATTTCATAAGCTTTTCATAATGTCTTCTTGCAAGTCATTTGGAGTTGTAGATCTCCAGTTATGATTAAATTACTCAGCTGTTGGTCTGATGTCCAGAAGGTAGCAATTTCTAGTTCTAGTACTTTGATTAACTTTGTCATGCTTGGGTATTGAAGTGTGACTCATATCTTTGATGATACTTGGGTGGTACCCTGTGATCTTGTGAGACTTGTTTCTTGATTGATGTGTTTGCAATCTTCTATGTTATGCCTTAGTGAGGATTAAGTTAATTAGCTCTGGGTATTTAGGAGAACTTTGGTATGCTTGTTTGATTACTTTGTTTATTGCACTTCTATGCATTCATACATATGCATTGTTGCACCTCATTTAGGTATGTTAGCTGAAGCACGTGAAGGATCTAAGGTGGAGCCACACCCGAAGATGGAGTTGGTGGATCCATCCCGAAGATCGAAGGACCGGACAAGTGGTAGAGTGGAAGATGCTCGCCAAGCGAACTCATCTGACATACTCTAACTTGAGTCGGATCCCAGGCAAGCCCCGGAGCATTATAAGCCTCCTATCTTCAAAGCAATTAATTATATATATATATATATGTTATAAGTATTGTTGCATTAAGTGGTAGGAGTTGGTTGAAAACCTTGCTGCATTATATCATTCCTTGTCCAGATATATGAATCCTTGAATCCTACATAGACTAGGATCGAGTAGATGCTTAGCCCTGCTTTAAGCGATAGAAGTCAGGTGATTTCCTGTCACCTGCGAGATATAGGGATATTCATATATGGCACGGTTGGCTATATTTGCTATCGTGGAATGGAACCATGTGTTAATAAAATGAAATGAGACCGGGCGGGATGACGATAGTGAAACAACAAGGCATGGAGGTCTTGGGTGTGGATCTATCCCCGTCTGAGTCGTTTAAGGACCGATTCGCTGTACGTCCTTGAGTCATGTTGAACGCAGTCTAACACTTAGTTGGCCGGATAAGCCGTTCCGACCGCGAAGCCGAGTAATATGGTTCAGGCCGGGAATCGAATGGTAGGTTGCTTCTTGGAGGAGAGAAAGGATGTGCTTGGGGACATTGGCGTGAGACCAAGGGGGGATTAGAGTCCCTATCACCTGGCAGAGTGTCGCCCTTGGGGTCGCGACATCATTCGGACCCGCGATTCCTGAATCATATGAAAAGGTGGCCTGTGCGACCCTGGCAGGGGTCTGCACGGTGAGTGTTAGAAATACCCCTCCAGCTGGATAGGAATTCGATTCGAATCGCCGTCGCTCCCGGTTAGTGAGCACTTGACTTGAGCAGCGGCAACGTAGATTCAATTAAATTAAACGGATGGTTAATTGGATCACGATGAAAAGGTTGCCTCAATTTATACCTGCTATGGTTAATATTGTTTGCTCCTAATAAAGTGAGTGCTCTAGTACAGGTGCTAATATAGATGACAGGTTAATGATGATTAACTTGACGCTTACGCATTAATGATTACTTATCTGTATTAAGCTTTTATGCAAAATGTTGTCAAGCCAGCCCACTTTATATCAGCCTTGCATGATCCTTGGTGTCACCTTATTTCTGGTTTCTGACGGGTAAGTCTAGCTGAGTACTTTGTCGTACTCAGGGTTTTATCCCCACTTGTTGCAGGTTGTGATGTATCATGGCGACTGCAAGAGTTGGTTGGCTCCTGCCTTAGTGGCGGAGTGTGATCACGGGCATGATCCTTCTTATTTACCTTATCTCTAATGCTTTTGTTGGAAGTCGATCGTGGCACTGGCATGTATTTGAAATAAGAATAATGTTAGTTTCAAATTACTTTGCTTCCGCTACTTTTGAACTTAAGTTGTAATAACTATGTTGAACTCCGATGTATATTGAATTTACTTGTGAAATGGTTGTAGCATGTGACTTGTTATGTTGAATCACTACGATCTTGGCTTGTATGTTGGTTGGTTTGAAATCCCTCGTGATTTCATTGGACTACCGGAGTTATATGGGCTCAAGTGCGAGAATTTGATCACTTCGGTGATTGTTTTTGTACTTGTGCTCTTATAATTTGGACGGTTCCATTACATATTGTCTTCGCCATGTGGGCGTGAAGACTAGACCATATGGGCATGGTCTCTGTAGTATCTCTTCTGATATGCTTTTGCAGGATGTGACTATGTACTGGCAGTATTTGACTACAATTGGTTTCAGAAATTATGTTGCTTCCGCTAATCTTTACTTTGGTTTTGTAATAAAAATAATTGTACTCCGATGTATGAGATTACTTTTGAACTGTTGTAACAAGTGTTGTGTTATGTTCAATCATTACGATCCGGTTGCTCTCGGTTTGGTTTGAAATCCCTCGTGATTTTGTGGACTACCGGAGTTATGTGGGCTCAAGTTTGAGAATTTGATCGTTTCGGCGATTGTTTTTGAACTTGTGCTCTTATAATTTGGACGGTTCCATTACAGCTGGTATCGGAGCAAGATTCAACAATTAAACACATCATTTGTGTATTTAAACAAAAGCTTTTGTGGAAAATCTTTATTCTAAACTAAAGAGTGCCAGTGGTCATATCCTATATGCCCAAATAAGGACTACTAGGTGGCTTACTAAGGTACTAACTTGGGGGTTCTTGCTTGTTTTCTGTTTCGTTGTCCATACGGCGTGCTATTGTATGGATGCCATTCCGCTTGGGTGGTAATGTATGGATCAAAATACCTCTACGCCCTGGTAAGTGGGAGTTGTGAGAGCATGACCGTCCAACCGTCGGTCTAGGGGAGAGTAGTCGTGGTTACTCGCATACTTACATGTTTAATCATGTGATTATGAAAGTACTTAATTGTGGGTATATCTGTCGGGTAGCTTTGATACTGAAGTATATACATTGGGGGATGTATGTATGGAAAGTGTTTAGTTTACCGCTTTCGTGTGTGCTATATTGGGAATTGTTGGGCTGAAATGCAATTTTCTGCAGGTACACTAACAACGTTTCCTGTAGAACGACTAGTTATCGTTATTGAGAGAACGTGTGTATGCCACCGAACTATACGCTAGAATTTTGAAATTCTTCCTAGGTTTGTGAGGACGTATAGTTTGTGCATGCACCATGTTCGCATCATACATTGCATTCTGCATTACTCCCTCCCTTATAAATTGCTTATCCCATTCTTTTAAAATGTTCTTCCCTCCAAACGGTTGTCCCATAAATAGTTGCATTCTTTCATGAAGAATTGGGGGTGGTCAACCAACCTAGTGGAGTGATCAGTAGTGTCAGCCTTGAAACCCAATTCATACCTGGCCGTGAAGGAAAGCAAGACAATTTCAAGATGTATCTCCTCGAGTTGGGATGTGTTTTGATATGCAATTCGCCTCTCCATTGCTTCTACCCTTGTATCTATCCTTGTTTGCTACCCCATCTTTGGATCATATTGTTTCTATACGCCTAATTCCTGACACATGAGGATTCCTCATGGGTGTGTGTTCGGTAATGGTGTTGCGATTAGTACTCCGTGGTGCCGCGACGAAACCGGGAGCCTCCTGTGGCGCGCGACACAAGGCTGTGCTGCTCAGCACACGCAGGTATCAAGGATTGCTAGTCATGATCCATTATGGAGCTACATCAATGTGTTATCTTCTCGTGAACCTTTTCCTTGAATGTCATTCTCTATCTTGTTAGAAGATCCGTGCCTCAACCCAAGAAATTTCCTTCTTTTGGAGATTGGAATTTGCATAGTTGGATATAATCTCTTCCTCCTGCCTATATAATTCGTCAGCAGCCTTCCGACGTCATCAACGCTTACTAGTTTCAACTACTTGCAGATGTCTCGTCAGTTTCGCTCTAGCAGTCGGAGTCGTGGCAATACAGGACTATCATCGTCTCCTCCGCAACCCACCTCTGCTGAGTTGCTGCAAATGCTTGCCGAAAGTCAGCGTGCCTTTGACGAGAGTGTCAGAAACCATGTCCATCAAGAACCTGAGCCTGCCCAGTACAGCAACTATAAAATTTCTTGGATACTGAGCCTCCTATTTTTCGAGAAGCAGAAGAGCCACTTCACGCAGACGAATGGTTGAACACTATCGAACGGAAGTTCCGTGTGCTCAAGGTGGCAGATAATATGAAAACAGAATATGCTTCGCAACAATTGCAAGGACCTGCAGGTGTTTGGTGGTGTCACCATCGGAATACCCTGCCTGAGAATACGGAAGTAGTTTGGGATCAGTTCAAGGAAGCATTTTGGGGACATTATATTCCTGCTGGTCTCATGGCAATCAAGCACACCGAGTTTATGAAGCTCACTCAAGGGGACAAAAGCGTAACATAATATCTACATGCTTTCATCAACTTGTCAAGATATGCTCCAGAATTTGTTAATACAGAAGTTAAGAAGATTGCAAGTTTTAAAAGAGGGTTGTGTCCCAAATTGATGAAGGCCATGTGCAATAGCAAATGTGCAACTTTCAACGAGTTTGTCAGTGATACTATCCTTCAAGAGAACTGTAATGCTGTGTATGCTGCTTCTAAGAGCCATGAGAAATCTCATGAATCTAAAGCACCAACGACCAATACTCTGGTGGTGATTACACCTTAGTATTATTCGCCTGGCATATCTACTAGATGTCACCCATATCAGACACAGGATCCGGTCAAGAGGAGCAGTATTAAGAAAGGAAAGCCTAAGGCACCGCCAAGTAACCGGCCATATTGGAATTGCAAGATGTCAGGTCATTGGGCCAGAGATTGTCCTCTCCCACAGAAGAAATCAAATGATAATAATGTAGATGTGTGTAAAGGTTATGTTCGTTACACCACGGTGGAATCCATTCCTACGGGTGAGATTATCACTGCCGGTGCATTTTTAGTAAACCAACATCCTGCAATTGTGTTGTTCGATTCAGGTGCTTCCCACTCTTTTATTAGTTCAATGTTTGCAGCCAAGCATGGTATGAAGGTCATTACTTTGGATAATAGTGGTTATAATATTAGTGCTGCCGGGAATAATATTTCAACCAACCAGTTGGTCTTAGGAGCAAACATCGAGATAGAAGGACGTCTGTATAATCTAGATCTCGTGGTATTACCAGGATTGGGCCTAGATGTAATCTTAGGTATGAAGTGGATGAGTGGAAACGGTGTTCGGATCGATACCTCTACGAGAGTGGTTATGTTGAGGGATCCAAAAGATCAACAAGCTTTTCTAGTGCAACTTCCTAGAGACATTAGTCCTCAGACTACAGTTAACGCTATGATAGCAAAAGCAAAAGAGATTGCAGAAGTTCCGGTAGTGTGTGAATTTCTAGATGTTTTTCCTGATGAAGTGCCAGGATTACCTCCAGATCGTGATGTAGAGTTTAAGATTGAGTTAATTCCGGGTACCGCACCAATTTCTAAAAGACCATATAGAATGCCGCCGAATGAGTTAGCTGAACTCAAGACCCAACTTAGTGACCTTTTACTAAAAGGGCCGATCCGTCCTAGTTCTTCTCCGTGGGGTTGTCCTGCTATCTTTGTGAAGAAGAAGGACCAGTCTCTACATATGTGTGTAGACTATCGACCACTCAATGCAGTCACTATCAAGAACAAGTATCCGTTGCCTCGTATTGATATCTTGTTTGATCAGTTGTCTAAAGCAAAGGTATTCTCGAAGATTGATCTGAGATCTGGTTATCACCAAATTAAAATCCGTCCGGAAGACATACCAAAGACCGCTTTCTCTACCAGATACGGGTTATATGAATATCTTGTCATGTCTTTTGGTCTGACCAATGCTCCTGCACATTTCATGTACCTGATGAATTCAGTATTCATGCAAGAGCTGGACAAGTTTGTGGTGATATTCATTGATGATATTCTCATCTATTCTGAAAATGAAGAAGAACATGCCGAGCATCTGAGAATTGTTTTATCCAGATTACGTGAACATAAGCTTTACGTCAAGTTCAGTAAATGTGAATTCTGGTTAAAGAAGGTACCTTTCCTCGGTCATGTGTTGTCTGGTGGGGGAATTTCAGTAGACCCGACTAAGATACAGGAAGTTTTGGATTGGAAGGCACCAACTACAGTGCATGAAGTTCGGAGTTTTCTTGGATTGGCTGGCTACTATCATCGTTTTATTTAGGATTTCTCTAAAATAGCTAAGCCTATGACTCGACTACTTGAGAAGGATAGGAAGTTTGATTGGACTCCGGAGTGTGAGCAAGCTTTCCACACTCTACGGACTTTGTTGACATCATCTCCTGTATTAGCGCAACCTGACATTGAGAAACCGTTTGATGTGTATTATGATGCATCAGGTACTGGTTTAGGTGGCGTACTGATGCAGGGAGGCCGAGTTATTGCGTATGCTTCACGTCAGTTAAGAAAACATGAAGTTAACTATCCGACTCATGACTTGGAGTTAGCTGCTGTAGTGCATGCTCTGAAAATCTGGAGACACTATTTGCTTGGAAATATATGCAATATTTATACAGATCATAAGAGTCTTAAGTACATATTTACTCAACCTGAGTTAAATATGCGCCAGAGAAGATGGTTAGAGTTGATCAAGGATTATAACCTCCAGGTGCATTACCATACGGGTAAAGCAAATGTGGTTGCCGATGCCTTGAGCAGAAAATCTCACTGCAACTCTCTGATAGAAGAAGATTTTCATTTGTCCCACCTCTTACATCCTATTGTAATCCATCATATCACTGTAGATTGTTCTTTGAGAAGTAGAATCATTGAGTTACAAAAGACTGATACTGGTGTATTTCACATTAAGAGAAAAATGAAAGAGCAAGAAACTAAGCATTTTCGAATTGATGAGAAGGGAACTCTATGGTTCAAGGATAGACTCGTGGTGCCAAAAGATAGAGAACTCAGAAATCAAATCTTATCTGAAGCCCATTCTTCTAAGTTGTCCATCCATCCTGGTAGTAGTAAGATGTATCAGGACCTCAAGCCGTACTATTGGTGGACCAAGATGAAGAAGGAAATTGCAGCCTATGTCGCTAAGTGTGATAATTGTTGTAGAGTTAAGGCCATTCACATGAAGCCTGGTTTACTCCAGCCTTTGTCTGTTCCAGGTTTGAAATGGGACGACATTGTTATGGACTTTATTGTCGGATTACCAACCACCCAAAAAGGTTTTGATTCTATTTGGGTTATAGTTGATCGTTTGACAAAATCTGCTCATTTTATCCCTGTGAAGAGTAACTATCACCCACACCAATATGCTGACATTTACTTCCAAGAAGTCGTACGTCTTCATGGAGTGCCTGGGTCTATTGTCTCTGATAGAGGACCACAATTTACTGCTCGTTTTTAGGAGCGCCTACATCAGAATCTTGGAACTAATTTGGTCCATAGTTCTGCTTATCATCCACAGACGTCGGGGCAGACTGAGCGTGTGAATCAGATTCTTGAAGACATGCTTAGGGCTTGCATCATCTCTTGTAATGGCTCCTGGGAGAAATGGTTGCCTCTCACGGAATTCTCTTACAACAACAGTTATCAAGAGAGTATCCAAATGGCTCCTTTTGAAGCTTTATATGGTCGCAAGTGTAGAACTCTGTTGAACTGGGTGGAACCAGGAGAAAGAAGATTCTATGGTATTGACTTTATAAAAGAAGCTAAGGAGCAAGTTCGTGCTATACAGAAAAATATAGCAGCTGCTTAGGCTAGACAAAAGAGCTACGCAGATAAGAGGAGGAAACCTATTGAGTTTGAAGTAGGTGACCATGTCTATTTGAAGGTGTCCCCTATGAGAGGAGTAAAGCATTTTGGGATCAAAAGAAAGCTTGAGCCTCGATATGTTGGACCTTATCGGATTATTGAGAAAAGTGGAAGAGTAGCCTATAAGCTCAATCTACCTCGTGAAATGGGAATTTTTTTCCAGTTTTCCATGTTTCTCAATTAAAGAAATGCCTCCGTCTTCCTGAGGAAAGAGTAGAGGTGAGACGCATCAAGCTGAAACCCGATCTCTCTTATGAGGAGAAACCGATATATGTTCTGGATACTTTGGAAAGGGTGACTCGAAATCGAGTAGTCAAATTATATAAGGTGGTTTGGAGTAATCACGGTGAACGTGATGCAACTTGGGAAAAAGAGGATTATTTAAAGGACAACTATTCTGCTTTCTATGAAAAATGGTACGACTTTCAAATCTCGGGACGAGATTTTTATAAGGGGGGAGGGCTGTAACACCCTGGTGTTAGTTAGCCTCATAATGCATTCATAATGCATGATCATGGCATGACATTGCCATAAGCATCGTCATTTCATGTGCATTCTTGCTTGAAACATGACCTTGCAATATTGTGGTTTCTATGTGCTTCCTTTATGTGATGCTATTGTGTGACTTGGGGGCTTGAAAACATCTTTGATATGTTAGTGGAGCAAAATGATCTAGGGTCTATATTCATGTTTTGACTAAAATCCAATTTGACTAGGTTTGACCCCAGTTTGACCTTAGCACTAATCTATTTGACTGATTAGAAAGTCCAACCTAAAGACCTTGCATGGATGTGCACCCATTACCAAAGTTGTAGGAAATTTATCAAGGAACAAAAGTCTCAATATGGTCATCTCATGAAAATGTCTTGAAAATGCTCAAATAGGGCCCACCAGTCAGTAATAGTGTTGTTTTCTAGCCTAGTTAGTGTAGTGCTGCTAACGGAACCCTCTAAGCCTCCAACTTAGAAGTAGAATCAGTTCATGTCCATATTAACAAAGTTTTATTAAATCTTATAAGCTTCCACTTTGTCAATTGGCTCGTTTCATGATTCGTACTCTAAGACTATCAAAATTCCCCTTTTCGGTCGCTCTGAATTTCTGTTGTTTCACAGAAACAGATTCTGCTCTTTGACCTTTAACTCCCAAACCATGCTGTTCAAGGTTTAGCTCATATTGACAAAGTTGTATAGAATTTTATGAGCTACAATTTTGTCAATTGGCTCATCTCATGATTCGGCTTAGTTTGGGAACTACAGAGCCTGCAAATTGCTGCTGTCTGCGAAGTGCAATGTTGCAGACGTTGCAGGTCAATGTTGCAGTTGTTTCACGGTTATGAAATTTTCCGACCGGGTGGCCGACCACCGCAGGCCGTTGCCGCCGCGTGGCTGCGCCATGGCAGCCGTACACCGGCGTTGCCCCCACCGGTCAGGCCTCAGTGCTCCTCAAGACAGCCACAACGCCCTCAGCTTGACTCTCCCTCTCCATTCGCCTCCTCCCCTCCCTCTGTTGTGCTCGCCAAGGCGGAGGAGCAGGCCGCCAGCGCCGCCGCACACTCGACGAGCCAGTGCGCCGTCATCTTCGCGCCTCCACCCAAACCTTGCTGCACGGAGCACCACCGCAACCTTCCCTACCTTCTACACCTCTTCCCGGAGCCAACCAAGTGGAGGTGAGGCCATATTGGGCATTTCCGCCGCCGCGGCCATGGCCTTGACCTCACCGGAGCTCAAGCTCGCCGTGGCCGGCATAGCTAGCGACCACCCCGTCCTCCTTATTCTACCTTGGTAGCACCGTCGTAGTCCCATGTAGCTCGCCCCGCGCTCGGCTGGCACTGTGGTGGTTCACCGTCGCCGGCGTACCACCACCGCCGCCGCCGAAACGCCTTGCACGTCGGCAAGCCATCCCCAATGGCTCCGCCACTCCTTAAGTTGGGTCAATCGATGCGGAATCACGTGGGGAGCGCGTTTATGCCCTCGGCTTCGCCGGCCGTTGAGCCGCCGGCGAGCTACCGCCGCCGCCTCCTCCCTCCTCTATCCGGCGTCTCTGACGGTCGGGGCCCGCCTGTCGGCACGGGATTCCCTCCCCCATTCGGTGGTTGGGCCTCGGGTGGGCCGATGGCCGAGCAGCGCCATCGGGCCGGCCCAGTAGGGTGTGGAAGTTGGTTCTCTTTTATTCAATTTGAGTTATTTGTATTCAAACTTTGAAAATTCATATACCCAGTTTTATAGATCCAAATAAGGTGCTTTAAATTTTGGTGTGCTCTACATAATGTCTAGTTTATTATAAAAATATAATATGTGCCATGTTTTGTGATGAAATAAATAGTTATTATTTATCTCTTTTATTCCTGAAGAAAAAGGAGAAAATGATATCTCTTTCTGTGAAGCTCCAAATGACATGAAATTTTTATAGTGAACTTCTCATACCATGAATAGCTTATGGTTAAATTTTCATGCAATTTGGATGTAGTTTGGTGGAGTTATATAATTATCTTGGTTGCTTGAATGGATCTTGTGTGAATTTTCATAATTTTTCTATAGATCCAGTAAGGGTGAAACTTAGTGAGTGTTGTTCTTATGTTAGAAAGATGTTAGGAAAAATATGAAATCTGTTGTTTGATACTTTTCAGTAGGGTTCTCTATTTATGCTAGAAATAGACATACCATCTATTATTTTTGATATCTCCATATCTGCTTGTCAAAATGAAGTGAAATTTTTACGGTGGCCTATGTGAAGCATTAGGTGGCTACTGTAATTTTTGTAGATTTTTATATATAGTTTTACTGTATGTTTCTTTAATCACCTAATTAACTAAATAAATTATAAAAGAATATTAAATAATTTATTTAAAAGTTGGCATTATACTTTCGGATGTTCCTTTGATATGCACAACAAGTTGGTAAACTTAGTTTGGTCCAATTGTGCCTTTGAATCGTCACTAAATATTTAAATTAGTGAATCTGTCATTTCTGGACAGAATTGCTAGTTCAGAGAATTAACCTATAATAATGATGTTTTCATGCTTGGTGATCTATAGAAAAGTTGTTGAGAATTTCATGAACTAGTTGCTGGTAAATTTTGGTAGCATTTGGACTTATAGTTTAGAAATGACAGCTGTTCCAAGCTGGGTTCAGTTTTGGCAGTGCTGTCTGTCTTTTAGAATAGATTCTGTACATATGCTATTTTAACTTGGTAAATGATGAAATCATGCTTAGATGTTTATAAATAAAATATAGACAATTTCATAAGCTTTCCAGAATGTCCTCTTTCAGGCCATTTGGATTTATAGAACTCCAGTTGTGAGTTTTCTTAGCTACTGTTGATAATATGTTGTAAATACTAATTTATGAAATCTTGTTACGTGCGTGTTTAGTCTTAACTTTGTGATACTTAGTGGTTTCTTAGGGATGTTCAAACATGTTAATACCGGAGAGGAAATTTGCACCTAAGCTTGAAGTGATTCGAATAGAGCACCACATAACTTGGTTTTGGGATTACGATGTTGCTATGTCATTGCATCCATCTTCATATCATTCTTACCTGTTCATAAATCATCATGTCATTCTTGGTGCATACATGAAATTCATTGGGTGCATATACATGCAATAGGTGTACTGAGAATCGTGGTGACCGTAAAGCTCCGCTAGACGTGGAACCCGAAGTTGAAGTCCGTTTGAGAACCGGAGGTCTAGTCCGACGGAGCCGGAGAAGACGTGGGAACCGTTCTTGAAGCCGAACCTTGATCTCTCTTCTTTCGGTTAAGGCAAGCCCCGGAGCATTATAAGCCTCCTACTTTCAAAGCAATTATCTATCTATACATGTTATATGTATTGTTGCATTACGTGATAGGAGTTGGTTGGAAACCCTTGCTGCATTGATAACACTCCTTGTCCAACAATTCGAACCTTGAATGCTAAGTAGACATGATCGTATCTATGCTTAGCCCTGCTAAATTAGACCGGTAGAAGTCGGGTGATTTCCTGTCACCTGCGAGATATAGGGCTTAATCAGGTCACGGTTGGCTATATTTGCTATCGTGGAAGTGAACCATGTGTTAATGAAATGAAATGAGACCGGGCGGGATGACGATAGTGAAGCAGCAAGACATGGAGGTCTTGGGTGTGGATCTATCCCCGTCTATGTCGATTAAGGACCGAGACCTAGAGCCTTCTATGTCATTTTGAACACATGCCTGACATTTAGTTGGCCGGCCTGAGGTTGCCGACCGCGAAGCCTAGTAGCTCAACTCAGGCTGCGAAGTCAAAAAGTGAAAGTCGCCTCGGAAGGGAGCCAGAGGGTCCAAGGGCAGGTGAGTTAAAAGTCCTGAGCATCCTGGCCACTGGTATCCCCGAGAATGCGGCGCTGTTCGGGCCCACCCTGAGTTGTACCAAAGGTTATCTACGGCTGCCTTTAGCGGGGTTTGCCGGGTGAGTGTCAGGAATACCCCCCTCAGCTGAGTTGGAATCGATTCGAGTCGCCGTCTCTCCCGGTTAGTGAGAAACTTGACTGGTTATCTCCAGCGTAGATACACTAATGATTAATGATGGTTCGGAATATATGATAATGATGATGATAGCCTTATTATACCTGCTATGGTTAATATTGTTTGATCCTAATAAAGTGAGTGCTTTAGTACAGGTGCTAATCTAGTTCTCAGGTTAATGATGATCAAATTGATACTTAAGCATATATTGGTTACTTATCGGTATTAAGCTTTTCTGCAAATGAGTCAAGCTAGCCCACTTTATAAAGCCTTGCATAATCCTTGGTGTCACCTTTGTTTCTGGTTTTTGACGGGTAAGTCTAGCTGAGTACCTTCTCGTACTCAGGGTTTATTCCCACCTGTTGCAGGTAGCAGATTCCTACTTGTTGCTGCAAGTATTGTCTTCGCCATGTGGGCGTGAAGACTAGACCATATGGGCATGGTCTCTGTAGTATCTCTTCTGATATGCTTTTGCAGGATGTGACTATGTACTGGCAGTATTTGACTGTAATTGGTTTCAGAAATTATGTTGCTTCCGCTAATCTTTACTTTGGTTTTGTAATAAAAATAATTGTACTCCGATGTATGAGATTACTTTTGAACTGTTGTAACAAGTGTTGTGTTATGTTGAATCATTACGATCCGGTTGCTCTCGGTTTGGTTTGAAATCCCTCGTGATTTCGTGGACTACCGGAGTTATATGGGCTCAAGTTTGAGAATTTGATCATTTCGGCGATTGTTTTTGAACTTGTGCTCTTATAATTTGGACGGTTCCGTTACAGTTCGTGTTGAGCAAATATCCAGAAAATGCTCCATTGGATCAAAACGGACAATTCAAGCTTTATCGTGATACTACTTTGGTCAAAGTAGAAATGTTGGTTCTATATCAGTTCTGATGTTGGACCTTAAATGAAAGTTGTAGTTTGTGTTTTGTAGAAGAAACTTTGTTTTTGGACCAAGAGCTAGATCAGCATGGAAATAAGTCAAACCGAGGCACAAAGATTGAATCTGCCGCAGTTTTCAGCACTTAGAAATATTTCTAAGTCTGCGAATTCCAGCACTATTACGATTGGCATGCCGCGTTCTCATGTTTCCGTTAAGCAACTTGAGTTGAGCCAAAAATAAAAGTTGGAGTTTACATCTTGGAGAAGAGCATGCAAAAAGTTGGATTAAGTTTGATCAGGTTTTGACCTCCGAATGCGAGTTTCCGTGACCTCCGTCAACATGTTGGCATTGTCATCTTGGCATGATTTTCTCTCCTAATCTGTTGGCCTAGTGACCTGGGCGCCTTAACGAAAATCGTAGAGCTTTGTGTGGGCTTCAACTTTTGTTTTTAGCCCATGGTCTAAATTGGCCTGCAGCTGGCCTGAATCAGCATCCCACCTCACCCTCACGGTCGCCCGCCAGGTGTTCGTTGTTTTGGCCGCGTGGTCGTCATGCATGCAGAGCGCCCAAACCATGGCTGAGGGCTACTGCCGCGTGGCCCACGCTCCTGCCCTCTTGGAGTGGACGCCGAGCCCCCCTTCAGTTGGTCCCTCACTCTCTCGGCTCTCTGCTTCGCTCTCCCTCGCTCCAAGCTTGCTCTTCCGCCGCCGCTGTTCGCGTTCGTCGTGTCTGCAGCCATGGATGGCCAAGCAGAGCTCGCTGCCACCGGTACTCATGCTCCTCCATGCGCCCTCCTCACTCTAGGCCATCTCCCTCGGCCGTGTCCGCACCCAAGCTGCCTGCACCGCTGCCTCTAGGTCGCCGGAGCCACGCCTCTGTTGCCGCCGTTGCCCACCGCCGTGATGCGCCCCTGGCGCACGTGGCCAGGCCATGGCCGGGTCACCGCGGGTCGCCTGCCGCCGTCATGCGTGCCGGGCGCCAACGCGGCTGGCCTCCCCGTCGCTGCCGGCCCTTGCTGGCCAAGGCCGACCGGCCCTCAAGCCGGTCCCCGAGCCTTCTCTGTGTCCATCGTGAGGAAGAAGAAGAAGGACCCACGTGTAAGAGGGAAACAAGTTCAGGGGGTTTTCTGCAGAACTAGTGACTCATGTGAATAGTGCCGCGAGGACTGATTCGTAATTATTTTTGCAGGAACTTTGAAAATACATAGTAAATCATAGAAAAATCGTAAAATAGCAAATGAGTACTTTTTGGAATCCTTGTGAAATTCTCTATGCACTAGATCTATAATATGGCATGTTTTAGTTTAAAGTTTTCTCTGTAAAAATAGATTTGTGCAGCTAGGTTTTTAATGCTAGATGTATTTATCATTTTCATAACTATAGATCTAGGGCTCCAAATGAAGCGAAAGTTTTGTGGCATGCTACTCATGTGATTTTTGATGTGTGGTAAAAATTTCATGAATTTTGGTTGCCATTTGAGTGAGTTATTAGTGTATCTTGCTCTCACATGAATTCTTGCAATAACAATTTGTCTTTTTCATAGAGGTTGATATACATGTCCAAATGGCTTGAAATTTGTATAGTAGACTATTGGGTGTATATAAGAGCTACTTTAATTTTTATAGATTTTATTATGGACTTTTGATATATGTTTATTATTTCACCTTGCTATTTAAATAAATTAAGAAATGCATTAAAATAAATTATTTAATGATGAGCACTATGCTTTTTGGTAATCATTTAACATGCACTTTATGATGGTTACATTGGTTGTGGCCAAATGTATGTTTGAAATATAAGTTAATATTTATTCTTGCAATTCATGCTTTCCTGGACAGTTTCTGGGACTTTGGTAATTGTACCATGAAAATGATGTTTGCTGAGAAACATGCTTATAACAAGGTTGTAGATAACTCATTAATCTAGCTTGTATTAAATTTTGGTGGCATTTGACCTTATATTTTGTGAGTAATGACTGTTTCAAGTTGGGTTCCAGAAATAGTTGTTCTCTGGAATCTCTGGATCAGATTCTGTAATTATGCATGTTTGACTTGGTTAACTTAAGAATCATGCTAAGATGATTTAATATGAATTATAGACAATTTCATAAGCTTTCCAGAATGTCTTATTGCATGGCTATTGGATTTGTATAACTCCAGTTATGATCCAAACATGTAGATGTTGTTTGCAGTCCAGAAATTGTCAGATGCTAGTTATGGTTGTTTACTCCATGTGTTACTAAGTGTGGCTTATACCCTTGTTGATGGTCAAGTTAAGATACTTGTGATCTTGTCAAACTTGTGTTATGCTTAATGTGCTTGCCCTCTTTAATTGGTTGTGTGATGTTAGTTAATTAGCTTTTGGTGTCTATGTCTTAATCGTGTGTTTACATGAATGATTATGTGATGCATCTTATGTTACCATTCATCATATTCATACGCATGCATCTTGCATCTCATTTAGGTTCGCTAGATGCACCACGTGAAGGATGAGATGTTGAAGCCAAACCTGAAGACGGTGTTTGGTGGACCTATCCCAAAGATGGAAGGACTAAACAAGTGTCGGGATGGGAGATGCACGCCAAGCGAGTGTCATCAGTCAATCACTAACCTAGTGTTCGATCCCAGGCAAGCCCCGGAGCATTCTAAGCCTCCTATTTTATAAAAGCAATTGAGTATATATATGTTATATATGTATTGTTGCATTAAGTTATAGGAGTTGATTGAAAACACTTGCTGCATATATATCCTTTCCTTGTCCTATAAATATGCCTGAAATCCTATTTTAGTTCAGGATCGAAAATATTGCTTAGCCCTGCTTAGACCGGTAGCGATCGGTGATTTCCTATCACCGGTAATTATAGGTGGTTACTGGGAAACTTTAGCTATGGAATGGATGATATCCTAGAAATAACCAAGTGTTGATGGATAATTGGAGACCGGACGGAATAAGTATTGGGCAACCAGACAGGGTTCTAGGGTGCTTGTAGTTTCCGTCTGTGTCGATTAAGGACCGACCGTTGTTGGGCCTCGGGTCATGTTGAACGCATGCCTCACATTTAGCTGGCCGAATAAGGTACCTTTCGACCGCGAAGCTGAGAGATTATTCGGGCCGAGTGGATTGCCCGCAACGCACTGTACCGGAGCAGTAGTGGTAGGAAAACGGGGGCGCGATGATAAGGCCAAAGAGCAGTCGGACGGCCCCCGGGTACATGTGGTTCCTAGCAAACTCGCGACTTTACCTGAATAGTTGACTTGGTGACCAATACCTCACTTTAGCGGGTGAGTGAGGTTTGTGTGAGGAATAAATCACCAGCTGGTTAATAATCGATTTGAATCGCTATCGTTCACTGGATAGTGAACACTTGACTTGAGTTACTGCATCGTAGTAATGATTATGTAACACGGATGATTATGGGGAGGATGTTGGAAATGCTAAACCTGAAATGGTAACCTTTGATGTTAATGGTTAATCAAGTGATTGCTTTAGCATAGGTGCTTACCTAGATTGAATAGGTTATAATAAATATGATGCAAAATGACTTAAATTAGTTTATTTATGATAAATTATGCTTTTCGCAAATGAGTCAAGCTAGCCCACTGAAAGAAAGCCTTGCATACTCCTTGGTGTCATATTATTTCTAGTTTATGACGGGTAAGTCTAGCTGAATACCTTCTCATACTCAGGGTTTATTCCCACTTGTTGCAGGTTGTGATGTATCATAGCTACTGCAAGAATTGGAAGACTCCGGCTGTTGTGGGTGAGTGTGATCATGGGCATGATCCTTCTGAGCTATCTTATCTCTCATGCTTTTATGGGAAATTGACCTTGGTACTGGCATGTATTTGAATTAAGGTGATATTAGTTTTCAAACTACTTTGCTTCCGCTACTTTTGAACTTGAGTTGTAATAACTCTACTAAACTCCAATATATGTTGAATTACTTATGAAATAGATGTAACATATGACCTGTTATGTTGGACCACTACGATCTTGGCTTATATGTTGGTTGGTTTGAAATCCCTCGGGATTTTATTGGACTACCGGGGTTATAGGAGCTTAAGTACAGGAATTTAATTGCTCCGGTGATTGTTTTTGTACTTTTGTTCTTATAATTTGGGCGGTTCCGTGACAGTCGCACTACGTCCGCTCGCCCGAGGTTGCTGAGACCCGGCCACTGCAGGGTCCGGCGGTGACAGACATCTACATATTGCGACTGAATGGTAATCCACATTCCACACCCTTGAGCATCGCGGCAGGCTTCACTAGCTAGACGACCATCCGGAGGCGAAGGCCACCGGCATGGTCTTGGCGTTTGACACGGTGTCTGAGACGTTCCAGCGGATGGCTCGGCCACTGTAGCACCCGGTTTTAAGAACAAAACCAGATACACACCATATGTGAGCCCAGGAAGTCAAATCTCACATATAGCTACAAATAAAGGTAATACCAAATGACAATGCTTAATATATAACGTACTTATTATAAAAGATATAACCTTAGATAGCAAACAGCGGAAAGACAACTCTGGTCTTCAGGTGAAGACTCCACTCCACAGGGACAACTGACTGGTTGATCACAAGCCTGTCTGCTCCAATTTTTAGAAATCTGGTACCCATCCGGGATTTTTCCAAAGTATTGAAAAATAAACAAGCGTGAGTACATTTCGTACTCCACAAGCATAACATGGGGATTCATGAGGCTCAAAAGGCAGACACGGTTTACTGCATTTAGCATTTTAGTAAGTCATCATTTTATCATTGGTTAACATCAACTTATGCTTAGGCTCCCAAATTAACCCACATGATCACATACTAGAATTAATAGAGTTATTGATCAACGTTATATCATCATCATCGTCATCATTATCATAATACCATCATAGTTCACCATGAACAACAACATCATAAGTAACCAGTTATTCTGTGAGTTTTCCGGGCCGCTCGTGACCGTGAGCACGGCTGTTATAACAGTTTTAACACTCTGCAGAGGTTGTGCATCTTTACCCGTGAGTCGTGTTGCCCATATGCCCGGGTTAATTACTCCCATAACACTTCCAAGGTGAGCGGGCAGGGTACACTATGAAGCCTTCCATAGGTCTTGTCTAACAAGTTAGGGCCGCGAGGTTTCCTCGGCAGGCAGATATAGAGAACCCCCCTTTCTGTGGCACAATTCCCGCAGGCTATACACACAAGAACAGAGGCAGTTCTATACCCAAAGTGGCAAGCCCCTCTTGCGCCCTTTCGGGTAACCTCTAACAAGCTAGAAAAGATCATATTACTGAGCTAAAGTCAGAGCCATATAACTCTCACGGTTGCACTGTATGTCCCAGCTTTTGCCCTACAGATAAGTCCTTACGGAGAGTTTAGGGCAACATGATCGACATCATTTGCACCATCACCCTATAGTTCAATTATTACCATCATGTTTATCCGTTTGTTCCATTAATCATAGTATTGATCATGTTTGAATAGAGCACTAGCATTCTACCCATATGCAATAAAACCCATAGGCATCAAGGTATAAGTCATCAATGGCTAGGATGTCCTTATAGTCGAGCAATATTGGACACATGCATAATGAGTAGATTATATAATGAATAGGAATCAAGGTAGGCCCATGCTATACTTGCCTTGGTTCACGAACTGATGCTGGTCCTGCTGCTCCTCGTACGCGTCCGGATTTCCGACGTACTCCTCACCGTCTGAACTCGAACGACACAAAGTACAACACGCAATTCGGAGCAGACATACAAGCAAAACATAGCTACTATTAGAACAGTACACCAACAAAAAATAAATCTGAATAAAATGTTTACCAAAATCATCTACGTCTCGCTACGATCACATTGACGCGAATTGCACGAAAATCGGAGCTACAACGCAAAAGTTACGAGACACTTACTATTCCAGAAGCTAGCTATTAACTAGATTTATTTGAGAAATTCAAAAGCTATTAACAGGTCTAACAGTAGCACTATTGCGTAGATTATGAAATTACGAATCTAACGCAAGTTGAACGGGTCGAATCGGAGCTAAAACGACGATTTTATACACGTTTTACTGCAGTGGCAATTCTGCAAATAAATTGAAAACATTTCGGAATTAAAATAAAACAAATTCGGGAAATTCCTATCTGGCCGAGGACTGCGGGTAAAATAGGAAGAAATCCGAGGGCTCTTTAGCAAGAAGACCCGCGAAGGGGTATCGGCTGCCCACAGCCGTTGATCAAGCGATGAAGGGCTAGGAAAGAAGGGGGGGAGGAAAGAGAGAGGCCGGCCGCCGGACTCCAGGAAGAAGACGGCGGCGCCGCCATGGGGCTCGCCGGAGCTGCTCGGCCGGGCACTCCAGGGCTCCATTTTCAAAAGCGAACGGACCGGAGCGAAGAGGGGAAGATGGCGAACGCATTCCGGGACAGAACGCGGGCACGGGGAACGCCCGAGCGGCTCCCGCCATGGACGGCGGCGAGGAGTTCGCCGGAGCAGCGGGATTGGGTGCCAAAGTGCCCCATTCGCCAAACCAAATGCACAGGGAGGATGCGGAGGGGATGGGGGTTCCATTTTTGCCACTAACGCGGCCGGGGAAAGGCGCGAGGGCCACCCGCCATGGCCGGCCATGAAAGAGCTCGCCGGAGCTCACATAGGACGGCCCTAGAGACCACCAAACGCCACGGGAGAGGGACGGGGAGAAAGAGGGGAACGTGGGGGTGCTCACCGAGCGGACAACCGGAGTCGAGGCAGCTCGGGGGCGATGACCGGCGAAGTGGGGCGGACGGCGGAGCTTGGAGACCTCGGGGCGGTTCTCTCGGGCACAGCGACGCGAGAGGGAACGGGGAAACTCGACAACTGATGCGGGTCGGCCTCAGCTTCTCTTTTTGAAGAGGTAGGGCGCGGGGCGCTCCCACGCGCGGAGGTCGTGGGCGCGGGGGGGGTGCGGTTGCGGCCTGACCGGCGCTCAGAGCGGGGAGGCGGTTGGGGAAGACGGCGCTGACGGGCGGGACCGGGCGGTCAGCGACTGCGGAAGAGTGGGCGGCAACTGCAGGCCGAGATGGGCTGGGCCGCGGCCCAAGAGGAGAAGGGGGAGAGGGAGCGGGCCGTCGGGGAATGGGCAAGCAGGCCGAACGGCTGCTCGGGCCAGAAGGAGGGAAGGGAAAAGAAAACAATTTCCTTTTTCTAATTTGATTTTCAATTCACATTTCCAATTGATTTTCAAATCCTTTCAAAAATTTATCAAAACCACTCATCACAAAAATAAAATGCAGCAGCATGGGTGCATCAACAAGTTGCTAACCTTATGATTGATTTTATTTTCACCAATTTTTTATTATTCCCTAAATTGAATGCACAAACAAATTCATAATTAAATCAATTTTTATCTATTTTGAAACAATGCAAAATTTAGGGTGTTACAATTCTACCCCCCTTAAGAGGAATCTCGTCCTCGAGATTCGGAAGACGATGATCAAAGAGATGTAGATACTCTGCCTTTGGATCTTCTTCATTTTCTCTCCACGATCACGCTGTAGCTTGCGTGTTGTTACAACCTTGCTCCTAATTGCTTGATCAACTCTTAAGCACAATCCCTTAGTCCTTTATGCCATTCCTCCAATTGACCTTTGCAATTCCTTTTGTTCCAAGGTGATCACTATTAATTTCCAACTTTGTAGTGTAAGCGACATCACTCAAATTTCTCACACAACTCAACCTTGGTGTCGCCGAGCCTCCCTAGCACACTATTTATGCTAGGAGCATCGGCAACAACTTTTGCTTATCCGGGTATTAACACACTTCCATGTCATAATCATTGATCGCTCTAATTCATCGATGATTTCATAAGATCAAAACCAACTTAGTGAAGATATCCTTTAGATTCTTAGGATCCTTGTGGATGTCACCCTTATATCCAAGATTATGATGCCTCTAATGAATCTCTGACGATATCTTCTATTCCTAGGAAAACTTTAAATCTCACTCACATCTCGCATCCTTTGGTGGGTTCCAACTCAACACATCATTAGCTTTCTTTAGTTTCTCATAATTCCACCATTTGAGATAACTTATCCAAGTAGAGATCTTCCTTGAATCAAAAATTTATTGCCATAATTGATGTCACAACGAATCTTCCGAGTCTCTATAGAACCAACTGTAGATGAACCATATCTCCTTGCCTTGTCATTGTTGCTGACTTGTCTTGGGTATGGTGAAGTTCAAACACCCAACTGTGCTTGATGGTGACTTCTCAACCCTAGGGATAACTAATTCTTTCAGGTGGAGTACTTGAATGTAAGAAACATTCATCTTGTTACTTCTTCACTCAGCTACCCCCCTTAAGAGAGATCAACTAGGGGAACAACAAAGGGTAGCTTGCATCTTCTTCCAAGTGAGTTAACCATCATAATGACCTTCTGATATCCCACGGAAACTCATGTGTATAAGTAAGAACAAGAAGTCTGAAATTCCTTATGAGTAGAAAAACAGCAGCGCATGAAAACAGCTGTAACTCCTATTCTGTTAATCCAATGAAGTTGTAGTTTATACTGTTGGAAAGCTGTTGAAATCCTCTACAACTTTTGTATAGAACACTTTTTCTGATTCCAAACATAATTTGGTCGAAAACTGTGCACCACAAAACTACTCCAGGTTTCAGATAGCACAACTATATCATCTTGTGATTTCCATAACTCCCAAACCAAAACAGCTATAGAAGTGATTCCAGTGGCAGATGAAACATACAAGAGTCTTCTTTTATCTATAAAAGTTTCATAACTTTTGGATGTCCAGATCTGGAGATATATCATGATGAACACAGACTGCTCTGGAAAACAGGATGGATAAAACAGGAGAAAACCAAAACCCGCATATTTATTTCATTAATCCTTATGCCTTAGGCCTATAGACTAAATGAAATTGTGGACAATCCCCACAAGATCATTACAATCATTACAAAGATCCAAAACCAGCACATGCATAATGACAATTCAACAAGCAATTAAGGTGCATACTTCAATCATTGACTGAGCTTGCGATACTATCGTTCTATTCATATTAAGGGCAAATATCCTAAAGCTCCGCTTCCGATATCGCAGGAAGATGGTAAGAGACAAGATTCTAAGAGCATATCAAAGCAAGGAGTGAAGATTAGAACAAAGGCTTAAACAAGTATCAAGGAGGAGATGAATATCAAGGATAAGGAAATAATAGAGGAGGAAATATCAAGGTTTATAGAACAAGGGTCTTATAGCAGTTCCTAAACCTTAAGATGGCCAATTCCTAACTAGGCTTGCGTCCTACAGTCAGCATTGCTCTGATACCACTTTGTAGCACCCGGTTTTAAGAACAAAACCAGATACACACCATATGTGAGCCCAGGAAGTCAAATCTCACATATAGCTACAAATAAAGGTAATACCAAATGACAATGCTTAATATATAACGTACTTATTATAAAAGATATAACCTTAGATAGCAAACAGCGGAAAGACAACTCCGGTCTTCAGGTGAAGACTCCACTCCACAGGGACAACTGACTGGTTGATCACAAGCCTGTCTGCTCCAATTTTTAGAAATCTGGTACCCATCCGGGATTTTTCCAAAGTATTGAAAAATAAACAAGCGTGAGTACATTTCGTACTCCACAAGCATAACATGGGGATTCATGAGGCTCAAAAGGCAGACACGGTTTACTGCATTTAGCATTTTAGTAAGTCATCATTTTATCATTGGTTAACATCAACTTATGCTTAGGCTCCCAAATTAACCCACATGATCACATACTAGAATTAATAGAGTTATTGATCAACGTTATATCATCATCATCGTCATCATTATCATAATACCATCATAGTTCACCATGAACAACAACATCATAAGTAACCAGTTATTCTGTGAGTTTTCCGGGCCGCTCGTGACCGTGAGCACGGCTGTTATAACAGTTTTAACACTCTGCAGAGGTTGTGCATCTTTACCCGTGAGTCGTGTTGCCCATATGCCCGGGTTAATTACTCCCATAACACTTCCAAGGTGAGCGGGCAGGGTACACTATGAAGCCTTCCATAGGTCTTGTCTAACAAGTTAGGGCCGCGAGGTTTCCTCGGCAGGCAGATATAGAGAACCCCCCTTTCTGTGGCACAATTCCCGCAGGCTATACACACAAGAACAGAGGCAGTTCTATACCCAAAGTGGCAAGCCCCTCTTGCGCCCTTTCGGGTAACCTCTAACAAGCTAGAAAAGATCATATTACTGAGCTAAAGTCAGAGCCATATAACTCTCACGGTTGCACTGTATGTCCCAGCTTTTGCCCTACAGATAAGTCCTTACGGAGAGTTTAGGGCAACATGATCGACATCATTTGCACCATCACCCTATAGTTCAATTATTACCATCATGTTTATCCGTTTGTTCCATTAATCATAGTATTGATCATGTTTGAATAGAACACTAGCATTCTACCCATATGCAATAAAACCCATAGGCATCAAGGTATAAGTCATCAATGGCTAGGATGTCCTTATAGTCGAGCAATATTGGACACATGCATAATGAGTAGATTATATAATGAATAGGAATCAAGGTAGGCCCATGCTATACTTGCCTTGGTTCACGAACTGATGCTGGTCCTGCTGCTCCTCGTACGCGTCCGGATTTCCGACGTACTCCTCACCGTCTGAACTCGAACGACACAAAGTACAACACGCAATTCGGAGCAGACATACAAGCAAAACATAGCTACTATTAGAACAGTACACCAACAAAAAATAAATCTGAATAAAATGTTTACCAAAATCATCTACGTCTCGCTACGATCACATTGACGCGAATTGCACGAAAATCGGAGCTACAACGCAAAAGTTACGAGACACTTACTATTCCAGAAGCTAGCTATTAACTAGATTTATTTGAGAAATTCAAAAGCTATTAACAGGTCTAACAGTAGCACTATTGCGTAGATTATGAAATTACGAATCTAACGCAAGTTGAACGGGTCGAATCGGAGCTAAAACGACGATTTTATACACGTTTTACTGCAGTGGCAATTCTGCAAATAAATTGAAAACATTTCGGAATTAAAATAAAACAAATTCGGGAAATTCCTATCTGGCCGAGGACTGCGGGTAAAATAGGAAGAAATCCGAGGGCTCTTTAGCAAGAAGACCCGCGAAGGGGTATCGGCTGCCCACAGCCGTTGATCAAGCGATGAAGGGCTAGGAAAGAAGGGGGGGAGGAAAGAGAGAGGCCGGCCGCCGGACTCCAGGAAGAAGACGGCGGCGCCGCCATGGGGCTCGCCGGAGCTGCTCGGCCGGGCACTCCAGGGCTCCATTTTCAAAAGCGAACGGACCGGAGCGAAGAGGGGAAGATGGCGAACGCATTCCGGGACAGAACGCGGGCACGGGGAACGCCCGAGCGGCTCCCGCCATGGACGGCGGCGAGGAGTTCGCCGGAGCAGCGGGATTGGGTGCCAAAGTGCCCCATTCGCCAAACCAAATGCACAGGGAGGATGCGGAGGGGATGGGGGTTCCATTTTTGCCACTAACGCGGCCGGGGAAAGGCGCGAGGGCCACCCGCCATGGCCGGCCATGAAAGAGCTCGCCGGAGCTCACATAGGACGGCCCTAGAGACCACCAAACGCCACGGGAGAGGGACGGGGAGAAAGAGGGGAACGTGGGGGTGCTCACCGAGCGGACAACCGGAGTCGAGGCAGCTCGGGGGCGATGACCGGCGAAGTGGGGCGGACGGCGGAGCTTGGAGACCTCGGGGCGGTTCTCTCGGGCACAGCGACGCGAGAGGGAACGGGGAAACTCGACAACTGATGCGGGTCGGCCTCAGCTTCTCTTTTTGAAGAGGTAGGGCGCGGGGCGCTCCCACGCGCGGAGGTCGTGGGCGCGGGGGGGGTGCGGTTGCGGCCTGACCGGCGCTCAGAGCGGGGAGGCGGTTGGGGAAGACGGCGCTGACGGGCGGGACCGGGCGGTCAGCGACTGCGGAAGAGTGGGCGGCAACTGCAGGCCGAGATGGGCTGGGCCGCGGCCCAAGAGGAGAAGGGGGAGAGGGAGCGGGCCGTCGGGGAATGGGCAAGCAGGCCGAACGGCTGCTCGGGCCAGAAGGAGGGAAGGGAAAAGAAAACAATTTCCTTTTTCTAATTTGATTTTCAATTCACATTTCCAATTGATTTTCAAATCCTTTCAAAAATTTATCAAAACCACTCATCACAAAAATAAAATGCAGCAGCATGGGTGCATCAACAAGTTGCTAACCTTATGATTGATTTTATTTTCACCAATTTTTTATTATTCCCTAAATTGAATGCACAAACAAATTCATAATTAAATCAATTTTTATCTATTTTGAAACAATGCAAAATTTAGGGTGTTACAGCCACCGCCGCTGAGGAATAGGAAGGACCACACCGAATTCAAAGGTGGTGGTGAGCTCTCGCTCTGCCTGCTGCAGATGGACGCGATGGTGACCGTGGCAGCCATCCTTGGCGGTTCCATGGACGTTCGGGTGCTCCAGGACTACGACGACGACGAGAGCTAGGCGCACCGCCGCCGAGTAGACTGCTTGCCGCTGCCGTTTCTACAAACGCGCTGGGTGATCAACGCCAACGCTGGTCAGCATAAGAATAACAACAATGATGTGATTATTGTTCTACAAGATAGCAGCGGCCGTTGGGTGGGGCTATATGATCTTGCAAACAAGAGGTTGCTCAAGCAAATCTAGGTTATCAGTGATCGTCGGGAGTGTAACACCCTAAAAATTCGGCATGATTTAAAAATAGGTCAATATGATTTTTATGTATTTTTATGAGCATACAAACTTAGAATAATAATAATTTTTATTAACTTAAAATCAAATATAAGGGTAGCTACATGATTGAGCATTCATGTTGTTGCATGATATTTTGTATTATGTGCTCCATTTGAAAACTCAAAAAGAATTTCAAAATCTTTTGAAGAATAGCTTTGGAAAATTTTGAAAAAAAAGGAATTTCCTTTAATCTCTTCTTCTCTCTTTCATTTTCGGCCTGTTGGCCTTTCAATCGCGCGTGGCCCGAGCCCAGCTTCTTTTCGCAGCCCAGCTCAGCAGCAGCGCCCGCGTCTGCCTCTCGCGCGCGGCCCGCTCTCCTCCCTCGCTTCCCGCTTGGGCCGAGCCCAGCCAGCGGCCTGGCTCACGCGCGCGCCGGCGTTCCCATGTCAATCACTGACACCGTGGACCCAGTTGTCAGAGTCGCCTCCTTCCTCAAGACAACATCGCCGCCCGCCGGATCTTCCTTTCCAAATTTACCGACGCCGAATCCACCTCCAAATCTTTCTCCTTCCTTACTTAGAGCGCCTCTGGGCTATAAAATCAAGGGTGCCGCGCATAGCCACCCTCATCCATCCCCTTCGCAGCGTCAGTCGCACTTCCGAGACGCCACCGCGAGCGGAAGCCCTATCTCGCTGCCACCGTCCGCCTCTCCGAGCCGCACGCTTTCCTCGGTTCATCATCGACTTCGTTTTCGCTTGTGGTGAGTTCGCATTATGTTCTCTACCCGCTGGTGTTTTTATTTCGCAAGCTCGTGCTTTGAATCGTAAAGTAGCCGATTCCGGCCATGGCGCCGCCGCGTTTCGTTGTTCTCCGGTAGAAGCGCCGCCGGCATCCCTCCATCTTCTTTTTCCAGCCGTCCATCTTCAGATCAACGCTCAAGATTAGAACGTACCTCTTCGGCTTGTCATTTTGCTAAAGAAACCCTGGAATTCTTTAAAGCTTAACCCGCAGTCCTTTGGCGTAATTCCCGAAGTATGTTTCCCTGTTTTGAAGACGTATTTCTTCTCGGTAATTCCAAAATACGTTTTCACTTATTTACAGAATTGCCACTGAGTTTGTTTTAGTCATAATTTATCCGTTTCAACTCCGATTTGATCCGTTCAAATTGCGTTAGGTTAATAATTTCATAATCTACATGTTAGTACTACTGTTAAGTAGGTTTCCAACTTTTAAAATTCGTGATTAGATTTAATCCATTATTTTAATAGAGGAAATCTTGTTTATTTCATATCTTCTACGTTTCAACTCCGTTTTGAGCCATTCAAGTTGCGTTAGATTCATAGCAACGAGATCTACGCATTTGTAACAGTGTTTATCATGTCACTAATATTGGAATTTCATGGTTTGAATCATATCTTAAATAACAATTATGCAACTGGGTTTTGTAAATAAAATATGATTTATTTTACTTTAGTTTTATAATTCGAATCTAAATTTGACTTGAATTATAATCTCTATAAAATATCTTATATATGTTTTTATACCATTAAGATACATGAAGTTAATAGTTTTATGGGTAAATCTATCGGTAGTTGTATCTTTTTAACCGTAGCTCCGATTAGCGTGCTTTTCGCGACTTTGTGTTCGTAGCGATGTGTAGGATCATGTTTCAAACTCTTTTACTTATTTTTATATGATTGGTGTACTATTCTAATATAGATCTATTGTTTGCTTCGTGTATGATTGTATGGATGCTTGTGTGGTGCTTTACAATCATGTCCAGTCGGTGAGATTTACGTGGTAATCAAGAAGCAGTGCTTTGTAGGTGACAAATCTACAGAAAGAAGGATATCAATTTAAAGCAAGTATAGTATAGGATTATCCTTGTTGTCCTATTCACTTTAATCACATAAAATCATATTATATGTGTCTATCTTGAATGCCATTAAGGATTTTCCTAGTTTTTGATCTATACCTTGTCACCTATGGGATTTTACATTGGGTAGCTTTTGCTAGCGCTAAACATAAACTATGATCTTGTAATATGATTAATGGAATATGCAACAACACTAAAAGATGACTTTTTGATTACTGTTTAAAGAGGGCTAGAGCATGGGGTTATCTTTGGTGCTCTAGTTTCTCTCCACAAGGACTCGTCTGTGAACGAATATCCGGAACTTACAGTACAACTGTGAGGGCTATAATAGCTCTGGCTTTAGCTCAGTATGAGGACCTTTTCTAGCTTGTTAGAGGTTACCCTTGTGGCGCAAATGGGAAAGAGCAGACTGTGGATCCCTGCGTGGTAGAATCACACAGACTGACTTTGGAAACCTAGCGGCCCTAACTTGTTAGACGAACCTTTGAAAGGTTTCATAGTGTTTCCCTGCCTGCTCACCTTGGAAGTGTTTTGGGAGTCGCGATCCCGGGCATATGGGTAATCACGACTCGCAGTGAAAGTGTACACCTCCGCGCAGAGTTTAATAAACTGGTATACTAGCCGTGCTCATGGATACGAGCGGCCTTGGACCTTCACAGAATAGATGAACATTTATTGGTTTAATATGTGTTTTGATATTTGTTATTCATATTTACATTGATCATATGTTTATTGTGGGATTAATGCAAACTTGATGCTACTCATGTAATAAAATTATGACAATTAAAAGCTAAATGCAGTCAAACCAGTGTCTAGCCTTTTGAGCCTTATGAATCCCGTGTTATATTTGTTGAGTTCGACATGGATTCACTCTTGCTATTTCCCATATCTCAGGAAGGGTATCAGATTTCTAGATTCTGGAATTGTTAGGCTTGTGATCAACCAGTCAGTTTGTTCCTGGAGTGAAGTCTACATCCGGTGTTTGGAGTTGTCTTTCCGTTGTGTTGCTCTCTAAGGTATATTTTATACCATTAAGTTATGTTTATTAAGTATTTGTCTCTTGATATTACACTTATCTATGGCTATATGTGAGATTTGACTTCTTTATTTTACATATAGTGTATATCTGGTTTTGTCCTTAAAACCGGGTGTGACAGGGAGGATGGGCAGAATTTGTATTGCACTCACCTAAATGCCCTCCTGTTCAGGGATACCATTCAGCAACACAGTTTCTTCGATCTTCGCAAGTCGATTTTCCAAAATCTAGACTCGGATTATAGCATCTTTCTAAAGTCCTTGATCTCAAAATAATAAAAATCTGAACACATAATTTGGTAAGACTCCTCCTAAACCAAGATTACTCCTATACCCTGAAAAAAATAATAATAATCTAAACACACGTGATTTTGTTTGTTACGACAAAAATATTTTGTTTGATACGAAAAAAAGGAAACTAGAAAACTAACATGTGAGGACGATGCCGGAGCGAGTTTTTTAAACACTCCAACACCCATACGAGCGAGAAGCGAAATTGGACTCCGACACTCATACGGGCCAAAAAGACTCTGACATCCATGTGAGCCAAAAAATATTAATGCAAAAATATGTTTATCCAAGACACAGATTTCACCTATACAGGCCAAATTATCTGGTTTGAGGACTCAGACACCAATACGAGCAAAAAGGACTTCGACATCCATACGAACCAAAAATATTAATGCAAAATATGTTTATACGAGCCAAAAATATTAATGTGAAATGTGTTTGAAATCCATATTAATATTCCCATTGCATTTCAAATCCAACATCCATACGAACTAAAAATATTAATGCAAAACATGTTTATACGAACCAAAGATATTAATGTGAAATGTGTTTGAACTCCATATTAATATTCCCATTGCATTTTAAATACTTTTCATATACACGTGCGTGTCGCACGTGCATATTTGCTAGTTTTATTAAAAGTAGTAGTATATGACAATTCAGCACGATCTATACTCATACTAATTAGAATAGCACGCGTCCATCTAAGAAAGAGAGTTTAAATCAAAGACATATTAGAACGGATGGCACAAATTGTATGCCTAGCTTTTATAAAAGGGAAGTGTTTAAGGCCGTATTGCCAACACCCCCTGGTATCTTCTCCCTACGGGATATAAATGAGTTTTTGTCCGTAAAAAGAATGAAAACGGTGAAGTGGTGAGATATAAAACAAGATTTGTGGCAAAAGGTTTTATGCAAAGACCTGGCATTAATTTCGACGAAACTTACTATCGGGTAATGGACGCTGAAATTTGGCTTATGTTGATTTGTTATGAGAGAAAAACATTGTTCGTCCGCTGAAAAATACTGCTGAAGTAGTTCAAGCGAACAAGGCATAGTGACCACATACTTGATTTTATTGTGTTAAGATGGAGAAATCATTATGGCTTGAAACAGTTAGGCCGAATGTGGTACAATCGGTTAAGTGAATTCCTTGCTCTTAAGGGATACACAAACAACTATGATTACTCATGTGTCTTCATTAAAAAAATCATCAATAGAATTTTACATTATTTTGATGTACCTCGATGATCTTAATATCATTGGCAACGGACATGATATTTGAAAGCATCTAGGCCCCAGGAGTTGGTTTAGGAAATTGATGACAACGCATTATTACCATGACCAACGTATGTTTTGCAGAAACTTTGGTAAGTTAGGTCATGGGGTTGATAACTGCTTTGGGCACTATGGTATTCATGCCCCTTGATGGAAATCGTTTCGGGTTTTAAAGGATCAACGACAAGATTAAGGACGGTTAGTTCCGGATGTCAAGGTGTTGGGTTACATCCGAAATAGTTGTTAGGATCTTCGTTTCTTTCCTTTGGCCGTACTATAAAGGGGGCATGAGCGAGTAGCTTGACCTAGGTGAGTCTTTTGTTTAGATGTGGTGCACACTTGCTAAACTTAGCACTAGGTAGCTCAAGGAAAGCTTAAAGTTCAGTTGGAAGCAACTTGGTTCAAGTTGCGTCGCGTTTCGAAGTCGTTTGAGTTGTTTACCCCTGACCGGACGCGGTCTCTGTCACGACCGGACGCGTCCGGTCAGTACTAACAGTCACTGCGTTTTCAACCTGGTTGACCGGACGTGGTCCCTGCGAGGACCGGACGCGTTGATCAGTCTGACACGTGTCTCAGAGGGTAAAAGGTCTAATCGGACGCGACTGGAAAATGATCGGACGCGTCCGGTCACATTCCAGTAAGGTACTTTGCTGACCTGACACGTCCGGTCATCACTGATCGGACACGACCAAGCGTCAGGTCAAAGTACAGTAAGGTTCTTGTACGATCGGACGCGTCCGGTCACCCCTGATCGGTACGTCCGGTCACTCAGCCATGTCGTTCAGTTTTTCGACCGTTACGTTCGACCGGCGCGTCCGGTCACGACGACCGGCGCGTCCGGTCAGTGCGTATTTTGCTGAGTTGGCAGGTAACGGTTGGATTTGACTATGAGGTAGCAAGTGTGCATCCACCTTCTCATTAGGCTTGTTGTGGTCAAGTGAGAGTTCTAGCTTGTTACTCTTGGTGATCGCCATCACCTAGACGGCTTGGTGGTGATTGGGAGTTTGGTGATCATCCGGCGAGCTTGTGGATGACCCAACTCATCTTGTGAGCGGTTTTGGGCGATTCACCGCGACGGAGTATCAAAGAATCAGCCTGTAGTGAGCACTTGATCCTTACGCGGATCAAGGGGAGCTACACCCTTGCGCGGGTGCTCCAACGAGGACTAGTGGGGAGTGGCGACTCTCCGATACCTCGGAAAAAACATCGCCGTGTTCCTAACCCTTACTTTCAAGCATTTACTTTCTTGTTTTACTTTCTTTGCTTGATTTACTTTCCTAGAATTGCCATGCTAGACTAGGATTGGAACTTAGGGTGTAAATTTTTTTATCGGTAGAATCACAAGGAACACTAGTAGGCACTAGGGGTGAACTTTGGCTTGTAGGATTTAATTCTTGCAATTAATTTTTAGAAAATCCCAATTCACCCCCTCTTGGGCATCTTGATCCTTTCAATATTAATGAAGCACATCATCATTTAAAGATAGTGTTTGAAATGAAAGATTTGGGTCAAACCAAATTCTTCTTAGGTTTACAACTTTGAGCATTTTCATTATGGTAATTTGTATACCAAGTTGCCTATGTCCAGAAAGTATTGGAGAAATTTAATATTGATAAATCAACAAAACCCCCTTATGGTAGTGAGATCTTTAGAAATTGAGAAAGATCCTTTTAAACCATGTGATGAAGGAGAAGAGATATTGGGACCACATGTCCCATATCTTAGGATCGTTGGAGCACCTACGTATCTTGCTAATAGCACCCGACCGGATATTGTATTCGCAATAAACTTGATGGCAAGACATAGTGCTGCCCTCTACCAAACGTCATTGGGTAGGAGTTAAAACTATTTTGAAATATCTCAATGGCACAAGAGATCTTGTATTGTTTTACAATAGAAATCAAGACTCAATTTTGCTAGGATATACAAATATTGGTTATTTATGAGATTCTCACAATGACAGATCACAAACAGGCTTGTATTCTTGCAAGGTGAAAAAACTATATCTTGGAAGTCTTTAGAGTAGACCTTCGTATCTACTTCCACCAACCATTCTGAAATAATTGCTTTATATGAAGCATCACGCGAGTGTGTATGGCTTCACAGAATGACAAACCATATAATGCAATCATGCAGTATTGGTGCACTTGAGACACCAACCATTATCTTTGAGGATAATGCAGCTTGTGTTGTGAAGATGGAATCAGGTTATATTAAGAGCAACCTAACAAAATATATTACTCCAAAGTTGTTCTATCCTCGCAAAAGAATGGGAAATTTGAAACCTTGCAAACTAAGTCTTGTGATAATCTTGTGAATTTATTCACAAAGTCTCTACTATACTACACATTTTATAAATGCGTTGAAGGAATTGGTATGAAAAGGCTTAGAGGTTTGTAAGAATAAGAGGGAGAATCCCTCTGAATCATAACATGTATTCAAACATCCCATTGCACTCTTTTCTTTATATAAGCTCTACTCTTCTAGAGTTTTCTCATGTAAAGTTTTTAATGAGGCGATGTCAACATAGAGTGAATGTTATCTATTTTTTCCTACAGGGTTTAAGCAGATAATATTTGTTTTTAGTCTATGACTTTGGGGCCATCTCAAAGGTCTAATAACACTGGAAGTTATATATCAGCATGATCGGCCGTGCTTGTTGCAACCGAAGGTAAGGCCTCAATAGGGAACGAAGGAAACCTGCAGCCATAGCACAAAAATGCCAGCCGAGCAGAGCCTATATCACGATGTTTCTCTTTTTTTTTACAGAGTTTTAAGAAATTTTGCCTGGTATATCGGTATACTTCCCACAGGGTTTCCCAAAGCTTCCACATGATGACCGATGAACAAATAATGAACCCATTGATCAAGAGGGAGTGTTAAGATTTACTATTTAGTGATCAATTAGGATTAATCCGCGTCATTAGGCACACAGAGAGGCGTCGGTGACTTGTGTCTGCCACGTGTATATATATACAATTACTGTTCAATCAGATTAGTACGTACGTGATAGGGCAAACAAAGCCAGCAAAGGCACATGGTGACAAATTAAAAGTGATGGTACCCCTGTGACAAGTACTGATCGTCTGTATGGGTACGATTTTCCGTTCTAAAGTCTCCTTTCTTCGCCACCTCTTTTCACATTTCCGGAAGAGGTAGATAACTTCGGCAGTATCCATCTGATCGCATCGGGCTCAGATCTCCACCACAAGTTCATGCCTGATTGGTGTAATGATGCACTACTAATTTTACAGGATTTCGCAAGAAACTAATCTAATGAATATTTGGCCCTTTATTTCCGTTGATTGAAAGGTGATGCACTCGGAACAGAATCATGGACAGACAGGACGCTGCGGAAGCCGGTTTGTCGACGTGTCGTGCATCCGCTGAAGGATTGCACTTGCACGCCCGTGGACAGCAAGGGATCGCGCGTCTCCGCCGGTGCCGTCCTCTTGGAGAGCACGCACATCAGTGGACGCCAAGCTGCCGGCTGGCCTCACAGGACAGGAGATCCGCGGGTTGATTGGGCCGGTGCATGCGCACATCGTCTTTTTCCCATGCGAGAAAGCCGAAAGCGGCCGTTTCGGCGGAGTCCGGCGAGCTGGAACCCGGTGCAAGAATCGCCGTGCGCCTCCATCTACAGCACAGCAGGCCAGCACTGCACCGCACGTGGACGGGGTGGAGCAGACGAGCAGTCAACAGTTGTGCACTGGAATGTTGTACCAGAATCTTGTTGCTTCGTCCTCATCCACACAGGGCGCGACCGACACCGACCTGTGGCATGCAGTGCAGCCCAGCAACCCATCCGTGAGGAAAACACACCTGACCTGTTTTGGACAGGAGGCATCTCTGCCCCGGAACTCCGGAAGCATGCATGCGAGACCAGTTGGCGGATCTAGAATAAAATGGGGTCGGGGTCGACACAAGACTCATGATAGAAATCTATAGTACTCTAACACCAGGATACATACAAAACGTAGGCATATTGAGGAGCAAAATTAGCAATGTTATAATAAAACATAAAAAAAAACTTTTACATAAGTGGTTACCTCTTATAATTTCGCTCTATGGGTACGGTCATCCATATTCTGAAATCGAACTATGATATCATCATTTGGAATTGCATCGAGAAATTCTTGTTCCACGAAGCAAATGACACAGTCATTCATAAATTCATCCCCAATACGGTTCCGTAGATTCGTCTTCACAATTTTCACCACAGAAAAACATCTTTCCACTGATGTTGTGGCAATAGGAAGAACTAGCACAAGTTTGAGGAGTCGATATACTAAAGGAAAAGCAATATGTTTTTTTTGTACCGACCATCAGACTACCAAGTTCAGAAATAGTATATAGTTGGGCAAATCTTGGATTGGCTCGCACATTATCAATGTAAATATTAAGCTCAAGACTAAGATCATCTAGCTTATTTGAATCAAAATCACTAGGATATGCCTTTGCCAACTCCAGCAAACTCTCAGATTTGAAAGCATCAAAAGAATTCTTGGGATTGAAAGCAGCAACATTGGTAAGCAATTCAGAATTTACCTCATTAAAATGATCATTAAATTCTGTAAGCTGCAAATCAATAATTGGGTTCAAGCAATCATACTTGTAGTGTTGATAGTTTGTGCGGCCGGTCCTTTGCCTTGGTTTGTGTCGGTCAATGTACTCTTGTTCCATGTCCAACTTTGGGATGCCGTGAGCTTCACAAAAGGACATTACATCCTCTAATAAAGAATCCCAACCATCATCCCTTAGTTCCTGAAATTTTTGTTTTGTTATTTTCACCTCTGTCATGGCCTCTAAGATATCTTTATCTTTCCTCTGTAGTGATAGTGACAATGAATTTGCATGTCACAGAATAAGCAATATTAGTTTCAAGCTGAACACAAAATCAAAATCCTTCATATAGTCCAAGAGGTCATGGGCTTGGCGTCTCTTTGCATCAGTTGGACCTTCTTTTTCAACATATTTGAGCACTTCAATGACATCAGGGAATAAACTACTTATCCTCAGAAGGGTTTTATAATGAGAGGACCAACGAGTATCACCGGCTCTTTGAAGTGATTGTTCTTGATTTAATCCTGTTCCACTTGTGAGTTGTCCACTGCATATTGCTTTACTGACTCTCTCCTATTGACTTTCTCTAATCATATCCTTTCTTTTGCAAGAGGCTCCATCAATATTAATCAGTAGAGATACCATGACAAAAAAATCACTTATATCATCATTATTTTTGGCTACTGCGACAATGACTAACTGTAACTGATGAGCAAAACAGTGGATATAATATGCAGAGCTATTTTCCCTCATGATTAAAGCTCTTAATCCATTAAACTCATCTCTCATGTTGCTTGCTCCATCGTAGCCTTGGCCTCTAACTTGTGTCATGCTCAATCCATACTTAGCGAATAGATTATCAATATTAGATTTAAGACATGAAGCTGAGGTCTCACTCACATGAACAACACCAATAAGTCTCTCTTTTATTAACCCAAGCTTGTCGACATATCTCAAAACCACTGCCATTTGTTCCTTGCCTGAGACATCAGCTGACTCATCTACCAATAAGCAAAATACATCGCCACTGATTTCTTCAACAATAGATTTTACTATTATCTGGATAAACAAAACACATAGTTAACTCACCTATATAAGCATTTTTATTGTAACTCAAAACCATAAAAAAATTATTACCTCAGCAAAACAGTTTGCAATATCCTTCTGTTATGGCTGGAGACACCATTTGAGCATTCCTTAGAATAATCTTTTTTATTTTCTCATTTTGCTTTGCCAAAAGCTGTACCAATTCTCGAAAATTTCCTTTATTTTTGGATTTCTCTGATTCATCATGACCACGAAAAGCTAAACCTTGATGCAACATGAATCGAGTAGCATCAATAGAAGTATTCAATCTAGCAAGATACTTTTCTTTAGTGACATCTCTCTGCTTGTTGATAGCATTAGCAATGGATTGATCAGGCTTCATCAAATTGTTGCATCTTTTAACTGCTGTGTTATGAAAACTATTATGTCGGGTGCATACATGATCTCGAAGCCTGTCCTTTTTGTTAAAGCCATCCCAACCATTTTTCACAAATGCATCGTTCCCACCTTGGCCCTCATTAGAATCTCTAAATAAGTAGCAGTATAAATAAAAACATTTATCCACCTTTTCACTGTACTCTGGCCAGTCATATTCTGTGAACCATTCAAGGTGAAATGGACGTGGATGACCTGCTATAATCTTTTCTGGATACCTAAAACCAGGTGGTGGTCTAAAAGGACATCTGATCAAATACTTGCGTCTTATCTCATCTTGTAGACTTTGTCCTATGTAATCTGAAATTCTCCTTCTATCCGCCGGATCATACGGAAGCTCATCAAAATTTACCTCCCTTCGTGAGACTCGCGAAGAACGAAGACTAATATGATTTGTGTTTGTATCAACTACCCTTCCATCTCTTCTTGAAGTGCCTGCATCAGGGTTCTCATCGCCATCTCCTCTTGAAGCACCTCCATCAGGATTCTGACCATCAGTAGGAGGATTTTTTCTTTTCAAGAATCGTTCTATTGTGCTTTGGTTGACTGTCAAATTGGTGAGTGAACACAATTAAAATTAAGCAACCGTGCGTATATGATTATATATAAGTAATCTCCTCACCTGACATCAATACATCATGCCGGCGGCCGGCGGCCAGTCACTGGCGGCAAGGCGGCAACGGCAAGATGCTGGATGCAGCGAGCCGGGCAGCGGGGGCGAGCGCAAACGGAGAAGACGATGAGTTGAATTGCTAGATCGGAAATACCAAGAGTCAGGCCGGTGTGTGTATAGGAAGAGGGATCGACGGCAAGCAATCAGTACGTGATTTCTAGGCTTCTTAGGGCGTACCAAGAAACTACCTTTCCCATTGCATAATTTTATACTGGAGTCTAGATAAAAATTAACCCAATCACTCGCTATGTTTCAATCTCCCATCTTCGGATCCTCTGCGCATTTGGCTTTTCTCTCTCGTCCGACCTGCCCCTCTAGATGTCTAGCAGTGGCTCCGGGAGAGGGAAGGCTCACCAGACGCCGTCGCCGGGGAGCTGCTGGCGGCAGAGCGCCTCGAAGCAGCAGAAGCCGACAGGGACAACTAGCTAGCACGGAGACAACTAGCTAGCAGTGGAACGTTTGCCTGCTAGCTAGCACGGAAACAACTAGCCACGCCACGGCGAGCTCTGGTCGAGTTCATCCATCACTTGGAAGGATCGTTTGGCTGCTCATCATCCAAGGAGCACGGCTTTCCTCATGCGTGTCCACGGTCGACTCCGCGGCGTACGCGGCACCACCGCGGTAGTGGAGCGGGCGCGGACGGTGAGCGCTAGCCTCCGGGAGGCCGAGGTGGACGGCGCTGGGTGGCCTCGCACGAGATCCACATGCGGCGGTGAGCCGCGTGAGCTCCGCGCCTCGTCCATGTGCTGGGCCACCTCTCGTCCATGGCGTGAGCATGCTCAGACCCGCGAGCCAGTGAGCTCCATAGCATCGTGCGGCACCATCAGGATGGCGGCGCGGCTGCATCGGGCCGCAGCCAGAGCTCCACGACGGCACCTGCACAGTCAGGGCGCGGGTCACGGCGGTGACAGTCAGGCCGGAGCTCCACGCGGCCAAGCTGCTGCAGCGGGTAGCTCCCGGCGACCAGAGCGAGGGCGCAGCTTGGAGCAAGAGATCCGAGCGAAGAAGGAAGGAAACGACCCGTTTCTCCCCAACGCAGATCACACCGTTTCCTCGCGCATCGGCATGCGGGACGACTTCGTTTCCTCCTCAAGAAACGGTTTCTCCATTTTTTCTTCTCTCTCCATAATAAATCAACTGCCACGTCAGCAATTTACTTAGATGACAAGACAATTAATAAGGATAGAAACCACCATCAATACACTGTTGGGACTGCCCTTAGCTAGTTAGCTGTTAGCCTGCTTGTCTTGTTTATTCAACGTTCATCCACGAAGTGGGCTTTGCGGCCTGTTGCCCTTTGCTCTTTAGACTGGGATGCATAGTTGCCGGGGTCAATGTCTGATTTTACTGGGGTCCTCCACGGTGAGATTACATGGGGTATCACAGGTTCTACGGAAGTCATCGGGGTCGGCGGACCCCGACGCAATACTGTACATCCGCCCCACGCGGGCTGACGATATTCTGGTGTGCAGACGCCAGATGCCATGCAGTAGCTAGACAACTATGGTGTGTTTAGTTCCCTGAAAAAGGGTGAAAATATACTGTAGCACGTTTTGGTTTTATTTGGTAAATAGTGTTCAATCATTGACTAATTAGGTACAAAACGTTCGTCTCGCAAAGTACAATCAAGCTGTACAATTAGTTTTTAATTTCATCTACATTTAGTACTCCATGCATGTATCGTAAGTTTGATGTGACGGAGAATCTTTTTTTTCTGTATAGTACTTTTTTTTAGAACTAAGGCTGTGTTTAGATGCACTGAAAAGTGCACTATGCAAAATAAGATTCCCCGTCACATCAAACTTGCGATACATATATGGAGTACTAAATGTGGATAAAATCAAAAACTAATTGCACAGTTTGGTTGTACTTTACGAGACGAACATTTTGAGCCTAATTAGTCAATGATTGGACAATTATTACCAAATACAAACGAAATGCTACAGTGTATTTTGGCTATCCAAATTTTGGATCTAAACACAGCCTAAAGACAGCCTATACCACTCTCCACAGTTTAGGTCGCAAGGGTGTGTTTAGTTCTCTGAAAAGAGGGAAAAATGTATTATAGCATGTTTTGGCTTTATTTGGTAAATAGTGTTCAATTGTTAACTAATTAGGTTCAAAACGTTCGTCTCGTAAAGTACGACCAAACTATACAATTAGTTTTTAATTTCATATACATTTAGTACTACATGCATGTATCACAAGTTTAATGTGACGGGAAATCTTTTTTTTACGTAGTACTTTTTTTTTTTTTGTTGGAACTAAACACAGCTTCCTGACCGCAATGTGCCACTGTGGGGCGTTGGTTCCCGACAGGACAGCCAAGCACTACTGCACGAGGCTGGACACTACAAACAGATGGCTCCAAATCGGCCATCACTACCACGGCGACAAAGAAACCGGTCGTCAGTCGAATCAGCCAGATGCGGTGATTCGGGCACCGCCCCCCACCACAGATACCAGGGTGTTGTGTTCACTTCGCGAAAAGTAGCTGAAAAGTTACTATAGCATCTTTCGTTGTTATTTGACAAAATTTGTTTAATTATGGACTAATTGGGCTTAAAAGATTCGTCCCGACATTTACAGACAAACTATGCAATTAGTTATCTTTTTTACCTACATTTAATGCTCCATGCATGCGTTGAAAGATTCGATGTGATGGGTGGAAGAGGAAATATTTTGGGTTAGGACGGGGAAGTGAACAAGGCCTAGTATGAGATATCCCCTCTTCGTGTAGCCTGTAGCCGATGACGGGACCGATTACCTCAGCTCACTCGTTGAAATGGATGATTGGCTCGATGCGTGCTTGGACCAACAACCATTGCCGTTGCCGCAGTGCGCTCGGTTGCTCACTGGTCAATGGTTAGTCAGTACTTGTACACCAGCCTCCGTCGTCTTCCTCGCGTCGCGTCACAAGACACCTCTTATATAGTACTCCCTATGGCCAAATTAACGCCGCGCACAGTAGTCTGGCTCCACACCTAGCTGCACAGGAGTGTCCAAGATATGGACATGAGCTGTGTTCCTGCATCTTTGATGCATCGTTCACCTTTCCATGCATTGGCTGGCCGTGGCAGAGCAGCGATCGAGAGCAAACATACAGTTAGGGCAGGCAGAGTGGTCTGTAGGAGAGACAGAGAGGAGAACGTGCACGTATGCAGACTCTGTTCATCCGGCTTATAATCCTTCTTTTTTAGCTTGTTTTTTCAGCCAGAAAAGTATTTTCCTCTCACAACAAATCAGCCAACAGTGTTTTTCAGCCGGCTTATAGCACAGTCAAACGGGGCCGGCCGATGTTATTCTCTGCTGAATGTTGGTCACATAGGTAGGACAGTGGGGTCAGCAAAGCCAGGGTTTAAAGATTTTCTTGACCCGTAAGGTTCATGTCTTCTACCTTAATAGTAATTACTCTGGAAAGGTTAAGTTGTCCTTTTTTTTAATTTTTTATTTACAGCATGCAGCGTTGGTCTTGGGGATGGGTGATGACTGATGACCACTCGACGTGGAAAGATGTGCAGCTAGCGGCTCTCGCTACCTCCAGCCACGTACTTTTTTGTCTTTGTTTTTGTCACTTCCACGTAGAACAGAAGCTGGCCTAGAATAGAATCACTATGGCCATGTTCACCTCCCAAAATATTTCCTCTATCATCCGTCACATCGAATCTTTGAATGTATGTATGAAGTATTAAATATAGGTAAAAAAAATAATTAATTATACAGTTTGTCTGTAAAGGTTGAGATGAATCTTTTGAGCCTAATTAATTCATGGTTGGATAATTTTTGCCAAATAACAACGAAAGTGTTACAGGAATATTTCTCCCAAATATTTCGGATCTGAACACAGCCTATATACAAAGAGCTGAGATGGCATTGTAAAAATACCCTAAAACTGTTTATTCATTGTCCTCTTTTGCTAACCTTCTGCTTTCGGGAAAGTTACATCCTTTTCAAGGGTACCCGTCTGCCCCCGCTCCAACCCTTCCTAAAAAATTGCTTCTCCTTCGGGCTCATAATCAGCTTAATCTTGTCAACTTTGATGAGGTTAGTGTTCTGGCCTCTGGGTTGAGGGTTAGGGTTCAATTTCAGGGCAGCGTACTTCAAATGAGACTCAGGGGTGAAGTTAATAAGGACACCTCTAACAGTATGAGCTAACACTAGCTCTAAGCTGATAAATATAGAAGAAAAGGGAGACCACGGCAAGTAGTTTTACACATCGTGATGTAAAAGAGAGATTTATCGTGAAATGTGTGAGACTATCTTTTGAGTCTATACTAGTCTCTTGATTTTTGCACTATTCAATAATTAAAAAATTGATTCAACTAGCTCTAAACTAGACCATTGAAGGCATCCTAAGTAGAGCTACCTTGGTGCATATGCACCATAGTAAAGAGGAGAAAATCACAAGCAAATGGCACAAAAGAGACTAGAAAAAAAGTTGCAAACCATAAGTTGGTCCAAGGACAAGTGGCCAGTGGCAGAGCCAGAATTTTTATGGAGCCTGGGCGAGACGCAACGCAATACTTACGCATAGTATAGAGCATTGGACATAACATCGAATGTGTCTGAAAGATAGGACAGCCGAAAGTTTGTTGAGCAATTGTTGAGTGGCTCTACAGACTACAAAGCTCATCTGACCAATTAGCATTTTCATATAAAGCTCAGACCAATTAGCAAAGCAACGCCGTGCTTGACGTGCTGGCCTAATGCGTTCACCAAGTGAGCCCGGCCACCGGCCCAGGGTGGCCGGGCCTTGGCTCCGCCACTGCAAGTGGCTAAGGGCAATTTAATCCAGTAGCTATGATGATTTTTGTAGTCATTAATTATGGTATCGACTAAGTAAAATAGTAATATGGCATTCGTACTAAGAAAGAGAATAAGAAAATAATTAGTATGTCTACATGAGAAACAAGAAGCCATCCATTGTGAATATGGTTTTTATGTATAGTGTCTATTTGACTTGACAAGTATGAAAAACATTTCATAGTTTTTGGTGTTAAAACTGCCCTAAGGCAGCAGGCGCGTATATGGTCAAAGTTGGCAATGACAATGGCATGTGAAAGTGGAGAGATTGCTAGCCTAGTGCTCTATAAATACTTAATTAGGCCATTCTCAATGCAGATCTCGTGGAGGTTTCAAACTCATCAAGTGAGATGCCACATAGGTAAAAATGATGACATGTCAAAAAAAATTAGGAAGAGAGCAGAGATGGAATTCATCAGGATGAAATTGGGTGTACACTGTTTTCAAGTCTATGAAACGTGTTGAAACTGGCATTGAGGACCAGAGTGTTTCATTTCATTTGACTATGCCTAATCATGCACATCATGTTAAATGCTATGGGCAGCCTATGCAACAGTCTCAACCCCTTTATTGATGATGTGGAAGTCTTATGGCTCGTTTTGCAAGGCTTCTAGAGCGCCGAAATGAAGTGGCTGAAGCTTGGCAAAGTTTGGGCGCCAAACATGAGTAATGAAGCAAATAGGCGCTGAAGTTAGGCGCATTGGGCTGCGGCGAGCCGTGGCATGCGGAGGTAATGAACCAAACAGAGCCTTAAGCGATAGCTCTATAGCGTTGTTGTGATGCAAGTGATGCCGGTCCTAGGCTTCCCCAGTTCCCCTGGTCATGGTTTCGTGAATGAATAATTCAAGCCTGACGTGGATATCCAGACATGGCTCGTGCTCGGGGCAGGTAGCACGTTAAATATAAACATGGAAACCGAGCACCTAATTTGTCTCTATACTTGTTTTTCAGATTGGATAATGTCACAACAGCGAAGCCAGAATAATTATATCACAGTTCCGCCAAGATATTGAGAGGCAGAAGAGGGAAGCGGCAAACAAGCAGCAGCTTCGCACTTCTCGAATCGAGCTGCCGTTCTCTTTCAAAGATGAGATGCTGGCACATAAAATTAGGGATGAAAACAAGATATATTTCCTTATGGTCCATCGCTTAAAGACTGGGTAATCCATATATAAATAAATATGAACATTTAATACCCCATACCACATCCAAATCCAAATAGTCAAATTAAGATTTCTCATACGCCGTTGCATCCGATACTATCGGACAACAAATCAAGTCCAGTAATCCAAACCCACCCTGAACCCTGCTCTCTGCAAAACTAATACTCCCGCAAATCCAAATTGTAAACTGTTTTACCAAATTGTAAACCATTTTTGCTTTTATAGATAGATTCAGAGCTTTTACAATGCAACTAGATATAGATTATATCTAGATACATTTTAAAAACTATATAGACCGGAAAGCCAAAAAAGCCTTACAATTCATAACCAGAGTGATGCTAAGCAAAAGCTACGCCAGGAAAAAGAGCAAACTAAACAATTGAGACATCTAACCCTTCCCCCAAATCCAATGCCACAATTTGACATGCTATCATACACGGTGTAACACTTGATATTGAATTAATATGTACTTAGAAAGCATTCCGAACACATATATGGAAATAAAAGATGGTCAGCAGCATAGCAAAGACGACCAGGTATCTCTCAACAGGCGGAGGACATAAGAACGACACTCTGCTGTTCTGCAACTGCCTCGATTTCCTCCGTCCACCCCACCATATCACCCACCTAAAGTCTATTGCTGCTGCTCGTCAAACTCGTGGCCATGATCCAGGAGGTAGTTGGCTGCAAGCTCCTCATCCTTGTTGCATGCAAAGAAAACTTCTAGCACAAGCTCACGGTTGAACCCCATCCCCTCAAGCTGTTCAAGAATACAATAACGTATAAGTACAAAAAAAACACAAGCAAGAGCTCTGAGTTGGGAGTATCGCTGGCATAACAAGCACCATCCATATCCAACTACACAGATTTGGATGCACGATCCATATCCATTCATAGATCCTCTCAAATTACGTCATAGAAGCATAGAAAACTCGAGGCAATATAAATTAGAAAATTGTGTTCTGCAAGTAGAATAGTAACTACATCTAGAATTTGGGATTACCAAATTAAAATAAAATTTGTATCTAGGATCAGTGTCTAGCACTAGAAATTAGGAACAACTCCTGAGGCCTCAAGAATAACTTCAGAACTAATGTAAAATTATACTTATAAAGCAGACGCGTAATGTAAAAGTCCTATGGTTATCTATTGCCGTTACATCCAGCCTAGACCATTAAATTTGTGTTCCAACAAAAGAACTGTACTTTCATTTACATGCAAACATGAGCAAATTATTTGGAAACACATAAGAATTCAGGCCAAGACAAAGAATGTTTAAAAAGAACTGCAAATAACATAAGTTATAAAAGAGATGTACCCGCTGGATAGCCTCCCGTTCCTCTGGGGTAACTGTCAGCGTTTGTGGCATAGCAGCTGCCAGTTGACCTAGTATGTTTCTGGTTCACCACAGCACAAGTAAATATTTCTGTACTCATGACTTATATTAACATAATTATGCAGTTTTCCTTACCCTCCAGGACCACCCTCAGGAGTTTCATTCACCAAACGGAGAAACTCAGCTTGATTTTCCTGAATCAACCGCAGGATTTGTGGGTTTTGTTTGCCTAGCTCTTGAAGCATTGGCTGCCAATCAACAGATCACACAATCATTGATCACACTCAGGTGAAATGATCATTAAAATATGAAAGGGCAAGAAAAATACTAAGCAATAACACAGTAAAAGCACCTGTAAGATCTGAGGATTAGCCTGGACCAACTGAAGCAGTGCTTGAAACTGAACAGGATAAATAACAGTTAGTAAATTACAGGCTCATTACTTATTTGTATGCAAGAAGCTGCACAGTTACTACCTGTGGAAGCTGTCGCAAGGCATCAAGGGCACCAGATCCTGCACCTGGAACAACACCTGGATTGGCCCCACCACTTGGAACGCCCTTTTCAAAAATTTAGGATCAGAACAGGTAAGAAATAATATTACAGAAAGGGAACACTGTTTTCAGGACAAACATGGAAAAATGTCAGGTAACTATAGCTGCAACTTGTAAGGGTACAATACATTTGAATTATATGATGCATTAACAGAGGGAAATGTACACAGCATTGATCATACATGCAAACAGTATGCAAGTCAGCAAGACAAGCAGCTAAATAATAGATGTAATCATATCGTATGAAAAAAGTTATGATGGCATTTCCTTTCATGGCAGTCATGCCACAAACATAATGTGTAGGGATAGTGAATAGTTTCTAAAAGAGTATACCAGTTCACATAGTAAGAAAGGGTCCAAACATTTAAGTCAAAACATAATTTGACAGCACATACCTGAGGAAAAAGGTTCAGAGGATTTGCATTAGGCCCTGCAGAGGCAGCGGATGGCTGCAATGGTGGTGCAACTGCTGGCTGAGCAGGTGATGGAGCCTGCTGATTTGTTTGTTGGCCAGTAGCAGGAGCTCGGGCAACAGGCGGAGCCTCCACATTCTCAGGAATTCCCTACCAGGAAAACCAGATTAATGTCAGTGCCAATTTGTATGCAATCCTTTGCGCGAGTAATATTAAATAAGTATCCTAAATGTGTTATGCAAAGTTTGATCTTTTTTTACAATAAGACAAATTTACCTTTTCACAAATAACAATATACCAGAAAAAGTATTGAGCAGGTTTTTGAGAAAATGAAAGAAACAATTGAACACATCAGAGGCAGGATGAAGCTGCAATGCATTGGTAAAACAATTCGTTAACACGAAACTTACAGAATACAGGTAGTCTATAGCTCTCTCAGGGTTATTATATGCAGCACGTAGAGCACGGACAACTGTATCACGTTCCCATGTACCACCACCCATGTCAAGAATTTGTTGGATAGTCTGTTCTAGATTGTTGCCAGATACAAGGTTTGAAGCTGCCTGACTGTACACATCAGCATCACCACTGTAGAACAGCCACATGAAAGAGCAGGATTAATGTACTAAACTAGGATAGAACAGCAAGAAATAAAGAAAAAAAATTAATGTAGGCTTGCAAGGACCGATAAGCATGAGCCATCCTATGTGATGTCTATAATATAATGTATATAAATAAGCAGAAATAACCTTAGATATATTACATATAAGGGCATGTTTGGCACAGCTCACAACAGCTTCATGAGCTGTTGTGAGCTTCTTCTTTTTTTGCCAAACACTCATTTCCAAAACAGCTTCATGGGTGAAGCTGTTTTTCTCCTCTCACAAAGACATGAGTTGGGATGAAGCTGAAAATAGTAGCTTATCCCAGCTCTCTCCCTCATTTCTCTCTCATCCATGCATGAAGCAGTTGGTGAAGCTGTTTTGCCAAACAGTTTTTCCAAAACAGCTCAGCTTCACCTAGAAAGTTGCTCATGAAGCTGTTTTCCAAAAAAAACAGCTTTACTAGTGAAGCTGAGCTGTGCCAAACGGGGCCTAAATAAGGGATCAGATTGTCAAAAATAATTTTTAGGTGGTCTCAAAAATCATATCCCATTTGCGGGATACAAGAACCAACTGTTCGATAAATATGAACAGGGAAAATAACACAGTGTAGTTTATTATGCCTCTAAGCCCTGAATTTATTATATTTGTATCTCTCAAATGGTGGTGTGATGTCTGGACTTGAAATTTTGTGTGGCATCATATAATAATAACTTTATCTATACATGGTGAAGTCTTCCAAGATTTAAAAAAAAATTGATGGGAGTTTTTTAAGTTTTCACCAGATATGCTCTCTATATATAAATACGTGTCACCGCAAGGTCATAATGTTCTATTTTAAATTATACCATCCACGTGTACACAACTTAAAAATAAATGTCCAAGGTGCACGGGCTTATAGAATGGCAGTCTATTAGTTCCCAGTTTATATATAAAAGATATAAGTCTAATAAATGAAGCTTATGATATAAGTCTAATAAATGAAGCTTATGATATAAGTCCCCGATCAGTCTTGCACAAACATAAGAAAAGAACACAGAAGTGGAATGAAAGCTTGTTCTTTATTTCTAAAACCAAAAGATAGTAATGGATATATTTCAAAGCAGTGATTATAAAGGTTCTGGAGCTTACGATGCAGCAACCGTAGTAGCAGGTGCAGCCTGAGGCTGCGCACTTGGAGGTGCCCTGTGGAAGACAGTAACAATGACATAAGAGAAGCCATAGGGTCACCCCAAAAGATGAAGGGGAAAAGATGGCTCACGTTTCAGCTGTGGCAACAGGAGCTTGTGTAGGTGTTCTTGCAACTGATGTAGCAGGGGCCAAAGGGGCTACAGGTGCAGCAGGTTGGACCTATTGCAAAGTTAATAAGAGACCAAAATATAAGAAAACAGTTGGTAACAATAATGCCAAAACAAAATACAAGGTATTATATCATCATACGTGTTATACAACACATACTTGTTAGTTTGTATGTAAAAACAACTTAAATTGATTATGTACATATAAGGTGCTCAGGCACAAGCACCAAAAAGGGATTAAATTTGATCATTGCTCCCACTTTTTTTTTTTGCCGTTAGGTACATTTGGTGACTGGAATCATAGACAAAACTAAATCTGCTAATTCATATCCCGAAGTATACCAGGATACGAGTCATATGACACATGAGAACACTAATGATATGCCGATTCATATCCCACACAAGACAGACCAGATTTGGAGTGCAATTCAGTTTTACAGCTCACCATTGCAACCCTGAAGAAGAACACTACCGAAATACAAAAATAACTACATCATATATGCCAAAACTAACCGGAGTTGCAGGAGCTTTTGCAGCAGTAGCGATAGAAGCTCCACTCGACGATGCCTTAGCCTAGAAAAAATCATGTTATGCATGTCAGATTAATTAACCAAATAAATCAGTGTCAATTATAACTTAAGTTTTGAAATGAAAATATATAACAATGGGTCATGGAAGCTGTTAAAAGTCATCTTCACACAAAATCCACAACACTATGACGTATTTTTGTTGCTGTGAAGTAATTAAATTCAGGCTAGGCCCAAAGCGGGGAAAAAAAACACACAAAACTTGATATGAAACACTCGATATCTTTTGTTGTCTTTATCACCTTGAAAGCAATCAATTTTTCACCCAGTCAAGTATAGGTTGAGTTTTATTTGAAATGCAGTCAACAGTTGACAATGCAGCCATCGGATTTCATAAAACAGCAGTCAAATTTGGAGAGTAAACAAGAAGAAACTGGAAAAGGGAAGAGGTGAAAGAATCCAAATCCAAATCTGCATATGTTGAATCTGAGACTTCCATTCTGGAAGACAAATCAATTGGGTATACAGAATTGAGGCGATCAAATAACATTTTGCGAGACATTCAAAGAAGACATAATTTACAATTTACATGGAAATCATCAAAGAAACAAGTCACAATGCCAATTCTCAGGCAAATGACTACACCATCTAGAGCACTAGCAGAAGTAAACATGACAACGAGCTACCATAGATAACTTATGAGTGATGGATAAGTTTCTGTGGCTGGTGGTTGTAGGGCTGCTGCACACTGCAGCACATGATCTTTGTGTCCAGCATCTTTTGACTGCTTTTAGGACAGCAGTTAGCATCTAGGACAGCATCTGCTTTTAGGACAGCAGTTAGCATCTAGGACATCATCTGCTTTTAAGACAGCAGTTGGCATCTAGGACAGCATCTTAGACTAGCATCTTAGACTAGCATCTTGGCATATGCTTGGCTGGCTAGCAGCCTATAAATATGTATCCCCAACCCCTCAGGTTGGCATGGCATTGTTTGAGTTTGTGTGAGAAATAAACCAGAAAATTGCCCCAACTCCTAGTGTCATCCTCTCTCGATGAGAGTAAGGATTTAGCTACTACCAAGAGTGCGAATCCAACGACTAACAAGTGGTATCAGAGCCGTACTATCCTGTAGCCTGAGCATCTCCTGCTCTTCTCCTTCCCCGGCCTCGCAGCAGCCCCAACCGCAGCCGGTAGCAGCAGCAGCTCCGGCTGCCCCTGCTCTCCACACAGCAGCCCCCTCGATAGCGCGCCATGTCCGCAGGCCAGTCTCAGGGCTCGGTCGCCTCGAGCGCGCGGCGTCGGCAGGAGGCCGACCTCGCCGCGGCAGAGAAGCGCGAGCGAGCGGCAGCAGACGCCGCTGCAGCAGCGGCAAGGGCATCGAGGCTGGCAGCAGCGGAGCTAGCAGCAGCTAGAGCGGAGGTGGAAGCAGCGGCGGCGGCGGATGCAGCGCGTGCAGCAGCAGCGGAGGTCGAGGTTCTACGCGGCAGCAACAGCAGCTCCATCGCTGCTGATGATAGCGCCGACGCGGACCTCGAGCTGCTGGAGAGGGAGGCATCGTGAGGGCGAGCGGCGCAGTGGGCAGCCGTGCACGCCCACGAGCGCGGCGGCAGCCCAGACAGGCGCAGACACGCCAGCGGCGCTCCTGAAGGAGGCGCGCACGGCGGTGGCGCTCTTGGAGGAGGCGCGCATGGCGGCGGCGGACGGGTCGACGGAGAGCGCGGCCTTCACAGGCAGCGCGGCTCTCTCTCCCCGGTTCGGTACCGTGGTCACCACGAGTACCAGGCTGTCGTCAGGGACGTCGGCCCCGGCGGCGGGTGGCCTACCCTCACCAAGACCAACTATGTTGAGTGGGCTGCGGTGATGAGGGTGAAGCTCCAGGTGCGGCATATGTGGGATGCAGTCCGGTACGGCGACGTCGACTACGACCAAGATCGACGGGCGCTGGATGCTCTCATTGCTGCAGTCCCGCCCGAGATGCAGTTTTCGCTTACCAGCAAGCGGACTGCCAAGGAGGCTTGGGACGCCATCGCTGCAGCACGCATCGGCAGCGACCGCGCCCGCAAGTCCACACTGCAGGCACTTCGCAAGGAGTGGGAGAACCTGGCCTTCAAGCCAGGTGAGGACGTTGATGACTTTGCTCTCCGTCTCAACACTCTGTTGCAGAAGTTGGTGCAGTTCGGCGACGACACCTACGGCGAGGAGAGAGCTGTTGAGAAGCTCTTCCGCTGCGTCCCCGAGAAGTACAAGCAGATGGCTCGCTCAATCGAGTCTCTGCTGGACCTCTCCACGATGACGATCGAGGAGGCGTTGGGCCGCCTCAAGGTCGTTGACAGCGATGAGCCACAGCGCCTCTCGGGACCCGTCACCATTGGCGGGAAGCTCCTCCTCACTCGGGAGCAGTGGGCTGCCGGCCAAGGTGACAGGAAGAAGGGGGAGCCTTCTTCCACGACAGGCAGCCGCAAGCGTGGCAAGCGTGGCAAGCCGCGCAAAGACGCCCAGGCAGGGGCGCGAGGACGTGCCGAGGGTGATGATCGTGGAGGCGCCCAGGGCGGCGCCGCTGGCAAGCAAAAGCCAGCACGAGGCGACCCTTGCTACAACTGCGGCAAGCTTGGTCATTGGGCCAAGGATTGTCGACAGCCACGACGCGGCCAGGCCCACGTCGCGCAGGCGGAGGAGGAGCAGCCGGCTCTGTTCATTGCTCATGCGAGCATCGAACTACCTCCAGCGGCACCGGCCGCAACGGCTCTCCTCCACCTTGACGAGCCAAAAGCACACGCCCTCCTCGACGACAGCTCCGGCAACGACAAGGCCGACGGGTGGTGCCTTGACACCGGCGCCACCCACCACATGACCGGGCGGCGGGAGTTCTTCACCGAGCTCGACCCAAGCGTTCGAGGCACCGTCAAGTTCGGCGACGCCTCCGCTGTGGAGATCAAGGGCGTCGGCTCTGTCGTCTTCGTCGCCAAGACTGGCGAGCACAGGCTGCTCACCGGTGTCTACTACATCCCCGCGTTGAGGAACTCCATCATCAGCTTGGGACAGCTGGATGAGAGCGGATCGCGCGTGGAGATCGAGCACGGGGTGCTGCGCATCTGGGATCATCGACACCGGCTCCTGGTCAAGGTCAACAGGAGCAACCGCCTCTACGTCCTTCACGCACAGGTGGCGCAACCTCTTTGTCTTGCAGCCCGCCGCGACGACGACGCTTGGAGGTGGCACGAGCGCTTTGGGCACCTCAACTTTGAGGCCCTAAGGCAGCTCGGCAGCAAGGACATGGTGCGGGGCATGCCGCACGTCGACCACGTGGAGCAGTTCTGCGACACCTGCGTCCTCACCAAGCTGCGGCGGCTCCCTTTCCCTCGCCAGGCAAGCTTCCGCGCCAAGGAGAAGCTGGAGCTCGTACACGGTGACCTCTGTGGCCCCGTGACACCGGCTACACCTGGAGGCCGGCGCTACTTCCTCCTCCTCGTCGACGACATGTCCCGCTACATGTGGGCTGTCCTGCTCGACGCCAAGGCAGCCGCGGCGGACGCCATCAAGCGACTTCAAGCTGAAGCGGAGGCGGAGTGCGGCCGCAAGCTTCGGGTCCTACGCACGGACAACGGCGGCGAGTTCACGGCGGCCGAGTTCGCGGCGTACTGCGCCGATGAGGGGATCCACCGCCACTTCTCCGCGCCGTACACTCCGCAGCAGAACGGCGTCGTCGAGCGCCGCAACCAGACGGTGGTGGCCACCGCCCGTGCCCTCCTCAAGCAGAGAGGGATGCCGGCGATCTACTGGGGTGAGGCGGTGATGACTGCCGTTCACTTGCTCAACCGCTCCCCCACCAAGGCCCTCGACGACAAGACGCCATACGAGGCCTGGCACGGGCGCAAGCCCGCGGTGAGCCACCTTCGCGTCTTCGGCTGCCTGGCCTTCGTCAAGGAGCTCAACCACGTCGGCAAGCTCGACGACCGGAGCACGCCAGGGGTCTTCATCGGCTACGCGGAGGGCTCCAAGGCCTACCGCGTCCTCGACCCTGCGACACAACGCGTGCGCATCACGCGTGACGTCGTGTTCGACGAGGGGCGAAGCTGGACGTGGGGCAAGATGGTGGATGATGGCTCGACTCCGACGACCAGCGATTTCGTCGTCGACTACGTCCACTTCAAGGAGGCGGGGGGAGCTAGCAGCTCGTCCTCACCGAGCTCGCCTACCCCACCACCTCGTTCGCCACCACCTCCGGCGAGTCCTTCACCACCGCCACCACCAGCTCCGGCAAGTCCACAGGCTCCGGCGAGTCCACCACCAGCACCGCCGGCCACGCCTCGTTCTCCTACACTAGACCCTACCTCCTCAGGCTCGGCACCGGCAGCTTCGGCCCACGACGAGCAGCGCACAGTGGAGTTCGCCACTCCGCTGTCCAACGACGAGGATCGCATCGACGCCTACCACGGCGGCGAGCCTCTGCGCTACCGTACCGTGGACAACCTCCTCGGCGAGCAGCCGGTCCCTGGACTGGCACAACACGACTTTGAGGCGGAGCTGCACCTCGCACAGGACGATGGCAAGCCTCGTTCCTTCGCCGAGGCGGAGAGGGACGCGGCATGGCGTGCCGCGATGCAGATGGAGATGGACGCCGTCGAGCGGAACAAGACGTGGGAGCTGGCCGATCTTCCAGCCGGCCACCACGCCATCTCTCTCAAGTGGGTCTTCAAGCTCAAGAAGGACGAGACCGGAGAGGTGATCAAGCACAAGGCGCGTCTGGTGGCGCGCGGCTTCGTCCAGCAAGAAGGAATCGACTTCGACGACGCCTTCGCGCCCGTTGCACGGATGGAGTCCGTGCGACTCCTCCTTGCGCTAGCTGCCCAGGAGGGCTGGCGTGTCCATCACATGGATGTCAAGTCGGCGTTCCTTAATGGCGACTTGAAGGAGGAGGTCTACGTGCATCAGCCGCCGGGATTTGCGATTCCCGGCAAGGAGGGCAAGGTGCTTCGCCTGCGCAAGGCCCTCTATGGCTTGCGACAGGCACCGAGGGCGTGGAATGCCAAGCTGGATTCCACGCTGAAGGGGATGGGCTCCGAGCAAAGCCCACACGAGGCGGCCATCTACCGGCGGGGCAGCGGAGGAAAGGCCCTGCTGGTAGGCGTCTACGTCGACGACTTGGTGATCACTGGCACCAAGGAGGTGGAGATCGAGGCGTTCAAGGAGAAGATGAGGGCGACTTTCCAAATGAGCGACTTGGGCCCTCTCTCCTTCTACCTGGGGATCGAGGTCCACCAGGACAGCTCCGGCACCTCTCTTCGCCAGACTGCCTACGCCAAGCGCATTGTGGAGCTAGGCGGTCTCACCGACTGCAACCCAGCCCACACTCCTATGGAGGAGAGGCTGAGGCTGAGTCGGGAGAGTACGGAGGAGGAGGTGGACGCGACGCAGTACCGGCGCATTGTGGGCAGCCTTCGCTACCTGGTCCACACGCGACCGGACTTGGCGTTCGCCGTCGGCTACGTCAGCCGGTTCATGCAGCGACCGACAATGGAGCACCAGCAGGCCGTGAAGAGGATCCTCCGCTACGTCGCAGGCACCTCCGACTACGGCTTGCACTACCCGAGGTGCCCCGGTGCGGCGCATTTCATCGGGTACAGCGACAGCGACCACGCCGGCGACATCGACACGAGCAAGAGCACCAGCGGGACGCTGTTCTTCCTCGGCAAGTGTCCGATCAGCTGGCAGTCGGTCAAGCAGCAGGTGGTGGCTCTGTCCAGCTGCGAGGCAGAGTACATCGCAGCCACTACCGCTGCTACTCAGGCCTTGTGGCTGGCTCGGCTGCTTGGCGATCTCCTTGGCAGAGATGCAGAGGCGGTGGAGCTCAGGGTGGACAGCAAGTCCGCCTTGGCCTTGGCAAAGAATCCTGTCTTCCACGAGCGCAGCAAGCACATCCGGGTGAGGTACCACTTCATCAGAAGCTGCCTGGAGGAAGGGAGTGTCCGGGCCAACTACATCAACACCCAAGACCAGCTCGCCGACTTCCTGACCAAGTCTCTCGGGCGGGTCAAGTTTCAGGAACTTCGCGCCAGGATCGGGATGGCCCAGATACCTCACAAGGAGCCACACAAGACTTAGGGGGAGAGTGATGGATAAGTTTCTGTGGCTGGTGGTTGTAGGGATGCTGCACACTGCAGCACATGATCTTTGTGTCCAGCATCTTTTGACTGCTTTTAGGACAGCAGTTAGCATCTAGGACAGCATCTGCTTTTAGGACAGCAGTTAGCATCTAGGACATCATCTGCTTTTAGGACAGCAGTTGGCATCTAGGACAGCATCTTAGACTAGCATCTTAGACTAGCATCTTGGCATATGCTTGGCTGGCTAGCAGCCTATAAATATGTATCCCCAACCCCTCAGGTTGGCATGGCATTGTTTGAGTTTGTGTGAGAAATAAACCAGAAAATTGCCCCAACTCCTAGTGTCATCCTCTCTCGATGAGAGTAAGGATTCAGCTACTACCAAGAGTGCGAATCCAACGACTAACAATGAGCACCATAAGGCAGTGGATAAAACATAACTATTTGTTTTACTAGCAATCCATCCATGTAACAATAGGCAGAAGTAAGATATGAAACTGAAATTAACGCAACCAACCTAAAACACTCAAATATGGCATGATTTACAAGCAAACCAATCACACTTTCCAGTTAAGAACAGGATTATTGAATAAATCGCTGATGGGATAAGCCAGAGAGCACCAAATACCTTGGACAACATTATAACAAGGAAGCTGTTCTCAGCAACTCCGTTGCCTTCCAAAGTGGTCTCGTCCTTGAGAATTTTCCCTTGGTATATGAGCATTTGCTGGTCTGCCGGGTAGGTACTCTGACCCTGAGTGGTCTCGATGATCCTCTTCACCTCAGCAACCTGAAAATACAAGCAGTGAGTAGGCTGCAGGACTAGAGACGTTGCCGGGCAACATAAATCTAACACCACGACATGCTGAATCATCCGTCTGTACAGCAACCGCGCCACATTACTGTGATGATTCGAACGAACACACCCCCAACCCCAAACTCCAACCAACGACAAACCCTAGACGATGTCCCGTGTGAGAAACTGAAGCTCTAAATTCAGAGAACCAGAAGGCAGCGGGCCCCATCACCCGCCGGGCTGGACGCCCCAAGAACAAAAACCCTAGATTCAGATCAAAGCCCCTGAACTACCACCGGCCGGCCGCGCAATCGCTGCACCAGACCACCGCGAAATCGCACCGAGCCGCACCCGAATCGAGCGAAACCGCAGAGAATTGCACGGAATCGCTCGGATTGGAGTGAGAAGGACGGGGAAGGGGGCCGTACCGACGCATCGGGGCTCGCCTCGATCTCGAAGTTGGTGCCCTTGAGGGTCTTGACGTTAAGCTTCATCTCGCCCGACGCCGCCTCAGTCCGCACGCTCTCCCCCTCCTCGCGCTGGCTCACTCCGCTCCGAGGTGGGGAGGGTTTCGTCACACCTCGCCTTGGGGTTGGGGGTTCGACCTCGCGAAGACGACGAGAGCGCACGGGTAAGCGAAATTATAGGCGAAAAAATATCCGGAGGCCGCACCAGGCTATAAGAGAGAAATCAGCGCGTGGGCGCTCGGGACTGACCAAGATACTCTCGCTGTCCGGTGGGGCCGTGACAGATGGACCCACAGCGTCAGTGAAATGGGCGGGTGGTTGGATAGGGAGGCAGGCGCTGTGGTGGAGAGGCGGTGGGCGGATCTAGCTGCACCGTCGCGATGTGTGGGCCAACCGCGATAGGGGCACGTGGCGGGCATCGAGTGGAGAGAACGCCGGTCCGTGGGTGTTTTTTTTTTTGAGGCGGTTGCGTTGTGTGTGGGATCTGGGATGTGCATCGGCGGCGGAGTAGATCAACGGAGCACAGAGTGGGCGCGCGTACGGGATCCGTGGAGTACTTCGCAGCGGGGGAACGGATGTGTGCGCGTGTGGGAAAAGGTTGCTGGCCTGCTTGGCTTTTGGTTTGGTTTGGAGCACAAGAATGAAGGGAAGGAAAGGCAATCGATCGATCTACCGATCCCTTTGTAGGGCCGTGTTTAGTTGGCCTCATTTGGGATGGCCTAAATCTGTATAGTATCAGATTCTGTAATGTAGCATTTCGTTTGTATTTGTGAATTTTTGTCCAAACATTGACTAATTAGGCTTAAAAGATTCGTTTCACAAAGTACAACTAAACTGTGCAATTAGTTTTTGATTTCATCTACATTTAGTACTACATGCATATGCCGACATTTTGATATGACGGGGAATCTTCTTTTTGCATAGTGAATTTGGGAGGAAATTTGGGATACAAGGCCTAGAAAGCGCGAGGAGATAAATTCCGGGCCGCACGCTGCACTCTGACTGACCAGTGACTTGTACTGCATCCACGACGCCACGAGGTGGCGTAAGGCTGCGTGTATTCGTGAAAAGAAAATGACTGAGTGTTAAATATATCGGAATGATATTAGGAGGGATTTTCGGATGCTAATAAAAGAATAAATTATAGAACCCGTTAGGAAACTACGAGACGAATATAATGATACTAATTAATCCATCATTAACACATGTTGGTTACTGTAGCATTTAAGGCTTTTTTTGTGACAACCGTACTTGTATTCTTAAACAAGGTACACGAAGTACAAATACAAGTACAGATCAGAAGGATACGGAAGGAACGTCTGTTCCAGAACCACACCATATCCGACCAGTAACCCTAGAACCGAGAAACACCATCGCAGTCCAGCTGCTTTGTGAGCCGAAAATGCAGGCTGCCAAAGACAGACCTTGTTCTTCGTAGACGACAAAGCGACCGGGACCCTTCTCTACGGTACAAAGACCGGAGAACCTTCCCATGCATCTCGGTCCACGAATCCGCCATCGTCACCTAGAAACTAGAGAAGCCATGCGGATCCGACCACCACTTGCCGCAAACCCTGTTCCAGACATAGGGGCCCTTCGTACTCCCCCCTGGCATCTTCACTGCCCGAACCAGAGGTCGAGACCACGAACAACACCGAACTCCTATACAAGCCCCTAGCAGGAAACAGCTAGGGACAAGCTCCACAGATTCCCCAACGTCGAAGGAGCGACGGACGCCAAGGCAGACAGAAATCCGAGAGAGATTTATTCCAAGAAGCCGCCACGGAGCTGCATGCTCCCCATGACAGCCAGGACACACATACCTTGCTCCTCCGAAAACACAGATATCCACCACGCCGAGGCCAAGGAGAGGAAGGTGTAACAGAACCGCCCAATTATACGAGATTAAGTAAGAAAATCATCCAACGGATGGACAATTTACCAAACTTAAGCCCGTATAACCCGGTAGTCCGTGAAATCTCGACGGATTTCAAACCATTTCACATCACAGCCAAGATCGTAATAAGTTCAGCGATTACCTTCATAAGTTACACAGTAGTTTGCGGCACGAAATACATCGGAGTTTAAACATAGTTATTACAAACCAGTTTCAAATAAAGTAGCGGAAGCATTAGTTCAAAGCACACACACACACATCTTTTCCAAAATACAGTGCCAGCTCGCGATCATCTCCCACAAAAGCATCAGGCGAGGAGTAGTGAGTGACCATTGCCCATGGTCCTAGGCTTCGCCCATCGCAGGGTAGAGACAGTTGATACAATACCCATAGTACATCTGTCCATCTGCAACAAGTGGGAACAAAGCCCTGAGTACGAGAAGGTACTCAGCTAGACTTACCCGACAGAACCAAAACAAAAGACTCCAAGGATCATGATAGGCTTTTTGGTGGGGTAGCTGACTCATTTGCAAGAAAAGCATTTTTAGCTTACCAAATCATTTACAAAAGCATGTCATCTTTTAATTCTTTATTCCCCTGTCAACTATGTTGGCACTTAAGCTAAAGTAACCATGTAATTAAGCAAGCAAGGATTACCATTGATATTTGACAATAATTACCATGTCATTTTCCACATAACTATCCAAGTGTTGTATCCATATTACTACGATGAAGTAACTCAAGTCAAGTGCTCACTATCCAGTGAACGATGGCGATTCGAATCGATTATTGACCAGCTGGTAATTTATTCCTCACACAAACCTCACTCACCCGCTAAAGTGAGGTATTAGTCACCGAGTCAACCATTCAGGTAAAGTCGCGAGCTTGCCAGGAACCACATGTACCCGGGGGCCGCCCGACTGCTCTTTGGCCTTATCATCGCGCCCCCGTTTCCTGCCACTACTGCTCCGGTACAGTGCGTTGCGGGCAATCTACTCGGCCCGAATAATCTCCCGGCTTCGCGGTCGAAAGGTACTTTATTCGGCCAGCTAAATGTGAGGCATGCGTTCAACATGACCCGAGGCCCGACATCGGACGGTCCTTAATCGACACAGACGGAAGACACTACAGTCCAGAACCCTGCAAGCTTCCGCCCGGTCTCACATTCATTTCCACACTAAGTTATTCTCACATGACATCTCTTTCACAAAACCAGGTAATCCCCTATAGCTCGCGGATGACAGGCAATCACCCGACTTCTACCGGTCTAAGCAAACTAAGCAAGTATTGACCGTGGACACCAGGGTGACAAGGATCGGGTAAAACAAGGTGGACAAGGTATAATGCAGCAACGTTTGCAAACAACTCCTAAACTTAATGCATTAGATTAAGAAAAATTAATAAATAATTATTTGCAAACCGGGGGAGAAATGCTCCGGGGCTTGCCTCGCTCGAAGGTACTGGGACGATGATCGGGGCACTCCGGAAGCTCTTCACCGGACTCCTCTTCTACTTCTGCTGGCTCCGGCTCCTCGGGCTGCTCCTCTGCGTTCTCGGGAACTACTGCCGGAACCACTTCCTGCGATCCTGTATGATGCAGAAGTATGAGTGCAACATGCATCGGTGCATTGCAGAGGTGACATGAGATGATGAAGATGCGGAATGCATACGGTGTAATGAATGTATTATGTCATCGGATTATGTGGAACTTATGACTCTTCTACAAGGTAGTCAACATCATCCAAGAACATGTACTCGGAAACTACCAACACTAGTTCCTACCATGCGAGAGTATTAAACAATTAAGATGCTTCAAAGATACACCAAAGTATATTTTTCTAACTAACTTTGCATTAAGAATAAATAGAAACCCTAATTAGTCCTATAGTTGAACAGCAACACATAGTTTAGTAGCTCAGAAAAATCTCATAAAATTACAGTGGATTACTAATATCAAGAATAGCTTGACATAAAATTTTTACTGCATTTGGATAATTAGAACTTACTATACAAAAATAACAAAATATGGCCTCAAATAGATATTTAAAATACTTTACATTATGAAAAGTATCAAACAACAGATTTAGGAATTTTTCTACTATCTATTACCTAAACAAACACTATAGAAAAATTATCACTTGCATGTTTTATTCAAATTTATTTAAATAACAAAAATAACAATTATTGGTAACAAAAAGCATTTGAACTGCAACTACAAATTTTTATACAGAACACCCAAGATATAAAATTTTCCTAGAAAGTACATGACACAAAAAGATTAATAAATTTGGAATCATATTTTTCTGACTTTTCTAGGATTTATTAAGCAATTAACAAGAAAACAGCCATTTCAATAGTTAATTAAAAACTCTACAGAAAAGTATCTCAAATTTGACATGCAATAATTTTAGATCATAGATCTGGTTCCATTGCATCTAAAGAAATTTATTTCATAATTTTTGGAGCTAAAATGAGCAAGTTACAATTTTTCCAAAGCATTTATACATTTTCTGAAAATCAATTTCAAAAATCCTTTTTAACTCCAGCCGCTGAACTGCTAGGTGTACCCGGCGATCTACACACGCGCGCACAAACAGAGACAGACAGGCGGGCCCGCGGGTCAACCGGGTCCCACGCGTCAGCCGCTCCGAGTCAAGGGAGGGCGCTGACCGCGCGGATCTCGACGACGGCGAGGTCGCCGGCGACGAGATCACCACTGTCGTGATCCCCAAGGCGAGGCGGTCCTGTTGAGACCACTGGCATGACCGGAGGGGCTCGGAATCGAGCTTGCTCCCGGCCATGGCGGCTCGGCGGCGCTGCTCACCGGCGGGAGCACTTCTCCGGCCATGGGGCGGCACGGGAGACGGTGTCCGAGCACCGGGAGGATGAGGCGAACGAGATGCTTGCGCGAGTGAGGGAAAAGAAGGGGCGGAGGTGGGGTTTCCACGGAGCGGCGAACCACGGTGAGCTCGGCCGGAACTCCGGCGAGCAATTGACGTGGCTGTGGGGCTTACCGCGGGAGATGGAGGTGAGCACGGGTTGCGCCAGAGAGAGAGAGAGCTCGGGGCGAGATGGAGTGGTCTGCGGTGGACGGAGCTCGTCGGAACGCGCACGTCCGGCGAGTGCGTGCAGTGGCGGAGGCGGAACGCGGCAGCTGCGCGCGGTGAATCAAGCGAGGAGGCAGAGCGGAGGGAGGAATGGCGAGGCGCTGCGCGGGGGGGGTTAAGGCGTGGGCGCTCGCGCTGGTGGGGGCGACCGAGCGCCACCCGGCCGCTGTGGCCGGCATGCGGCCGCCACGCGGCGCGCTTGCTCTGCCGGAGCGCCAGCGCGCGCGGGCGCGGGCGGGAAGGAGGAAGGAGAAGGCCGGCTGGGCCTGGGCCGAGGCGGGGCAACGCGGGGCGCGCGCGCGCGGTGAGGCGGGCCGCATCCGGACGTGGGCCGAACAGGAGGCGGCGGCCTGCTAAGGAAAAACCGGATTTTTGATTTTCCAAATTCAAATTTAAATGTATTTCAAACTTCAAACCCAATTTTGAACAAGAAGAAAGCATTTTATGGATTTGGCCCAAAAATAAAAGTTGCTCAAAATTGAATTCTCTACAACTTTGATTAAGGGGCCATCTCAAAATTCTTAATAGATTTTAAATGACAAAATAAAAGCTAAATTAGGGAATAATTTTGAATATTTTTCATAATTATTTTTGAACAAGTTTTTGACAAAATTTGAGCTCCAAAATTTGAACTAAAGTTCCAAGTGATGTAAGAATTATGGTTGCAAGGCTTTTGATATAATGTGATTATCATATTATCATAGTCCATTAAATATAGCATGTTTAAGCTTTTATTTTAATCGAATTATACCATTATCATACATGATTATAATGATATGAATGCTATGCAATATGATTGCCATGCAAAAATGCATTGCTTAACACCGGAGTGTTACAGCCCTCCCCCCTTATAAAAATCTCGTCCCGAGATTTGGGTTACGAACCATTTATTATAAAAATCTTCGTAGGCATTCTTTAAGTATTCACCCGTTTCCCAAGATGCATCCCCTTCGTCGTGATGACTCCATTGTATCTTATATGTTTTCACCACACTGTTTCGAGTAGCCCTTTCCTTGGTATCCAAAACTCGAACTGGTTGCTCACGATACACCAGATCTGACTTCAGTTTTATGCCTCGAGGTTCAATCCTTTCCTCTGGAACGCGCAAACACTTCTTGAGATGTGATACATGAAAAACTGGGAATATAGCACCCATTGACTCTGGTAAATCCAATTTGTAAGCCACAGGACCCTTCCGTTCCAGGATTTTATAAGGTCCCACAAATCTGGCGGCCAGCTTTCTGCGCACACCAAATCTTTTCTTTTTCATTGGCGTAACTTTTAGATAGACATAGCCACCAACTTCGAACACAAGCGGTCTCCTTCTCTTATCTGCATAACTTTTCTGACGTGACTGGGCTGCTCTCATATTCTGTTGGATGATATGAACTTTCCTTTCGGCTTCTTCTACGAAGTCAATACCATAATACCTTCTTTCTCCTAGCTCAATCCAGTTTAAAGGTGTTCTACACTTTCGGCCATACAGAGCCTCAAAAGGTGCCATCTTGATACTCTCTTGATAGCTGTTATTGTACGAGAACTCTGCTAATGGTAACCATGACTCCCATGAACCTCTGGAAGACAACACACAGGCTCTTAACATATCTTCTAGAACAGCATTAACTCTCTCAGTTTGACCATCTGTTTGAGGATGATAGGCAGTGCTACGAATCAGACTAGTCCCCAAACCTTTGTGCAAGTGCTCCCAAAAGTGAGCAGTGAACTGTGACCCTCTGTCAGACACTATAGTCTTGGGTATGCCATGCAACCTCACAATCTCTGCAATATACTTCTCAGCATATTGAGGTGGTCTATATTCCGTTTTGACAGGCAAAAAGTGGGCTGTCTTAGTAAGACGATCCACAATTACCCAAATGGAATCGTGACCTTTTTGAGTAGTGGGTAGACCCGTGATAAAATCCATACTTATGTCATCCCACTTCCAACTCGGTACTGACAAAGGTTGTAGCATTCCGGCAGGCTTCATGTGAATTGCTTTTACTCTACAACATGTGTCACATCTGGCTACATACGCTGCAATTTCCTTCTTCATTTTGGTCCACCAATAACGAGGTCTTAGTTCTTGATACATCTTACTGCTGCCAGGATGAATAGACAACTTAGAGAGATGAGCTTCATCCAAAATTTTATTCTTAAGCTCTCTATCCTTTGGAACAACAAGACGGTTGTCGAACCACAACACATCCTGCTCATCCACCCTGAAGTGTTTCGAGGGTTCTTCTTGAATCTTCTTTTTGATGTGGAATATCCCCTTGTCTGTTTTCTGACCTTCTATAATCTTACTCTCCAAGGAACAACTGACCTGAATACTTTGTAGCACGGCAGGGTGCATTAGATCGAAACCATCTTCAAGCAAGGGTTGCACATTCATACAATGTGACTTTCTGCTTAAAGCATCAGCTACCACATTGGCTTTCCCAGGGTGATACTGTACATTCAAGTTGTAGTCTTTGATCAGTTCTAACCATCTTCGCTGTCTCATGTTCAATTCTGGTTGGGTGAAAATGTACTTGAGACTCTTATGATCGGTGAAAATATTGCACACATTACCCAGCAGATAGTGTCTCCAAATCTTTAAGGCATGCACAACAGCGGCAAGCTCAAGATCATGTGTCGGGTAATTGATTTCATGTTTTCTCAACTGTCGGGAGGCATAAGCAATTACTCTTCCTTCTTGCATTAGCACACACCCTAATCCCGTTTTTGATGCGTCGCAGAACACATCAAAAGGTTTCTCGATGTCGGGTTGTGCAAGAACTGGAGCAGTGGTCAACAGTTTCCGCAAGGTATGGAAAGCTGTCTCACACTCCTCTGTCCACACAAACTTGTGATCTTTCTGTAACAAACTTGTCATAGGCTTGGCAATCTTCGAGAAGTCTGGGATAAAACGGCGATAGTAACCAGCTAACCCTAGGAAACTCCTGACTTCTGACACTGTGGTTGGAGTCTTCCAATCCATAACCTCTTGCACTTTACTCGGATCTACAGAAACTCCATTCTCAGATAGGATATGACCGAGGAAAGGAACTTTCTTTAACCAAAATTCACATTTGCTGAACTTAGCATATAACTTATGATCTCTCAGCCTGGTCAGGACAATTCTCAGATGCTCTTCATGATCTTTCTCGTTTTCGGAGTACACTAGAATGTCATCAATGAAGACAACTACAAACTTGTCCAACTCTGGCATGAAAACCGTATTCATTAGATACATAAAATATGCAGGAGCATTTGTTAGTCCAAATGACATAACAAGATACTCGTACAACCCGTATCTGGTAGAAAAGGCGGTTTTCGGAACATCTTGAGGTCTAATCTTTATCTGATGATACCCAGACCTTAAGTCTATCTTGGAGAACACTCTGGCTTTAGCTAACTGATCAAACAGAACATCAATATGAGGCAAGGGATATTTATTCTTGATGGTTACAGCATTAAGAGGTCGGTAATCCACACACATCCTGAGAGTACCCTCTTTCTTTTTCTTTACAAACAAGGCAGGACATCCCCATTCAGACTTACTTGGGCGAATAAACCCCTTTTTTAACAACTCTTCCAACTGTTTCTTCAACTCAGCTAACTCATCCAGAGGCATCCGATAAGGTCTCCTCGAAATTGGAGCTGTCCCGGGGATCAACTCGATTCCAAACTCAACATCTCTGTCTGGAGGAAGGCCAGGCAACTCGTCTGGAAACACATCCGGGAACTCACATACTACTGGGATCTGATGGATAGGAGCAACTTCTATGGCACAGGTCACACTCACAAGATCTGTTCTTTTAGGCAATGGTACCTGGAAAGTACCCTCTGCCTGGGGATCTTTAAGGGTAAGCATCCTACTGCTTGTATCTATGACTGCTTCCCAGTCTTTCATCCAGTTCATTCCTATTATTACATCCAAAACTAGTCCAGGCATAACTACCAGGTTCACTCGGAACTTCCGACTACCTAACTCAAGGGTTGCCCCTCTAACCATCTTATTGGTTAACACATCAGCTCCTGCTGAACTTATGCGATAACCATAACTCAATTCTGTGCATAGCTGTTCATGCTTCCGTGCAAATGCTTGACTCATAAAAGAATGCGAAGATCCAGAATCAAAAAGAACAACTGCAGGGTGATGGTTCACAAGAAACTTACCAGCAGTTACGGGCTCTCCCTCAGGAACTTCATCAATGGCGGTGTGGTGCACACGAGCATTGTAAGTCTGTTGCTTCTTTTTAGGCGGATAAGGGCAGAACTTTGAAAAGTGGCCTGGCTGACCACAGTTGTAGCAGGGCCCTTTCACTGTACCAGCAGACCCTATAGCTCCCTTGGAGTTGCTCTGTTCTGTAGCTGCATTGGTCTTTGTTGGCGGCACTGCGATCTTGTACGATTTCTGTGGCCCCTTGTAATTCTGGGTTTTATGCTGCGGCGGCCTGAACCTCGCACCAGGTGCGGACGGACGATAAGATGAACGGTTGGCAGGGACAACTCTGGACTGGGATGATCCTGACTCGAATACTCTCTTGCGGTTCTTGGACGCGGTGTAAGCATTATTGTTCTTCTCTTGCTTCAAACAGTCACTGATAAAGTCATTGAATCTGTTGCGGGTATTGGTACCCACATGCTTCATCATCTTCGGACTCAACCCTCTCTTGAAACTAGCAATCTTCTTTGCATCTGTGTCAACCATGTCTGGGGCATAGCGGCACAAGTTATTAAAGGCATGCAGATACTGTGTCACCGTCTTGGTACCCTGATTCAAGGCTAAAAACTCTCCAAGCTTCATCTCAACCAACCCTGGGGGAATATAAACTCCCTTAAAAGCTTCAGTGAAATCCCTCCACGAGATCTGGGTATTAGGAGGAAAAGTACTGCGGTGATGCTTCCACCACATTCCTGCTGGTCCTTGTAACTGATGTGCAGCATACTCTACTTTCAGAACTTCTGTCATCCTTAACACGCGGAACTTATCTTCCATAGTGTTAATCCATTCTTCGGCATCAAGTGGCTCTGCTGCTTCTTTGAAAATAGGTGGCCTCGTATCCATGAAATCCTTGAAACTGCTGTACTGGTTCACTCCATGGCCACCACCTTGGTTATTTCCTCTTTGAACATTTTCCGCGATGGTACGCAGAAAGTCTTCCATATTCCTCTGTGATTGTTCAGTACTGCGTTGACTTCCAAGAAACTGTGTGAAGAACATTTCTGCGGTAAGCGGCGGAGGAGGGGGCAAATGTGGTTCTGGACGTGGTTCCTGGTGGTTGACATTGTTGGCACCACTTCCACCAGCTCCTGCACCGTTGCCACCAGTCTCAGCGGCTTCGTACGTAGCACGACGAGTGTTGGCCATCTGCATATTTCAGCAACAAGCACCATTGAGTGAAGTTGTAAAATTGTGTCCGAAGGAACAATCATGCCATACTGAATTCATTGGAGAGAACAAGTCATACAAGAAAACAGAGGCGCAATAATTTCATTCCAATTAAACAACAGCATCGATTAAGTTACTTTAAAAGCAACATCGCGTTCCATACAACCACGTTGCCAGCATACATACACTGGACTTTTATGCGTTCGGGTATCGCATACACAACCAAACTCCAAAGATCATCAGTCTCAAGGTCGAACAGGATACATCATGATACATGAAAACCAAAAGAAGGCCATCGCGTCACGCCTAGCTACTAACGCAGGACACTATCCTACTCCTCGGGGCCATCGTCGATGTCGGAGGCGTCGCCATCGCTACCCTCAGCTGCAGCGTCGTCGTCGATGTCCATCTGAGCGGCGTTCGGAGGAGCATACGGGCCTATCCCGTTGTAGAGGGCATGGAACTCTTCATGCAAGTTGGCATTGTACCCTTCTAGCTCCTCGACCCTCTGCCTCAGAAGGTCTCTCTCGTTCCAGGCTTCATTCCTTTCTTGTACTAGCTGCTCCAACAAGCGATCTGCATTCCTGTTGGCCTGAGTCAGCCTCTGTACTTGCTGCATGGAACTCTCGCCTCTCTCGAGAGCTCGGTCCCGCTGCAAGCTCATATCAGCCAACTGCTCTTGCAAGCTAGCTATAGCACGCGCTTGCTTTTTCTTCTGCTTCCTTGCTTCAAGCCGATCATCACCACGCAGGCCAGTCAAGGTCCAATAGGTATTCTCCAGACCTTGGTATGCTCTGATGGCTGCATACATGGCACTCATGGTGTGATTGTCGCTAGCCAGTCCTTCACTGGGGCCTCTAACCAGGGCACTTCCTTGCGGCTGTACCCAAATGGCGTCGCGAGGATCATCTCTCGGGAAGGTACCGGCCAAAGCTGCTGCTAACTCATTGGGGAATCTGCTCATGATGTCTCGGATGACGCGAAAAGCTGCGCCCTCTGCACCCTCGACTGGAGTGCGTCCTTCGAACTCCAAATGCCAACCATCCCATTCTGGCGCATCACCAAGAGCAGGGACGGTGATCTCTACCACAGCAAGTCCATCTTCAGCTAGCTGGCTCTCGCTCCAAGAGTAAACTGGCTCTTGTCCCTCCGGGTACCCCACATCATGGAGCACTCTCCAAAGCAAGGTGGGCATGCCAAACTCGCTTAGAAAAGTGTCCGTGTTGCGGTGCTCCCGCGGGGCTAGCTGACGACGGGGTGCTCTTCCTCCAGTGGACTTGCGGGCAGTCTGCTTCGTGCGGGCCATCTGTAGCACAAGTTTTAAATTACCCGGTGAGAACATATTTTAGTTGAGGTCACTTTTATCGAAATGGGATAATCCTTTTATAAGGGGAGGAATGCATGCCATGAATGGAATGCACAACCAATATGATGCATGCACGAGTCTTACGTTCTCACAAACTTAAAAAAAACATCTAACGGTGAATTCGGTGGCATACAACGATCTCTCATATACGTAACTAATTCGGTCTACACGATACGCTGTTATGTACCTGCAGAAAGCTCATTTCAGCCCATTCCCCATGAATGCATGAAAGCAGTAAATCTACCTACACGCTTTACACGAATCCCCAGATGCGTGTACAACGGTAGTGACTACCCAAACACATCGTCCTATTGACGGCATCGCCTCAACGGACGGAACACCCACACATGCGACACTTTTATAAAAACATGTGTAAAACATGTAATTATCCAAGTATCATATAAGCACTTTCCCTAGATCGGCGGTGTATCCGATCATGCTCTCACAGCTCACACTTACCGAAGCGTAGAGGTAACTGATCCATACATTACCACTCAATTAAGTGGCACTCATACAATAGCACGCCGTATGAGCAACGAAAAAGAAATATGGTGCAGAACCCCAAGTTAGTACTTAAATAGCCACCTAGAGTCCTTAACTGGGCATACAGGATATGACCACTGGCACACTTTTTAGTTTTAAAATCACACTTTTTAAACAGGGTTTTGGTTTAAATACACTTATGAACAGTAATTACGCTAAACCATGCTCCGATGCCAGCTGTAACAGAACCGCCCAATTATACGAGATTAAGTAAGAAAATCATCCAACGGATGGACAATTTACCAAACTTAAGCCCGTATAACCCGGTAGTCCGTGAAATCTCGACGGATTTCAAACCATTTCACATCACAGCCAAGATCGTAATAAGTTCAGCGATTACCTTCATAAGTTACACAGTAGTTTGCGGCACGAAATACATCGGAGTTTAAACATAGTTATTACAAACCAGTTTCAAATAAAGTAGCGGAAGCATTAGTTCAAAGCACACACACACACACACATCTTTTCCAAAATACAGTGCCAGCTCGCGATCATCTCCCACAAAAGCATCAGGCGAGGAGTAGTGAGTGACCATTGCCCATGGTCCTAGGCTTCGCCCATCGCAGGGTAGAGACAGTTGATACAATACCCATAGTACATCTGTCCATCTGCAACAAGTGGGAACAAAGCCCTGAGTACGAGAAGGTACTCAGCTAGACTTACCCGACAGAACCAAAACAAAAGACTCCAAGGATCATGATAGGCTTTTTGGTGGGGTAGCTGACTCATTTGCAAGAAAAGCATTTTTAGCTTACCAAATCATTTACAAAAGCATGTCATCTTTTAATTCTTTATTCCCCTGTCAACTATGTTGGCACTTAAGCTAAAGTAACCATGTAATTAAGCAAGCAAGGATTACCATTGATATTTGACAATAATTACCATGTCATTTTCCACATAACTATCCAAGTGTTGTATCCATATTACTACGATGAAGTAACTCAAGTCAAGTGCTCACTATCCAGTGAACGATGGCGATTCGAATCGATTATTGACCAGCTGGTAATTTATTCCTCACACAAACCTCACTCACCCGCTAAAGTGAGGTATTAGTCACCGAGTCAACCATTCAGGTAAAGTCGCGAGCTTGCCAGGAACCACATGTACCCGGGGGCCGCCCGACTGCTCTTTGGCCTTATCATCGCGCCCCCGTTTCCTGCCACTACTGCTCCGGTACAGTGCGTTGCGGGCAATCTACTCGGCCCGAATAATCTCCCGGCTTCGCGGTCGAAAGGTACTTTATTCGGCCAGCTAAATGTGAGGCATGCGTTCAACATGACCCGAGGCCCGACATCGGACGGTCCTTAATCGACACAGACGGAAGACACTACAGTCCAGAACCCTGCAAGCTTCCGCCCGGTCTCACATTCATTTCCACACTGAGTTATTCTCACATGACATCTCTTTCACAAAACCAGGTAATCCCCTATAGCTCGCGGATGACAGGCAATCACCCGACTTCTACCGGTCTAAGCAAACTAAGCAAGTATTGACCGTGGACACCAGGGTGACAAGGATCGGGTAAAACAAGGTGGACAAGGTATAATGCAGCAACGTTTGCAAACAACTCCTAAACTTAATGCATTAGATTAAGAAAAATTAATAAATAATTATTTGCAAACCGGGGGAGAAATGCTCCGGGGCTTGCCTCGCTCGAAGGTACTGGGACGATGATCGGGGCACTCCGGAAGCTCTTCACCGGATTCCTCTTCTACTTCTGCTGGCTCCGGCTCCTCGGGCTGCTCCTCTGCGTTCTCGGGAACTACTGCCGGAACCACTTCCTGCGATCCTGTATGATGCAGAAGTATGAGTGCAACATGCATCGGTGCATTGCAGAGGTGACATGAGATGATGAAGATGCGGAATGCATACGGTGTAATGAATGTATTATGTCATCGGATTATGTGGAACTTATGACTCTTCTACAAGGTAGTCAACATCATCCAAGAACATGTACTCGGAAACTACCAACACTAGTTCCTACCATGCGAGAGTATTAAACAATTAAGATGCTTCAAAGATACACCAAAGTATATTTTTCTAACTAACTTTGCATTAAGAATAAATAGAAACCCTAATTAGTCCTATAGTTGAACAGCAACACATAGTTTAGTAGCTCAGAAAAATCTCATAAAATTACAGTGGATTACTAATATCAAGAATAGCTTGACATAAAATTTTTACTGCATTTGGATAATTAGAACTTACTATACAAAAATAACAAAATATGGCCTCAAATAGATATTTAAAATACTTTACATTATGAAAAGTATCAAACAACAGATTTAGGAATTTTTCTACTATCTATTACCTAAACAAACACTATAGAAAAATTATCACTTGCATGTTTTATTCAAATTTATTTAAATAACAAAAATAACAATTATTGGTAACAAAAAGCATTTGAACTGCAACTACAAATTTTTATACAGAACACCCAAGATATAAAATTTTCCTAGAAAGTACATGACACAAAAAGATTAATAAATTTGGAATCATATTTTTCTGACTTTTCTAGGATTTATTAAGCAATTAACAAGAAAACAGCCATTTCAATAGTTAATTAAAAACTCTACAGAAAAGTATCTCAAATTTGACATGCAATAATTTTAGATCATAGATCTGGTTCCATTGCATCTAAAGAAATTTATTTCATAATTTTTGGAGCTAAAATGAGCAAGTTACAATTTTTCCAAAGCATTTATACATTTTCTGAAAATCAATTTCAAAAATCCTTTTTAACTCCAGCCGCTGAACTGCTAGGTGTACCCGGCGATCTACACACGCGCGCACAAACAGAGACAGACAGGCGGGCCCGCGGGTCAACCGGGTCCCACGCGTCAGCCGCTCCGAGTCAAGGGAGGGCGCTGACCGCGCGGATCTCGACGACGGCGAGGTCGCCGGCGACGAGATCACCACTGTCGTGATCCCCAAGGCGAGGCGGTCCTGTTGAGACCACTGGCATGACCGGAGGGGCTCGGAATCGAGCTTGCTCCCGGCCATGGCGGCTCGGCGGCGCTGCTCACCGGCGGGAGCACTTCTCCGGCCATGGGGCGGCACGGGAGACGGTGTCCGAGCACCGGGAGGATGAGGCGAACGAGATGCTTGCGCGAGTGAGGGAAAAGAAGGGGCGGAGGTGGGGTTTCCACGGAGCGGCGAACCACGGTGAGCTCGGCCGGAACTCCGGCGAGCAATTGACGTGGCTGTGGGGCTTACCGCGGGAGATGGAGGTGAGCACGGGTTGCGCCAGAGAGAGAGAGAGCTCGGGGCGAGATGGAGTGGTCTGCGGTGGACGGAGCTCGTCGGAACGCGCACGTCCGGCGAGTGCGTGCAGTGGCGGAGGCGGAACGCGGCAGCTGCGCGCGGTGAATCAAGCGAGGAGGCAGAGCGGAGGGAGGAATGGCGAGGCGCTGCGCGGGGGGGGTTAAGGCGTGGGCGCTCGCGCTGGTGGGGGCGACCGAGCGCCACCCGGCCGCTGTGGCCGGCATGCGGCCGCCACGCGGCGCGCTTGCTCTGCCGGAGCGCCAGCGCGCGCGGGCGCGGGCGGGAAGGAGGAAGGAGAAGGCCGGCTGGGCCTGGGCCGAGGCGGGGCAACGCGGGCGCGCGCGCGCGGTGAGGCGGGCCGCATCCGGACGTGGGCCGAACAGGAGGCGGCGGCCTGCTAAGGAAAAACCGGATTTTTGATTTTCCAAATTCAAATTTAAATGTATTTCAAACTTCAAACCCAATTTTGAACAAGAAGAAAGCATTTTATGGATTTGGCCCAAAAATAAAAGTTGCTCAAAATTGAATTCTCTACAACTTTGATTAAGGGGCCATCTCAAAATTCTTAATAGATTTTAAATGACAAAATAAAAGCTAAATTAGGGAATAATTTTGAATATTTTTCATAATTATTTTTGAACAAGTTTTTGACAAAATTTGAGCTCCAAAATTTGAACTAAAGTTCCAAGTGATGTAAGAATTATGGTTGCAAGGCTTTTGATATAATGTGATTATCATATTATCATAGTCCATTAAATATAGCATGTTTAAGCTTTTATTTTAATCGAATTATACCATTATCATACATGATTATAATGATATGAATGCTATGCAATATGATTGCCATGCAAAAATGCATTGCTTAACACCGGAGTGTTACAGAAGGCCCGGAGGCTGCCGAAGCGACACGGCCGGGCCGAAACTAACAACGACGTCCACAGGGACAGGGAACCCGCTGGGGATGATAGAGCAGTCCAAGTCGAACCTCAGCTCAGACAGCACCATCACCTCGCTGTCGTCGCCCACCAGAGACGTTGTCGCCGAAGGAACTCGCCTTCCCCACCGGAAGAAGACGGCCCAAAAAAGGGTCCCCGCCGGCACCAAACGACAGTAAGGTGGACGAAGACCAGAACCAGCCGCCGACGAAGCTTGCTCGTTCGGAACGCCGCGAGCCACGTCGTCGACGGCCAGAGCCGCGCCACCACCGCCAAGCACCGCCGACCTATGCCACGCCGACAGAGGCGAGACCTTGGAGCTTCGCAACGCGACGAGGCTCGCCCCGATCCGCGCCATCCGCTCCGTCGCCGTCACCCGCAGCGCCAGTAGCATGTGCTGAACACACGCTGGCCCGCCGCACCGTAGCAACGCCGGAGGTCGCCATTGACGACCAACTGCCGAAGAGCATGGTGCGGAGACAGAGGATAAACCTAACCCTAACCAAAGAAGATCTATGGTAATAGGTATGAATATATACATCGGCCACCGATCCTGCAGCTCCTCTCCACCTCCAACGCCGAAGAGGCCGCCGGAGGCGAGGAGGAGCCGGCGGAATCGACGCCGAGAAGCGGATCACCTCTGTTTCGCCCTGGTCTACTTTAGCGAGAGGAAGGGGAACGGGCTGGAGACTGGAAGACTCTCTGAAGGGTCGAGATGGCGGACTAGAGGGGGGGTGAATAGTCCTTTCTAAAACTTAAACGTGTAGGCTAACCAAAACAAATGCGGAATTAAACTTATCGGTCTAGCCAAGACTACACCCCTCTATCTAAGTTATCTAGCACCTTGCAAAGATCCTAATTAAGCAACTAAGGTGCTAAGCTTACCAAGAGCTCACCTAATCAATTCTAGAGCAAGGTCACACAAACCTATGCACTAGTACTTTGCCAAGCGAGGGAGCTCCTACACAACTAGTGAAGCAAAAGCATAAAGCCTAAGCTCGCTAGCAAAGCTCAATAACAAGGCAACTAATGCCAAATTAGAGAGCGCAAAACACTTAGCTACACAAACTAACCAATATGACTAACAAGGTTACACAAACCGAATTAGCCACGCAAAGGGGATACTTCTAGCTACACAAGCAAGAAGATAACTAGCAAGCTACCCAAGCAAACTAGTTACGAGAGCAACTACACAAGCACAAGTATATATGAAAGTAAATACAAGCTTGTGTTGCACGAAAGCAAACCACCGAGAAGAGTAGACAATGTTGACACGGTGATTTTCTCCCGAGGTTCACTTGGTTGCCACCAAGCTACGTCCCCGTTGTGTCGACCAACACTTCGTGGTTCGGCGGCTAATCGGTCACACACCGAGCCTCTCAAAAGGCACCGCAAGAACCCACCATAAAGTGTGGTAGCTTAATGACACGCTCAACTAGAGTTGCTCTTCGCGATCCCCGCGGGGTGAGCACAATCCCCCTCACAAAGCTTCTCCGGAGCCTCGCACAATCTTCTTGCGAGCTTCGACGGAGCCACAAGCCACCAAGCCGTCTAGGAGGTGGCAACCTCCAAGAGTAACAAGCACCACTGTAACGTCCCACCTCTCCGAGGACGGGCCCGCTTACATCTGGCTGCTTTTCTAGGACATAGACTGCCCTCACAGACCAACACATGTCTTTTCTGCGCACTTTGTCCTCACTCGTGCGCCCCCCGGGAAGAACTTCCCGGTCGGTCACCCATCGCTCCAAGCCAAGCACGCTTAACCTTAGAGTTATTAAGAGATGGGCTTCCTGAAAAGAAGTTGCAACTTATTGGTATGAGTATCCTATTAATCCTGTTAAGCCCTGGGCCGGGATGTTACATCCTTACCCCCTTAAGAGATCGACGTCCTCGTCGATCAATCCCAAGCCAGGAGCGTCCTCTCTTGGCCACGTCCGTATGTCCAGAGCCAGCGCATGTGCCATGCTGTGTGACCACGACGGACACCAGCCATGCGCACCATGCCTGCGCAACTGCGACACACGCGCCCGTGAAACCGCGAGAGTCGGCTCTGATACCATTCTGTAACGTCCCACCTCTCCGAGGACGGGCCCGCTTACATCTGGCTGCTTTTCTAGGACATAGACTGCCCTCACAGACCAACACATGTCTTTTCTGCGCACTTTGTCCTCACTCGTGCGCCCCCCGGGAAGAACTTCCCGGTCGGTCACCCATCGCTCCAAGCCAAGCACGCTTAACCTTAGAGTTATTAAGAGATGGGCTTCCTGAAAAGAAGTTGCAACTTATTGGTATGAGTATCCTATTAATCCTGTTAAGCCCTGGGCCGGGATGTTACAACCACCAGCTTGCAACACGATCACCTAGTGCCACACGATGCAATCTCTCAAAGCAACGCACTAGAATCGCTCTCTCACTCGATCCGATGAACACTATCAAGCATGAGTGAGTTAGAGGGCTCCCAAGCACTACCACACAAGTCACAAAGACTATAGTGTGCTCAGCTACCGGCCACGGCCGGCCAAAGCATCTATTTATAACCCCACGGTCAAATAGAGCCGTTACCCCTTCACTGGGTCTTTTTCGGGACGACCGGACGCGCCGGTCGTAACTGACCGGACGCGCTCAGCCGCGTCCGATTCTCCAACGGTCACTGACACCCAACGGTCAAACCAGCGACCGGACGCGCCGCTGTCATGACCGGACGCGCCGCTGCCATGACCGGACGCGCCCCTAGCAACGACCGGACGTGCCGATCGCACAGTACCACGCGCAACGATATGACCGGACGCGCTCCTTGCGACGACCGGACGCGACAGTGCCCGCGTCCGGTTTGAGTCCAGTAAGCTCCCTCGATGATCGGACGCGTCCGATCATGTGTGACCGGACGCGCCTCGTGTCCGATCGTACTCAGCTTCCTCTGGACACCTGACCGGACGCGCCGGTCCCGCGAGTGACCGGACGCACCGGTTGCAAACCCTAGCATCCGCGCCTGCGCTGTACTGACCGGACGCGTCCGGTCATACCATGACCGCGTCCGGTGCAGCGTCCGGTCACCTCTGTGACCTCCGTTCGCCTCCGTTTCTTTTCCGACTTCCGGCGTAGTGGAAAATAGGCATTTCAACTTCTCAAAAACGCCTGAATCCCGCGCTCGCAAGCTCGGCGGGAGGGAGAGAGGAACCCAAACCCTCTCTACCGCTCAAACTCCACCGCCTTCGCAAATGTGCCAACACCAACAAGTGATCACCACCTTGTGCACGTGTGTTAGCTTTTTCATAATCATTTTATCGAAGGAGTTAACCACTCAACTTGCCTCGCCACTCGATCCTAACACGTATGCAAAGTTAGATCGCTCAAGTGGCACTAGATGACCGATATGCAAACAAGTTTGCCCCTCTTGATAGTACGGCCATCTATCCTAAATCCGGTCATAAACTTCTCTACACACCTATGACCGGTGAAATGGAAATGCCCTAGGTTATACCTTTGCCTTGCGCATTCCACTCCATCTCCTTCGACGTTGATGCAACACATGCACCAACCATATCACAAATGATATGATCCACTTCATATCATCATGTGACCTTGGTCCATCGATCTTGACCTCACTTGCTCTTCACCGTTGCGTCGGTCCATCGGCGCCAAGTCATGCTCAAGCTTCACCGTCACACGCGGTCCCTCACTTCAAAGCCTCTAACTTGCCCTTCACACTTGCAACCGGTACATCGAGCCAAGCCTCATCTTGATCTTCTCCACCTTGGTCACATGACTCCATGTCATGTTTCATATGCAATGAGCTCCTTCATGACACCATCACATGTGGACTAATCTCCTGTGTATCTCACATAACCACATATTAGTCCACCTAAGTTGTCACTCAATTACCAAAACCAAACAAGGACCTTTCAATCTCCCCCTTTTTGGTAATTGATGACAACTCTACAAAGATATGGAAATTAAGTTCTTTTAGACTTTATGCCACTTATCCAACATTTAAGCTCTATGTCCAGATTTGGATAAGCACCATAAAATCCGACTTGGTAGTGATAACTCCCCCTACATATGTGCTCAAATGGTTTGGTTTCAAGCTTGCACATATGCATAAATATGAAATTTGTGGGAGGGTTAGCACTACTAAGTGATGCTAAGGTGTATAGAATAAACCTTTGTAGCTTGATACCAATTAGTAGCTTGATACCATTTGAAAATTACAAGTTTGCCATCATCCTTAGCATCATGAGTAGCTAGACATCAAAAACACTAGAAACCCCGTGAGATCAACATTATGAGCATGGTTCTAGTTTTTGCATGATAATCACAAGTCTAGCTAACATCCTATGCATGCTAGTTATCAAATCATCATTCAAGTTCTATAACTAGCATACACCACACAAGCATGCATATTGAATTTAAGAACTTATGCAATGCAAGCAAGCACATGAGTTATACACATATCAAATGTGATCAATCAAAGTTCATGAGCTTGCTCCCCCTACTTGTGTGCTTTCTTTGTCCAAGAATTTTTGATCCCCTTACATTCTTAAATGTTACTCCCTCTTTGTCCATGTTCATGTCCAATCTTTCCAATCTCTCCCCAAAGCTCAAAAAGCTTTCATATCTTTGTCCAACTTCTCCCCCTTTGTCATCAATTTTCATAAAAGGTGTTCTTCTCAATTGATACAAAGGCTTGCATTTGGGGTAGATGGTTGAGACTTGAATATTGCATTTTTGATGGACATTACCACATATGTTGGAATGACAAACTTTATGGTTGCTCTTGAGATTCCACATAGGATCTTTGACGTTGATACCAATTGGTGGGGCTCCTCCCCCTATGTCATAGCATGTGTTATTCACTTGAGATACCACTTGAAGATGAGGGTAGCATTACTTGATTTGATCACTTAAAGTTGAGGATCACTTGTGAAACCATTGTCTTGCATGAATGATACCACGTGAAGATACCATGAGTAGGAATGTGATACCTTTTGAAAGAATTTTCTAGTATGGATCCACTTTGAAGGATTTGACAATAATATTCATTTCTTGAACATTCACTATCTTCATGAGTACCATTTGTAAGATATCACTTGTAAGTTGATGATCTAGACACCACTAGTGAATACCACTTGGAAGATCAATTTGAGTCTAGATACCACTTGAAACAAACTAGATATCTATTTTCATTATTGTCTTGTGCTTGTACTCTTATCATTGTCATGAGCTTCTTGTATGACTTGAACTATGTTGATTTGCCTAAGATTCTAAGTCCGGTTTGATCCAATGACAAGCTTCTTCACTCCTCATGCTAAGGGTTATCTTGCCAATGTTGTACTTGTCACTTGTTAACAGTCCAAACTAGATCAAGTGCTTGGGTTCACTAGCTCATGAACAAATTCATACTCATACCACTAGATCATTTAGACAATCAAGCAATAGGGTAGGCTATGAATCTAAAATTTTTGTTTGTCATGCATGATCCTAATAAGCATGTACTATATGCACTAGCCGCATACTAGTAAGGAATGAAATGATCATGCTCATTACAATGATACCTTTGCTATGTTGGAGTAGAGGATAGTCACATAGATTCCAATTCATTACTCCAATAGCAATATGAAGTCCAATTTATAAGCTTGGTGAAGACCAATCATCATAGATAAATCCATTCTTCACCCATATGAAAATGTAAACCACTTATGATCAAGTGCACTATCTCTTGAGTTGTGGTTGGCTTGCTTCATCTTTTTGATCAATGCTTGCATGAGAGAACTACTTAGAATACCACTTGAAATACATGACTAGCTCTCTTTTGGGTGTTGCTTGCTCTTTAGATCAATCATTTTGATTGCTTCAACTAAGCATCACAAGTTCCTCGGATCACCACTTCCATGTTAGCCTTCCAAGTCCCAAACTTGGTTTCACCTACACACGGCGGCAAGCCCCTCACTAGGGAGAAGTGACCTTTCTCCAAAGAACCACTCTTGATACTCACTTGAAATGATATAGTTTGATTGATCCAAATGATGAACTCAATCTTGATGAATAATCCTTGAATCTACATTTGAGTCCAACTCTTTCTACTTGTTTAAGTCCTTTTCTTTCTACCAAATGATCTCTAATCATCACTAGAACTTAAACTTCATCTTCATCTTAAGTTTGATCTTGATCTTCAAATTGAGTACCAAATAAGTACACCAAGTACATTTCACAATCAAATGTTCTTATACTCATTGCTTTTCATGCTTCTAGATCAATCTAAAACCAAACTTAGGTACCTCAACCACTTGTAAACATGTTTCCAACTTGAGGACCTTTCAATTAAAGTGACTCTAGATTAATCCAATGATTGTCACTTTTCTGGCAGATTCTGTACCCTTCAAGGAATAATTCATATCTCCAATATACAGATCCAAATGCCATAAAATTTGGTGGAGATGTGCTTCACTAAGTCATATAGCAACTGTAAAAATTTGAACTTCTTTTGACTTCTAGATTGCTACTAGATTTCAAATCTTCCACCACTGCTACATGCTGAAAACTGCTGCACTATAGCTGACAAGATGTACTCCAAAGCCGAAGCATCTCTTATCCAATTCTCATGAAATTTCTACAGCATATTCTTTCATAAGTGTAGAGCATGTATACCAAATTTCAAGCCAATACAAATAGATTTGATCACTCAAACATGGCTAAGATCACTGCTAGCTCAGATTTTCAATATAGGACAGATTTCAATACATGAGCTATTCTTCAACAAATATGAATCAACCTTGAAACTAACTTGTTTGAATACTTTCACAAGACATATATCCATCCAATCCACTTACTAAATGTCATCTTATGAATTTATCCAACACAAATCAATTCAAACTTAATTACTTAAACATTTAATCCATTCAAATATCTCATAGCAAGCAACATTGCATATATATCCAATTCAATCAACTCATATGCACCCAAGTGAAATGATCAACAAGAGATATACCTTGGTTAGCTCATGATCATCCAATAGCAAGCTTTCAACTTGAATATTTGCAAGCCATCAAATATATCCAATAAATCACCACAATCTTGAATGTTGCACTTGTATGTTGTAGCATTTGGACTCCACTTATTTTGACTTGGCATTGGGATAGAATATGCCCTAAGCTTTAAAACTTGATTCAACATATGATGACCAATATGAATCCAAATGAATCAAGCCTCCAATGCCGATGGTACCTATAAACAATCATCCACTTTTTGATGGTACCCAAACAAGTTTGGGTCCTCTCAAGTTAGGAGCAACATACTTAGGCAAAGCCTTAGTATGGTTAGCGGGATGTTTTGCAATTCCAACCAATGAGGTACCATTGCCATCCTTTCTAAGCATATTAGTATTATCAATTGAAATAGGCTTAGAATTGTTACCTAGGGGACATGAATGAGCCATGTGTCCCCTTTCCCGGCATAAGTAGCACATTCTCTTTGCTTGAGCCTTTTCTTCCTTGCTCATATTGTGCTTCCCATGGCCTATCCTATTATGAGTTGCTTGAATCTTCTTTTCAAGCTTGGTAGGACACCCCGAGGTAAAGTATCCTATATCTCCACACTTGAAGCACTTGATGTGAGCATGTACTTTCTTCTCGATTTGATTCTTGCTCATCATCTTGGCATCTTGGATTTGCATTGGATGCCTTGCTCTTCCACCCCTTCTTGTTTTCTTCTTCTTTATCATCAAATCACTAACATCTTCATGATTGATCTTGACTTTAGCTTGGGGCTTTGCTTTTGGCTCAACTTTCTTCTTGGTAGGGAAACACTTGGCAATATGTCCCACTTCATGGCATTTGTAGCACATGAGTTGGGATAGCTTCTTTGCATCTTGCTTCTTCATAATTTTGCCCTTGCTCTTGTTGTAGCCAATACCACTCTTATCACCATATCTTCTTTGATTGGTCATGATATGCTCAATGGCGATTTTAGAGTTGTAGCACCTCTCCAACTTGTTGCTCAAATTCTTCACTTCACTTTTGAGCTCATTGTTCTCCTTCAAAAGGTTAGTCTCACAAGACATAGAAGTAGAACAAGCATCTAATTGTGAAGAACATGGCATATATAATAAGTCATCACAAGAGATGGATACATGCTTCTTGCCTACATCACAAGGGTTAGTAATATGTGATTGATCATTTGACCCAAATGATGAGCTCTCACTAGATTTAGTTTCTTCATTAGAAAGCTTCTTAGTGAGTAAAGCATGTTCTTGTACCAAGTTATCATGAGCAACACTAAGTTCCTCATGAGCCAATTTTAGCTCCTCATGTGAACAAGTAGTAACATAAAGTAGATGCTTTTGTTGTTCACATGTGGTTTTTAGAAATGAGTTTTCATTTTTTAATTTGCTTGTTTTTGCCATCTCATTTCTTAGGGCCTTTGAGAGTTTATATAGAAGCTCAAAATTTGGATCATCACAATCAACAACAAAACCACCAATTGATACCTTAGTGTCACCATGTGACATGGAACAATGTGGTGATGTTGAAGAGCTTGTTGAAGCATCACTCTCATAGCCATCACCTTCACCATCAAGTGTGCATGAAGTAGAATCAATGTGTGCATCACTTGTGGCATTATCATTCTTCTTGTCAAGTGATGTTGTGATATGATCATCTTTGTCATCACTTGACCGTGAGGTGGAGCAATCCTCCACAACCACCTTGTTGTGGTCATGCTCAACATTCTCATGTACCTCCATCACTATGTGATCATCCTTCTTGAATTTTCCATCATCCCAAATTGAGGAGTCACCATAGTGATGCTTGAGCGCCGTCCACATGCTATGTGCACTTGAGAGACCCCTCACCTTGTCAAAAATCTCATCATTCAAAGCTTTGATTAGATAAAACTTAGCTTGTGCATCAAGTGTTCGGCAATCCTTTTGAGCTTGGGTACGGTTACCACACCCATCCAAGTCATGAGAAAAGCCAACAACTATGATCCACCAAAACTTAGGGCCAAGAGCACGAAAATGATCAAGCATGTGATTTTTCCACCGTGCATAGTGAGTGCCATCAAAAATGTGTCCCATACAATCATCTAGCCCATAAGCCGCCATCCTCTCGGGTCGGTGAAGACCGCAAATGAGAGACCCAGCTTTGATACTCTCTGAAGGGTCGAGATGGCGGACTAGAGGGAGGGTGAATAGTCCTTTCTAAAACTTAAACGTGTAGGCTAACCAAAACAAATGCGGAATTAAACTTATCGGTCTAGCCAAGACTACACCCCTCTATCTAAGTTCTCTAGCACCTTGCAAAGATCCTAATTAAGCAACTAAGGTGCTAAGCTTACCAAGAGCTCACCTAATCAATTCTAGAGCAAGGTCACACAAACCTATGCACTAGTACTTTGCCAAGCGAGGGAGCTCCTACACAACTAGTGAAGCAAAAGCATAAAGCCTAAGCTCGCTAGCAAAGCTCAATAACAAGGCAACTAATGCCAAATTAGAGAGCGCAAAACACTTAGCTACACAAACTAACCAATATGACTAACAAGGTTACACAAACCGAATTAGCCACGCAAAGGGGATACTTCTAGCTACACAAGCAAGAAGATAACTAGCAAGCTACCCAAGCAAACTAGTTACGAGAGCAACTACACAAGCACAAGTATATATGAAAGTAAATACAAGCTTGTGTTGCACGAAAGCAAACCACCGAGAAGAGTAGACAATGTTGACACGGTGATTTTCTCCCGAGGTTCACTTGGTTGCCACCAAGCTACGTCCCCGTTGTGTCGACCAACACTTCGTGGTTCGGCGGCTAATCGGTCACACACCGAGCCTCTCAAAAGGCACCGCAAGAACCCACCATAAAGTGTGGTAGCTTAATGACACGCTCAACTAGAGTTGCTCTTCGCGATCCCCGCGGGGTGAGCACAATCCCCCTCACAAAGCTTCTCCGGAGCCTCGCACAATCTTCTTGCGAGCTTCGACGGAGCCACAAGCCACCAAGCCGTCTAGGAGGTGGCAACCTCCAAGAGTAACAAGCACCACCAGCTTGCAACACGATCACCTAGTGCCACACGATGCAATCTCTCAAAGCAACGCACTAGAATCGCTCTCTCACTCGATCCGATGAACACTATCAAGCATGAGTGAGTTAGAGGGCTCCCAAGCACTACCACACAAGTCACAAAGACTATAGTGTGCTCAGCTACCGGCCACGGCCGGCCAAGGCATCTATTTATAACCCCACGGTCAAATAGAGCCGTTACCCCTTCACTGGGTCTTTTTCGGGACGACCGGACGCGCCGGTCGTAACTGACCGGACGCGCTCAGCCGCGTCCGATTCTCCAACGGTCACTGACACCCAACGGTCAAACCAGCGACCGGACGCGCCGCTGTCATGACCGGACGCGCCGCTGCCATGACCGGACGCGCCCCTAGCAACGACCGGACGTGCCGATCGCACAGTACCACGCGCAACGATATGACCGGACGCGCTCCTTGCGACGACCGGACGCGACAGTGCCCGCGTCCGGTTTGAGTCCAGTAAGCTCCCTCGATGATCGGACGCGTCCGATCATGTGTGACCGGACGCGCCTCGTGTCCGATCGTACTCAGCTTCCTCTGGACACCTGACCGGACGCGCCGGTCCCGCGAGTGACCGGACACGCCGGTTGCAAACCCTAGCATCCGCGCCTGCGCTGTACTGACCGGACGCGTCCGGTCATACCATGACCGCGTCCGGTGCAGCGTCCGGTCACCTCTGTGACCTCCGTTCGCCTCCGTTTCTTTTCCGACTTCCGGCGTAGTGGAAAATAGGCATTTCAACTTCTCAAAAACGCCTGAATCCCGCGCTCGCAAGCTCGGCGGGAGGGAGAGAGGAACCCAAACCCTCTCTACCGCTCAAACTCCACCGCCTTCGCAAATGTGCCAACACCAACAAGTGATCACCACCTTGTGCACGTGTGTTAGCTTTTTCATAATCATTTTATCGAAGGAGTTAACCACTCAACTTGCCTCGCCACTCGATCCTAACACGTATGCAAAGTTAGATCGCTCAAGTGGCACTAGATGACCGATATGCAAACAAGTTTGCCCCTCTTGATAGTACGGCCATCTATCCTAAATCCGGTCATAAACTTCTCTACACACCTATGACCGGTGAAATGGAAATGCCCTAGGTTATACCTTTGCCTTGCGCATTCCACTCCATCTCCTTCGACGTTGATGCAACACATGCACCAACCATATCACAAATGATATGATCCACTTCATATCATCATGTGACCTTGGTCCATCGATCTTGACCTCACTTGCTCTTCACCGTTGCGTCGGTCCATCGGCGCCAAGTCATGCTCAAGCTTCACCGTCACACGCGGTCCCTCACTTCAAAGCCTCTAACTTGCCCTTCACACTTGCAACCGGTACATCGAGCCAAGCCTCATCTTGATCTTCTCCACCTTGGTCACATGACTCCATGTCATGTTTCATATGCAATGAGCTCCTTCATGACACCATCACATGTGGACTAATCTCCTGTGTATCTCACATAACCACATATTAGTCCACCTAAGTTGTCACTCAATTACCAAAACCAAACAAGGACCTTTCACTCTCTACAGGACTAATTAGGCTTAAAAGATTCGTCTCGCGATTTCCCCGAGAACTATGCAATTAGTTTTTTTCGTCTACGTTTAGTACTCCATATATGTGTCTAAACATTCGATGTGACAAGTGGAGGCAAAAAATTTTGAGAACCTGGCCTAAATTTTGGGCACGATTACCGGCTTACTGCAGTAGTAGGTGTAGGCACTGGACGGACGGGGTTGGTGTCATTTTGTGCTTCCGTGTAGACGTGCACACTGTATGGTGAAGGTTTAAAGCCTTTATTAAAGGCGATACAAAAAAAACGAGGTTGGCTGCTGGGGCTTTTGGGATAGGCAGGGGCGGGGCCAGGGCCGTGGGCCAAGGGGCGTCAAAGAGGAGAACGTCAAAGGCGATTGACTATCCTACGAGCAATGGGAGAGGCGAGAGGGTGATGGTGAGCCAAATTGAATGATACTAGCACGGTTGGGCGCGCTGTCGTCGCACCCGCGATGACCAGTATGGAAAATATTTTAAATTTAACCGAGCAAAATATTTTTGAGAAGGCAACGATTCCCGGATGAGCTAGATGCCAGCTCCATCGATAAGGCGGCGAGCAAGTGGGTGCTGTGGTGCCGGTTGCTCGATCTAGCAGTGCGGGTGACACTAAGACATGGTGTGCCGATGCTGGATTGCTAATCCTATTCTTATGTTTAAATGCTCAATATCGAAGTGGGCTTACAAATTTGATCATGATCAATTGCTTTGTGGATTGTCTCTTGATTAGTTGGTGTTTATCCCCCTCGATATCGGACGTTTCTGAGATGGAACTCTTTTCCAACATAAAATACACAAGTCTATCAGTTCAATAAAAGTATGCGTTAACCATCCCTCCTCTTAGGTTAGGGGTTTGGGATTAGTAGAGTAGTATAACTACAGCTCTAATAGTTAAAGGCGGGAGGGCTCTGACCTGACTATTGGTTGGAACCAAACAAATAGTGAAGCAAGTCTGTGCCTCATTCTTTATGTTCTCCTGAATTCCCAGTAGTCCCTATATCAGGTCCAATCCTTTCTATTTCAAAATTTTAATTAAACAAATTGAATTTATGGATTATTTATGCTGTAATTCATTGTCTTCTTCTAGAATTACACAATCAAAAGGGCAAAGACAGTGAAATCCATTTTATTCTCTAGTACGTTGTGTTCTCTAATATCTATTTTTTGTTCACTAATAAGTTGTATTTTTATATTGCTTCCCTTGTGAAAGCATCTAGGCCCCGGTGTTGGTTTCGGCAATTAATGACAACACATAATTACCATGACTAACGTGTGTTTTGCAGAAACGTTGGTAAGTTAGGTCACGGAGATGATAACTGCTTTGGGCAATATGGTATTCATGTCCCTTGATGGAAATCGTTTCGGTTTTCAAAGGATCAACGATAAGATTAAGGACGGTTAGTTCCGGATGTCAAGGTGTTGAGATACATTTAGAATAGTCGTTAGGATCTTTGTTTCTTCCTTTGACCGTACTATGAAGAGGGGCATGAGCGAGTAGCTTGACCTAGGTAAGTCTTGTGTTTAGGTGTGGTGCACACTTGTCAAACTCAGCACTAAGTAGCTCGAGAAAAGCTCAGAGTTTAGTTAGAAGCAACTTGGTTCAAGTTGCATCGTGTTTAGAAGACGTTTGAGCCGTTTACCTATGACCGGACGCGGTCCTGGTCATGACCGGACGCGTCCGGTCAGTACTAAATCTTCACTGCGTTTTCAGCTGACTGACCGGATGCGGTCCTTGAGAGGACCGGACGCGGTGGTCAGTCTGACACGTGTTACAGAGGGTAAACAGCAAGATCGGACACGACTGTGAAAATGACCGGTGCGTCTGGTCATGTTCCAGTAAGGTCCCATGGTGACCTGACGCGTCCGGTCACCTATGATCGGACGCGGTGATGCGTCAGGTCAGATTTCCAGAGAGCTCTTGCATGATCGGACGCGTCCGATCATCCCTGATCGGCGCGTCCGGTCACCTCAGACCGGCGCGTCCGGTCATCACAGATCGGCGCGTCCGGTCACTCAGCACAGGTTTCCGTTATTCGACCGTTACAACTGACCGGCGCGTCCGGTCATATCGATAGGCGCGTCCGGTCAGTGCGCGTCTGGCTGTTTCGAAAGGTAACGGTTGGATTTGTTTGAGGGGGTCTATAAATACACCCCCTCCACCTCTTTTAGAGGTCTCTTGCTCATTTTATTTAGCTGAGAAACACCTTTGAAGTGCAAGGGAGTGCAAGAGCCCTAGTGAGGATAATGATTTGCGAATCAAAGTTTGAGAATCCTCTCTAGTGACAAGAGTCAAGCAAGTGTGCATCCATCTTCTCATTAGGCTTGTTGTGGTCAAGTGAGAGTTCTAGCTTGTTACTCTTGGTAATCGCCATCACCTAGACGGTTTGGTGGTGATTGGGAGTTCGGTGATCATCCGACAAGATTGTGGGTGACCCAACTCAAGTTGTGAGCGGTTTTGGGTGATTCGCCGCGACGGAGTGTCGAAGAATCAACCCGTAGAGAGCACTTGATCCTTGCGCGGATCAAGGGGGACCTACACCCTTGCGCGGGTGCTCCAATGAGGACTAGTGGGGAGTGGCGACTCTCTGATACCTCGGCAAAACATCGCCGTGTTCCTATCCCCTACTTTCAAGCATTTACTTTCTTGCATTACTTTCTTTGCTTGATTACTTTCCTAGAATTGCCTTGCTAGTCTAGGATTGGAACTTAGGGTGCAAAACTTTTATCGGTAGAATCACAAGGAACACAAGTAGGCACTAGGGGTGAAGTTTGGCTTGTAGGATTTAATTCTTGCAATTAATTTTTAGAAAAGCCCAATTCACCCCCCTCTTGGGCATCTTGATCCTTTCACCTTGTTGATTTTAAATGTTCAAACTTTCATGTATAGGTTTAGCTTTTGCTAATAGGGATGAAGATATGACAGGCAAAAGTAAACTAAGTAGTTTATAATTAGATATTTGTTTCGTATCACATCATGTTTTATAAGGTTTATTGTACAAATGTATATGGAATTGAGATATTCTCTAACTGAATGAGGGAGGAAGAAGGAGAGCCGTTGGAGGAGGATAGGGAAAAGTATAAATATCCCCTGCCTCCCAACAGTCACTTAAGTGTGGTAGTGCCGCTCTAAGTGCGGCAGTGCCTTTCTCCAGGTGCGGCACTGCCGCACCCACCAAAACAGTAAAGGTGTGGGAGTTGTTGAGCTGGTTGTCTTGGCTGAGGTGTGAGGATGTTATGTGTAAAGATTGGAGCACTTGGTTGCACATTTTTAACCAGATGTTGTATCCCCTTTATAGTACGGCTTTTCCTATACTCAAATTCAAAAGATAAAATGAAATTAAACCTCCTTGAGCGAGATACCGTCCACGAAAGTAATTGAGGGTTCCTCCTTTCCATGTAACATCCTCTATGATGAATTCCCTACTTGTCATCTTAATAAATCTTATTAGTTCTTTAATTAGTGGTCATCAACACCAAAACCCACGATAGAGCTTGATTGCACTTTACAGTATTGGTATAGGATAAAGAGCAAGACAATAACCTCCTCATCACTATCTCCACCACCGTCGTCGTCAGCAGGCATATGTCTTGGAATAAATCCTCCATCGTGATGTAATCACGAGCATTGTCATCGCCGACTACTGCTGATGATGATGATGAGGTGGGTTGTCGTCCTACATGGTCTGCATTGACTGTTGTCGACGACGACGACTTCCCTCCAGATGCACTGCCAGTTACATCTACTTTTCTCCGTGAAAAGTCCAGACCGTGTAATCTTTGATGAAACCAAACCTGATCAAGTGAGATTGCACCTTGCTGTCTTCGTGGGCTCTCATGTTCATATAGTGAGAACACAGACATGTGGTTGTCATCCAATTTAGACTCTAACGGTGAGTTTTCACAGCGGCAACAAACTTTCTCACATGAACCAGGTATTGCGGTTCCAGTCTTGACATCTGGTACATCCATTTGGACCTGTTGTCCATACCTGCAAACCTTATTCCACAAGCAACGACAAAGCAGTATTACAAAGAAATAGCCACAGAGAATAGATCTAGAGCTAAAGAAATAGCAGTTTTCTCTCTCCTCCATGAAAAGGTGGACGATCTAGATCTAGATCTAGAGCCCCAAATGATAAAGAAGAGAGAGTAATGAGGTTTGGAGAGCGTGTATCTACCTTTTGCGTGTCCTCCTTCAACACAAGAGCAAAACTTCTCGCCCTAGATTTTGCTCATTTTTTTAGGGTTTTGGGGCTCAAAACCCTAAAAATTAGAAGAGGAGCCACGAGGAAGAAGAAAAAGGGACAGCGTCTGGGTGCATTTATAGCCACAGAAATAATAGAGGCAGGCACTGTAAGGAAAGACTGCCTTCATTAATCAAATATTAACGGAGGCGGTTATTTTAAACCGGCCGCCTTGGTTAATGGATTAATGGAGGCAGTCGCTTTAAGATGACCGCCTCAGTTAATACCTATTAACCGGGGTGGTTGCGCAACATTGACCACCTCCGTTAATACATTAATGGAGCCAACCACCTTGGTTAATGGTGATTAACCAAGGCGGTCATGTTAAGGCGACCACCTCCGTTAAACATTAACCAAGGTGGCTGCTCAGGAGGGCGGCCGGTCCCGAAATAACCAAGGCGGCCATCCTAGACGCCCGCCTCTGTAAAAAAACGTGATGCCACCCAAACTCAATCTATAGTAGTGTGCTATGATTGACACACTCCCAGCCGAACGCGGATCAAAGGGACGCGGGCCCAGGCACTCCAACTACGGATGCGATGCAGAACGAGTAATCATGGATGAAAGGAAGCCGACATACCCTTGACCAAGAGATGGGTTTGGAACCTAGGCTCCCACTTGGGCCGACGGCCGGGTGCCCGGCTGATGTTCCTGCCACGACCGCCACTGGATTGGTGAAGATGCCCACCGAGGTGGCAGGGCTGCCATCGAGCACCACGCAATGGACGGACCTACAAAGCACCCCCATCTCCTGACGGATGTCATCGATAGCGGTGTCCAATCATCGAACACCTTGGCGCCGGCGCTCTCCATGGAAACGAATCGGTCCGCCAACGTCTTCTCCTTGTAATATCTGAACAGATTGAAGACACGAACAGGTGACTGATGAGTACTTGTTACCCTTTCCTTGCTAGCCAACACTCTCTAGCAGATTCATGACTTCAGTTTTACAGGACATGGTAAGAATAAAAAGTAGGCCTGAGCAAGCAACAAGATATAATATTGTTGGGTTGGTTTAGGGCATATGATAACATGCATGAGATGCTTTCCATCCAAGTAGTATTCATCCTTCTTTGAAGTAACTGTCCTACCACTGCTGCACAACAGGGCTGTAGTCCCGGTCCAAAAGGACCTCTAGTCCCGGGCTGCGAGCCGGGACTAAGGTTTTGGGACTAAATGTCCCACCTTTAGTCCCAGTTCTCAGGCAGTCCCGGTTGGTAATACCAACCGGGACTAAAGGTGCTGCCAGGCATCGACGTGGCGCAGCACCTTTTAGTCCCGGTTGGTATTACCGACTGGGACTAAAGGTTCTTTTTCCTTTTTCTTTCCAATTCATTATTGATTTTGGTTTTCAGTTATATTGTTTTCCAATTTATTCTTTGCTGCTACTATCCGTATACGTTGCACCTATACGAGAGCGTTATTATTGCACACAAATAAAGTATGAAACTACATATATATATATATGTATATATATATATATATATATATTATAGAACTATACATATATGTACATACACATTACATTTACAATAATATACAAGTAATCAAGTGTTCGGCCGTCGGTTAATGAGTTACACAAATGTTTGTCTGCCACTCAAAGCTCATACAAGTGTTCGTTCTTGTTTGAACTCTTCAAATTCAACCTAGAGTTGTGGTGGAACTCGCCGTCTTCCGGGATGACATGATTGTAACAGAACCGACCAAATTATAAGAGCACAAGTACGAAAACAAGCACCGAAGCGCTCAAATTTTCAAACTTGAGCCCATATAATCCCGGTAGTCAATCGAAATCACGAAGGATTTCAAACCAAACTGCTTACAACCAGGATCGCATCATTCAACATACAACATCATACGATACATTTCACAAGTAGTTCTGAAATAAGTTTAAACCACGGAGTAGCAAATATTACAAACCAAGTTTGAAAGTAGCGGAAGCATAACACACACACTAGTTAATTAAATACTGCCAGTCTGGATGATCGACAACCCGCAAAAGCATGAGGAAAGTACATAAGATGATCACGCCCAGGTGATCTAGTCATCGTCACCCGCAGGGTGGAGACACGTCTTGCAGAATCCCTGATAAAGCATGTCATCTGCAACAGGAGGGAATAAACCCTGAGTACTGGAATGTACTCAGCTAGACTTACCCGTCGAAAACCAGAAATAAAGTGACACCAAGGATTATGCAAGGCTTACACAAGAGGCTAGCTGACACCACGTTTTGCATAAAGGCATAAGTAGTTGAAACTCTTATAACCTGTACTAGCAGTTATTTTTAGCATTTACCTGTCATCTATCTTAGCACCTGTACTAAACATTCACTTGAGTATAATCAAACAACATTATTATTATATCCATAGCAGGTATATCATTGCGGCAACATCATATCATTTACTTAACCATCTGTTCATTTAATGAGATCTACGTTGCCGCTGCTCAAGTCAAGTGCTCACTAACCGGGAGCGACGGCGATTCGAATCGAATTCCTATCCAGCTGGAGGGGTATTTCTAACACTCACCGTGCAGACCCCTGCCAGGGTCGCACAGGCCACCGTTTCATATGATTCAGGAATCGCGGGTCCGAATAATGTCGCGACCCCAAGGGCGACACTCTGCCAGGTGATAGGGACTCTAACCCCCCCTCGGTCTCACGCCAATGTCCCCAAGCACATCCTTTCTCTCCTCCAAGAAGCAACCTACCATTCGATTCCCGGCCTGAACCACAGTACTCGGCTTCGCGGTCGGAACGGGTTATCCGGCCAACTAAGTGTTAGACTGCGTTCAACATGACTCAAGGACGTACAACGAATCGGTCCTTAAACGACTCAGACGGGCATAGCTCCACACCCAAGACGTGAAGTGTCTTGCGGCTGTACTATCGAACTCCCGCCCGGTCTCAATTTCATTTTTAAGCATGGTTCCATTCACGATAGCCATAGAGCCACTCGTGACTCCTTCCTACATCTCGCGGATGACCGGAAATCACCCGACTTCTACCGTACTAAGCAGGGCTAAGCATTGACACGTGCCTAAACCTAAAATAGGATTAAGTACGATATCTGGACAAGGACAAGTATAATGCAACAAGTGTTTTCATATAACTCCTACAACTTAATGCAGTAAACAATTAAAAGTACTCAAGATTAATTTATAATCAGTAGGTTCAGCATGCACCGGGGCTTGCCTTTCAGAAAAGTTGAAGGCCGGTGGTCAGGGCACTCGGGTAGATCTTCTGACGGAGCTTCCCCGACGTTGGTTTCTTCTGCTAATTCCTCCGGTTGACTCAGCACCTCCTCCGGTATCGCTTGTTCGAATTCGAGAAGTGTCACCCCCTCCGGTACACCTATTGCATGAATGCACACTAAATACCATGGATGCATAACGAAAGATGCAATATGCTCGGAATGGAATGCATTACAATAATTTAATGCTCTACTCAAATCACTTCAAAAGAGTAGGTGCAAATTTCCTCTCCGGTAGAGAAATACTCAAGATTAATTTATAAAACGATGGGTTCAGCATGCACCGGGGCTTGCCTTTGAGAAAAGTTGAAGGCCGGTGGTCAGGGCACTCCGGCAAGTCTTCAGCGGCGTCTCCTTCGCCTGCTGGATCCTCGGGCTCCTGCTGCTCCTGGTTCTCCTCCGGAATTACAGGCTCGAATTCGAGGAGTGTCACCCCCTCCGGTACACCTATTGCATGAATGCACAATAAATACCATGGATGCATAAATGGGTGCAACATGCTCGGAATGAAATGCATTTCAACGATAAAAACAATAATCTAATCAAGTTACTTTATTAGTACGTGCAAATCTCTTCTCCGGTGGAGAA